>JARLTB010000252.1:3610000-4311250 GCA_030141615.1 Unio pictorum
TGGGTCAAACATTGACCAATCTCATGAAGCAGCTGTACGCCAAGGCTACCAGTGCAGTAATTGTCCAAGGTTCTATGGTAAACTGGTTCCAGACAACAGTCGGAGTATGACAAGGCTGTCTCCTGTCACCCACGCTTTTCAACATGTACTTCATGAGCGAAACCCTTGAGAACCACTGTGGGACAGTCAGTATTGGAGAGCTTAATATCACCAGCCTCCACTTTGCAGACGACATTGATGGTCTGACAGGCAGTGAAAACGAGCTTGCCACCTTAGTGAAGAACCTGGATGAAACATTTCCCAGATTTGACACGGAGATAAGCGCTGAGAAGACAAGGCTGATGACTAATAGTGGCAAACAAATCTCAGCCAAGATAAAAGTCAGAGGACAGGAATTGGAACAGTGAGTCAGTTCAAGTGTCTAAGTTTCATAATCATCGATGAGAAATCAAGAGCATACATGTTGTCACGAGCAGCACAAACTACGGCAGCTATGTCAAAACTAAGACCCATCTGGAGAGATAAGACCATCTGTCTGAAAACTAAAGTCAGACAATTGAGAGCACTAGTCATCTCAGTAATTTTTGTATTCATGTTAGGCCTGGACCTTGACAGTAGAATTACATCGAAGAATCCAAGCACGTAAAATGAGATGCTACAGAACCATCCTTGGCATCTCTTACACGGACCACATCACAGGCGCAAAGTAGGCCATTATGAAGACCTCCTCACCACAGTCAAAAAGAAAAAAACGTAAATGGTGTGGCTATGTCACTAGAGCCAGCATTATATCCACAACAGTCCTGCAGGGCAGCGTCCAGTGTGGCAGAAGGAGAGGTACACAGAGAAAAAAGTGGATTGACAGTATCACATAATGGACCAGGAAAGGTTTGCAGAGACACATACATTGGTATATGATCGAGGCAGTGGAGGCAACTGGTAAGATGTTCAACAGCACAGTGTCTCAATGACTACACTAGGTCCAGAGACTGATGATGATGATGATGATGACCCTGCCTTCCCATGATGCTCCGTACACGAGGCAATGAGTTCACCGTCACAGCCAATACCAAAGGAGAATTTCAAGTTGGCGGAAGTAGTTAAAAATTTACGTTGGCAATTAAGAAATAGCATTCCATAAATTATTTACAGCTGTGGTGCCGCCCGCTTTTCATTACATAAGTCATAACTGCGTCAATTAAATAAGCATTGAGTGGTTTTTTTTACAGTGTCACTCACTATTCAGTACTGGTGCCGCTCATCAGTTAGTATGTACTTTAGAGAGAATGACGTATGTAAGGTGAAGTTGTTTACATTCGAAACATGCACAGTGGAGAAAATGTTGGCATACCTCTATCCTACTTTGATGTAATGTTGCTGACATTTCTTTTTGTATATTGTACTTGTGGAAATTATACATGGTATTTGCACACTGCTAACTAAAATGACCGATCCATTGTGCGAAAACAAATCAGCTTGAATTAGTCTGAAGTACATTATCTTCAGCACCTATTAAAATAGAGAAAATCAATTTTGCCCGACTAGACAATACCAGTTCATGAAAGTGCAATTAATGAATTACCAAATATATATATAATGTATTTAAAAAGAAACGAAATATATGGACTTTTATTACAATTGACCTCTAAAGTTCAGGAATTGAAAATGACCAAGTGGAGCTAGCATATTTTTTCAAAAGGTACACATCTTGAGTAAGGCCAAGCTGTATACTCGTTAACATACATTACACGCATCAGTCTACACCAAAATAAAGATAATTGAAGGTACTTTGAACATTACCTAATATATACAATGTCTTTTGTTTAATAACCAGAATAACAAGCGAAGAAACCCTGGGAAATTATTTTTCTTTAGAAGTCTAACCCTTATGCAGAATATGTGAGAATTTGGAGTTGAGAGTGGTGGTGTTTATGGTGAAATATTGCGAAATTGTATGTATGATTTTTGCGTAATGTGTTTGTGTGTGTGTGTGTGTGTGTGTGTGTGTGTGTGTGTGATGCTTTATTTTGATGAAAGTTGGATAGATTTGTTTCAAACAACTATTTTAAATTAAGTTATAATAACAGATTTTCATGTCACATACTTTGGTTTCAGAATGCATTAATTGAACAGATAACGGAGGCGGATGGGTGTAATTAATTTTGCAGTACAATATTTTCATATTTATGCAATGCAAAATGTTTCGAGTTCAGGGCATGGTGCAGTAAAGTGCAGTAAAGTCGATTTTTGGTCACATGACAATCTAATATCTGTAACATTCTACGGCTTCAATCAAAGCACGAAAAAATCTAGAAGCCGTATCTAGCTGTACCATCAGAGTTTACAACAAGAATCAGCTTATTGCTGTAAAATATAGATTTTGTGCTGCATTTGCTATTTGTGTCGACATTGTGCGAGCGAAACACTTAACGTTGTTATATAAGATTATTTGAGCCTTTGTTCTAAGTGTTATTTCATGGAACTGACATTTTACCGACAAAATAACCGAATAGATTTCCGGCACTAAATGAATAATACAAATGTTTGGTACATACATATACATTCCCTTGAAAGTATCAAGAAATAAATTGGTTTTGTGAAACAATATGTCGTTTAAAATAACTACTTCACTCCAAAAACTATTGTTTAGTGTTTAGTTTATATAGCTTTGCGATCTAAACTTTATACGCAAAGCCAATTATCCGTAAAACGGGTCTAATTGTTCCCAACGGAGACTTCTGAATAGACGGAGTTATCCAACTGCAGCCTTTAGAAAGCAAACACGCAAGTCTAAAACTAAACAGAAGATTAATGGTCATATAATATCACCTATGAAAGATTGCATGAATTTTTCATTTAGCTCTCAGACGAAAACAATTGTAGAAATCTGGAGGAGCCGTGCTGCTACAGTCATTCCTACCGATGCTGTTGGGTACGATTATAAATAATAAATGTTTCTTGGAGATTTCATTTAATTATTCATTTCAAGTTCGTTGTTGTTTAAGTATGAAAACGGTTGTATGAAACATGAAATTTTAATAATGCTTGATCATAGTCATAATGGTATTGTGCAGAACGTCTTTGAATGAAATCACAGCAAATCCAAAACATGTGTTCAGTCCAGACCGTCAGATGAGCAATTAAAATAAACAATTCCTCTCAAATTAAGTCTTAACATAACATTATATACATCTGCAGTCTGATGTTATAACAAGAACAATACCAGGAAATAGGGATCAGAATAAATGTGTTACCCTGTCTTTATATATATATATATATATATATATATATATATATATATATATATATATATATTTCCATTACTATATTACAATTAGATTAGAATAAGTAGTAGTACCATCCTACGTGACATATTTCACAATACATCCCCACGTGACACATATCGTACTATTCAACTTTCAAATCCTAAATTATCACAAACTTGTAAACAGCTTCATTATTAAGGCTGAAATTAAAACTTGCATACAACATAAATATAAAACTCATTCTAAAAATAGAATATACATTTATGGACTAAAAATGAAACTCAGTATAGATATGCATAAACAATTTTCTCAGCCATTGTATTATTCGTCACGCAGACACTGTCGGATACCGTTGTTACGATGTAGCCAGGTCTGTTAACAAGCTATATATAAAACAAGTCAACACTCACACCAATCAGACAAGATCAGTAGAATGGGTTATCCTTTATAACGTTTTTACTTTCTTTCTTCCTTCTTTTCTACTTCTTCGTCGTCTATAATATCGTCTATAATATGATCATTATTGTTTTCATTTTTGTCGTCGTCATAATATTCATCTCCTTTCAAATCCGACATGACACACAAGATAATTACATTTTAAGGGTTGACAATGATCGCATTGTTTGTATTTGATTGGAACTAGATTATAATAAGTTTACCTTGTTCATTCACGCTTTTTTTAAATCATAATACAGGTAGGAAGAGCCCCTCGGTTAGGGGAGTGTGGTCAAAAGCGCTCGCTTTTACCGATCACTTCTATTTCACATCCGTGTGCGAGGGTTCGAATCTCAGGTTCGAACTATGTGGGTATGTGAACAAGTTTGCCAGTAGCTTCCCGTGGGTCGGTGGTTCTTTCAGGGTTTTCCCACGGGTTCTCCCTCAACCAGTTAGACTGACCGCCATATATTGCCAATCGTGTGCTGAAAAATGACGTTAAGCCCACAAGCAAACTACAATGCATGCAAATTATTGAATTCAACTCAAATACATTGAAAAAGTGCATGAATTGTACACTGTGCATCTCTTATCCTTACGGGTGATTTAACTCCAGTTCTAGTACGCATGTAAAACAATGTGCAGTGTTCCATTTTAGTTTGTAGTGATTTCATTTCTTTTAGCAATTTTGACATCTGTATATCTCGTCATTTACTGTGTATATATCTCGTCATTTACTGTGTATATATCTCGTCATTGGCTGTGTATATATCTCGTCATTTACTGTGTATATATCTCGTCATTTACTGTGTATATATCTCACTGGCTGTGTATATATCTCGTCATTTACTGTGTATATATCTCGTCATTTACTGTGTATATATCTCGTCATTTACTGTGTATATATCTCGTCATTGGCTGTGTATATATTTCGTTTTTGGCTGTGTATATATCTCGTCATTTACTGTGTATATATCTCGTCATTTACTGTGTATATATCTCACTGGCTGTGTATATATCTCGTCATTTACTGTGAATATATCTCGTCATTTACTGTGTATATATCTCGTCATTTACTGTATATATATCTCGTCATTTACTGTGTATATATTTCGATTTTGGCTGTGTATATATCTCGTCATTGGCTGTGTATATATCTCGTCATTGGCTGTGTATATATTTCGTTTTTGGCTGTGTATATATCTCGTCATTGGCTGTGTATATATCTCGTCATTGGCTGTGTATATATCTCGTCATTGGCTGTGTATATATCTCGTCATTGGCTGTGTATATATCTCGTCATTGGCTGTGTATATATCTCGTCATTGGCTGTGTATATATCTCGGCATTGGCTGTGTATATATCTCGTCATTGGCTGTGTATATATCTCGTCATTGGCTGTGTATATATCTCGTCATTTACTGTGTGTATATCTCGTCATTGGCTGTGTGTATATCTCGTCATTGGCTGTGTATATATCTCGTCATTGGCTGTGTATATATCTCGTCATTGGCTGTGTATATATCTCGTCATTGGCTGTGTATATATTTCGTCATTGGCTGTGTATTTCGTAAAGCCACAACACGCTGATTAACCTACAATTACATTTAAGACGATAGTATAATTTGTATATATTCTGCATAATTCAGCTTTCAAACTTTCTTAAAAATTTATCCACAAACTCAATTAAATAAACGAACATTTGCTATTTTAATATTGGGGTTTTCCCGAATTTTAAATAGAGAATCTCCTAATAAAAGGATGTCCTGCTCGACTGTGAACTGTGCGAAACATATACTTGGTTTTAAACGTTTTTATACTGAATCAGTTATGGTACATATGGTCATAAAAAATCACCAAACGAGTGGTAGAATGATCGATGTGTATGCCAAAATTCTCGATTTCGAATCTCATGTAAGACTTTACTTTTCTTTTTCATTGCCTTATTAACCAATCAGAATCAAGCTGAGTCGTTTTACTTTTTCTATTATTTATATTTTTTAAACATACAGAATAGCAGCATTTTTGTTTTCACGTCTGATAATAGAATATATGTAACTTTTTGACAGGTGACGGGTGATCCCATTATCAGACTGCAGAGCTAAAGTAGCTGTTATCTTTGTATTGTTAAATGAGCATCGAATCAAAATCCTTTTCCAAAGACGTTTTCTCCATAAAACGTTCACTTTCTTTCTAAGCGAAGCAACACCGGTGCTATTTGAATAAAAAAGGCCCTGTTGTCTTTAATATGACATGGTGCTACTCCGTATTTTGTATTTTGCGTTAAATATTGGATACGGCTTGGCATGTTGAAGATGAGCATGATATATGATAGTCTTGAATGACACTGACGTTTCAGGTCTTTCGGTCACTCCAAATTTGTAAATTGTTTGGAATCCCGAAAATAATCTATACATTGGAGTATTGTAAGCATCGAGATATATGATTACAGTAAATCGACCAGACATATAATGAAAAAGTCTGACACATCTGTCGAAGATAGAGACCTAAATCAATACAAAGGCTGATGTATAAATCGCACATTGGCCGAGAACTTGTCGAATAGACTGATTGGCGTCGAGTTTCCTAATAACGTTAAAGAAGTAATCTTACGAGTGCTCTAGAAACGCGCGTGAATAAACATTTTGGTCGCATGTATCTTTCATGGAAAACATTGCGACGTCACCTCCTGATCATCATAATCATTTATATCCAGCTATTAATGTTCATGCTTGTAGCATGCAACAATAAAAAAGTTTGTCTGAGACAATATGTAAATTTTAGTGTTAAGGCTGGTTCTCCGTTGTTTAGATTAGACACATTTACATATCATCTCATTCAAAACCATATTTGCATACCCCATGTAATATATATATATATATATATAAAATGTTTGCCGAAATCAGTGGGCTCGGATTAAAAAGTTTTATATTTCTCTCCAAACCTAGATGCCAGTTGAACAAAACATTTAACAATGGTATAGGAACTCACCAAGATTAATATAAATATGAAACTTATGAATTCTAAGTGTCAGGAATACAAACATGTTGTCGAAACACACACACACACACACACACACACATACACACACACACACACACATCGTTAGTGAAATCAAGACAATTATTCTGAAATTTCAGGGACATCAATAGCAATCATAGTTGGACTGTAACTCGATGGTCAGATGTGGTCAAATGTGGTCAGATTCTAAATACATAGTACTATGATATATATATATATATATATATATATATATATATATATATATATATATATATATATATATATATATATATATATATATATATATATATGCTAGGTTTTACGAATAAATTCAATATCCATACCTTGAATTATGTATATAAAGAGCAGACATAGATTACTGTTGAATCAATTTCTTGTTTCTTTGTTTATTGTTTTCATTATGATGTAATTGAAACGAAAATCGATAATGATATGATAGTCCATTTCATATTGTTACACAACGTAAACACATTTTTAAAATATAAACAGTATTATCAATAAAGACTGCATTTTACTTTCACCATACCTTCTAAATGTTTTATTAAGTGTAGGAAGCAGACGGCTACATGTTTCTGACGTAATAACTGGTTTATTTTCCGTCTATGTAACTCCTGGATACGATCAATCTTTATCCTTTTCTTAACAATGCAAGGATTAGACGACTGTGTGCGTTTTTACTTCACAACTGGTTTATTCTGCTGACTTGGTTACTCTTTGGATACGATCATTTTGATCCGATTCATCCCACGGCTTGGATTCGACGAATGCATGTAGTTTTTACATCCTGGCTTGCTTATTCTGCCGACTACGTTACTATGATACGATCAATTTTATCAGATTCAGAGATACTTTACTAGCTATTTTGGGGTATAGTCAAGAATCCTGGGGAATGTAATTGAATTATGTCGATTTACTATTTCCAATGTTAAATCTTATATTGGTATCTTGGTTAGAAAATAGTTCTCAAGACACCAGTTAGATACTGCGAAGTTATATTGCACATAGCAGCAGAGGTGGTGAATCCGACAACTACGTTACAAGGCGTCAATTCGACATCCAAGGTTTCCTCGTAAATGCTTAAAAGAAGCCTCCATTCGCCAAACAGAATGACGCCAGGTTATTGTCACCATGTGTTGCTGCATCACGCATCGAAGCAAAAACAACGACGCCAGGTCATCGTCACGCACCCTCGTTGCTGCTGCGGGTCAACAAAATTAGCCATAAATACGATCTAATCCAATACGATATCGTGTCCGAGGATCGTGTATACTTATCGTTACAAATCCATGTGGGGTGGCTCTGGCGCCGTTAAAGAAATTTGAAAGTTGTTAAAATCCATATCGGCGCACCAAGTCTGCCAGATATTTCGAACGTATGAGTATCAACTCCATTAAATACACATAATAAATTGCAATTATCTCTGATCACCTTCGGGATCTGTGTGTAACGTTGAGTGACATATATCACGTCAGAGTTTTAGTGACGCCCTTGGGAAAATATTCTAGCTGGATTTTTTGGTTTGTCTAACATTACATCATCGTACACAACGAGATTGTTAAAGCATACATCTAAGTCTTCCACGGATGGTGCTTCGTCGATATCTGTGATAAACTTAATAACGTTTCCACCGTAAGCTTCTGAAGCATTTTCATTATAATCTTTTAGCACTTGATAACAATGCTGATCATCCACGCTCGGGGCAACTAAATATAATTTGTCCCAGGTCATATACTTCATAATCATTGTGAGCAGCAACTGAGTTTTACCACTTCAGGACGGTCCGATGATAATCATCCTGATAGAGTTTGGTAACATAACGTGATGTTTTACTTGTTTTTTTTTTCTTTAGCGCTGAGAAATAAATCACTTCCATTAGATATAACATAAATATATTATGGATCTATATTGTGTGAAATGTAAGAAGCGTACACCAACTATTGACCCAACGACTGTTACCACAAAAAATAACCGAGAAGCGGTTTCTGGTAAGTGTGAGATAAGTGGTACAAAACAATATCGATTTGTGAAAAATTCTACGAATTTTCAACAAAAAAAAGTAGTGGTGATATCGCCACCAAGCTAGCTAAACTCCCAGGGTTACCATGGAGGAAGTATCCAGGTGAAAAACACCTTCCAGGATATAGTTATTGTGGACCGGGAACACGATTAGATATCAGACTGGACAATCAGGATAATCCTAACCCGGGAGAAAATCCGATAAATGCTATCGATGAAGAATGTCGGATGCATGATATAGCTTACCGGAGCGGTGATTTACAACAACGTCATCTCGCAGATGTGAAATTGATTCATGCGTTGAATTCTATCACTGGAAACACTAGTATTTCATTCAAAGAAAAATTGGCTTCATGGTTGATAAAATCGGCGATGAAAGGTAAATTGATGTTAGGTGCTGGTAATTAATAACAACATGGAATCTATTTATTATTCTCCAAAAAGATACTGGAGGGGTAAAGCAGCAATCAGTAAACTCGCTAGCGCAGCATCGGTGAAATATACCACTTCAGCAGATTGGTTATCTAAACAGGTGATATGGCAGATTTATCTACCGCCGCCTAAACAAATTAACTACTCGCATTTTGATGTGACTGTTCCTAATGAGGTTCATCAGGCTGATATATTATTTCGGCCACATGATGGTGGTTACAAATACGCGTTAACTGTAGTTGATGTTGCGAGTCGATACAAACAAGCAGAACCGCTAAAACCAAAATCATCAACTGAAGTTGCTTCTGCGTTTGAAAGGATTTATCGAAGGGGTCCTCTGCACTGGCCAAATCTATTACAAGTTGATCCTGGCAAGGAATTTCAGGGTGCGGTTCTATCAACAATGAAACATCATAATGTCACCATCAGACGAGGGCATACTGCATTACATCGCGATCAGGCAATTGTTGAACGGTTTAATCGGACACTTGCTGAGCGGTTATTTGGATATCGATGCGCGAAAGAATTCATCAAGGATAAACGATCTCGTGAATGGGTTAAGAGATTACAAGCTGTGATTACCACAATCAATAATGAGATTACTCGAACAATTAACATGAAACCTAACAACGCGATTAAGAAAAAGTCTATACCTAAAACCCCACAAAAAGATTTTTCAAAACAACCAATACTCGGCAATCTCACTGTTAGGTATTTATATGAACCAGGAGAGCTCGAAGGTGGTAAAAAAAGAGCTACTGATCCTATTTGGAGTGTTACTGTACATAAAATATATAGCATAACACGATCTACGGGTAGACCAGCAATCTATAGATTGGATTCAACTGCTCCTCAGCGAGGATTTACTCGACAACAATTGCAAGTGATACCCGAGGATACTCAATTACCGCCGCGTGGTCTTAACTAGCACCTCTGCGTCTGTTGCACTCAAGACAAGTCAGTATCACGTTATCTCTGGTATGACCAATACTGCTATTTTTTCTATCCACGGTAAATTGGTGAGGATCTTTATCCGACCAACACCAACGCATTATACAATTGCAACTCGCGCAGTGATTATTCTTTTGCTGTTTCAGTATCATTATTAATTCAGCATCAATATCAAATTCTCGTTTATTTTTTTATCCTGCTGTTTATAACCAGAGAGTTTTTTTCTAATTATATCCTTGACGTTGTCAGCGCTGATAATATCACTTATTGTAGTGTCATTATCATCTCCTGACTCTGTCAGGACAACTCTTCGAAGTTGATTTATTCTCCTCACTCTGGACACTGCAAGATAAATTAAATTTGACCACTCGATGCGAGTATCTACTATCCTAACAATTGTGTCTGTGATAGTTAATCCCTGTGAAGAGTGTATTGTCGCTGCGTAACCTAACGTCCACGGAGATTTATCATCAAGCAATGCATCTTCGACGACGCTGATATCAACCAGCACAATATCATTTAATACGAGAATCTGCTTCTCACTCTGTCCAGGAATATCAACTTCGATATTCTGCTTTCGTGTATCCGAAGGTCTATAACAGAGTGGTACTGGAAGTGTTGCAAATTTTCTTTGTGTATTTGGAATAATTTTATCTGAAGTGTGTCTATGACTATTTATCTACTTGCTACTATCAAATCTTTTGGTCTCCATGTTTCCCAAAAATCATTCATGGGAGTTACTGAAATTATTTCACGAGCTATTTCACATTGGATTCTATCCGGTTGTAATCTGATTAGTTGTTTGAACTCGCGTAATTGTTCATCAAGTGATCCATGATCAGTATTAATCTCATCGTAATAGTCTACGTGTTTCTTTAACCAATCATGTGGGGATAAACCAACAATTGGTGGTGGTTGACCATGATCGCCGCACATAATAATTTTTGTTGTTTTCGTTGATAACCATTCAGGAATATTTGTAATATTTTCAACGATACCGTGCATATTTCATCCCATATAATGACATCAGGGATAAATTTCTCACCCATTCGATCAGGAATCCATGAGTCACCTTTCCATCGAAAGAAGCTGTGATAAGTACAAGCATTTACCCCACGCTGTATCATCTCTCTTGCAAGTCTATGAGTTGGTGTTAGCACATTCATGTTTGATTTACCTCGAAATAATTTAATCACACGAGTTGTCTTTCCTGACCCACCACAACCGTTCGTCCATCGTAACATCAGCTGATTTACAATATTTATGTAGCGTCTCCTTTTTAAATCTCCAACACCCCCATTTTTCCTCCGGATTTGTAAATGCAGCCACTGCTGATCTGTATTTGTTGTGTATTTACATCGAATCAGTGGCTACTCTAACCGCGGTATTAGGAAATCTATTTATCATCGAAAATAGATTAATAGCAGAATAACTAAGGATAGATGATCTTAAATGTGTATATTGGGAACTATATCCATCACAATAGGTAACAATTGTACCTAATTCATCCCCGTTAGAAAGAAAGGCTTTTATAAGATTTACAAATTTTCATTGTTTCGTTAAATCTGCTATAATAAAATCACATTCAGCGTTGTCTATGATCAACCGCGAAGAGTATTTTGCATTTTCATATCTTCCACCTTGAGTAAATTTACCGATTATTTTTCGTCCAAAATCTTTTGCTTGTCCATTTTCAATTTCAAATAACTGCCTAGACCAATCCATGATTTGTTGTTCATTAAAATCAGGATATTGTCTTCGTTGTTCGCTAATTATACTATCTAGATCGAGTTGTGGTAGTCAAACTTCTTTCTGAGCTCGATAGCATATAATTGCTTCACTAACAATCTACGATGACAACATACCACAATCAATCATGTATCTCAATAACACAATTGGCATCCAATGTTTTTCAGACATATGTCTACCAATCCAAACATAACTACACGGATGTAATCCTGTAGCTAATTCAAATGATACCACACGAGCAAATCCAGTTAAATCAAAATCAGGCAATGGACCATTAGCCGCAACACGAGTCATTTCATGTGTGGGGTGTCCAAATCGTTTAAAATATTTAGCACATTCTCCATATCCAAGAAAACTCCCTGGATAACACGCAGATATATCAATTGAAATCATACCCTCGCGGGAATATTTTGTATTCCACAGTCCTCCATGGCCGAATTTAAGACAGCTTGATTTAACATCCAATAAAAAATCACTTCGTGTTGGACGCCATGAGTTTTTTCTCTCGCGAAATGAGCTGCCACTGATGGAATTGTAAAACTATCCGTGAGTAATTTTTCATTTTCCATGGAAAATCTTCGATGCTCAGATGAATATTTTACAGCGATATTTTTCATCCTCGAGTGCAACTCTTCAGTGCGATATAATTCTCCATTCGGTCTTACAAATTTATCAAATCCCAATTCTGAATCTTCAGTGCTATGAATTAACCACACTGACACAGGGTCATCTTTACACAATTCGTGAATAGCATCGAATAACTTCTCTTCGTGGAAAATATCCTTACAAAACTCCTCAGGGATATATCTTTCAGTTCTCTCCCGTGGGAATATTGTTACTGTGGATGTCCACGCGTGTTCGTTATGATCAATAATTTTGATTGGAGCTCCTTCTGATTTATATTTAGATTCGTTTAATACTTCTCCGGTTATCGTCATTACCGATATTGGAGATCTTAATGATGTTTCTAATTTAATTATATCCTGAATTGTTGCCCCGTGCTCCTTCACTGTCAGTCCCCATTCGGTTATTTTTTTACGATATTTGCTCCCCCGGGATGCATTTTTGAAGTGTTTTATTATTCGTTCTGCTACACAATTCATTCTCGTTGACAAATTCAGCGGCGATAATTTCATAGGTGCTAGTTTTTCAATACTTGGTTTATCATTTAACTGATATATCCCATAAACAACTGCTGTTACAGGATAAGATCTCTCGTAGTATGGTTTGTCAATTCCAGTCAGAATGCCTGGTTTGGAATCTCGACTCACAATAACAGTTTTTTTATCTTTCAAGATTGGTTCAAATTTACCTCTGATAATCAATTTCCCTTCCTCTACGATAATGAATTTCATTCTAAAAAAATACCTTTTCCTTCCAAGATGTGAAATTATCTCAGCTGCTCTTTCGTCATTCATGGTAGCATCAATTGGGGATACATTGGCATCATCATCAATAATTCAAAATGTTGACCACGTATGAGATGCTCCATCGCGTTTGAATTCATTAAAACAATAACGAATTTTACCCAATATGGTTCTATCGTCTATTAGACTTTTTGGTATATCAGACACTCTATCGAGATTAAATCTAGCATTTTGCCAAGGCTTAATTTTCGATAATCTCTCGAACTCCTTCATATTATAATTAAAACAAGTATTTAAATAGAGAGTTTTTTTATATAATGAATCATTGTAAATGGCTCATGATTGGATTAGTAACCCCGTGTAACAAATCATGCAGAAATGAGTTCTGTGGGTATCATATGCAAAGTTTTCGACGTGGAAGTAATGGGCCCTTACCTTGTATACAATGTGGGGTAGGGGTTAGAGGAATATCACAGTTGTGTCTCGGTTGTAGTGGCAAACGATACAGAGAGTTAAAGCGTTATTATGATAAGAGAATCAAAGATTCTACTAAGAACTCTATCAATGAATCTGACTGTACCCCTGACAGCGTCAACGACAAGATCATAAAAACTCCCCACGACTACATTCAGAGATTTCCAAATAGGGCTATCATTCAACCAAATAATTAATTAAACAAACAAAGTATTATTTATATAAATGAACCAAGAATTTCAACCGCATCCAGTGACTGAAAATTATGAGGCATCCCTTGATGGTATTGTCAGACACCGCAAGCTGAAAAAGCCAGTTGGTGCTGTGAATAATCGGGGATATTTGATGTTTGGTGTTGGGAAGAAGATGTATCTTAATCATCGTTTTTTATATGAAGTGTATAATGGATTGATCAAGGATGGTTTTGTTATTGATCACTTAAATGGTATTAAGACTGATAATTCTTTATCGAATTTACAAGCTGTTACACACAGTGAAAATTTAAAACGAGGAAAGACTGGACAATACTCGAAAAAAGCGAGATCTGTAAAATCATTTAATACAGCAACTAATGAAGAAATTATCTTTCAATCAATGTATAGCGCCGGTAAATATTTCTATATTTATCCACCTTCTGTTCAATTCGTTGCAGAGGGAATTCATCGGTCAGCAATTTCCAGAAAAAAGGACAAAAAATTCAATTTTCGTATGTTTGAATTGTATTTTGCATTATTCTATAATAGCATTAAGGGGAATAACTCATTTAGGTATATTACAGCTTAACAAAGAGAGGTAATCTCGATGGTAGTTTCTGATTGGTAGTTATAATTGCCATAATGCCCAGCTGATATCGCTTTTTGTAAGAAAAAAATCAATCACGAAGTGTTTACAAATATTTGTATTCTTTTTTTTATTCAGTCTTACTTCAGCGTTGTCAATGATCACAAAATTCAGTTTGAATTTATACAGTAAAGTCTTACCAATGCGCAATTATTGTGTAAGAGTCAATAAGAAAATTTGACTTACCTGTGTGTTCACAATCCATGGCTAATGTTATTGGGGGCATGTACACAGTCTTTTATAGTCCACGCGGAGTACAAAAATAGCCAACGAATCATAGTTTTTTTTTAGATCAATGAATCATTGGGGTTTTTGTATTATCAATGCACATACCACAATCAATGAATCATATGTTTTTTTTTACATCAATGAATCATAGGGGGGTTTTACATCAATGATTCATTGGCTATTTTTGTACTCTGCGTGGACTATAAAAGAGTGAACGTTATGTCGTATACGCCATTCGATGTATAAATACACGAAGGGGTTCCAATGGAGTTTTAATTGTAATACCCAGAAACCTACCCTGATAAACTAAGGCAAGGCATTGTGCTGTCTTTAGTTAAGTATATATATCCTTATTTAAGTATATGTATTGTACTGTCTAAAAAACGGGTTAAAATTGACCTTAATTTTTTTATTTTTTATAATTAAAAATATATAATTATATATCAAATGAAGCATGAAAATATTAATAAGATTATATCTGAAACATCAAATTTGAAAAATCAGGGAATTAAATTATCGGAGGGGTTAAACTGTGATCAGATTCTTTCCGAGTATGAAGATATACAAGATAATATGCAACGAAATAGATACATATTGCCTAAGTCATATTCATTTATAAAACGCGTCCAACAGGCGATTTATAATTCGTTCAAAGAAAATGACGTAGACAAGTTTGTCCCGTTATTTACTATTGTGGAAAATATTAGAAGAGATTTGGGTCATCAATATGAGATCAAGCGCGAAACTAATTCAAAAATTTGAAAAATTAAAATGCTTATTCGCGAATCTGAAAATGCCCCACTTGTTAACTCAGTGGAGTTATAAATACTTCAGCGCGTAAGACATAATCATCTAAATAGCTTAGAGGTAATTCTCACTATGAGACATGCGGGAAATACCTTGTGACTATTCCAAATCAGCAGATGTTACGATTCAAGATAAATATTTGAAAAATAATCAGATGTCAGAACTATCTAATGCGCCGCAGATATCTGATCCAATATGTAGATATAAAACCAGCTACCTAAACGGCTGTGGCGGGTCAGGAAAGACGACTGGTACGATTGAGTTATTTCATGGGAAATCAAATATGATTGTACTAACACCAACACACAGACTCGCAAGAGAGATGAAACAACGAGGAGTAAATGCCTGTACTTATCAAAGTTTCTTTCGATGGAAAGGCGATGAATGGACTCCTGAACGAATGGGTGAGAAATTTATTTCTAAAATCATTTTATGGGATGAGATATGCACGGTGTCATTAGATGTATTAAAAGATTTCTCTATTGGTTATTGTTAGCGAATACAAAAGTAATAATGTGCGGCGATCATGGTCAACCACCACCATTTGTCGGTTTATCCCCACATGATTGGCTAAAGAATTTTGTAGACTATTATGAAGAAATTAATACTGATCATAGAGCACTTGATAAACAATTACGCGAGTTTAAGAAACTAATCAGATTACAACCGGATAGAATCCAGTGTGAAATAGCGCGTAAAATAATTTCAGAAACCCCATTAACTGATGTTTGGGAAGCGTGGAGACCAAACGATTTGATAGTAGCGAGTAGAAAAATAGTCAGAGACACACTTCAGATGAAGTTATTTAAAACGCACAAAGAAAACTTTACAACACTTCCAGTACCGTTGTGGTATAAGCCTTCGGATACACGAAAACAGAATATTGAAGTTGATATTCCAGGACAGCGTGAAAAGCAGAATTTAGTGTTAAATGATATTGTGTTAGTTGATATCAGCGTCGTCGAAGATGCATTGCGCGCTGATAAATCCCCAAGGAAGCTAGGTTACGCAGCGACGATACATTCTTCACAGGGATTGACTATATCAGATACAATTGTTTGGATGGTGGATAATCACATCGAGTGGTCAAATTTAGTTTATCTCGCAGTGTCCAGAGTACGAAGAATAAATCAACTTCGAAGAGTTATTTTAGATGATAACGACACTACAATAAGTGATATTGTCAGCAATGATATAATCAGAAAAAACTTTCTTGTTATAAACAGCAGGATAAAAAAAAATAATGGAGAATTTGATATTGATGCCGAATTAATAATTACGCTGAAGCAACAACAGAATAATCACTGCGCGAGTTGCAATTGTATAATGCTTTGGTGTTGGTCGGATAAAGATCCTCGACAATTTACCGTAGACAGAAAAGATAGCAGCGTAGGTCATACCAGAGATAATGTGATGCTGACTTGTCTTTAGTGCAACAGACGAAGAGGTGCTAGTTAAGACCACGCGGCGGTAATTGAGTATCCTCGGGTATCACTTGCAGTTGTTCACGAGTAAATCCTCGCTGAGGAGCGGTCAGATCCAATCTATAGATTGCTGGTCTACCCGTAGATCGTGTTATACTATATATCTTATGAGCGGTGACACTCCAAATAGGAACAGTAGCCCTTTTTTACCACCTTCGAGTATTCCTGGTTCATATAAATACCTAACAGTGAGATTGCCGAGTATTGGTTGTTTTGAAAAATCCTTTTGTGGTTTTTCAGGTATATACTTCTTTTTAATCGCGTTGTTAGGTCTCATATTAATTGTTCGAGTAATCTCATTATTTAGCGCGGTAATTACGCCTAGTAATCTCTTGACCCATTCACGGGATCGTTTATCCTGAATAAATTCCTTAGCATATTAATATCCAAATAACCGCTCAGCAAGTGTACGATTAAACCGTTCAACAATTGCCTGATCGCGATGTAGTGCAGTATGCCCTCGTCTGATAGTGACATTATGATGCTTCATTGTTGATAACACTGCACCCTGAAATTCCTTGCCAGGATCAACTTGTAACAGATTTGGCCAGCGCAGAGGACCCCTTCGATAAATCCTTTCAAATGCAGAAGCCACTTCAGTTGATGATTTTGTCTTTAGCGGTTCTGCTTGTTTGCATCGACTCGCAACATCAGCTACAGTTAACGCGTATTTGGAACCACCATCATGTGGCAGAAATAATATATCAGCCTGATGAACTTCATTAGGAACGGTCACATGAAAATACGAGTAGTTAATTTGTTTATTCGGTGGTAGATAAATTTGCCATATAGCCTGTTTAGATAACCAATCCGCTGAAGTGGTATATTTTACCTTCGCGGCGCTAGCGAGTTTACCAATTGCTGCTTTACCCCTCCAGTATCCTTTTGGAGAATAATAAATAGATTCCATGTTCTTATTAATTACCGGCACCTAACATCAATTTACCTTTCTTTGCCGATTTTACTAACCATGAAGCCAATTTTTCTTTGAAGGATTTATCAGTGATCTTTTATATCGCAGATGTAAAATTGATTTACGCGTTGAATTATATCACTGATAACCAACCCAAACCCGGTGAATATCAAATAAACGAAATTGATAAAGCGTGTCATGCTCATGATGTCGCTTATATGTTGCAGATTGCTGCTTTTATAAGCGACATCATGAGCATGACACGCTTTATCAATTTCGTTTATTTGATATTCACCGGGTTTGGGTTGGTTTTGATTATCGAGTCTGATATCGAGTCTAGTCCCGTGTCAACAATAACTATACCCTGGAAGATGTTTTTCTCCTGGATACTTCGCCCATGGTGTTCCTGGGAGTTTAGTTAGCTTGGCTGCAATATCACCTCCTCGTTTTTTTTTTAAATTATCCGCAGATCTCATAGAAACAAATCTAAATTTCTTTGTACTGCATTGTACGCATTTACCAGAACGTGCTGATCGGTTATTTTTAGTTGTAATCTTCGTCAAGTCGCTTGTGCCAGTACGCTTCTTACATTTCACACAATATAGATCCATAATTTATTTATAATAACAAGAATGTAATTGATTATTCAGCTACCCGACGACGGGAACCTATTAAACACCATGCGATGTTGCCGAATTCAATTAGAATGATTATAATCGGACCATCTGGAAGTGGCAAGACACAATTGATACTTAATTTAATAACGAGATGGATGAAATGGGACAAGTTGTATTTGATAGCTCCAAGTCTAGATAATCAACGATTTTACAATGTGTTATAAGATTTTAACGACAAAGCAGTAGAAGAATCCGGCGAGGGTATTATTGAGTTTATAACCGATATCGATAAAACACCGAGCATTGATGATATTGATGGAGATATTAGGCATACAAAAACTGACGTGATATATGTCACTCAACGATATACACAAATACCAAAAGTGATCAGAGATAACAGTAATATTCTTGCCATATTCAACGGAGTTGATACACATACTCTTAGAAATATTTGGCAAACTTGGTGCAGCGGTGATATGGATCATCATCTCTTTACAAATGTCTTTAGTCGCGCTCAGTCAGTCCCACATGGATTTGTGACAATAAATTTATCAGATCCTCGGACGCGATATCGTGTCGGACTTGATCAAATATTCGGTTAAAATCGTTAACGGAATCTCGTAAAAGAATTGTCAACCCATAGCAGCGGGGGGGGGGGGGGGGGGGGGGGAACAACGACAATGGCGTCTTTTTTTTTTTGCCAAATGAACCCTTGCAAGGAACCAAATAGAACTTTCTATTATATATTTACTAGGAAGCCTCAATTTGTCAAATAGACCTTTCTATTAAATATTAACGAGAAGGAAGCCTCGTGGACGCCTAAAAAGTTGGTCTGTTCCCCCCCCCCCCCTCTGCTGCTTCCTTGTATTAGCTACATCTACAGTCGTGACTCCATCACATGTACAGACATACGTACATACATATAGACATCTAGATAGCTCTATTCGTTAGCTAAACTGATCAATCTCGTTACATCCGTTAGACTGTTAGTCTCGTTAGCCTCGTTAATCTAGTAAGCTACAATAAAACCAAACTAGTAATAATAATGAGTTCTGGAAAATACTAACACATTTCAATCTGCCTTGTAATAAATGTGATAAATGAATCATTACACGATATGACAATACAAACTCAATAAACTTCGCATATCAAATAAAATATAAATTGAACACTCACCCCTATTCCTTATAGACATACCACGTGTACTCTCCTCGACAGATCCAAAGTGACCAGTGTCGGTCATATGTTAATCTGGCTTAAATTCATAGGACAGTGAGTAATATTCAGGGTAAAATACCCGTGCATATCGTGATTATGATGTCTGAAGCCGCAAGTAGTTTACGGCGGCGACATATGTTGGTTCCGTCGCTTGTCTGGAAAAACACCTGTTCATCCTAGATAGCGTTGTACGCATGCACAACACAAATCAAATATTTCTCAGGCATAAGAAAAGTTTATTTTTTTTCTTCTAATTCTGTGACAATACCTCCCTCCTCAGAGAAAACAAAATGTACGCATTTTGTTTAAAAACAACATTCACAGAACAAAACAAAAATAAATACTAAACATATGTTACATATTTACACTGGTTATACTGCAATTTGGATTTTATAAACTGGGTAAAACTGGAAAAATACAGTATTCTAACAGGTACTCATACAATTAATTTGGGTGTTCCATACTGGAAAAATATAGTATTTTACAGGTACTCTTGCAATTAATTTGAATGTTCCATACTAGAAAAATATAATTCTTGCTTGTATTCTTACAAAACATTTGGATGTTCCATACTGGAAAAATATAATTCTTACAGGTATTCGTACAATTAGTTTGGATGTTCCATACTGGAATAATATATTTCTTATATGTATTCGTACAATTAATTTGGATGTTACATACTGGAAAAATATAATTCTTACAGGTATTCGTACAATTAATTTGGATGTTCCATACTGGAAAAAATATAATTGTAACAGGTATTCTTACAATTAATTTGGATGTTCCATACTGGAATAATATATTTCTTATATGTATTCGTACAATTAATTTGGATGTTACATACTGGAAAAATATAATTCTTACAGGTATTCGTACAATTAATTTGGATCTTCCATACTGGAAAAAATATAATTCTTACAGGTATTCTTACAAAACATTTGGATGTTCCATACTGGAAAAATATAATTCTTACAGGTATTCTTACAATTAATTTGGATGTTCCATGCTTGAAAAATATAATTCTTACAAGCATTCGTACAATTAATTTGGATGTTCCATACTGGAAAAATATAGTATTCTTACAGGTACTCTTGCAATTAATTTGAATGTTCTATACTGGAAAAATTTATATCTTGCTTGTATTCTTACAAAACATTTGGATGTTCCATACTGGAAAAATATAATTCTTACAGGTATTCTTACAATTAATTTGGATGTTCCATACTGGAATAATATATTTCTTATATGTATTCGTACAATTAATTTGGATGTTCCATACTGGAAAAATATAATTCTTACAGGTATTCGTACAATTAATTTGGATGTTCCATACTGGAATAATATATTTTTTATATGTATTCGTACAATTAATTTGGATGTTCCATACTGGAAAAATATAATTCTTACAGGTATTCTTACAATTAATTTGGATGTTCCATACTGGAAAAATATAATTCTTACAGGTACTCGTACAATTAATTTGGATGTTCCATACTGGAAAATATAATTCTGACAGGTATTCGTACAATTAATTTGGATGTTCCATACTGGAAAAAATATAATTCTGACATTCTGACAGGTATTCTTACAATTAATTTGGATGTTCCATACTGGAAAAATATAATTCTTACAGGTATTCTTACAAAACATTTGGATGTTCCATACTGGAAAAATATAATTCTTACAGGTATTCTTACAATTAATCTGGATGTTCTATACTGTAAAGATATCATTCTTACAGGTATTCTTACAGTTAATTTGGATGTTACATACTGGAAAATATAATTCTTACAGGTATTCGTACAATTAATTTGGATGTTCCATACTGGAAAAAATATAATTGTAACAGGTATTCTTACAATTAATTTGGATGTTCTATACTGTAAAGATATCATTCTTACAGGTATTCTTACAATTAATTTGGATGTTCTATACTGTAAAGATATCATTCTTACAGGTATTCTTACAATTAATTTGGATGTTCTATACTGTAAAGATATCATTCTTACAGGTATTCTTACAATTAATTTGGATGTTCCATACTGGAAAAATATAATTCCTACATGTATGCTTACAATTAATTTGGATGTTCCATACTGCAGATATCGAGGTTATCAGATTCTTTATGCTGCTTTTTGCGATCAATAATAAATACAGCTTAATCTTTCTTATCTCTATTTCAGTTTCTTTTATGATTTGTTTTATTGAGTCGATCTGTGCTCATCACAATCAATGGGTACTGCGTTTTACTACAAGTCGACGTTTAGACTGATCGATTTCGCAGTGTAATAAAACAAACCTAATCAAACTGACTTGTGGAAAACTAGCTGTAAGCTGACGCAGATTTAGAAACTCGCTCAACGAATAATAATAATAATAATAATAATAATAATAATAATAATAATAATAGTAGTAGTAGTAGTAACCTTAATAATGATAATAATATTATTATTTATAGGTAATTATAGGTAATGGAAAGATACAGTGCATATTGTAAGAGTAATAGAAGGCATTCATTCATAATGTGTTAGGACCTTGTGTGTTCATATCAGTGTCATTTGAGGTTTGGGCTTCAGACCTTCGTACAACCAATATTGTTGTGTCTTAAAAGTTATTAATTAAGATTTGTCGCACAGAAGCACTCGAATGTTTGCTCATTTAATCAGGTTAAAAAATTATCGCCCTAAATATTTTGTTTTAACTTACTGGCATACGATATTTTTTGAATTGAAACTGTACTTATATAAAGATGGAGAAATTGAGCTTCAGGAGTTACGCATGTTGATTGTAAATAAAACAATATAATCCACCCAATACCCACCCAACCCCCCAACCCCAACCACCCCAAAAAAAACCTGGCAGAAAGGATATAACAGTAAATTCGCTTCATGCCACCTAGAGCAGTGGACTGGTGAAGTAGGATTGGTAGCCTCAACGATTGCTAGGTGTGCCCAACTATTTGTATTCTTTCTCCCTCCGCCCCTTCTTCCACATATTTTTTGATCGAACTGAGGTATCTTTCTAACCCATATTGGTCTATATGTCCATGTGTATGTATTTGAATATTTCTGGAATGGTTCTCTATTTTTATTACTCTTCGAAATTATGTCTCTATGAAATCAGAGGATAGAAGTACATAACCCCTTGTTGCTGGTAGACTCCATAGTCTGGGCAGAATTATGCAGGTTAATTCGAGACGAATCGCTTATAAATCGAAACAAACCGCAAACAACAAAGATCCCGATTTGCTGTATCATAATGCACATGCAGATCATTGTCTGTGCTGTTTGTTTTCCCGATTACTCCTAGAAAACTGCATGGACCCAGATCTGTCAGCGTTGGTTTCAGTTGGATTCGTCTTAGAAGCTAGCATACGGTAAACCGAAAGTATTACCTTTTACAAAAATCACATCTTTAATGCGCACTACTAACATGAGGCAGCACATCTCGTAACGTAAGTTGTTGTTGTTGTTGCTGTATGGTTTATTGCTATATTTCATTACACGATAGGCTATATATGGCGGCCATTATTAATGGTGGAGGAAGAATCCGGGAAAACCCTCCAAAAAAGAACCACTGACCCACGAGAAGCTACTGGCAAGCTTTCTGACATACCCACATTGGCCCAATCCGAGACTCGAACCGACGAAGACAGAGGTGAGATGGCAGTGATCTGTAACGGAGAGCGTTTCAGACCACGCGACCACTCGGGGCCCTCCATCATGTAAGTAAGACATTGAAGGAATTTGCACGGTGAATTGGATTGTGAAACAGGTAGACAACAAATTTTGTTTTTCTTCTCCAGATTTTCCATAACAAAAAGTTCTCTATTCCCCAGAGTGATATGTTCTGATAATGCCGATGTCGACGGCAAATGATGGTACATTATCCCAAATTTTGTCTAATCTGGCAGATGACAAAATATTAGAGGAGACTTACATTTAATATCATGTATTAATATTTCGAGAAAAACGAATCAAATATAATTGAGCTTGTTGGCCCTCACTATGTTATAACAGCATCAGATATGACGTAGATAGATATGAAACTCACCTCGAAAACACGTTACATTTTGCATTCCTAATTGGGTTCATTGAGAGTTTTGAGATTCTATTCCTATATCGGAATCACAGATCCATGCAAACAAAATGTTTTATCTTTATTCAGCCTGTCACTATTCTAACGCCGACATACATATCTTTAGGCACATTACAGATATGAGCATCTGGCATACGGTATGGCATTACGATTCTTGCAGATTAGGAACATAGCTAGATGCATGCAGAATGTAGGAATCTTGAAAAACATTATTTCTACCAAACCGAACTTTATGCGCTGCCAGTGTCATTTTGGTTGTGCGAATCGACCAAATCTTGATGACAGTTGCTGTCTTCAGAAGAATTACTTTACTAATAAATTTTCATTCGACAATAACGGGGGGGGGGGGTATGAAGGAATATCTCGGGGGGGGGGGGGAGTATAGGACTAACAAGCAGGCAGGCGTCTATGGACTGGAATATCTAGTGGTGCCAAACGTTTCCAGGGCATAATTCTAACCATTAACATGCAGCAACAAAAAATTATTTTAGGAAAGGTTCCGTTTGTTTCCTGCTCGTATTAGCAATGTAGCGATTACGTCTCTAGGATATTTCCAAGTAAATCTATACAATATAATTACGTTCATGCGTTGGCCGCTCTGGAGTCTAGGTCGCGCACCCGTGAGATTAAACCACTTACAAAAGATTTGTTGCTCTGGGCTGCACTTTGGTCTGCAGTAGTTCCAATATTTATTTAATTCCCATTAGATCTGCACAATATATACTTCTGCATTACGTGTTAATTTCTGTCTACTTATTTCAAATATACTGCACAAAGTAAAAAGTATATTTTTAAAAAAAAACATTGTGGTATCTGAGTCTATGGAGTCTAATATTTTTAAAAAAAACATTGTGGTATCTGAGTCTATGGAGTCTAATATTTTTAAAAAAAACATTGTGGTATCTGAGTCTATGGAGTCTAATATTTTAAACTAAATTAAACTATACAATTGTGGGTTTTAAAATTAAATAACCTGACTGACTTTGGAGAATGCAGACAGGCGCCTAACTAGTGTTTTTTTTTTCTCTCCCAAGTACAGCACCCTCAGATAAACCGTTATCACAGTATACAAGTCATTTATTACAGTATACAAGTCATTTATTTACAGTATACAAATCATTTATTACAGTATACAAGTCATTTATTACAGTATACAAGTTATTTATTTACAGTATACAAGTCATTTAATACAGTATACAAGTCATTTAGCATGTGTAACAGGTTATACTTAAATTGCTGATGTATGTGTAAATGACCATGGGAATACCTAACGAGCTGGCGAAATGACCTCGAGTCGGATTGTAGTTAGGATACTTACGAGAATCAGCAAGCCGCTAAAGGGCAGAGTATATTAGTAAATTGCCTCTGATGCCTTCAGAGGTTGCAGAAGTTGCAAGTGTAAGGCTAACCCGCTACACACTTGTGACTGGTTGCTAATTTCATGATGCTGGGAAATTAGAAGCAGCAGTGAGAATGATACATATTCTTTGAACAAGCATGCGACAACAATTAATCAGATCCCTCCCTCGGATCTATAACCCTATAGCTACAGTCCTTGAAACCAGCCGCTTGTTGACAAAACCCGTAGTAATGTAAAGACCCTTTACATATAGCAAAGTATTTATACGGATTCGTGCTCCGTATCAAGAACACTTTGCACGAGCGGCATAGAGCGAATTGTACTCACGATTCCGAAGTACAACTGCCCATATATATATAAATTAAAAAAAAATCACCCTCGGGTATCGTTGCACACGATAAACAAAACCCGAGTACATGTCTTTCCTAAATAAAAACTACAACATTCCGTGACAAGTATACAAGTCATTTATTTACAGTATACAAGTCATTTATTTACAGTATACATGTGATTTATTACAGTATACAAGTAATTTAATACAGTATACAAGTCATTTATTTACAGTATACAAGTCATTTATTTACAGTATACATGTGATTTATTACAGTATACAAGTCATTTATTACAGTATACAAGTCATTTATTTACAGTATACAAGTCATTTATTTACAGTATACAAGTCATTTATTTACAGTATACAAGTCATTTAATACAGTATACAAGTAATTTATTTACAGTATACAAGTCATTTATTTACAGTATACAAGTTATTTACAGTATACAAGTCATTTATTTACAGTATACAAGTCATTTATTTACAGTATACAAGTCATTTATTTACAGTATACAAGTCATTTAATACAGTATACAAGTCATTTATTTACAGTATACAAGTCATTTATTTACAGTATACAAGTCATTTATTTACAGGATACAAGTCATTTATTTACAGTATAACAGTCATTTATTTACAGTATACAAGTCATTTATTTACAGTATACAAGTCATTTATTACAGTATACAAGTCATTTATTTACAGTATACAAGTTATTTACAGTATACAAGTCATTTATTTACAGTATACAAGTCATTTATTTACAGTATACAAGTCATTTAATACAGTATACAAGTCATTTATTTACAGTATACAAGTCATTTATTTACAGTATACAAGTCATTTATTTACAGGATACAAGTCATTTATTTACAGTATACCAGTCATTTATTTACAGTATACAAGTCATTTATTTACAGTATACAAGTCATTTATTACAGTATACAAGTCATTTATTTACAGTATACAAGTTATTTACAGTATACAAGTCAGTCATTTATTTACAGTGCTAGTAGATGCATGGTGTAACTTATATGATTAATTCTGCTTACACTATAAACTTTATCTTTAGCATGTGTAACAGGTTATACTTAAATTGCTGATGTATGTGTAAATGACCATGGGAATACCTAACGAGCTGGCGAAATGACCTCGAGTCGGATTGTAGTTAGGATACTTACGAGAATCAGCAAGCCGCTAAAGGGCAGAGTATATTAGTAAATTGCCTCTGATGCCTTCAGAGGTTGCAGAAGTTGCAAGTGTAAGGCTAACCCGCTACACACTTGTGACTGGTTGCTAATTTCATGATGCTGGGAAATTAGAAGCAGCAGTGAGAATGATACATATTCTTTGAACAAGCATGCGACAACAATTAATCAGCATGACCAAGCACCCCATCACTAAGCTTGATCATTTTTTACACACACACACACACACACACACACACACACACAGATACATATATTGACAATTTTATTTATACTCTCCTATGAATCCCTGACAAGTCTGTTCCTAGCCTTTTCATTCTTTATAACCTTTATTTATACCAAGTTTATAAATATTTTCTTTTGATATGATCCTGTGCCACTCCAACATAGAAAGATTTGTTAACAACAATATGAACTATGTTATTAAATGATTGATACATACCGTAAGTACAGGTCTGTCTGTCTGTCTGTCTCTCTTTCTCTGTCTTTCTCTCTCTCTCTGTCTCTCTCTCTGTCTCTCTCTCTCTCACACACACACACACTAACAGATTGACAGACCTCATCAATAAGCGTGAATAATTCCTACACACACACACACTAACAGATTGACAGACCTCATCAATAAGCGTGAACAATTTCTACACATACACACACACACACACACACACACACACATACACACACACACGTATATATATATATATATATATATATATATATATATATATAGAGAGAGAGAGAGAGAGAGAGAGAGAGAGAGAGACCTTATATTTGTTACATATCATAGTTACTAGTTAATTGTATCTTCAAATATTTCTACTTAAATGCTGATGTGAACTATTAAAATATGTAATTAAGTAATTGTATGCTATTGTATTGTATTGTATTAAAAAAATGACATATAATCAACAACTGTAAATAACAATCAACTAAGTAAATGTCCTATTTTGTAATGGCCACCTGCAGGAGCCTGCCTCCTGCAGTCAGTGGCCAACCTGTTTCATAACCAACGGCGTGTTTTGTCTGCTTTTAGTGATTATATTCGAACGTAGTAACAGTGAATATTATAAATATACAAATTAATTTTTTTTTTATAAACAAGTCATGAATTTGATACACGTATATTATGTGAACTGATGTATTACCATTTTAAATCTCGACCGTACTTACTATGTTCCATTCACATATATTAGGATTGGAAACAGCTGTTTAGATCAATAACCGGATCAGAACGTTGATCAACTCGGTGAGATCAAAGGCATCCATTTTATGTGAGAGGCCTGTGATGAATAGGGATTTTTAAAAAAAACACCCAAAAAAAACCATATATGAATACTATTTTGACCCATGAACCAGAAGTTCTTCTGGCCTTACAGACAAATTTAGAAAACTGCTTCGCTTTCAAAACCGACGCATTGATGTTCTTGTAGTTGTTGTTGTAATGCTTAACTCCATTTTTCAGCACACGATAGGCTATATATGGAGTCTAGTATTAATGGTGGAGGAAGAACACGGGAAAACTCCCAGAAAGAACCACCGACCCACGAGAAGCTACTGGCAAGCTTTCTCATATACCTACATTGGCCGAATCTGAGACTCGAACCCACGCGGACAGAGGTGAGATGGCATTGATCCGTAATGGAGAGCGCTTTAGACCACTTGGCCACTCGCAGCCCCTGATGCATTCACAACTTTGAGTTAGTTTGACTGTGAAGTTTGCGATCTGAAAGTAATACAATTATTGTCAATTTGTATGACGAATTTTTTAGAAACGTCACAAAGTCGAGGACAAGTACACTTACTTTTATGCTTTATGCAGAACTAGGAAAGAAGCCTATTGATATAATTTGCAGATGAATGAGTGGAGTGTGGATGTCCATTATCAATCGTAAATCAGTGGACTGTGGATGTCCATTATCAATTTTAAATGAGTGGAGTGTGGATGTCCATTATCAATTGTAAATGAATGGAGTGTTGATGTCCATTATCAATTATAAATGAGTGGAGTGTGGATGTCCATTATCAATTGTAAATGAGTGGAGTGTGGATGTCCATTATCGATTGTAAATGAATGGAGTGTGGATGTCCATTATCAATTATAAATGAGTGGAGTGTGGATGTCCATTATCAATTGTAAATGAGTGGAGTATGGATGTCCATTATCGATTGTAAATGAATGGAGTGTGGATGTCCATTATCGATTGTAAATGAGTGGAGTGTGGATGTCCATTATCAATTATAAATGAGTGGAGTGTGGATGTCCATTATCAATTGTAAATGAGTGGAGTGTGGATGTCCATTATCAATTGTAAATGAGTGGAGTGTGGATGTCCATTATCAATTGTAAATGAGTGGAGTGTGGATGTCCATTATCGATTGTAAATGAATGGAGTGTGGATGTCCATTATCGATTGTAAATGAGTGGAGTGTGGATGTCCATTATCAATTGTAAATGAGTGGAGTGTGGATGTCCATTATCAATTATAAATGAGTGGAGTGTGGATGTCCATTATCAATTGTAAATGAGTGGAGTGTGGATGTCCATTATCGATTGTAAATGAATGGAGTGTGGATGTCCATTATCGATTGTAAATGAGTGGAGTGTGGATGTCCATTATCAATTGTAAATGAGTGGAGTGTGGATGTCCATAATCTATTTAAATGAGTGGAGTGTGTATGTCGATTGTCAATTGTAAATGAGTGGAGTGGATGTCCATTATCAATTATAAATGAGTGGAGTGTGGATGTCCATTATCAATTGTAACTGAGTGGAGTGTGGATGTCCATTATCGATTGTAAATGAGTGTAGTGTGGATGTCCATTATCAATTGTAAATGAGTGGAGTGTGGATGTCCATTATCAATTGTAAATGAGTGGAGTGTGGATGTCCATTATCGATTGTAAATGAATGGAGTGTGGATGTCCATTATCGATTGTAAATGAGTGGAGTGTGGATGTCCATTATCAATTGTAAATGAGTGGAGTGTGGATGTCCATAATCTATTTAAATGAGTGGAGTGTGTATGTCGATTGTCAATTGTAAATGAGTGGAGTGGATGTCCATTATCAATTATAAATGAGTGGAGTGTGGATGTCCATTATCAATTGTAACTGAGTGGAGTGTGGATGTCCATTATCGATTGTAAATGAGTGTAGTGTGGATGTCCATTATCAATTGTAAATGAGTGGAGTGTGGGTGTCCATTATGAATTGTAAATGAGTGGAGTGGATATCCATTATCAATTGTAAATGAGTGGAGTGTGGATGTCCATTTTCAATTTGTAAATGAGTGGAGTGTGGATGTCCATTATCGATTGTAAATGAATGGAGTGTGGATGTCCATTATCGATTGTAAATGAGTGGAGTGTGGATGTACATTATCAATTCTAAATGAGTGGAGTGTGGATGTCCATAATCGATTTAAATGTGTGGAGTGAATATGTCCATTATCGAATGTAAATTAGTGGAGTGGATGTCCATTATCAATTGTAAATGAGTGGAGTGTGGATGTCCATTATCAATTGTAATTGAGTGGAGTGTGGATGTCCATTATCAATTAATTGTAAATGAGTGGAGTGTGGATATAAATTATCAATTGTAAATGAGTGGAGTGGGTGTCCATTATCAATTGTAAATGAGTGGAGTGTGGATGTCAATTATCAATTGTAAATGAGTGGAGTGGATGCCCATTATCAATTGTAAATGAGTAGAGTGCGGATGTCCATTATCAATTATAAATGTGGAGTGTGGATGTCCATTATCAACTGTAATTGAGTGGAGTGTGGATGTCCATTATCGATTGTAAATGAGTGTAGTGTGGATGTCCATTATCATTTGTAAATGAGTGTAGTGTGGATGTCCATTATCATTTGTAAATGAGTGGAGTGTGGATGTCCATTATCAATTGTAAATGAGTGGAGTGTGGATGTCCATTATCAATTGTAAATGAGTGGATTGTAGATGTCCATTATCAATTGTATATGAGTGGAGTGCGGATGTCCATTATCAATTGTAAATGAGTGGAGTGTGGATGTCCATTATCAATTGTAAATGAGTGGAGTGTGGATGTCCATTATCAGTTGTAAATGAGTGGAGTGTGGATGTCCATTACCAGTTGTAAATGAGTGGACTGTGGATGTCCATTATCAATTGTAACTCTCTGGAGTATTTTATTATATACTTTATTTATTTCAATGCTAACGCTAATACTTATAAACGGATGAATAGCAGAAAGATCAATGATAAATGTTGGGAGTCCTGACCTCCTATATTATGAATATATTAATAATCCGAAAGGAAAAAAAGCATTATAAAAGAAACTTGATAAGACGTTTATTTAAAGGAATGGTAATCGCCGGTAACCTAATCATCCAAGGAATATTTTACACGTGTTTTTAATAAAACGTTAATATGGAAAGTTACTTATTACTTTTGCCCAGGGATTAAGTATTTCCCATTGATAAAGTTTAGGATTTCAAATAACAGCACACCACTCCCCCCTTTGAAATTGGTCGTTGGGACAATATAACTTCTGAGGAAAGAAACTGCAATCTTTGAGATAAAAATGACATCGGAGCCGACTACCATTATGTGCTTATTTGTCCTACATTTCGCAAGGAAATGTGTATGTTTCTAAAACCACTATTTACAAACCATCCTTTGGAAAGTTAGAAACCTTATTAGAATCCAAAAATCATAAAAATTCTCCAAATTCTTGCCAACTGTTTTACTGTAATGATGAAAACACTATCATAAACTTTCTGCCATCTATGGAAGCGTACATTTTCCATACTGCAAAATAGTATATCCCCCCCCCCTCTCTCTCTCTCTCTCTCTCTCTCTCTCTCTCTCTCTCTCTCTCTCTCTCTCTCCTTTTGTACACTGCACGAAATACATTGTGCTCTACGATAACAATGTTACATTTTTAGCCAAACTGTGTCACAATACGTCTCAATGTTTATTCTTGCTATGATTGTAATGTTGTCCTATGATATGATTTGCATCTCCATATGTTAGTGACTTTGCCTTAGAATATTGTATTAGTTGTGTTTTTCTCACTGGACACCTATTTTTATTAATATAAGTTTTATTCTGTTCTACATCATTTTACTTGATACGTCTAAAAATGAAGTGTTCATCAAACAAACGCAATATAACAGCTTCAGGCAGACAAAACCAGCGTTCGTAAGGTTCATTTGTAAACTGCAACACAGGCTATCACGACCTTTTAGGTAATAATTTACCCTCTGAATGCTTGTAGATTCCCGCAAATATCATAACTGCAATTCGACACGTGGCCATCCCAGTCGCTCATCAGATATTCCCACTGCAATTTATACATGCATCAGCAACCTATATATAAAGTATTATAAGTGCTACATATTATAATGATGGTGCTAGGCAGATTTGCACCGATGCTATATATATATATATATATATATATATATATATATATATATATATATATATATAAAATCTTTAAGTTACACGTTGCATCTACTAGCACTGTTGATAATTCATGTAGACCTTACTAACGGTTCTCACAACATTTTTAAAATAACAGAATAGTAAGGATTGTGTATATAATATATTAGAAAGCAAGATTGCTGATGTTGAAAGTTGTAGAGTTTAAATAGTAAAATTAAAGATCATTTGTCCCATATGCATGATGATTGCGTCTTAGTTTTGGACTATATGTTGTATTTTTACAAGAACCAGAGAGAAAGGTAACACTCCATGCAAGCTTCTATCTTACACAGACCCAAAATAAAGTAATGGATGAACTGCTGCAGACCCATATAAAATGATGTTCCTGCAATCCGAAATAACAACTTTCTTAGTCGTAAATGGTTTAATCTGACCTGTTCGTGACCATATAGCCTCGCGAGCAGCCCAAACATCAAGGGATATATAGCATTGTATTACCTAGAGAAATACCAGATACGTGACTCCTACATCCATAAAATAAGCACGAAACAACCGGAACCTTTCCTTGAGTAAATTGTAATGAATAAAATTATACCCTGGAAACGCTTGATCCAAGCAGAATTTCCATGTCAAAGACCCCTCGTTATTTGTTAGTCCTTATCCACTCCGAGATATTCCTGGATTCGCCCCGGTTGCTATAGTTAAATCGAATGGACTGGTTATGTTCTTCTTCTAAAAAACAACGGCAATATTTGGTATTTGATGAATTTAATAACTGGCATCCAGTCGGCAATATTTTATAGAGAGGAATTTAACAACAAAAACTACACTAGCAGCGCATGAATTTTAGTTCGTAATAAATTGTTTTTCAAGATTGGTGTTATACATTTTGCATACATCCAGCTATATTCCAAATATGCAATCATCGTAATGTTACACGATCTGTCAGAGTCTATAGTTCATAGATCTAATGTGAACATTTATCCATACAAATTCTTTGGATGTCTTTGCTTCCGATATAAATTGGGGTTGCCTCATTTTAGTATTTTTCTTGCTAGAAATAATTGTATATTTGTTTAAAGCTCTAATGCGCGGTACATGCAGAAAGTTGTATATGCCGCTAAATGAAATGAATAAGATATTGGTCCTAAATATCACAAGGTGCAAATTAAACCAGATCATATTGACGTTTCATCGCAGTATGAGCCATGTAATTTCTCTCTTGGAACTGAGACACTCGGCGTTTTCCACGCGTGCGTGGGAAGTAATCCGATGTTGATATGCAACATGTGGGTCAGTCGGTTTCAGTCAAAACTGGACATAAAATTTGATTATATCACTATTGTCAAGATAAGAAGTAACACCACCATGTCGTATGCGATATGTGATCCTAATGAGATAAGCTATTATCATTCTCAAAACCCCAACTGGAGTTCCGAAACCGGAAAGAAAAGGAAATTCACTGGAACGTCTTGAACGTTGAAACCAAAGGGTTTAAACCAGGACAACCAGACGCAAATAAAACATTATCTCTTTATTGCAAGCAAATTCTTTCACTTTGCTGATTAGTCACTCACTCACCTACCATTACTGCTAAACAATGAAATATCCAGGAGATAATTTACATTTTAAAAAAACACGAAAACGAGATTGTAATATGGCTCATTCATTTGAAGGCAAATATAAACTTGTTTACAACGTCATCAGCAAAGTCAAAGCCATCAAGTTAACACTTCAAACATTTTCAAGCTTTTAAGCCAGTTGAAAACTTTATTAAACTTAAGTAATTTAAACGCATGTTGTATTTATTGTTGTTCTTATCTCTGTTGGTCTTACCTTTGTAAAAGACTCAGTTAAATTTGAATGGACCAAACAGTAACTCCTAATAAACTTCATAACTGTGAGCTCCATGGGTCAATGATGAACCTTTTAGGCCAAAACTGGTCTTGAAAAGTCAGAACAGGTGCTGGTCCAGTAGAATATATGTTGGTTAGTCTCAGTAAATATTGGCCAGTTAAAATATGTAATGGTCATCCATAATACTTATATGACAGTTAGAATATGTGCTAGTGTGAAATATCAAATTTTCGGTCGATCTTTTATTAAACCATTAGTTGTAGCCAGATAGCCATTAGTTAGATTTATGAGATACATCGTGCAAAGGAGAGGAATCTGTATAGTAGGATGTGGTCGTTATACTAATTAACCGTATTTGTTCAGCAGCCAACTGACCGACAGAGACATTTTAAAGTTTCGTTTTATCACGAAAGTGTCAGAATTGAGAAAATACAGAGATTCTGTTACTTAAAACCAAAGCATGTCATATTGACCATGACGTAAGCGACTTTTAGAGGAAAGCGGGAGAAAATACATTTGATTCTGATTGGTCACGGTTAATTAAGTGGTGTGTTTTACACGATAAATCTTTAGAACATAATATCTTACTTGCTAAATTATAATTTAGTCTGAATTTTTTTCCTGTGAGAGGACAGTGTTAGAATCATTTTAGTAAGGCTCTGGATGTTATTTTAGAGAAGTGCATCCGTAAATTTGTGGATCAGGGGAAAAACCGACAAAAAAAACGGTTGAGTGACACACCAAACACACAAAGGTATTGTCGCAATTCCTTGTATACTGTTGATATAATGCATATAATGTTTGCTTAGTTGCAGGTCTACATGATTTTGTACATTTGTATAATTGATTTAATTTGATACATTTGTATACTAATGTGTTTGTATTATGAATCGGAAGTACTTGCATGAATTCATTTGATACATTTGTATAATAATGTGCTTTTGAATTATGAATTTTAATTCTTACCCTAATTCTTAGTTAAGAAAGACGTAGTGTTAATTTATGTCGTAAAAACACTATGTTGAATTATGGATAGGGAGTGTTGCGTTCTTGAACTTATCATATTGCTTGAATAATAATTCTGCTCTAAGATTTTAATGTATTACATTAGTTAATGATTTACAAGAATACATGTAAATTCACCGAATTTTGATGTCATAGATAATTTAGCGACAGTGTATAATTCAACGCCTCACTTTGTAATACGTTAATGTATTACGTCAAGGCATACGAATTAACAATTGATTTAACTACATTCATTTGAGGACATGTCTAGTTAATTACTAGCCGTAAAATTGTTATCACTGATAGAAATACCTGATTGTTCGAACCAGGAATAATGGACAGTTTCAACTGTAACCATTGTAACGAGAGACGTAGGTTGTTGTAATTTTCTTTTGGAAGGAAGAAAATAGCTTTTGGGGAAGTGTTGAAGACGGAAATAGAGACGTACACGTTGGACAAAAAGAATTGAGAGGTGTATACATGATACAGTGAACAGGTCTGGGTTCAAGCGGGACATCCACGAGGGCAGATTATCTAGAGAAGAACGGACTTCTAGAACAACATTGAATTGAACAGTGAACATGGTTCGAGGATAACAAGTTATGAAAATTGAACAAAGCATTAACTTTGATTGTGCCACTCGATCTTCTGATGAGTTTTAACTATCAGTAATAGAACGGCTAATTTGTTTAATTCTATTTCAAATCATATTGTAATTCGGTGAAAGTTTATTTCTAAACCGCGTGTATTCCTAATGAAAGGAAATTTCATGATTGTGTATGTATTTGATTAAATTGTTTATTTATCTTTACGGGGGCTCGGAGTTGTTTTGTTCAATATACCCGCTCAGGTTACCATATACATTCTCTTACTCGGGCCAGGCAATTATACCGAGGGCGGTCATCTCCTAGATAGCGAGTATCAAAAGGGGAGTGGGTTATAGTATTATTATTATTATATGTTGTACAATACCCCTTGACAAAGTGGGACTTAACACTTACCCTTTGACAAGTGGGACTTGTGCAATATCATACGAGTAACGTTACATAACCCGCGGAGAACCTGACAACTAGTAAATTGATATTGGTCGAGCACAACTACGGTGTTGGTAAACTTCTTGCTATGATTTAGTACAATACATCAGTGTTCAGATATCGAATTCATCAAAAGTTCATAGAGCCGACAATAAGATATTATTGAATTTGAACCTGGTTATTGTCTATAATTGGACATAAAATTGTATATCGAAAATGACAAACGTGTATATCAATCCTGCTGAATTTGAGAGAGAGAGAGAGAGAGAGAGAGAGAGAGAGAGAGAGAGAGAGAGAGAGAGAGATTGACATATGGAATGTTGATTCTCATAGACCCCAAAGTGTTCCAAATGCAAAGTTCCAACATCGGGCCATAAACTGCCAATACTACATTCCCATAACGGACTATACCGTACTAAATTTGATGCAATTTCCAATGGACCAATCATAAAATTATATTCCGATATGGTATCATCCGTCATAATAAAGTTCAAAAGTGGTCCATTAAACATCAGCTCCTTTTTAAACGTGGATTTCGCCTATGGTCCATACCTCGCAAACGCTAATGTGAAACTCCTGTTACCGCCAAACAGACCCAAATTTGATGTTAAATTCACAGACCCAAACATAATGTTAAATTTACATAACTGCCATATCGTCCCAACTTATAATGCTAAATTTCCATTTATCCTTGCAAAAACCAACGTTGTGTCGTTATATTGCATTCCACTAAACCTCTAAACAGACCCAAGCCCAGAGGAAACATTATACATTCCCATACCGTTAAATCCCTATACATTCCCATAAAACCTCGACTTAATAACATAGCATGTTATGGTTGTTAGTAATGAATAGTGCATCTGTTGCATTGAAAGAAAGGTATTTACTCTGACAGTGGACGTGACTATCAATGTTGTTAAAATATGCGGTTTCATTCTGCGTTATTACGCAATTTTAAAATTCTAGTTGCAAAACATACCGATGTATTTATAATAGTTCAACTGCGATGGGTTTATGCCATAGAAAACCTCAGAGTTATCTGCCCCAATGTTTCGATCAGGTTATTTTGCTGACTGTTAAAGCGTTTTGAAATACGGAGATAAAATAAAGATTATTCTCGATAATAAATATATATCTTGTAGAGCACGTTTCACTGCATGTGAGGTAAATTTATTTAAAAACGTCCCCGTTAACGAATTCTGATAACAAAATACTTGTAATAACAGAGAGAGAATATTTGTAATAGTTGGATTCCAGATTTGGAGTCGATGGGCACATTTATTTGTTTGTAACGGACAGTTCTCCCTTTTTTATAGCTTTTTCTTAAATATAATTATTTAAATAACAAGCGAAACCAATATAATTTAGGCAAAATTGCATGCATAATGCACAAGAAAGAAACCAAACAATTACAAGTATAAATTATAACCTTTATTATGTATATTTATTGTTTGTTTGTTGGATTTAAAATGATTTTATTTCATTACAGGCTATGTAACATTGTATGCTGGACTTGACCTTGTCCAAAACTAAGTTCTTTTTGTTTGACCTGAATAACTTGTTTTAATTTTGTTAGTTTCATTTTATGTCAACAACTAATACATAGCTAAAATATTCTCTATGTGTATGTGTTTAATATTCGAATTATTATTCAGGAAAACAAGGAGTAAATGTGTTAATTGGGTCGGGTTTTGGGAATCTCCTAAATGAATTTTACAGGTTATTGCTCTGTAAGTAAGCAATGCTCATTAGATCGTTATGTAAGATTTTCTATAATAGGTAATGCTGTCTTGAAAATATCAATTGTAACCTGAGGTCAAGTAAAGGACTTTAACTGTGAGGACGTTCTCGTTCTTGCTTTACAATCCAGCACTTTCAAGTTGCATTTTGTGATAGTTTGGACTGAATTATATTTTCCTTTAAATTTATTGAATTCAAGTGATTAGTTTATCTGGAAATACAAAAGTACTCTGATAACAGTCTTGGATAATGACATTCACTGGAATTTATACTGAGTTCAAACATTGATTTATATTGTTGTGATTGAACCAATAACTGGTGGCACATCGGCACTCTATAAGCTATAACAGACACGCCATCGCCTTGAGTTGTGGATCTATTATGGGACTTGTTTTATTCAAGGCTTTAAATTATTAGGATTTGTATCTGTTAATCTTGGACCTTTTGGGGATTTAATTCGCAATACGGTAAGTTCTATTTTCTCATTTCACTTTATATTCAAGGAAAAAAATTATTTGTTACATTTTCAAAGCTGTTTTTCCCACTCTTTTCTGTTACTTATTTGAATTGTATTTATTCGAACCAATAGTACGATTTAATATTTCATCAAATATTGGGCGTAAAGAGTTCGCCGAGTAACTCTTGCTCAACAATTAGAGCTAGTGTTTACCTATCGGTTGCAACATAATCCGTCGAACGCAATGTACTCATTCCTTATACCGACATTGTATTTCCTACATTTACTTGAAAACACACGAGTATGAGGTAGCCAATGCATAGGAAATTGTCTATTGTTCCTATTTTTAAGATCAAACTACTCTTGCTTCGAAAATATTCTTAAAGAAGTTATCGCACAATCGTGTTTCCATAGTTTTTACTATTGCTATTAATCATATCTTAGTTTAGCAAGTCTGTATTTACTCACGAGTAATTATTATTCCAGGCATCATCCTGTGAGACAGTACCAAATTAAATTTACCTCTCTAAATGAAGGTAAAGATGAAGGTGAAGAACAGTTTCCTTCTTACCTTGTGTTTTATTGGATGATTTATCGAAGTATTGCCGTCAGTAATCATGTCCAGGGTTCGCTTTTGGTGGTTTGACCTATGTTTAGTATCAGTTACAAAAGCAAAACAATAGATTAGGCCCGGTTAATCTTCGCTACATATACGGTAACAATGAGGGGAGGAAAATGTTTGATAAGTAATGCAGTAATACGAAGTAAGAACTCCAATTAAAATCATTTTTAAGACGTTTGGTTCCATGGAACTGGAAGTGTTTTTTCTTTCTGAAGAAACATTGCAATTCTTCTTGTTTTGACTTGATGTTTCTAAAGCTAAATAAAATTTGTTTGATTGCATCAAGTCAGCTCTGTTGGATATTGGATGATATGTTTGGAACTTGTATGTCTATTGCAGAAAAGGTGCAATTGTCTTCTTGCTGTTACATGCATCATTCGTTAGCATCCGCTAGAAACAACCTTTATGACGTGTGATGCCTGCAGTGATTATGTCTCCGTTATTTTATCATTCTGATAATTAACAAAATAGCCCAGTTCTGACAATCATATTAATACTAATATACCAATTAATGCAACTGCCATGTTGGTTTTGTACAGTGCTTAATTAATACATTCCTTTGCAGAGTTACAATGAATGCTACATGGATAAGCCCTTAACTTATACTCTCTAAACCAGTCTGCTCTACATATCAATGAAAATATATAGTAATTTAAAATGAATACTATATGGGTAAGCCAGAAACGTATACCCTCTAAACCAGTCTGCTCCACTGTAAATATACAGTAATTTACAAACTTTATGAACATCAGCTTGACTTGGATACGGCAAGCTTACTAACTAACGAGGCTTAGGAAAAAAATTGAAAAATCATCCAAAATAAAATATATCATAATTAATATGTAAGTTAAAATATAAATCTATAGTTTTGTTTTGAGAAAATGTGAGTTAAAAATAAATATCACATTATAAACTCTGTAGGACTGACCTTGACCCAAACTACAATATGGATTGACAGACTATAACATTATATATCGCTGAAGTACAGGACTGGCATTGCAAAGGTGTCTTTGACTAGGTTGGGGTGGGGTGCTCCCAATATTACATTAAATTATTACAAAAGACCCACCCTGGCTCGTGTTTGTCACAGATTGAAGTAGTGATAGAGAGATGCAAAGCTCTGTAGTAGAATTGTTTTTCTACTCCTATATTTTCACATCACTGTATTATTACGCTTTACATAAAAAGAACTATTTTCTTGCAATATCCTCTACGTGAAGATTAAAATCCCCAATCTGACAAATATTACAGGAGACAAGAAAGGGACTATTTTATTCAGATTGCAGAGACTTAAGGTATTACATAAAAAGCTTACTGAATTAATCATATAGTTACTAACCAATACAATCTTATTGGCTAGTCAACGATTTTACTGACTAATAGATTTCCTTACTGTCCGTTACTATGCAAAACAAACACACTTACAAACTCTTGTGTAAGGGTGATGTAAGGCATCTGAAGAATAATGAGGACTAATCCATATTCTTCCAGACGCTCACGCGTTCTTACAGACAGTTAAAATAACCATGTGATGGTCACTAATACACATAATTACAATCCAACACCCGCATTGCAAACAAAGTGAAAGAAGAAAGTGGAGGTATGTAACATTCACTAATACAAATTATTATTATCCACTTTTACGGACAAAACAGAAGAGGGAAAGAGGATAGGTGAAGGTCACGAAAAACTACCTATGGGCAAACAATACTCCACCACAATCCCGTGTTTGCAAGTAGTAGTATTAACATTTAAGGATTTATGATAGTCTAATTATTACATATTTATAATTTTCCACCGTAAATCCTAAAATTGTACGACAAGAAGCTGTCCGAAAATTCAAGTCCAAAAATAGTATATCCTCAAAATGTCCGATATTTTGGAGATCAATAGTTTCTCCTCAACAAAGGCGAATCAGCAAAAATGTAAATCGTGAGAACATTTCTTATCTTGTCTTTAACTATATAAATGTTTCCTGCATTTTATAAAGACATCTAAAACATGTGTTCAGATTGTTTCCAACGGACGATACTTTGGAGTTAATCGTCTCCGATTGTGCAATGGATTTACATCTGTTACCTTGTACAAAAGTTGCAAACAATAACATCCAACACAAAGTAGATTCCCAGCCACTGTTTAATTTTCATCCAAGCTAGAGCTCAAGACTATTGCTCTTACAGATAACAAACTGGTAGTTGTACTCACACCAGGACTCTTGGTTATCAAAACAACAATGATGACAAGCACAGACTCCCAACTCCTATGGGTCAGAATCTTTATCTGTATCAGATGTGAACTATATAGTATTTGTCTCTAGCATTACCATATCTAACCACTTAAAATCCTTTAAACTAGAACTACCATATACACCCATGCATCTTGTCTTAATGATAATAATTATACAATAAATCGGACGGAAATATTAAGCATTAATATGACGACTTTGATTAACTCCCAAACAGAAACACAACCCAGATGAATAAAAGTTAAAATTCGTGTTTTTAACTATTATTTCAATGTTACGCGTCTCCTTGTTCCTAAATAATGAATAAAAACTAAAATTCGTGTTTTTAACTATTATTATTATTATTTCAATTATTTCTCCTTGTTCCTAAATAATGAGTAGTAAATTAAAGACTGGGGCTGTGCGTAATAACACTTCGTCAAGATGGCTAAAGGGATAAGTCATATTTTATAACTTATAATTATATAGGTTGGCGCTAACAACAAAAAAGTAGCCCTGATGTTAATACCTCTTAATGGTGGTTTGTTCTTTTAAAATTAAATATCTGGTGATTGTCAAATTAATAAATTATTTTTTGATGTGCCGCATTTGGACCAAACGTTTAATTTTTTCGATTCCGTAAGACAATTACCAACTGGAAATTTTATTTTCTCTAAGAACTTCAGGAATTAATAATTTAACAATAAACTGAAGTATCTTTTACTTTGGAAATATAAGTTTCTGATGAAGATTATCAATATTTAAACAATAATCTTACATGGTGTGTGGTTAGTTTTGAATAGGAGGCAGATCTGGGACGGAAATGTCCATGGTGCAGTCTTACGTAGATACACCACATACTCAGACAACATTTTTTCCATGTCGAAATTTGGCATTGGTAAGTTCCAAATAAAAATGATGCTTGGCTATTTCCTTTAGCGTTTGTTTCGTGTTCGCCGCCAAATACATATATGGTATGCAAAAAAGCTGCTATTGTGCAGCGTTAATATATTCATGTAATATTTCCGTTAATATATTCATGTAATATTTCCGTTCATATATTCATGTAATATTTCCGTTAATATATTCATGTAAGATTTCCGGTTTGTTGCTGGTCATTAACTCTTCCTCCTTGAATGACAGTCGTACACAGTTAGATGAAAATTTAGTTTCAAGCAAGGCGCAGCAGTTCAATTTTTTAAAAATAATTTTAAAAAGGTTAAAAATGTTGTTTTTCAAAATATATGTGCGGAGAACGTATTTTGGCTGATTAGTAGGTTCAAATGTAAGATTTAGTCATTCTTTTACTCACTTTGAGACACGCGCTAAAATTAGAATGATACCAGATGCGCAAGATACCTGATTTCGGTATCTGCTTTGCATAATACCATGCAAAACGTTATCACATGATCACATGGAATGGTGCCAAAAAAGACCTTATTTCAGGGTTATTCCTGTCTTTCCAGCCATACAAATGGTAGACACCAGTTTAAATTTCATCAATGCTATAATTTCACTCGTCATTCAGCATTTTCAAACATAATGAATATTATACTCCAAATTTATGAGAAACTAAAGCATTTTATTGTCGATTTCATGTAGGTGTGGCTCAACCTAAGATATTTTAAGGTTGCTAATACGCGGCTACCCAAATGTTGCCATGGAGGCGGATTACAACCTTTCGATGGGCAATTTGCTCTAACTCCACACCTCAAAGTAAATGTCAAAATATCTAAAAAAATGGTGGGAAGTGTCAAATGAATCTCGGACTTGAGGATATGTGTGAGCTTTCCGTATACTCTTATTTGATTTTAAGAGTTTTTTTTTCCGTATTCGCTTATTTTTCAGTATACACTATTTATACATACGCTTATTTTTTTATGTAGATGCATATTATCCATAAACATTCATTTTGACATATATAATTTTTTTTGCATACGCTTATTTTCTATGCACGCTTTTTTGACGTATAAGCTTATTTTCGAATGCAATTATTTTCAAAATAATCTCTTTTGATATAGACTCTTTCTATCCAGGTTTTATAGTTGTCATTATTATGTATGAATGTTTAAATTAGAACATTAATGGAACATTATGGCTCAATATTCTCTTTTATTTAGGACATAGTGAATCCTGAAGATTCACTCTGCATCTTTGATTCTGGCACGTCTGTACGGATTATAAAGTGTGCGACCAGTCGCAGAGGTTTTCAAAACTTTAGGTACTTTTAGTGCAAGCAGTTCGCATTAATAAGCATCATCCGCATTGATCACTCTGAAAGTCAATCCAATCCTTTGGACTAATCACGTACAGAGCCACTTTAATGGAGCAATGAAAAATAGTTCCACACAATATCGAACGGCTTTTAATCGCTTAAGTTTAAGGGAAAGACATTTCTACCTCCCATGTTTATTAGTTCCTGAATTAAATCTCACCAATCATGATACTGTCCAAAAAGGTCATTATGTCTGTGGACCTTTGCTACCTAGTAAACAGGGAACCCTTTATTACTGTACACGTTTTAGTGCCAATATAGGAAATCTTTATTACTGTACACGTTCTAGTGCCAATATAGGAAACCTTTATTACTGTACACGTTCTAGTGCCAATATAGGAAACCTTTATTACTGTACACGTTCTAGTGCCAATATAGGAAACGTTATTTGTCTTTGTTCGCTTTCTTCAATGCTTAGTAAAAGAACTATCTCAGCCTTGTAGGCAAGTGTGAACTAAATGAAATTTGAATCAAACCGTATCCCTCATCTTCTGGAAAGACACCACAGATTGATGTCAGTAATGATGAAATAAACATATTAAATGGGTAAATAGTTGATGTCTCATACAAAACTTTGCAAAATCGATAACATCTCCCTGTGGATTACCTAAGCTATTCTGTACGAAATTTCTATCACGTCATCCATGGAGACCAAAACCTATGTTGTAGCTTTCAATCCGATGCAACTGCGCTAAGGGACATTAGTCACAAAAAAGATAGTTTTCCTTTTCTACATTTACTGAAACCCTAATAGGCCAATATACAGTTATACATGAGTCCCTGTTATGTTTGATTCTAGTTTATAAATAATCCTATCAGACATCAGAGAATGCATTCCTTGATTAGCTTGTCTAAAATTAAACTTATGGTCTGATTGTGTTAACTTTAGACCCTTCATCTAACCCTAGTCTACGTACCAAAGCGCAGAAAACCTAAGGAGTGATAACCAGATTATAGCCATATATCCACCATCTACCTACGCCATATTGCAACTTTTAATGCATAAGATAATTTTCAAAAATATTATATTTAGTAGGACATTAATTATAAATGTTATCCTTATGAGCTATTTAATTCCAAATTCAACTGTAATACCCAACTCTTTCCAAGCATTTTATATCTACTAAGAGAGCTTCAACTTTGACACCAAATGGTCATTAATCTAAATGTTTGACTATTAAGTCTGCAATCTACACAATTATGCCACTATAATGGCTTCTTTCTGTCGCCAACGCTGTAGCCTAATATCATTGCACCTGAGTGGCTGCCGATATCAAAATATTTAACAGGAATCATAACCCATAACGTCTTAAATGTAAATAAAATTATATTACTCTAACATAGACATAGAGTTCTCAAATTTATAAATATAAACCCCTAACGTTAACAGTAAATAAAGACGTTCTTTTTTATCATTGACACACAGTAATAAATCAAGAGAAACCCATAGCTTTAACAGAACATAAAGGCGTACTTTTCTATCATAGACAAACAGTGATAAACGTTATAAAGAGAAACGCCTAGACTTATAAGTAACTAAAATGTCCTCTCTCATATACATAGTTATTAAATTTATCAAGAAAATTGAGAAAATTTAAATACAAATGTAAGTTCTCTTGTAAACCATGAAAAATACCATATCAACTTAAATAACTAATCGTCCTGTATTGCCTGTGCAAATGCATCGAAAGGTATTGTCAACTATTCATAAATATATAATAATTTAAATTCATGTTAGTATTAGTTATAGCTTAACACTGGCTTCATTCAGTCGATCGAAAGCAATATTCCGAATGTTACACTTTATGCATGAATCGGTTAATCGAACGGTCAGACCTCGATTCGCATCTGCCTGAATTCCATATAGCCAGTTTCATTTTTTTTCGAAACTAACTCTGATTGTTTTTTAGATTTGGGTCCAATTAAAGGTATAAAACCTTTGCCTTTCAACTTTCTTAACGTTCAGGAAATTCAGAAAAAAATGCATTATAAATGATTTTCATTGAGTTGTATTATTAGTGAAAGAAATGAATGCTTATCAGTTGGGAAAAAAGACCGAAGAAATGGACAGAAATTTTTGTTGAATTATATGATGACCTTAATTGCTTCTTCCTTTTAGTTAATGAGATTTCATAGTTTGTAAATGCACTCAGATGAATATTTTAAGTTAAATGGTATAATATGTTAGGTCATACATGGTATAATATGTTAGGCCATACATGGTATAATATATTAGGTCATATATGGTATATGTTAGGTCATACATGGTATAATATTTTAGGCCATACATGGTATAATATGTTAGGTCATACATGGTATAATATGTTAGGTCATACGTGCTATAATATGTTAGGTCATACATGGTATAATATGTTAGGTCATACATGGTATAATATGTTAAGTCATACATGGTATAATATGTTAGGTCATACATGGTATAATATGTTAGGTCATACGTGGTATAATATGTTAGGTCATACGCGGTATAATATGTTAGGTCATAAATGGTATAATGTTAGGTCATACATCATGGAGAAAAAAATAGTATATGTTCTAAAATGATTGAAAGAACTCATCACTAAATGTTAATATCTCATCATGTCCTGCGAAGCACAAAAATTATGAAGTTTTAAGAAAGACAAAAGCTTTGAAATGTTCTGTTACAATTGCCATCAGTGTATATTTCTCAACTAAATAAAATCTTGAAATCTGAAATTATCAAATAAACACGTATTCTTCTATGCAATAGAAATGTGTTACATTACCAACCTTAACAGCAGAGGTGGTTAACAGACCTTTTGCTGAAACTTCATTTGCAAGGAAACTTGGTGGTGAAATCGCTACTTATTCAACATTTTAATCAGGATCAGACCAAGACCCTGTGAGTATCCATTAAATGAAATTGATAAAGCGTGTAACGCTCTTGATGTAGCATATAAAAGTAAAAATTTACAAGATATACATATCGCAGAAAAAGTATTAATTCACGTGTTAAATTCCAATTTAAAAAAAAAAAATCTTTCAAGGAATCATTAGCAAATTGGTTGGTGAGTTCTGCGAACAAAGGTAAACTAGCATGATGGGCAGGTAATTAATAATCCGATTATTATAATTGAATCAATTCATTATTGTCCAAGGGGATGCTGGGGAGGTAGAGGAGTGATTAGTAAACACGCTATGTCGCCGCAGCTTTTGCTACAGGGGGCCACGGCTGCAATTTATGCTGGTAATGCCACGAGTAGTGGAAATATACCGCGAACTTTAATCATATCTTTAATACCACTTGGATAAAGATGAAATTGTATTCCTGTTTTTGATTCCAAGGCTTTATGCAAATGTTTTAGCTGAGTCTTGGTTAATGATAATTTGTTTGTACATCCATTAGAAGTCTGATCTGTTTTAGTGATATTTTTGTTCCGCATTTGCTCGCAAGTTTTGATTGTAATTGTTTTACCTGACCGGAAGTCAGGGTGACATTAACGTGACTATGAGACATTTTTATAATATGATAAGTGATTTATGTACATATTTTCCACTGGAGCGTCAATAACCATCATTCTCTCACAAGTGCCTTCAAGTAACATTGATTTATTTGAGAGAATAACTACAGTTGCTCTGTACTTAACACCACAAGCTAGGTTTACACGAGCTCGAAAGTGTACATCAAAGACAGATTTTCGAGGTAAATTAAGATGTTTTAATGGGAAATAGTAGATCGGATACATATTTCTAAATCTAACTGTGAGATTTGTAGACTGGTATATATATTTTGATCACGTCGCATACATGTCATATAGTTTTTTTCAAATTTAAAGTTATATCTTCAGATGGTTCTTGGTGTATTTTTATCCGTAAAGAAACCTCACTAGTATTACAGTTCGAAATATCATATGACTATGTTCTTGATTATTTATTCGGTCAATAATTTGTAAACCGATAAATATATTATCTTGGCGCAGGAACTCCTTGTTTTGAAGCGATGTGTCATGTACATAACCCATCAGTATTACTTTGAATGATATATGGTGGTCATTGGCAACCATGATAAGAACGATGTACTACCCGAATCCATAAAAGAAAGTAATTTTGGTTCTTCAGCAAGCGATGTGGTCATTACTGGCATCCATAATGAAAGTTTATATAAAATTACTTTACCATCAGCAACAGCGGCTGGTCGCCAAATAGCATCAGTATCGTTACCCTTTCTTACAAGTACAACTGTATGTTTTCGTTCCGATGTACCTTTTCGGACATTTCTACAAAATCTAAAGATATGAGATAATAAAATATTGCATGAAAATTCTCTATGACGGTCTTCAACATTAATTTAAATGTAGAAAAACCTAAGTTGTAATTCGATCTGGTGTTAATAATCATGTTTTCAACATCAATATTAGCAGCGCGTGCATTATTTGTTGGTAGTCTTATATCATACATGTCACTTTCAGGCTGATCAGTGTGGCAAACATATTGACGGTCCAGCCAGATGATCTAGTCTAATCATCTGAATATCTTGCTAAACCTATTATTGTTTTGCAACATCAGCGTCGTTTGGAATTATTCAATACTTTTCCCCCATTAAACATAAGTAACGCTATCTAATAACGCCAGAATACCCTTGTTAAGTAACCCAACTGTGACCTTATATCCATATGGTGTATTAGCCGCGACTTATATTACAAACTCTCGTTCTACCTCAATAAAAGCCTCAGCGGGTACAAATATATACTTATATCCTGAACTTGTACTTCATTTCTTCCACGTCGATTTGGTTATCTAGCGTCATATGAATAAAATTGATAATCGCGCACGGATTCATCTTAGAGAACCAGTGCGTCTATATCGAATGCTGGATCGGATACACGTTTGAACATTTTATTACAATTGCCATGATCTTAATCACGGTCGCCACATCCTGAAATAAAACTTGTATTTTTCAGTATAATTTCATTAGTTAACTTTGTTGAAACAATTTCATTAGCAGCCAATTCCGATATATTTTACTTGCTGCTTGATTTATTACTTAACTAACATTTACAGGCATCAATTCAATGCTTGGTAATTTCACTGGCGGTGGTTATCGTCGTATTAATCGTGCTAATCTATCCTTGATTGCCGAAAACGCCTTACCGGTAACATTAACAATATCACCAGTAGCCTCTTCACGAACAAAGTCAAATGCTTTCATTCCTAGTTGTTTTGCAATCGGTATTGTCTTGGGGGCAATCCTTCTAAATAAACCCTGAACAATATCACCGAGTCTATCTCCATAAGCTGCTTAATAGGTAGGCAATCATTGATCATTGTGTATGATCAATTTTTATGTATCTAATAGTTAAGAGTTTAGACGCTGTAATAATCATCGGCAATTTCATCTGTAAGATAACGATAAATGCTGAGATTCATCCATGATGCCGCCAGTAAATAATCTTCGACAAATATCAGATATTGTAATAATAATTTCCAGAGAATTTTTTCCTGCTCATATTCCTCTAATCAGTATTTCTAATCGTTCTACTTCAGAAAGAATAGTGTTAGGACAAGAAATAAAAGACCACTTCCTGTAGAAACACCACTTCCGGTTGCACCCGGGTCAGGTGATGGCTGTATCTGCTGTCGAAGTTGTTGCTCTCCTGGTGAATGTAATTCCCTACTTTGTCAAATTTCTTCAAGTTGCGAATTTTTATCTTCCTTAATACGGGGTGATCTAGACAGCGATTTTACTGATGTTCGAATATTTTGTTTTCATTTCATTAACTTTATCAATAAACTATGTTCTTTTTTATATTTTGTTTTATTGATTTGTGTAATATCCTTGTACTCGCGAAATACTCTATAAGCCCACTCGTGTTCTTTTGGGTGTTATAAAAATACTCTGGATTTAGAAGCTGATGCCGTTGATATCCCTATGATCAGTCATAACTTCTACATAGACTTGCTGAGTAAAATTTCTAGTTTTTCATCCTGGTTTAGATATATCCTCGACAATATTTGTGACGTCCTCAATTTCAGCACGTGTTGCGTCGACAGACTCTATAGCTTCCTTAATTTGTTGGGTTATGCTCCAATAACATGCTGTGATGCGGTTGTAACCTCAGTGATCTTTTTCGCTGGTTCTACAATTGGCTTAAATAATTGTTCTGTGTCCTCTGCAAATTCAACATAAGATTCCTGATGCTCTTGTAATTTTCGCCTGACAGAATCACGAACGGAATGAATGTTTGGATTGCTTCTAGTTTGTTTATTTCGTGCTAATCTAATGAGCGAGTGGCATTATTATTGATACATGATAAGGATTTAATTCACAGCATTAGAGGGTTTGCGACCTCAATTAAATTTCCCGGTAAACAAATAATACCTTAAAACATTTAAAAACACTAACGACAAATTTAAAGTTACTAAAACAACTTAGAGAAACTCTCGATCAGTTAAAGGCTTTGGTTTGGTGTTATTGGCCTTATTTTTTTCTCCATTTTCGTAGCAAGCTTCAGTTTTAGGCAAATGACGTTTCAGCTAATGGTCTGTTTACCTCCTCTGCTGCTACCATATACAGCTGCCTAACAAGTATAGTCATATACTAATTGCCTAACGCTTATCACCTAGTCTGAAATTATTCTTTACCAAAACATAATTTGTTTGAACCTTATGAACCACTGCAAAGACATAAAAAAGAATAATAAAGCAAATAGATTTCTAGACATGACGCTAACAAAAAAGAAATAAAATCAATACTTTCGTCATCATCCACCTCTGGAAATGGACATTTGGATGCATGCAAGATAAGGTTTCTTCTTGTGAATATTGGATGTTTAAGACATGTACTTTCTTGATAAAATGTATCACTGAAGAGGGTTTGTCGGCATTTTGATCAATGGTATTTAATAGTTGCATTACCAAATATGACCGTGCATTTCCATTTGTTTGTTATGCATGCCATGTTGTGTTTGCTGCGATAGTCTACATGTCAGTATCCTTACAGCAGTGCTGACTAATCTTAATGCGAGATTTTAAATTACCGAATATAGATCACCATCTGATACTATGACTAAGCCTGTGCTTTTCGAAGGAAAATGATTTCACGCAGCAATGTCTGGTTCTCGGAGAAAAGGGATATTGGTTTCGAAATTAAATTTACCTCAATAATAGACTGTCGACATTTAAGTGAGGATTTTTTTCTTCTATCTCCTGTCATTTGATGGCCAGTTCAACGAGTTATTAAAAGTAGTAAGTAAGCGAACATGTTGTCATTTCTGACAATTGACACTTGCATAAACAAAATACTCGTTATGCCGCCTTCAGAAACTACGAGTATTATTGTTTCGCTCATTCGGGCAATATTCATTTTATATTGGTACAACCCTTGAGGTAGTATGACATGTAGCATTTGTCTATTGTCTATTGTCTATTGTCTATTGTCTATTTGTCTATTGTCATTTGTCTATTTCGTATATTGTTTTTGGAATGCATTTTCTGCTTTTGATTGAATCAGAACATTTACTTAGTCCACAACATTAACTTTTGCATTTAAACATTAGTCTACTCTTCATTCTGATGTCTATTTTGATCTCTTTGTCCAGATTGCTTTCCCGAATTATTTCCATGTCATATTATCTAAGCAGCCTCCCCCACCATCATCATCTTCCGTTACCTAGTATTGATTTTAGTAAATATCAAACCAGACCTCGTTAGGTCTCACACTCCTATTCAATAACAATTCAACATGATTAATTAAATACTGAACTCGAGTGTTGTCAACGTTTCATATGTGGGGAGCATTTTGTTCAGAAAGGAAAACCGGAAGTCTATAATACTAGCCCGTGTTCAAATATATCTTAGGATATGGCATTTGAGCTTAATACTAAACATGTATGCCAATAATTGTACCCATTTATTATAAAATGCTCTCCAAATTTAAATTTAATCTTCAGTTGCAGACAGCATATATATGTATATATATATATATATATATATATATATATATATATATATATATATATATATATATATATATATATATATATATATATAGAGAGAGAGAGAGAGAGAGAGAGAGAGAGAGAGAGAGAGAGACAGACAGACAGACAGACAGACAGACAGACAGACAGAGATTGGATGGATGGATGGATGGATGGATGGATGGATGGATGGATGGATGGATAGATAGATAGATAGATAGATAGATAGATAGATAGATAGATAGATAGATAGATAGATAGATAGATAGATCTTCGCTGACCTAGCCAAGATAAACAAGATGAGTGTTTGATGGGTCCATTCAAAGTGACTTATGTCTCCTAACTTTGTGTAACATTTTTTGATTGCTTTAATTTTTGGCATTGATTCGTCCATGATCACAGTTCTGTATAACATGTTCAGAATTGTTGCATATATATTTTGACACACACACACACACACACACACACACAACACATATGTTAATATAGAGTATATATACATAGTGCACGCGCCCGAGTGTATGTGTGTATGTGTGAATAGCGCTCTTTGCAAGAAGTGGGATTTTACGTATGTGTACAATATGAAAATTAGTTGCCTTTAACCAGAAGTGTTATATCACACATGTACAAAGTTTTTAACTAATTGTGTTATATCACACATGTACAAAGTTTTTAACTAATTGTGTTATATCACACATTTACAAAGTTTGAACTAGTTGTGTTATATCACACATGTACAAAGTTTTAACTAATTGTGTTATATCACACTGGTACAACGTTTTTAACTAGTTGTGTTATATCACACTGGTACAAAGTTTTAACTAGTTGTGTTATATCACACATGTACAAAGTTTTAACTAGTTGTGTTATATCACACTGGTACAACGTTTTTAACTAGTTGTGTTATATCACACTGGTACAAAGTTTTAAATAGTTGTGTTATATCACATATGTATAACGTTTTTAACTAGTTGTGTTATATCACACATGTACAACGTTTTAAACTAGTTATGTTATATCACACATGTACAAAGTTGTTTACTAGTTGTGTTATATCACACATGTACAAAGTTGTTTACTAGTTGTGTCATATCACACATGTACAAAGTTGTGTACTAGTTGTGTTATATCACACATGTACAAAGTTGTTTACTAATTGTGTTATATCACACATGTACAAAGTTGTTTACTAGTTGTGTTATATCACACATGTACAAAGTTGTTTACTAGTTGTGTTATATCACACATGTACAAAGTTGTTTACTAGTTGTGTTATATCACACATGTACAAAGTTGTTTACTAGTTGTGTTATATCACACTGGTCAAAAGTTTTTAACTAGTTGTGTTATGTCACACATGTACAACATTTTTAACTAGTTGTGTTATATCACACATTTACAAAGTTGTTTACTAGTTGTGTTATATCACACATGTACAAAGTTGTTTACTAGTTGTGTTATATCACACTGGTCAAAAGTTTTTAACTAGTTGTGTTATATCACACATGTACAAAGTTGTTTACTAGTTGTGTTATATCACACTGGTCAAAAGTTTTTAACTAGTTGTGTTATATCACACATGTACAACGTTTTTAACTAGCTGTGTTATATCACACTGATCAAAAGTTTTTAACTAGTTGTGTTATATCACACATGTACAACGTTTTTAACTAGTTGTGTTATATCACACATGTACAAAGTTGTTTACTAGTTGTGTTATATCACACATGTACAAAGTTGTTTACTAGTTGTGTTATATCACACTGGTCAAAAGTTGTTTACTAGTTGTGTTATATCACACATGTACAAAGTTGTTTACTAGTTGTGTTATATCACACTGGTCAAAAGTTGTTTACTAGTTGTGGTATATCACACTGGTCAAAAGTTGTTTACTAGTTGTGTTATATCACACTGGTCAAAAGAGGTTTACTAGTGTTATTTAAAACTGATACAAAGTGGTTTACTTGCACACGAAAATCACCACTGAAATGCAGTACTCATCCCCACCCTGATTTTGAAATCAATATTCCAGAATCTGAAAATATCATTCAAAATAATCCCATGGAACTTAGAAGTAATGAAGGGATTTATTCTAACAGGGCACATTGATTCAAATAAACTATGAAATGGAGATCAGTCTAGGGTAGTTGCATGCAATTTATTTCCATCTGAGATTTGACTTCAGACATTCCATAAAGTCACTCTGATTTGTGGTGTTTTCGTGTTAGAAAGAGATGAATCCATTAGGCATCTATCGTAAAATCTTAATTCCAACAGGACAATTGTTTGGCTCGTGTATAAGAAACATAGTAACGCTATAATGCTATGCAGTGTCGCATATACGTTTAAATCTGGATAGCAATGATGGTTATAAATTACTTTTGCTCAACTATTTTGGTTCACAAATCGCTACTTGAGAAACAGACAGACAGACAGACAGTTCCTAATGTCTTATGATCTGCAACTTGTATTCAATGCAATCTCGCCATGGTAAATCTATCAACATCTTTATTTAGTGTCTATAGCATTCTTGTATTAAATAACTGGCAATAGTTCCTTTACTTCAGCGATAGTACTGTCAGTCTCCCATGCCATATTGTAGTTTGTATCAAGGTCAGTACCACATATTTTCGCGCAGACGCAATAATGTGAACATTTACTTTTAACACTTAATTTGGTAAAGCAAAAATAAACATTTATATCTAACAATATTCTTGATATTTTTACATATCCAGGATTCGATGGTTTTTCAATTATTGAACTAGCTTTTCTTATAGTTAGCGAGCTTGCCAAGTACTAGTCAAGCTTATTTTTAGACAATTTGTAAATCACTGTATATTTTTAGTAATATGTGGAGTAGACTGGTTTAAATCACTGTATATTTTTAGTAATATGTGGAGTAGACTGGTTTAAATCACTGTATATTTTTAGTAATATGTGGAGTAGACTGGTTTAAATCACTGTATATTTTTAGTAATATGTGGAGTAGACTGGTTTAGAAGGTGTCTGTTTCTATTTTACTTTTGTAGCAATTATTGTAAATCTAAACAAGAACGTATTGGGCAAAATAGAACCAACATGGCAGCAGCATTAATTAGTTTATTCTTAGTATGACTGTCAGAACTTAGGAATTGTGTTTTATGATCAGAATGATAAAATATGCAAGACTATTGCTGTATGTATGTATCGAGTTTAGATACACAGATGCAAAATGTTGGAATCCATGCCATTTAGTTTTAACCAAACCTAGGTACACCTCGCCCACAACCCCTAAGAAAAATTACCCCAAAATGTTAAAATGCTTCAATTACAAAGTAAATGTTTTATAAAACCTGTACTCTTCCATGACCTTCCCAACTGAAAGATCATCACTTGACACATCATCAATGGACAAATGATCACTATACACATTATCACTGGACACATCATCAATGGACACATGATCACTATAAACATTATCACTGGACACATCATCAATGGACACATTATCACTGGACACATTATCAATGGACACATGGTCACTATACACATTATCACTGGACACATCATCAATGGACACATGGTCACTATACACATTATCACTGGACACATCATCAATGGACACATGGTCACTATATACATTATCACTGGACACATCATCAATGGACACATGATCACTATACACATTATCACTGGACACATCATCAATGGACACATGATCACTATACACATTATCACTGGGCACATCATCAATGGACACATCTCATGGCAAAAAAAATTGTCTCTCTTTAGATGCTTCTTAACCTGCAGTGCATGAAAATTGAAGATAGAATGTAAATAGCCTATGGCGTCAAATCTGTCTTGCTTCAAAACGTTGTTAAGGGACATTAACAGCAAGAGATGTAGAAATTTGATAATGATTGGAACGGAAATCAAAAATGAAATGACGTATGAATATAATGATGATAATGATGATATAATGATGCTATCGAATGATGCGTGTAACAACAAGAAATTAGGACAATTACAACTTTCCTGTCCTAGACAAGCAAGTTCCAAATATACAGGTCAATATCTAATAGAGCTGACTGTCCATACATTTTGACATCACTGAGGATTATAAATTAAGATTGCTTATCAAACAAATTTTTACCTAGCTTAAAAAAGAGATAGTAAAAACAGAAGAATTGCAAAGATTTCTTCAGAAACATTAACTCTAGTTCCATGAAACCAACATTCTTAGATAGGATTTTAATTGCAATTCATATTTCATATTACTACATTACCTATCAAATATTTGCCTACCCCCCGCCACACACACACACAGAGTTTTCACCGTAAATGTAACGAAGACCAACTAGGCGTTAATCTATTCTTTGGCTTTTGTAATTGATATTAAACAGAGGTCAAACCACTAAAGCGGGCTCTGTGGATTTGATTACTGACTGCATTGTTTCGATAACCCAGCCATTAAAACACAAGGGAAAAAATAAACTTCTTCATTTTCAGTTTTTCCTTTATTTAGAGAAATAAATGCAATTTGGGTACTAATGCCCGACTTACAGGATGATGCCTGGAATAATAATTTTTCGTGAGTTTGATTAAGTATCGTATAATTAACAGCAATGGTAAAAAAATATCGAAACACGATTGTCTGATAAATTCTTTAAGAATAAATTTACGCAGAAAGACTAGGTTTGCAGTTTAAATATAGGGACCATAGACATGTACATAACTTTGCGATTATCCATAGACATGTACATAACTTTGCGATTATCCATCGATCGCAGCATCAAACTCGCGAACTTTTAAGTATATGTTAGAAATAAAATGGCGATTAAAGTACTGTGTACATTGTGTTCGCCACATCATGTTTCAACCGATATGCCGACACTGACACCAATGATAAAGCAAGCGTTCCACCTTGCTACTGATTGTGTATACTTGTTTGTTTGCTCTTTTTTGTGTGAAACAAACATGAAATTGTGCCCAAGTTTTATTATAATAACTTGTCATTTAAATATTTTGTGTACCACCCCACTGGCCTAGTGATTATAGTGTCCGTCTTGGAAGCGGGAGGTCCAGGGTTAAAACTCCGGTTGAGTCTTACCAAAGACTTACAAAAAGGTACTAACATCTGCCTCGCTAGGCGCTCTGCAATAAGAGGTTAGTGTTAAGACTGGTCTGTCTGGTGAAAGGACAATGGGACTGGGTGGGACATGATGCTACGTGTCTGCGGTATGATGCCCCAATGCTAGACATCAAAATAATCTCTCATGCTGCAGACATCGTAGGAATGATTGAAAAGTTGTTAGAGCTACGTTACAAATCTAAATCACACATTTTGTTTGGTTTAAAAACACAATATACTCACTTCAATGAATGACATTCCTACCTGTGCCAGAATTCGTCAATAATCACATGGATGATAAATTATTCAGAGAGAGAGAGAGAGAGAGAGAGAGAGAGAGAGAGAGAGAGAGAGAGAGAGAGAGAGAGAGAGAGAGAGAGAGAGAGAGAGAGAGTTGGGATATACGTGTCAAGGCAGTTTTCATCATGCTAAACAATTATATTGATGTAATCAGTTACAATGGATTATAGATATACTTATTCTACGTCATCTGGGTGTAGACCGCATAGATACAGGTTAGTTGTACCCTACCGTTGACCGCCATCATAGAACCGGTAATCCTGCTCGGTACGAGAGGAACCTCAGGCTCAGACATTTGGCTCATGTGCTTTGTCGGTAGGCCAATGGTTCGAAGCAACGCCTAAAGACGAAGATAGGTATGTCCCAAAATCATGAAGGTGAAGTCATTTAGTTCGAACTCTCTGAGATCGATTTATGACCGTGGATACATGGGATAGGCTACTATTGTGTTGACCTCTTTCACGTGTCCAGATTTTTCCTATAACAAAACTAAAACAATGATGTTGGACTATTAATTTAGGTTACTATGATATAAGGGAGCTGCAGTAACGGTCTTATTTTGTTAAAAATGATTAGCGAGGTCATTACCCGCTTACACCAGTTCGGTAGGATGCCTTGGTGAATCTGTATCTCCCATTTCTTGATAAAGACTATAATATGTTGAAAATGCCACTAAAACAACAAGAACAAAAACACTACAATGGTTTTTTACTATTTGAAGCTGAAGAGGTCTTGCAAGGCAAAGGATGTTGGATAATTATTTATCGGACTGGGATTGTGTGCATTGTTTTCAACAGACATCGTGACTGCTGTAGGGATTGTTACCAGTATAACGCCTTACACATTTAGATGACAATATGCAATGATCTAAACTCTCATTCGCGCGCGCGTGCGTGTGTGTGTGTGTGTGTGTGTGTGTGTGTGTGTGTGTGTGTGTGTGTGTGTGTGTACGACTAAGCGTAACATCGATCATCTTACTTTGCATTGTTCTACTCAGGAGATATACCGATGCACGCTATGTTGTGTTGTATTCATTGCTGCAGGGACGATTTCACTGATATGATTATGATTTAAACAAATGAAATTAGTTTTCATTTCTTGCTGGTTGGAAATACTATAGATTTCTGATAGTGAGAGTTAAAATTATTTTGTTCTACTTCGATCAACGCAAATTTTAATTTTGTTAAAATTTATTTTAAATTTTATCAAATTGTTTTAAATATAATTGTTTTTGTTGTCATTTTTATATTTTAAAAGTTAAAATATACAACTCTTTCAGATTTCAAGTGTCTGTCATTAATAATAAAATATGTATAGCAATTTAAAGTTTAATAATAACTGCTTTGATTTGACATGACATACATCACAATTAGCTTTACTATATGTTCTCTACATTCTAACAATATACTAGAACTACTGTACTGGAAATACTAATGCTGACGTAATACTCCCCAACCGATAATTATTTATCTTCATATTGTTCGTGGCATAACTTCAAATTTTTGGCGCCGCTGCAAAAATTCAAAATGTTCATCTCCCGTAAAAAAAAAAATGGGATGTTATGCTTCTTTCTTAAACGCATCCTCACCCCCAAATCCCCTCACATTTTCTGAGGGTGCCAATTACGCCATCGATTTTACGACTCCTGGGCGCGATAAATTGTATCATTGTCTGCAGTCTGCATCTCCCTATGTAATCACATTTCCTGATCAATAGCAATGCGGTGCTCTGTATGATTCTGCTAAATTTAGTATTTAATGTGGTGCTCTTTGCATGTGTACTGGTACAAGCTCTTGCTACTGTATTAGAATGCACATTTTTGTCCATTTTCATGGGAGTTCGTTGTGTACTATCCCATGCATTGTTAACGAGTGCTTAATTAACTAATTAATAACGAGACGGTACCTGTACTAGTTTATTCAATTTATTTTAGGTCTTGACGTCTTCAGGCGTAACAGTTATAAGTTATAACAGTTAACTACTATTTAAAATAAAAAGAATTTAAGAAATAGTTCATCCAACATATTTTGTATACCGTCCATTATGCTTCTTATTCTTGTTCACTTAACTCCCTTCAGTAATATTTATTTCAAGAAAGCGTTCTACATATTTCATGATGGGTAAGTAGACTGTGTTCCATGAAGTAAATTCATAATAACAACAACGATCTGATAACTTTAAAATACTATAGCTCAGTCTAAGATTCTGACAGTCTGTCTCTGTCAACACACACACACACACACACACACACATACATACATACATACATACATACATACATACATACATACATACATACATACATACGTACATACATACACACACATACACACACATACACACACACACACACACACACACACACACACACACACACACACACACACACACATACATACATACATACATACATACATACATACATACATACATACATACATACATACATACATACATACATACATACATACATACATACATACTGTTACGTGCTTAGGCTCGAATAAACAGTAACATAGAAAGAGTGAAAATAACAAGCTTGTAAAACTTAATAAACAATTTATTGAGTACAAATATTTTGTCAGAAAAGAAAAATAAACTTACGGTTTTAAGAATCAATTCCAAAATTAATCCAAAATAATTCAAAATATTATCCACTAGATAAATTGCAAAAGTCCTGGTAATAAAATGTCCAAATATTTCTAAGTTCGAATTCCAGCGAAATATCCAATATGGAAGACGATGTCATTTGATGAAATCAGTTCTTGTTAATAAAAATTTTTATGAGCACAATTCTTTTCCAGATAAATAATAAAATAATTCCTCTTGATCCAAACGAATTGACACAATTTCCAGTACAAGGTAATTTATAATAACTCAAAAGGACACAACTTAATATTCTAACAGCCCAATTTTCTACTGAATAGCTCGCTCCCAAAAACATTGTTTATATCTTTGTTTTTTACGTAAACAAGGGGTCACGTGATCTTCTAGAAACTATCAGAACAAATTTACGTTCAAAGAATCACGTACACATCTTATGACCCAACTAAAATAGAAAGATGTTTATACAAAAGCTCCAAGCTTGTTTACAACTCTGAAGCCAGGTCAGAAATGTGGTCTACACCTGGTGTTTACTCTGTAAAGTAAAGGTCAATCCCCCCCCCCCTTAATGAACGAATCTTAAAACTTAAAATGCCAAATTTAAATTTAACAAACAAACAAAAATAAAAATAAATATAAATGACTTATATCAAATATACGTAACAATACATACATACATACATACATACATACATACATACATACATACATACATACATACATACATACATACATACATACATACATACATACATACATACATACATACATACATACATACCCATCACAGGTATCTAAATATTTCCGCACCATTTGTGCGTCAGATATGACAATCTCTATAATTGTCAGAAAGTCCTGCTAAAAACGAAATCGAGGCATGATACTTTTCTTTCTCCTCCTCTGTCTGCCTGTCTGTCTGACACCTTATTCTCCATCGCTCTAATTTTTGACTAAAGTTGCTTTTACGAACTTTTTTACATGTTCTCTATAAACGAGGTCGATAATTATATGTGAAAATCACATTAGTTTTTGTAGCTGGCTGACACACTCTATCAAGAAAAACAAGGAAACACGAAGAAGGTGAGTGAAACGTGTAAAATATGATTTAAAACTATTAAGTATTCAATTAACAAAAAGATTTTGTTCCTTTCTTATTTGAGAATTATAAAACGACTTAATATGCCTAAAGGTCCAACATTTATTTCATTTACTTGAATTATATATATATATATATATATATTACTTTTCACAAACGTCATGGTATGAAACATATGTATTATAAAACAATGTATCACTATTTTTACAAATTGTGAACCATCACCAGATCAATTTATGAAATTGCATTTTAAACAGAGTTATTATGATTTGTAAAGACGGATATTCGCATAGAGAATAAAATCTGCATATCAACATCGCAGCGATGTCGAAATGGATAGACATGGTGTGGCGATGTGTCACTTTTACAGTTCTCCTTTATGTTTTACACATTTCCCTTCTCCAAGTTATTTGTTCCTTCGCAACGCAAGAAAGAAACAAGAGATCGTATTATGAAACTCGAAGCCTACATAGTGAAATATCTAGCAGACATTTGATCGTTATTTTGGGAATATAAAGCATGGCTCTCGAAATGAAAACAGTTTGAACCATGCGAAATCTTTAATTTGAAGTCACATTTTTATTATGAATTTACTTTTAAGTGTGTATATATATATATATATATATATATATATATATATATATATATATATATATATATATATATATATACACTCTAATACTGAGTCAGGTTGCAAACGAAGATAATCAAAGTCTGATTCGTTAAAGATTTGGAAGATTAAAAACAATATTCGACCTTACAATTTCTTTCCCATTTTGCCAATTTGGAAAATCGAAAAGTTGCACATAATCATTTGGATACTTAAGGAAACCAAACTTTTTTCACGTTTCATACACATTAACCCATAATAATAATAATAATAATAATAATAATAATAATAATAATAATAATAATAATAATAATAAACGCGGACCTCCTAGCATTATCATCAACAATTACGAACTTGGGGGAGTCCGTCGGTTCATGTCTCTCGCCTCTACCATTACCAACAATCTATCGATCGATGCTTAGCTCAACAATCGGATAGGAAAATTCATCAACAAGTCTCTCCAGGCTGTCACAGAGAGTGTGGAACAACATGCTGACCCTGAACACTACTATCTCTGTGTACCGTGCCTACGTGCTAAGGACTCTCCTGTATGCCAGCGAATTTTAGACTGAGCGCATCTCACATGCAAACTCTATGAATCATACTCGTGATCACATGGAGCGATCGAGTAACAAATAACGAGGTGCTTGAAGATTCCCAGCACATACCTCCGCCAACGTCGCATCACACGGCTGGGCCATGTATGTCGGATGGAGAACGGACGGATCCCCAAAGACTTTATTTGAAACTTGCCTCTGGCAAAAGGCCGATCGAACGGTTACATTTCCGCTTCAAGGGAGTCTGCAAGCACGACATGAAAGCCTTTGAATTGCTAGCTGATGAAAAGCGATATCAAAGCTAGCTGATGAAAAGCGATATCAAAGGAAAACATAGCACCTCCAACACACACCTGACTCAAGTTTCAAGTGCACCAAGGACTACCACACCCGTGTTGGGCTACATAGGAACTACAGACGCTAAACAACCAGTAACCGGGACATCTCTCATGGGCGCACTTAGGTTGTCTCTCGAGACTAAAGGATGCCAACTAACTACAGTATAATCAATGCAACATCAGAACACTCGTCGTTTTGCATCCTAATCCCGTTTACCAGCCACGTTAATGTGAGATAGGAGTTATTTTTTTTGAGCAAATGGACCAAGCGTCTTTAAATAAATTACTGAAATATTTTGTATATGCATTGTGAAGTAATGGGAGTGTTACTTTCGCGTGTGTAACTTTGTAAAGTGATATTAAAACTGTTTTGCTTTTATTCAATCCCACTGCCTTTTGTCACATGTTCTTGGGAGCAAAATCTGTTTAGAACAGCATTGTATGTAAGACTTCATTTCGAAAGGGTTAAACATCTAATTCCCGTAGATAGAACCTTAATTTCGAAAGGGTTAAATATCCACTATCCGTAGATAGAACCTTCATTTTGAAAGGGTTAAACATCCAATACACGTAGCTAGAATGCTCTGCTTATTTGTTTCATTTTCCTTGTAATTTTTGTTATGTCTAACTTTCGATATCTTTAATTGATTTCATAGGAGATGAATAAATAAATGACAGGGACACACATATCTAATAAATACGTTGTCTCCAAATTAAGAGAAATTCCAGTCTCTACTAAAATTAGCGTATTACAGAATAATATTAATTTGAATGTTTTGTGTAACGATAGAAACAGAGACTAGTTTAATGCAATTGTTTGATAATTTAACTCTGTTCCATCATTTTGTCAAAATGTAGGGGTTGGAAACAGTAGAATGAAAGTCACCAGGAACATGCTATGTATTTATGTGTAGTATACAGACTCCGTATAATATATATTAATGCGTAGTATTACACACTCGGTATAAACTGTACTCATGTGATATTATCAAATCGGTTTCATCCAAAATTATTTAGCAATCTAACTAATAAACGCAAACAGAAATATACATTAAAGCAAAATGTAAGAAATGGACGCCCCGTTTCCAATGACAACAGATTTACACGTGTACACATTGTATCCAGTGCTAATATATTTACTCGTGTTGCACTTATTGTCTAGAGGGACATAAATCAATACAACATGAAAATTTAACATTTCATTCTCATTGTTAAAGCAACATCATCGCGTAAATGGTTCTGGTCATATCTTGTTTCACGTGCACGTTACAAACTTTGATATTTAGGACGAAGGCACGTGTTTTATCTATAAATATCTATAAATATTTCGTTCGTAATATATGCAATAGACCTCATATTTTGCTCATTTTAGGATTACGTTCACTTCGCTCAAATTGTAAGCTTAAGGCATGTGGTGATAATGCAAAAAGCACTGGCCATATATTTCAGCACAGAGAAATTTTGTTGATATTTTGTTGAATAAAATATTTTATAATCCAACTTAAAGCCCATTTTCTATTGTTAAACGATCTATAATGAAGGTGACTCATAAGTGTCGTCTTTAATTGACAGTTTGTCGCTTTCAGCAGCAGTGGTGTGATGACATTGTATAAAGACATCAATGGTATGATGACATTGTATAAAGACATCAGTGGTATGATGACATTGTATAAAGACATCAGTGGTATGATGACATTGTATAAAGACATCAGTGGTGTGATGACATTGTATAAAGACATCAGTGGTATGATGACATTGTATAAAGACATCAGTGGTGTGATGACATTGTATAAAGACATCAGTGGTATGATGACATTGTATAAAGACATCAGTGGTGTGATGACATTGTATAAAGACATCAGTGGTATGATGACATTGTATAAAGACATCAGTGGTGTGATGACATTGTATAAAGACATCAGTGGTGTGATGACATTGTATAAAGACATCAGTGGTGTGATGACATTGTATAAAGACATCAGTGGTGTGATGACATTGTATAAAGACATCAGTGGTGTGATGACATTGTATAAAGACATCAGTGGTGTGATGACATTGTATAAAGACATCAGTGGTGTGATGACATTGTATAAAGACATCAGTGGTGTGATGACATTGTATAAAGACATCAGTGGTGTGATGACATTGTATAAAGACATCAGTGGTGTGATGACATTGTATAAAGACATCAGTGGTGTGATGACATTGTATAAAGACATCAGTGGTGTGATGACATTGTATAAAGACATCAGTGGTATGATGACATTGTATAAAGACATCAGTGGTGTGATGACATTGTATAAAGACATCAGTGGTGTGATGACATTGTATAAAGACATCAGTGGTGTGATGACATTGTATAAAGACATCAGTGGTATGATGACATTGTATAAAGACATCAGTGGTATGATGACATTGTATAAAGACATCAGTGGTATGATGACATTGTATAAAGACATCAGTGGTGTGATGACATTGTATAAAGACATCAGTGGTATGATGACATTGTATAAAGACATCAGTGGTGTGATGACATTGTATAAAGACATCAGTGGTGTGATGACATTGTATAAAGACATCAGTGGTGTGATGACATTGTATAAAGACATCAGTGGTATGATGACATTGTATAAAGACATCAGTGGTGTGATGACATTGTATAAAGACATCAGTGGTATGATGACATTGTATAAAGACATCAGTGGTGTGATGACATTGTATAAAGACATCAGTGGTGTGATGACATTGTATAAAGACATCAGTGGTATGATGACATTGTATAAAGACATCAGTGGTATGATGACATTGTATAAAGACATCAGTGGTGTGATGACATTGTATAAAGACATCAGTGGTATGATGACATTGTATAAAGACATCAGTGGTATGATGACATTGTATAAAGACATCAGTGGTGTGATGACATTGTATAAAGACATCAGTGGTATGATGACATTGTATAAAGACATCTGCTGCAAATATGTTGGTCCTAAAATAGTACATTAGTACATAAATAGTACATAAGCCGAGTTGAAGGAAACTAAAGCAAAAGTGGTATATACTAATACAGTGTCAACATACGCTGATACGACTGGACCCGTTTCATCTATGATTGAAGTAACTATATTGTGTAACCAGCAATAAATGTGATTCTGGTTTTTGCATCTCCATAGGAAAACTAACAGATGCTATATGAAGACGAATACATATTCATCATTTTCATATTTCGTTAACTTTTATGTTTGATTTCCTATGCGTATATATGCAGAGGAAACCATGTTTTAAGATCTGATGTTATAGTAAGCAATACACAGACGTTGAAAGATTCGGCTGAACGTATCAAATGTTTCGTTTCAGAGGTACACGATTGCATTAATTACGATATTTCAGTGTTTACAGCACATGGAATCATAATATCGTTGTCAAACAACTTTAATAATAATAATAATAATAATAATAATAATAATAATAATAATAATAATAATAATAATAATGAGGACTTTGTATAGCGCCTAATCTTTAGAAGCTCTAAGCGCCTTACAACATCTATATGATGTTACGTGCTTATGCTCGAATAAACAGTAACACAGAGACTGAAAATAACAAGCTTGTAAAAACTTAATAAACAATTTAATGAGCACAAATATTTTCCAGAAAAGAAAAATATACTTACGGTTTTAAGAATCAATTCCAAAATTATTCCAAAAATAATTCAAAATATTATCCACTAGAGAAATTGCAAAAGTCCTGGTAATAAAATGTCCAAATAATTCTAAGTTCGAATCCCAGCGAAGTATCCAAGATGGAAGACGATGTCACGTGATGAATTCAGTTCTTGGTAATAAAATTCTATGAGCACAATTCTTTTCCAGATAAATAAAAAAATTAATCCTCTTGAATCCAAACGAATTGAAATAATTTCCAATACAAGGTAACTCAAAACGACACAACTTAATATTCTAACAGCCCCAGTTCTACTAAATAGTTCGCTCCAAAACATAATTTATATACCTGTTTTTACGTAAACAAGAAAGGGGTCACGTGATCTTCTATAATCTTTTAGAACAAATTTACGTTCAAAGAATCACGTACACACCTTATGACCCAACTAAAATAGAAAGATGTTTATACAAAGCTCCACAATGTCCTTGGAACCAACCAATCATTTCAAAAGCTTGTTTAAAACTCTGAAGCGAGGTCAGAAATGAGGTCAACACCTGGTGTTTATTTTGTAAAGTACAGGTCCCCCCCCCCCCAAATGAACGAATCTTAAACTTAAAATGCCAAATTTAAATTTGACAAACAAACAATAAAATAAATATAAATGACTTATATCAAATATACGTAACAAATGCTCCACATTTCATTAGCTTCTAATACATATCATTAGCTTCTAAAAAAACATGTTTGTTTAACCCAAGCAGTTCAATCCAGGAAAACAAAAAAGTGCATCACTTTCCTAAGCTATATGTTTTTACCGGCATGCTATATCGCAGGTAAAACATTAGTATTTCATTTTTTTTGCCATGCGTGTACGTCAATAAATGGACGATGTAATTGTCTTTTTTTCACAGTAGAGGCAATTTAAATAAGATTGACAGTTGCGTTACAGTTAAAGCTGAAGTGGAATATGAGCAAATACATATATGAATGTCTCTTTTCATCACAAAGCATGTATTTCCATGTAATTGGCAAGAAAGGATAGAGGTTATGATAACTGAAACAATTCAGTTTGTAGTTCACTCATTCCTTTAAAAAAAAATGGAAAGAACAAAATACACAACAAGCAAAGATGAGTTAGTAATACATGATTCCCATGTCTGTATAAACTAATCAAGAGGTATTTCCTTAAAGGTTTATCCGGTCAGAATTTATTATAAATATTTTGATTAAACCAAATAAAATGATGCTCATTATCCATTTACATCTGCCAATACAATTATTATAATCCTGCAATTGCCTCTGATCAATAATACAAGATAGTTTGGGTTGTTTACAGTTAATAATATTTACCCGAGACCAACCATTCATCCTTAGTTGTAAGTGTAGAGGGGTTCTATCAAGCTCACCATTAAGCATATACGTTGGTCTGGATGGGAATCAAACATTTTTGAAAATCTAAATGACCCCGTTCCACGATGTCTAATTTTCAAAACCTGAAATCTCAGGTACATATGTTACCATTGAAACTACCTTCGCACCAAACAAATAATTAGATGGTCAGCATGCAAATAAGAGTTAAATGTGTTGTCTTTAGAAGGCATGTCACTTTCTTAGCTTGACCGATCTTATTGTTAATTCTCATTAAATATCTATAATTCTTTGCAAGAAGGATTCTTAAGTATTTATAATTTCTATAAGGTATACGTTTCAAATCTTATAACTTAAACTTCACATTTTATCTATTTTTACACTTGCAAAATCATAACTTTTGTTTTGTACGTGTTAATGATAAGGTTATACTGTTTGGCAGTAATCAAAGAATACGCTAAGATTTTCTTTGTCACTCTTGGATTTTTTAAACGTACACTCATATTGTCTGCATGGAGCAAAATAAACAGTTCTAAATATCTAGTTATTTCTTTTTCCTGTAAATCAACTGGACTTCCACTACTATTCGGACTAAAACTTGATTTTTTTTTAATTACATTTAGATCTGGGCAAATATCTAAGGAGAAAGACTGTCGCCTTGACTTACACATTGATTGCATGTAAATAGGCACGCTTTCTTTCCGTTGTGGAAGACACAAGACTTCACATCCATAAACATATTCGTAATTATCTTGCCATTTATAGCAGCCTTGATAAAATTTTCTCAGTGAACTAATTCTCCATACGCTATCGAAAACATGAGAAAAATCCATAGAAGTGCAAAACATTATTGTTCGTCTTCGATTTAAGTTTTATTAAGAAATAGAAAACAAAAATATTAGCCGATGTAGAATTTCTTTTACGAAAACTTTTCATCAGAAACAAAGCGGTTTAAACCAAGAAGACTAGAAAAAGACAGCCATGCACAAATGTAATTATCTTTTCCAGCTGACACATTTTCTTTTAAATAATTCTTTAAATTTGCTTAATAGCCTCTAACTACTAATGTAAAATATCCGGGATATAATTTGCGCGTACATAAATTTACATACAAAAACAGATGTGTCGATTTGGCTCATCGATTTCTAAGTTAATACAGACATTTTACAGCATCCGCAACAAGTTGAAAGAAACTAGTTGTAACATGATACATTTAAAGGTTGAATTCCTGTAGAAACAGCCATGTAAAGTTTTGTAAACACGGTTTTTGTATTTTACTTGTCTGTCTTGTCTATGTTCTGTATTTGCCTTTGATAAAGACTCATTAAGAGTCGAAAGCGCTCAGGCTAGAGTTTTACATTGTATCCACAGGGAAGTATGATGTGCATAACATGAAAATGGGAATACATTGGGTGTGGCAATATACAACTGTTACAAATCCCTCATTTGATGCACCACGTTATCTGTTGCTTATCAATGCAGGAAGGAAAGAAGATATCGCTTACATAGTTAAATATATAACATACATTAGATCTATCTATGTAGAATACTGTAGCAAATGCAAGGCTTTGGTGAACTTGTATTCCGTAAATAATACGTACACATTTGTGTTAGCGTATTCTGGAAATTGTCATCAGTTCTTTTCTCAGCTGACAGTGCCTTCTTTGACTCGTATTCAGTTTATGTCAGGAACATTAACGTGTATAAAATACATAATGATGTAAGAAATAAATAGGTATGGATCTTAATCGCGAGGGGACTGCTAACATTAACGTGTATAAAATACATCATCATGTTGGAAATAAACAGGTATGGATCTTAATGACGAGGGGACTGCTGGTTCTCTTTGAAAATTTCAATGTGTGCTTGTTGGATTATAGGACGAGAAAGTAGATTCCATTAATACAGAGATTTTACAATGTGAATGTGGTAGTATGCCTATATAATTTAATATATTTGAATGTAAGACACTAGATGTGATCTGCCTGTTTGGGTCTGTCTTTTTAAAAATGGCGTTGGAGATTAATAGTTGTGTCTGTGAATTTTCTTGTCAAAGCTGGCTAAGCGTATCCTACTCGTCATGTTGTCCGTTTGGTGCGAAGGGCACTTTCAAGTTTTCAGCATCTGGGTGACACTTGCGTATCTATTTTGATTCATCGTAGACAGTACATTATGTGGAGTTCATGGAAACTGAAACTACAGCCCTTTCTCTTTCCCTACGTATTCTACGACTACATTCATTCATATATATATATATATATAGTTTTGACATTTCTCAAGATAGAATCAAACATTTCAGTATTTCCGACATCCTCATGGTGGAGATCTTGTTCGGGCGTTAATTGTTTACTCCTCTCTCTCTCTCTCTCTCTCTCTCTCTCTCTCTCTCTCTCAATAGATATTGCTTCAGGAAAGCAACTACAGGCCTCGTATTTTACCATGGACGTCACTAATTTTTGAATGTCAGACACAAATATCATAAACACAATACAATACACCGTGATACGTACTACACTTACACCTTACATGTACATTTGTCTATTTATCTGGCAGATCCTATTTTAGTTTTTCTTTCTATCACACAAGTCTTCTCATTGATATTTCCGGATTTCTTATACGATGGACGTCGTTAAACAAATCAAATGTGATTTGATCAAGGTTATCGTAGTTCTCCGTAATGGTTGATAACGTAATTAAAATCATCAATATCCCAAGTCCAGCTCTTCTAATCGCTTAACAAGAGCATATGCAGGTCTTCACGAAGCCTGATCGGTAGCTTATACTCAGTTTCATCAAACACATATATTGAAAAGTATTCTAAACCTAGAGGAGGTATATACAAAATTTCCGATCTTGATTACTGGCGTTTAGGGAATAACTGCTATATCAACAGAGGTCCGCCTTGAAAAGTTCCATTTAGCAAGGAATTTATCCGACATGCGCTGGCGATTAGTCGTGTTGATTCAGATAATAGCATTTTAAATCTTGACGAGGCAGTGGGTGTACGAAATAAGTTAAGGTAGGTTGAATGTTTGTTGATTTTATTTCTGTTATATTTCATGGCAAAGTCAGGGCAACCTCGATTGTTTTAGGTATCCTTTAAACTCATGCGATCTATTTCGCATATTTCGCATGATAATTGAATGTAATTACGTACTCACTGGAATGTGACTAGAGTGAGTTTTATAAATTATGTAACAAACCTAACACATGTGCGTTTTATGTATTTACGGCTCCGTTTCTAGTTTCAAAGATCTAAGTGAGTATTTGTTTGACTGTGGAGAATCGGTGTTAAATGCATGTTTTTGAAACCGAGTAATTAGCCAGTTACTAGGCACAGGCGACATTTAGACTGAACGAAATAGTTTCTTAAAAAGTCTTCTCTCTAATTTTTCAACATGAGGATTATTGCCTCATTCTTACATACAAGTGGGTTATTTTTTTTTTAGTAATCTGAGATAAGAAAAATCTGTTTATTTGGCGGGTGATCTTACTTTGTATCACGTGGCATAAAATACCGATCTACGGTTTAGAACTTTATAATAATACAATTTTATCAATGTGAAGCAAGAAAGAATAACCGTACAGTGTTGAAATTCGAGTTCAGAGAATGTGTGGTTCTTTGTTTATAGGACAATGTTTTGTGATATCTACTGTTGTTCTGTGGTCCTTAGAAACGGTGGAATCATCTACCTCAATTCAAATTCAGGTAGTTTGTTCTACATGGTAGTTTTCGTTCGGTATTGAGGTGAACATTAATTAGATGCTATTACTCACTCCTGACATTATCACACGTTATGCAGTTGGTATTTTTAATAAACTTCATCCAAATAGTGATATATATATATATATATATATATATATATATATATATATATATATATATATATATATATATATATATATATATATATATATATATATATATATATATTTATATTTATATCTTTTTATATATATAAAAAATGTTTTACATTGTATCCACAGGGAAGTATGATGTGCATAACATGAAAATGGGAATACATTGGGTGTGGCAATATACAACTGTTACAAATCCCTCATTTGATGCCCCACGTTATCTGTTGCTTAGCAATGCAGAAAGGAAAGAAGATATCGCTTACATAGTTAAATATATAACATACATTTGATCTATCTATGTAGAATACTGTAGCAAATGCAAGGCTTTGGTGAACTTGTATTCCGTAAATAATACGTACACATTTGTGTTAGCGTATTCTGGAAATTGTCATCAGTTCTTTTCTCAGCTGACAGTGCCTTCTTTGACTCGTATTCAGTTTATGTCAGGAACATTAACGTGTATAAAATACATAATGATGTTGGAAATAAACAGGTATGGATCTTAATCGCGAGGGGACTGCTAACATTAACGTATATAAAATACATCATCATGTTGGAAATAAACAGGTATGGATCTTAATGACGAGGGGACTGCTGGTTCTCTTTGAAAATTTCAATGTGTGCTTGTTGGATTATAGGACGAGAAAGTAGATTCCATTAATACAGAGATTTTACAATGTGAATGTGGTAGTATGCCTATATAATTTAATATATTTGAATGTAAGACACTAGATGTGATCTGCCTGTTTGGGTTTGTCTTTTTAAAAATGGCGTTGGAGATTAATAGTTGTGTCTGTGAATTTTCTTGTCAAAGCTGGCTAAGCGTTTCCTACTCGTCATGATGTCCGTTTGGTGCGAAGGGCACTTTCAAGTTTTCAGCATCTGGGTGACACTTGCGTATCTATTTTGATTCATCGTAGACAGTACATTATGTGGAGTTCATGGAAACTAAAACTACAGCCCTTTCTTTTTACCTACTTATTCTACGACTACATTCATTCATATATATATATATATATATATATATATATATATATATATATATATATATATATATATATATACACACAGTTTTGACATGGTGGAGATCTTGATCGGGCGTTAATTGTTTACTCCTCCTCCTCCTCCTCTCTCTCTCTCTCTCTCTCTCTCTCTCTCTCTCTCTCTCTCTCTCTCAAACAAAACCGCTTTACCCTCTGATCGTTACGTATACTTACAGAACATACGCGTTCGTGTTCTCTCGAGTCATTTGACTTGATTCTGGCATGCATATTTATATTTATATCTTTTTATATATATAAAAAATGTTTTACATTGTATCCACAGGGAAGTATGATGTGCATAACATGAAAATGGGAATACATTGGGTGTGGCAATATACAACTGTTACAAATCCCTCATTTGATGCCCCACGTTATCTGTTGCTTAGCAATGCAGAAAGGAAAGAAGATATCGCTTACATAGTTAAATATATAACATACATTTGATCTATCTATGTAGAATACTGTAGCAAATGCAAGGCTTTGGTGAACTTGTATTCCGTAAATAATACGTACACATTTGTGTTAGCGTATTCTGGAAATTGTCATCAGTTCTTTTCTCAGCTGACAGTGCCTTCTTTGACTCGTATTCAGTTTATGTCAGGAACATTAACGTGTATAAAATACATAATGATGTTGGAAATAAACAGGTATGGATCTTAATCGCGAGGGGACTGCTAACATTAACGTATATAAAATACATCATCATGTTGGAAATAAACAGGTATGGATCTTAATGACGAGGGGACTGCTGGTTCTCTTTGAAAATTTCAATGTGTGCTTGTTGGATTATAGGACGAGAAAGTAGATTCCATTAATACAGAGATTTTACAATGTGAATGTGGTAGTATGCCTATATAATTTAATATATTTGAATGTAAGACACTAGATGTGATCTGCCTGTTTGGGTTTGTCTTTTTAAAAATGGCGTTGGAGATTAATAGTTGTGTCTGTGAATTTTCTTGTCAAAGCTGGCTAAGCGTTTCCTACTCGTCATGATGTCCGTTTGGTGCGAAGGGCACTTTCAAGTTTTCAGCATCTGGGTGACACTTGCGTATCTATTTTGATTCATCGTAGACAGTACATTATGTGGAGTTCATGGAAACTAAAACTACAGCCCTTTCTTTTTACCTACTTATTCTACGACTACATTCATTCATATATATATATATATATATATATATACACACAGTTTTGACATGGTGGAGATCTTGATCGGGCGTTAATTGTTTACTCCTCCTCCTCCTCCTCTCTCTCTCTCTCTCTCTCTCTCTCTCTCTCTCTCTCTCTCTCTCTCAAACAAAACCGCTTTACCCTCTGATCGTTACGTATACTTACAGAACATACGCGTTCGTGTTCTCTCGAGTCATTTGACTTGATTCTGGCATGCATTTCTTATGAATAAATCATACGATACACAATCAGACATCGATCGATAATTTTGCGGGGTATGTCGAGACGTAAATCTATATTAAATCCATGGAGTCGCAATAATCATTGGCTTTCAGCGTGAAAATGGCACTGCATATGTTTCTTGCATTAAATGTTTTAGAACTTCTCTTCGACCACTCTGGTAGCCTAAATAGCTAGCGCGTCCGTTTCGGGGTGGGGGAGGGGAAGTGAAGGTTTGAATCCCGGCTGAGTCATACCAGATAAAACAGGTACTAGCAAACGCCCGCTTGGCGCTTAGCACTTAGCGGTTAGTGTTAGGACTGGTTGGCCACATGTCAGGATAATGTTGCTGGATGGATCATCATGCTATGATGCCCCAGCGCTAGACATCACTATAAACTGTCACACTGCAGACATAATAGCAATATGACAGAAAAATGTTAAACCTACATTAAAAATATAAATCACACACACACACACACACACACACACACACACACACACACACAGTAACTGTCTTTGATTTTTCCTTATGTCAAAAATTGGGATACAGACGTGGAATTCAAATGATGCAGCTATATCAAAATATTGCCAGAAAGTTGTTTTCTTGAACTGGTCGGCATGTCATTATGTATTATATATCAATTAATGTATACGTACAATCGAAAAAAATCTATTGGTTGTGATATTATTGCAGTAGTTCAGGATAGCGCCAACAACGTTTTCAATCAACCAGAACAGAAGGGAAATATTCCGGAATTTAAGGAGCGTCCAATTTCGCATCAAACTGATAATAATCTGATACAAGTTTATGGAAAGCACTGTGCAATTATCTTCAGCAAATATTGCGGTATGAGAGAGAGAGAGAGAGAGAGAGAGAGAGAGAGAGAGAGAGAGAGAGAGAGAGAGAGAGAGAGAGAGAGAGAGAGATCAACCGTCTGTATATCATCCTTGATAATACTATTCTTTATGGAATATAAATGATCACTGCTCGTGATAGGGGTTTGCATTATTGCCATTGATGGAGGCAAACAGACACCTTTAACACCTGTTAGTCTATGAGCTTTATTTCTTTGTCTTTCGTTTTTAACTTGATACAAAGATTCTACTTTTCCCTACTCTACTTGAATTCAAGTGTCCTTGGTTACGTTCGGTCCATTTTATCACCGTATATTCTTACGCAGTAAGCATAACTTAATTTTGTCTCATAAAATAGAGAATATTTAAAATATATGTGCTTGAAAGTAGTTTACAAGCTTTAAATGAAATTAAGTACAGCTTGAACAAAAATAGCAGAAGATTTCGGTGGTTGATGGCAGTTGACTGCTTTGAGATACTGGGTTGGTTGTATATCGTCAGGAAAAAAACATAAATATTAATAATATATCGTGGTTTGCAGGCAGCACAATAATCAGTACAGTATCTCGCAGGCAAAATAATACGTGATGGCTGCCATTTCGTGACTCAAGGTCATATACGGTAAAACTTGAGTTGTACTGGTGATTATGAATTAGTGTGGGGCCCAGACGAGCAAATTGCCATTCAATATTAACTACTTGCGTCTAATGACCATTGCATTGCATTTAGCCATATAATCAAATGATACCGCATGAGGTTGGAATGATGGCTTGAAACTGTTTTCAGTTCATACTTAATCTTTTGTAATGGCTAAACTAGATATTTGACTAAGAAAATAGTGAGCAGACTGGATAGATATACATTGATAATTTGTTTGTAATTTTAGACGACAAAGTAATATCAAAATCATTTTATTTTTATTTACAAAATTGCTTCGCCAGTAAAATGTGTAACGTGCAGATTTCTCGAGATGCATTTAATAGGATCTAATGTTGTTGCCTTTGATAACCATTATCCACTTTGCAAAGTCTTCCATGTGTCTAGGGCACACGAAAACTAATGGGCTTTTGATTAAAAACAATTGACAATTCTGTTTTCCTTTTTCTTATAAAAACTGCAACAATCATCTCTTCGTGTATAAAATTATTATGATAATCTGCATAGTGTATACACGAAGGGACAAAGTAATATATATATATATATATATATATATATATATATATATATATATATATATATATATATATATATATATATATATATATATATACAAACTCAGTCACTTAGAGCGCTTGATCTTCATTCTAGATCACGTATACGAGAGTGGAGATAGTTCCGTCCAATCGTCATCATTTGTAGGAAACATCGAAGTGGGATTCTGCATTAATTTAGAATCAAAGTGAACGTTAAGGGTATACTTAAAATTATGTGACACCATTAGCACTATGGTGTGAATATAATTATGTGACACCATTAGCACTATGGTGTGATTATAATTATGTGACACCATTAGCACTATGGTGTGATTAAAATTATGTGATGCGACAATTAACTTGGCTTGCTTGCATCTATATGATACGACAATCACATTTGGATGAATATAATTATGTATTAGGACAAGTACATTAGTGTGACTATATTTATGTTATACGACAGACACATTGGTGTCATTGCACATATGTGATACGACAAACACACTGGCATGATTACTGTTATGTGATACGACAAACACGCTGGTATGATTACAATAATGTGATACGACAAACACGTTTGTGTGATTACAGTAATGTGATACGACAAACACGCTGTTATGATTACAGTAATGTGATACGACAAACACGCTGGTATGATTACAGTAATGTGATACGACAAACACGCTGATATGATTACAGTAATGTGATACGACAAACACGCTGGTATGATTACAGTAATGTGATACGACAAACACGCTGGTATGATTACAGTAATGTAATACGACAAACACGCTGGTATGATTACAGTTGTGTGATAACTTGCACCTACCATTGATAGTAATGTGATATTTTCAATACGTAAATGCTTGACTGTCAGTTAGGCGATTTGACCACCCATCAATTAGATATAATATTAGTTGATCAAATAAAGTAAAACGACTGACTGCGACAAAATCCTTTGTGCAATGTTGTCTCATCATCAAATTTGCACTGTGGTCTAGTTGTCAGTGAAATATATGCTATTTCGAGTGATTGTCATGATATTGATAAAATAAAAATCAAAGAAAGAAAGAAATAAAAAGGTGAAAAAATCTGACTTTTTCTCCCCTAGTAAACGTCCTTTTACAATGAAATCGGTCATTAGGTACATTCCTTTCGACACGATGACTATGGTTCTCATCGTCTAATAATAGTTTTTCATCTCGTTACAAAGCGCATTATGCTCTGGCAGATCTGGATCTGTGCATTTTTCAGATGAACTCGTCTTATAAGCGAGGATACATCTATCACTGTGCCAGGGAAGTAAAAAATATCGTATCCTTTAATAACAATACCAAACATTATGCAGAATAATTTCATATGCACAAATCATTATTTGTTTAAAAATTATATATATATATATATATATATATATATATATATATATATATATATATATATATATATATATATATAACATCAACATGACATGAACGCAGGCTGTAAATCATGAATTATTTCAACTTAGCTTAAATCAATAAGCTTACGTAATTTAAAATTTGGTTAGGATCGATTGTTGAGTGAGTGAACTATTTCTAGCTTGTGTAGTTTAAGCAGGCATCATGGTATTGAAAGAAGAAGGTCACTTTAATCAAAAGAACTGAGATCGCACAATAATCAATGAAGTAAGATTGATACCTTTTAGAGAAAGTCTAATAAGTGTCCAGATTCTCCCGTTCATTAAATAAAAAATCTTAGAAAGAGTTGTTCTAACCCAATTTGTATGTCATCTGAATTCAAACAGTCTTTCCAGCAATGTACAGTCTGCATATCGCCCTTGCCACAGTACCGAAAATACTCTTCTGAAAGCAGTTAATGACATTCTCTCTGCTTTGGATAGCGGAATGATTACAGTCCTCACTCTCCTTGATTTGTCTGCAGCATTTGATACAATAGACCCTGATATATCACTTCACCGTCTCCAGCATGTATTTGGCATTCACAATACAGCCTTACAGTGATTCAAGTCCTACTTAAATAACAGGATACGAACTGTATCTGCAAATGGAGTACACCCCAGCCCAGTTAATCTATGTCGTGCCGATTCCACAGAGTTCTGTCCTTAGACCTATTCTCTTCATTCTTTACACTCAGCTACTCTCAAGCGTCATAGATCATCACCCGGTGTCTCACCAATTGTACGCTGATGACACCCAAATATACAAGTCTAACTATCCAACTGAAGTTGATGCTACTATCCAAGGAGTATAGAGGTGCATTTCTGATGTGAAATCATGGATGACATGTAACAAGCTGCAGATGATTGATGATAAAACTGAGGCCATTCTGATTACAAAACAGAAACTTCAAAAAGTTCAAAACACAGCTGCGCGGATCATCTGTTTAGTGTACCACAATAAGAGCACACCTCACACCTACCCACTGCTCTGTACCCTACACTGGCTATCCATTCGATCCAGAATCAAACACAAAATTTATTCTCTGTGTTACGTTTCACGGACAGATTCCAGCGTAGCATATCTATCTGGCCTCACCCATGTTTACACACCAGCAAGATACGTACGCTCCTCTTTTGACAATTATATACTCATTATTCCCACTATGAAAATGAAGTCATATGGACAACATTATTTTCCATACCAGGGCCCAGCAACGTGGAATTAATTCCCCATTGAAATTAGACACAAAGACACAGTGATTCCTTTCAAGAGTGCTCTTAAAAATCACTATTTTTTACTGCAAGAACAAACTTAAAGACCTACTAATGTTTCCTTCCTTAAATATTGTCAGCATTTTTTACACTTTCGAATTTCATGGTATTTGTTTGTTTGTTTGTTTTTGGTGGGGGCGGTTTGTACGGAGAGAGAGAGAGAGAGAGAGAGAGAGAGAGAGAGAGAGAGAGAGAGAGAGAGAGAGAGAGAGAGAGAGACATGGGGGGTGGCAGAATTAATCGAACATTCAGTAATTTAGTTGTGACGCAAGCTTAAAAACACTCATATTGTAGCATTAGATGATTAGTACGTAGACTTCCTAAATGCGTCACCACCTTTTGTCTGATGCGTTAACAGTGAGAATAAAAGAAAAGAAAATCCCTCATAACGCAAGTACTAAACCGATTCAATAGCACACATTAGGCGATCTCTCAACTACACAGATTCATATTTCTCTCGATCCCGTAATTCTTTTACATTAAATATACGTTTAAGAGAGATTTTTAAGTTTAATGAGAGTGCCTCTCTCGATATGGCATGGAAACGTTTACATCTTTGTTTTGCTGAAATACTTTGTTGTTGTTCGTCCGTCGATTGGATGAGGACCTCTCTAGTCATCCGAGGGATAGAGAGGCTTGTTCTGTTCTATGCATCTGCAGGTGGCTGATGAGGCCATCCCTTGCACGGAATGTTCGTTGGGACGTGTCCAAGGAAGTTGATGGCACTTGTTTTCCTGGCTTGCCTCTTCAGCTCTGCAGATGCTGTCCTGCTAGATGCACAGATGAACGCCTAGTGACTCGATCGCATGCTGTTTCCTCCCACGAATCAGGGTTCATGTTTAATTCTTTTAATGCAGGTTTCAGATTGTCTTTGATGTTTCCTTTTACCTCCGTGGGCGTGCTGTTCTTGATGTAGCTTGCCATAGAAGAGTCTTTTAGGCAGCCGGAGATCTGACATGCGTACATGTTCCGCCCAGCGTAGCTGGCACTGCATCAGAACAGTGTGGATGCTGGGGAGACCTGTTTGGGCGAGTAGCTTAGTGTCTGGAACCTTGTCCTGCCACTTGATGTTGAGGATTGTTCTGAGACTTGTGGTGTGAAAGTGGTTCTGCTTCCTGACGTGGCGTTGGTAAGCCGTCCACGTTTCGCGTGCCTAAATAAAAATAATAATAATGAGGACTTTGTATAGCGCCTAAGATTTCGAAGCTCTAAGCGCTTTACACCATCAATAATGATATGACTACACTACAGAAAAACAAATGACAAAAACAATTAAATTGGAAAATATAAAAACTTGCTGAAAACATATAAGATACAAAACATGATTAAGTCTCTAAGTTTGTCCTTGCAGACGAAACAGGTGAGTTTTAAGATCACTCTTAAAAGGGACCACTGTGTCTTTGTGTCTAATTTCATTGGGCAATTCATTCCATGTCGCCGGGCCCTGGTATGCAAAATAACGTTGTCCATATGACTTTGTTTTCACCGTGGGAACAATGAGAAATACGATTGTCAGAATAAGAGCGTAAGTATCTAGCTGGTGTATACACATGGGTGAGGCTCGATAGGTATGTTGGACTGGAGTCTGTCATTGAAACATAGCACAGAGAACACATTTTGTGTTTGATTCTGTATCTAATCGATAGCCGGTGTAGGGTACAGAGCAGTTGTGAGGTGTGCTCTGATCGAGGTACTCTAAAGATGATCCGTGCAGCTGTGTTTTGAATTTTTTGAAGTTTCTGGAGTAGATATTGTGACGATACAGACAGAATTGAGTTACAATAGTACAGTCTTGAAAGTACTAATGAACACACAAGTGTTTAAGTGGCATCAACTGAAAGATATTTACGAATGTAACTAATGCGTCTTAGTTCAAGATATGCATCCTTGCATATGTTCATGACATGTTGGTGCAATGTGAGAGTACTGTCTTGAGTAACGCCTAGGTTTCGTACTGACTGAGAATTTAATGTTGATGTTGCTGAAATTTATTGTCTGAGGTAAAGGATGTGAAGTAGTGTGTGGAGTGTAACTGCCCTGTAGACCTTTAGTTTAGTAAGATGCTGATGCATCTTCTATTCTAGACGTTAGCATACAATTTGCCAAACGTTGCGCTGGTTCTGGCAATGCGAAGGTTATTAATATTGATCTCTGCGACAGTTTGCTGCCAAGGTAAGCGAAGTGGTTCACTGCGTTGAGTTTTTGGCCGTTGACGGTTATGTTGGGCTCCACATAGGGCTTTACAGTGGCCGGCTGATGCAGGACTTCTGTCTTCTTGTTACCGATGGTGAGACCAAAGCTTGTGCAGAAGCTAGATAACTTTTTAACGCTGTATTACAGGTAGGCTTTTGAGCCAGCGTTGCGGACGCAGTCATCAGCAAATAAGAGATTCCAGATGGTGTATGTCATGACCATGATTTTTGCTTGACGCCTGGTGAGATTGAATAGTTTTCCATCTGTACGGTATCTGATGCCGACTCCAACCTCTCCGTCTCTGAAAGCATTAGTCAGCATGGCAGAGAACAATAGACTGAACAGTGTCGGTGCCAGAACACAACCCTGCTTGACGCCATTGGTTACTAGGTATGGCTTAGATATCTTTCAATTGCCACGGTTTCGTGCCTACATACCATCATGGAAATGCTGCACCATTGATATAAATTTTCTTGCGCATCTGTACATGGCCATTACCTTCTACAAGTCGTCTCTGCTAACAGTATTAAAGAACTTTGTCAAGTGGACGTAGATGAAGAAAAGTTCGGTATTTTGCTTTTGACATTTCTCTCGTAGCTGCTTCGCATCAAAGACCATATCGATAGTCCCACGTTTGTTTCGGAATCCACACTGGCTTTCTGGCAGTAGTCCCTGGTCAAGGTGCTTAGTTAGGCGGATCAGTAGGATTCTGGAGAGTATCTTTCCAGCAATTGAGAGAAAGGATAAACCCTTGTGGTTGTCGCAGGCCTGGCGGTTCCCTTTGCGCTTATACAGGTGGATTATGGAAGCACCTCTGAATTATGCTGAAGGATATATCCCATCACAACGAACCATTATTTACACAAAGAAAAGTCGTGAATTGCGTAAAATTACTTTCAGAGATGACAAAAATATATAGGCTGATGTTAAAGCCTCCGGAGCCCCAAACCCACACCAGTAGTTTTAAATGTGGACATAAAAATATAGCTACATAAATTAAAGAGAAAGCTAAGGAATAATTCTTTTTAAACTTGGAGCAAACATTGGCATATGTCATCCATAAAATCCTCGACTTTATTGGAAAATAATGAAACAATAAATACATTTTAATAAGTCGTTAATCATGACGTCGAATTAGTCTTCAAATCGTATAGACAATAAATACATTTTATTAAGACTTTAATCAAAATGTCGACTTAGTCTTCAAAATCGTATTGACAATAAATACATTTTATTATGACGTTAATCATTTATTTTTATAACAATATTTTTTCACTACAGGAACTACATTTTTGGGTCAAAATATTTGCTTGAAACGAGTGAATAAACGAGTGAAAGAGCAGATTTGAGGTAGCCAATGTATGTGAGCATAAAATAAAAAGAATATTTGCTTGAAACGAGTGAATAACGGATACATTTCATCTCTTGGATAAAAAACTCTAGTATTTTCACTCGTGGCTTCGCCACTCGTGAAAATACTGAGTTTTTCATCCACTCGATGAAATATATCCGTTATTCACTCGTTTCAAGCAAATATCCTCTATTTATTATGACATTAATCATGACGTCAACTTAGTCTTCAAATCGTATAGACAATAAATACATTTTATTATGACGTTAATCATGACGTCGACTTAGTCTTCAAATCGTATAGACAAAAAATACCTTATATAAAAATGTTGAGAATATGACTGATACTTATTCTTCACATCATATAGGCACGAATTACATTGTTCAAAAGCGTTAAGCAGATGACCTAGACTAAGTCTTCACAACATCTAGACAAACAATACATTGTACTAACACGTTGTGTTTTCTCTGTGTTCATTGTAACTTTCAAGTTATCGTATAAATAGGATGTTGCATGTCAGCAAGTATGGTGTCATTATAGTATAAAAGCAACATATCATTTAACATATTTACAAGGTCACTATGTTTGGAAGGTACAGCGCGTCCTCTGCCCTGTTTACTACTTTAAAAAAGATTCTAGGTAATTTAGGAATAAGGGGGACAATATTGATAATAAGTTTGCCCATTGTCTTACACTTCTTTCACATGAGAAAAGCCCCCAGATCACTCATCTGTACAGACATTATAATACCTAATATGGAATTGAAACATTTTCCTCTAATGTCAACCGAGTATCATTTATGTCAAAATCCAGTTCTCCATACATTATAAACCTGTAAAATAAATAAACACGCAAAAATGCAATAAGGATATGAAGAAAAGGAAATATCTTGTCTATAGTGGAGTAGCCATTCATGTATCCAAATTGAGTCTATAGTGGACTAGCCATTCATGTATCCAAATTGAGTCTATAGTGGACTAGCCATTCATGTATCCAAATTGAGTCTATAGTGGAGTAGCCATTCCTGAATCCAGATTGAGTTTCTGAACTTAATGTCGTGAAAGAATTTAGATAATCTTATGTTTAATATTACGGTAAACATTCTACAAGCAGCTTACTCGAGTAATAGGTATGTAATATAACATATCGGTACTGTAAACTTTATTTTATAAATTGTCAAAATAGCACGTTTAGTCCAACTATCTGGTACGTAGCAAGTATTCTAAATTATGTTAAAAGTGTTTATACATATATTTAACATTTCAGCAGTTGAGTTTTAAAAACGAATACATTAATTTAATATATTATCGATTGAACCTGCTTTAAAAATTTTAAAATGTTAACGATATTCAATATTTATTTATTCACCTATCATTGGGTCATTCAAACACGAGTTATGGACGTCATATGTCATTATCGATGTTCACTAAGCTCATTTCTTTTAAGTATTCACATAAAAATCTTGCATTGCCATATTCTGAACTGGTTATTTTTGCAGACATTATGTATCATATTCCAGTATCTCTTTGGATCTTTTGATTCCAAAGTGTATACTTTTTTCCCAGTGACTTCTGTAAACGAAGATAATGTTTTTGCAATACTTTTCTTATAGTGTAAAGCATGTTACCTTTACTTGCTGCAGTTTTTTTTATATCCAGGCACTTTCCTCCACAAAATGGTGCTATTTTCTGGTTTTCATGATCGATAGCGTCTTTGAAAATGTGCTTTCTCGAGTAAGCATCCTTTGCAGGCCTGTCTGTGTGTGTGTGTGTGTGTGTGTGTGTGTGTGTGTGTGTGTGAGAGAGAGAGAGAGAGAGAGAGAGAGAGAGAGAGAGAGATTCTGACATTGTAAGGCTTCAAACTCGAAAATTGGGTGGCTTGACTTATTGAAAATCTGGTTAAGAATCCATTTTATACTCGATATCTTTTATTACTTTGATTGGCTGGAGAAAAAAAACACCAAAATACCACTAAAATTACTCGGACAAACAAAAAGATTTCCAGGGAAATATTTTAACATAAGTCTATAATTACATGGAGAAATATTCTACAAAAATCAAACCACATAATTTGTTGACGTTTTTCTACTGTAATCAGTTTATATGGCAACTATTGAAGACAGAGGTCATTTTTTGCGAACAAATTTTTTTATTTTTCAGCAAAATGAGTGCATTTAGAAAGTTTTTGATTGAAAAGCAAAAATAAATATTTGGGAAATTGAAAGGATAAGATAGAAAATATATCACACTAGAAACAGCTGTGAGCATTGTGACCTTAAGTAAGTTTGGTGTTGCGGATGAATTCTAGTCTTCTAAGACCTTATATTAGATGTCCTGTTTAAAACAAAGGGTCTCTATGTAAGTATAATAACCTGCAAAATGCTGGTAATGTAGCAGATAAAGACTAACGGAGATTTTAAATGCAAGAAGAAAGGAAAAGAAACATTCCGCGAGAAAAGTCCACAAACATGTATTTGCTTTTGTGTGGGAAAAAAAGGATTGAACATTGGTATGTATATATAAAGTTTGTGTAACTTTTGTAAATATCTGTTGACTGCATAGGATCTAAAAATAGGTGTTTAGGTCAATAATATAAATATGAATAACAAGCATGTTTACGAGTTTTGATAAAGTTCTGGTTGGATAAATAAATCATGTGGTAGAAAATTGCAAAGTAAAGGAGTGAGGATGGTCACGAAAGCGATATTGTCAAATACTATCGTAATTGTAGCATATCGATCGATGTAGAAATTTAGAGAAGAGAAATGTCACGAAAGCGATATTATAAAATACTATCGTAGTAGTAGCATATCGCTGGATGTATACATTGAGAGAAGAGAAATTTCACGAAAGCGATATTGTCAGATATTATCGTAGTAGTAGCATATCGATCGATATAGAAATTTAGAGAAGAGAAATGTCATGAAAGCGATATTGTCAAATACTATCGTAATTGTAGCATATCGATCGATGTAGAAATTTAGAGAAGAGAAATGTCACGAAAGCAATATTGTCAAATACTGGCGTAGTAGAAGCATATCGATCGATGTATACATTGAGAGAAATGTGCCATTATTTTCATTCCTATTTCGGATTCATGTCTCTTATGTTATTATTTTAATATCAGTCTGAGACGTATTTATTGATGGATTTTGTTTGAGAGCAGCTATTTGGTGAAGCTATTGGAATAACATTGTGCTCATACGATTATGGAAACATATTTGGACTATAGCAAATTTCTTCAAAGACGTTCTCGACAAAGCCATTATGAGATATTAATACTGTTGACATATCAAAGCATTCAAGTCATTTCCTTTGAAGTTGTGAAAGAACTTCAGCATGTTCAATGATTTGGGTAAATTCAGGATTAAGCACAATAAAAAAGTGTTCTCCTTGGTATAGCAGTGTTAGGGACCAGCTTCGCACTGCTAAAAGACATCGCCGAAAAGCAGAGAGGCTGTGGCTTTCCACCAGACTCACTATTCATAAACAAATCTACGAAGCCGCTAAGAAGAACGTCACAAACATAGTCCATTTAGTCAAATTATCCCATTACAATACTAAGATCATGGAGAGTTCCAGCTGCAAAGAGCTCTTCGAGATAACTAACAAACTAATCTCAAGGAACAAATGTACACCACTTCCAACGACCTTCTCTCCACTAGACCTACCAGACCAATTTGCAAATTTCTTCAATGACAAAGTTCAAACCATTAGAGATTCGCTTGACAGCAAAATTTCAACTGATTCGTCACCATACAGGTATGATGCAGAATTTCAGCGACAACCGTTAGTAGCATTTGAACCTGTTTATATAGATTTAGTACGGACAATCGTGATGAAAAGTGCACCAAAGTCTTGTGAACTTGATGCAATTCCGACATCATTGCTGCTTGAGTGCTTAGAACCAATATTGCCTTCACTAACTGATGTTATTAATATCTCTCTCTCTCATCAGAGGAATTCCCATCATGTTTCAAAACTGCCATCGTAAAGCCACTGCTGAAGAAACCAACACTGGACCATAACGATTTAAAGAACTACCGACCAGTTTATCTCCCTTTCATATCAAAAATCTTAGAAAAGGTTGTTCTAACTCAACTTGTATCTCATTTGAATTCAAACAGTCTTTTAAGCAATGTACAGTCTGCATATCGCCCTTGCCACAGTACGGAAACTACTCTTCTGAAAATATTTAGAGACATTCTCTCTGCTTTGGATAGTGGAAAGATTACAGTCCTCACCCTCCTGGATTTATCTGCAACATTTGACACAATAGACCATGATATATTACTTCACCGTCTCCAGCATGTATTTGGCATTCAGAATATAGCCTTACAGTGGTTCAAGTGCGGTGTTCCATAGGGATCTGTTCTTGGACCTGTTTTCTCCATTCTGTATACTCAGCCGCTCTCAAGTGTCATAGATCATCATCCAGTGTCGCACCAACTGTACGCTGATGACACCCAAATATACCAGTCTAGCCACCCAACTGAAGTTAATGCTACCATCCATGGAGTAGAGAAGTGTATTTCGGATGTGAAATCATGGATGACATGTAACAAGCTGCAGATGACTGATGATAAAACTGAGGCTATTCTGATCACAACATAAAGACTTTCTCATTCACATCCTTTACCTCAGACAATAAATATCAGCAACACCAACATTAAATTCTCACAGTCAGTACGGAGTCAAGGTGTTACTCTAGACAGTACTTTCACATTGCACCAACATGTCATGAACATCTGCAAGGCTGCATATCTTGAATTGAGACGCATCAGTTCCATTCGTAAATATCTTTCAGTTGATGCCACTTAAACACTTGTGTGTTCATTAGTACTTTCAAGGCTGGACTATTGTAACTCAATTCTGTCTGGTTCATCACAATATTTACTCCAGAAACTTCAAAAAGTTCAAAACACAGCTGCACGGATCATCTTTAGAGTACCTCGATCAGAGCACACCTCACCACTGCTCTGTACCCTACACTGACTATCAATTCGATACAGAATCAACCACAAAATTTGTTCTCTGTGCTATATTTCAATGACAGACTCCAGTCCAACATACCTATCCAGCCACACCCATGTGTATACACCAGCTAGATCCTTACGCTCTTCTTCTGATAATCGTATACTCATTGTTCCCAAGGTGAAAACAAAGTCATATGGACAACGTACGTTCGTTTGCATACCAGGGCCCGGCGACGTGGAACGAATTGCCCATTGAAATTAGACACAAAGACACAGTGGTCCCTTTTAAGAGTGCTCTCAAGACTCACCTATTTCGACTTCAGGGACAAACTTAGCGACCTAATCATGTTTTGTATCTTATATATTTTCAGCATGTTTTTATGTTTTCCAATTACATTGTTTTTGTCTTTTGTTGTTCTGTAGTGTAGTCATATCATTATTGATGGTGTAAAGCGCTTAGAGCTTTTAAAGATTAGGAGTATACAAAGTCCTCATTATTATTATTATTATTATTATTATTATTATTATTAGTAGTAGTAGTAGTAGTAGTAGTAGTAGTAGTAGTAGTAGTATTATAGAATCGTAACAACAAGTTTCGTGCTTTTGAAGAATAGAAGCCAATTTCACAATACTTGCACAGCACATAAATAATCGACATTAATTACAGAAATAGCTATAATACTACTTTTGTACCAGCATGAAATAAAAAAAACATACCTTATCTATTTAAAACAGTTTATATCTGAGCTGTAACATTTCTATAATTTCACCGCGGCGATGGAAAAGACAAGGAAGAATCAGAAGAACTGAAATATGTACACAAGTGTTTGGGGGTAACTATCAATTCATATCGAAAGGTGTTCATTGTTAAGTGAAGGAATGAAATGTATGGCAGAGAACGATGAACCTGCGTGCTAAGAATAAACAGAAGCAATAATTGAAACTTTAATTCAAAGTATAGAAAAGTGTATATTCTGAATATTATGGGAACATTGAAAAGAGAAAATCTATCACGCATTATGTTTCAACAATTTCACACACGATTATGATATTATGGAGTTACGACACAGATGAAACATTATGACAACATTGCCAGGACTATTAAAGACATTTTGACAACATTGGCAGGACTATTGAAGACATTGTATTGGCCGTCGTTTAGTAATTACAGGATGCAGACATTATGACAACATTGTCAGGACTATTGAAGACATTGTGATGGCTGTAGTTTAGCAATTACAAATGCAGACATTATGACAACATTGCCAGTAATATTGACGACAGTTTGTTGGATTTCGTTTAGCAATTAGAGGATGCAGACATTATGACAACATTGCCAGGACTATTGAAGACATTATTTTGGCTGTCGTTTAGCAACCACAGGATGCAGACATTATGACAACATTGCCAGGACTATTGACGACATTTTGTTGGCTGTCGTTTAGCAATTACAGCATGCAGACATTATGACAACATTGCCAGCACTATTGAAGACATTTTGTTGGCTGTCGCTTAGCAATTACAAGATGCAGACATTATGACAACATTGCCAGGACATTTGAATACAATTTGTTGGCTGTCGTTTAGCAATTACAGGATGCAGACATTATGACAACATTGCCAGGACTATTGAAGACATCTTATTGGCTGTCATTCATCAATTATATGATGCAGACATTATGACAACATTGCCAGGGCATTTGAAGACATTTTGTTGGCTGTCGTTTGGCAATTACAGGATGCAGATATTATCACAACATTGTCAGGGCATTTTAAGATATTTTGTTGGATGTCGATTACCAATTACAAGATGTAGACATTATGACAACATTGCCAGTACTTTTGAAGACATTTTGTTGGCTGTCGTTTAGCAATTACAGGATGCAGACATTATGACAACATTGCCAGGACTATTCAAGACATTTTGTTCGCTGTCGTTTAGCAATTACAGGATGTAGACATTATGACAATATTGCCAGGACTATTGACGACATTTTTTTGGCTGTCGTTTAGCAATTACAGGATGCATACATTATGCGAACATTGCCAGGACATTTGAAGACAATTTGTTGGGTGTTGTTTAGCAATTACAGGATGCAGACATTAGGACAACATTGCCAGGACTAATGAAGACATTTTGTTGGCTGTCGTTTAGCAATTACAGGATGCAGACATTATGACAACATTGCCAGGACTATTGAAGATATTTTGTTGGCTGTCGTTTAGCAAATACAGGATGTAGACATTATGACATTAGACATTATGACAACATTACCAGGACTATTTAGGACATTTTGTGGGCTGTCATTTAGCAATTACAGGATGCAGACATTATGACAACATTGCCAGGGCCTTTTAAGACATTCTGTTGGATGTCGTTTAGCAATTATATGATGCAGACATTATGACAACATTGCCAGGACTATTGAAGACATTTTTGTTGCCTGTCGTTTAGCAATTACAGGATGCAGACATTATGAAAACATTGCCAGGACTATTGAAGATATTTTGTTGGCTGTCGTTTAGCAATTACAGGGTGCAGACATTTTGACAATATTGCCAGGACTATTGAAGACATTTTGTTGGCTGTCGTTTAGCAATTACAAAATGCAGACATTATGACAACATTGCCAGGACATTTGAAGACAATTTGTTGGGTGTTGTTTAGCAATTACAGGATGCAGACATTATTACAACAGTGCCATGATTATTGAAGACATTTTGTTGGCTGTCGTTTAGGAATTACAGGATGCAGACATTATGACAACATTGCCAGGACATTTGAAGACAATTTGTCGGGTGTTGTTTAGGAATTACAGGATGCAGACATTATGACAACATTGCCAGGACTAATGAAGACATTTTGTTGGCTGTCGTTTAGCAATTACAGGATGCAGACATTATGACAACATTGCCAGGACTATTGAAGACATTTTTTTAGCCTGTCGTTTAGCAAATACAGGATGTAGACATTATGACATTAGACATTATGACAACATTACCTGGACTTTTTAGGACATTTTGTGTGCTGTCATTTAGCAATTACAGGATGCAGACATTATGACAACATTGCCAGGACTATTGAAGACATTTTTTTAGCCTGTCGTTTAGCAAATACAGGATGTAGACATTATGACATTAGACATTATGACAACATTACCTGGACTTTTTAGGACATTTTGTGTGCTGTCATTTAGCAATTATATGATGCAGACATTATGACAACATTGCCAGGGCATTTGAAGACATTTTGTTGACTGTCGTTTAGCAAATACAGGATGTAGACATTATGACAACATTACCAGGACTATTTAGGACATTTTGTGGGCTGTCATTTAGCAATTACAGGATGCAGACATTATGACAACATTGCCAGGACTATTGAATACATTTTTTTGGCTGAGGTTAATATTGAATCATGACCTCGATCTATGTACATGAAGCTGGGAATGATGTCAAACGTTTTAATTATTAGTGCGCACGATTAATGCACTGTCCAGGACTTATCGAAATAAAGAAATTTAAATTGCTATCTGGCTGGGAATCTCTATCGGATGTCTTAAACTAGCTCAGAAGTCATCCTAATCTTTCTGATACTCACATTGTTCTGATTTAGGATTTTGTGAATGACAAAAACAATAAATAATAAATAAACTGTTCATTCACTTTTCTGTAACACTTTTAATATCGATATACGGCATATAACTGATAACGTTTAATATCGATATACGGCATATGACTGATAACGTTTAATATCGATATACGGCATATAACTGATAACGTTTAATATCGATATACGGCATATAACTGATAACACTTTTAATATCGATATACGGCATATAACTGATAACGTTTAATATCGATATAAGGCATATTACTGATAACACTTTTAATATCGATATAGAGCAGATAACTGAACCAGTAAATTGTACAGAAATCAGAGTGAGACAGAAATGCTTTTCTAAGCAAATACAGAAAACCCCAGAATACTTAGCAGCGGATATTTTCGATTCAATTCATTATTAAAATAATCGGATGTAATCAAAGGAAGAAATGTTCTACAGTGAAATAATGTTTATTGTTATTAAGGATTAAATATTAGAGTTAAATGATTACCGGGCTGTTTAAGTGATGGTCTTAGGTAATCCACATCTGACATATTTGACAGCGCAGATAACAATACTTCAAATACTGTATAATGATCATTGAAGTCTATGAGCTTCCGGAATGGAATAACCATTCCACCTACAACCTCTTCTATGGCTGTACATTGCGGGAAACACTGAACATGACATACTCGTAGTTCACACTATATTATGCCCCCCCTCCCCCTCCCCCAATATGTTATGTATCTAAAAGCTTTTACAATTACTCCTGGTGTAAGTCTGAATGTAATCATATCATGTATATGAAAATGAAATGTGCCCGGGTATGGGATCAGCACAAGACAGGCATTATTATTAGTGATATTGTTGTATCCCTATCGACATTTAACTTTTTTATGGAGTTGTCATTGGTGATTTAATGGAGTTGTCATTGGTGATTTAATGGAGTTGTCATTGGTGATTTGCCTTTCAATCCGTGATAACTCTCTGTTCGTGTTCCAAGCATTTTTAGATTAGTGAACCTTTACATCATCATTTTCCTGCAGGAGAAGGTCAATAACAGAGCTTTCAAATAATTCGACTCAATTTTAGATAGATTTATATTTGGTCTTTTAACATTTTTAATGAATATGTAAACAATTCCGTTCAATTTTAAATAGATTTATATTTGGTCTTTTAACATTTTTAATGAATATGTAAACAATTCCGTTCAATTTTAAATAGATTTATATTTGGTCTTTTAACACTTTTAGTGAATATGTAAACAATTCCGTTCAATTTTAGATAGATTTATATTTGGTCTTTTAACATTTTTAATGAATATGTGAACTTAGTTGGCATACATTGTTAAAAGTGTCGGGCATCAACTTCAGCATAGAAAAAAACAAACGGACATTTTAGTCTAGAATGCGATCCCGTTCTAAAAGTAAATACTTGATGAAGTTTCACTGCGTCCTTGTGATACGTGTATTTATTTGCTATAAATTTGTCAGTATTGTAGCTCATTTAATTAAGGTTAATATCACTAATTAGCCACTGTCACTTGTTAAATCTGATCGAGTGCAGACGTTATTCCATGAAAAGAGTATGTGGCTTCCTCAAACAGATTTTTACAAAAAATACCAGGTCGTATATAGGTATTCATTTGCATGTATTTACTGATATGATTGGATATGGCTTTAACGTTTTTACCTGTGTTACACTATTATATATGTAAATATTCACTGATGTTTAAACTTCTGTATTATATATCTGTGATGCAGGCCGCGAGTTTTCATCATGTTATAATTTTAAATTGTGAATATCGTCACCGTTTTGAGCTGTTATTTAGTCCACACTAAATTATGTTTCAATTGATTTGAAATACAAAATATCAAAACACTAAATTATGCTTCAAGTGTTCTGAAATACCAAATATCAAAACACTAAATTATGCTTCAAGTGTTCCGAAATACCAAATACCAAAACACTAAATTATGCTTCAACTGTTCTGAAATACCAAATACCAAAACACTAAATTATGCTTCAAGTGTTCTGAAATACCAAATATCAAAACACTAAATTATGCTTCAAGTGTTCTGAAATACCAAATACCAAAACACTAAATTATGCTTCAATTGTTCTGAAATACCAAATACCAAAACACTAAACTATGCTTCAAGTGTTCTGAAATACCAAATATCAAAACACTAAATTATGCTTCAATTGTTCTGAAAAACCAAATACCAAAACACTAAATTATGCTTCAAGTGTTCCGAAATACCAGATAACAAAACACTAAATTATGCTTCAAATGTTTTGAAATACCAAATATCAAAACACTAAATTATGCTTCAAGTGTTCCCTAAATAAAAAATGAAGACCTTTCATTTGTACTTCCGTGTGAGACACCTTGACCAAGCCACATCAGTTACTAACACAATGTAAAAAGATATCACAGGCATACAGACGTTTGGTATTCTCTTCATTCCGTTCAATGAGAAGCAAATGTGGCTTTTTTAATTGCAATTTCGCTTGCAGAGCACGACCATTTACTTATGTCAGTAAGATTTCTTGTTTTGTCAATGTGAAAAATGTAGCTTATATCCGTATATTTTAGTAAGAGTTCAAATAGCACGCTATTAGATCTACGTTACAAAATATCTTTCTTTATAAGCCAGCAGTCCCGGATTACCCATTAGGCAGAGTAGGCAACTGCCTATGGGCCCCGCGACTTTTATGGGCCCCATCAGGGACCCCCATGAGACCGTGACCGTGGGTCTGGGGCCCCAAAAGTTTGACTGCCTATGGGCCTCCACGGTGCTTAATCCGGCGCTGTAAGCCAGTATTGTATATAACATAATAGTCAATGTGTGACCTAGCCTAACTACGATATTAAAAATCGATTTAAGCTAGTCTTACTGTGCTACTGAATATTGATTTTTCTTTCTTGGTGTTTTCGTATCCCTAGACAACTGTACTGGTGTGCTGCTCTCTTGCACTAGGAATGTGCAACTTTTACTTACTGACGACATATCCAGTTATTTGTATAAAAGCAAAAGAATGGTACTGCTGCGCCAACGTCGGTATGCATTTGCGATTACTATGTTGATTAATTTTGCTTTGTCTTTAAGACAAGGGCTCATATATCCATTCGACCAGAAATGGGGATGGGTGATTAGTATCTTTACACCGCGTTTTTTTTTTTTTTTGGGGGGGGGGGGGGCGATTGTAGAGTAAAATATTTTATCCAAAATCCCGTACATTTCGAAATATTAACACACACGTTGTAACATAACTATCATTATACACTTATTAATGTATTAGTCTACTAAGCAGGTACCTGTAATTCTCGCGCGTACAAAGCTAGTGATGCTCTAATGGTGAGGAACAAAAATATCTTAAGCCCCCAGGAAAAAGATTATATCGAAAAATACTAAGATGAAAGGAGACAGTGGTGTATATTCAACTTTATTTCATTTATCAAAGAAATGATTGTTTGGTGATGCTTATAGCAGGTGCACTTGTCACACACACACACACACGCACACACATAAATACATACATACATACAGCTCTCAAGCCTAGCAAGTTTGTTGTAGACCAGAATCTTCTAGAAATATAAGTAATTGTACGTAAAACTTCATTTAGTTTGAAATATTTCCTTCCTTCCTTCCTTTCAGTAGAACTTTATTAATTAAACCGCAACTCCTCTACTGTGAAAATTGAAAGAAGTATTCTGTCCCCAAGTTTCAGTGTGACACTAAAACGTGTCGCAGTAGCCATAACCTATGGTAATTGGAGCATGTATCCAGTCAATATTCTTTAAACAGCATAACGCCAGGCATACTTACAAGCCAACACAGAAAAGAGAAGACCCTGGTAAACTGAAAAGTCCTAATAAAACGAAATTTGAATCAGAACGCTATCTTAGTGTAATAACGAGGGCATTCAGTTTTAAGAATATTCTTTGCATCTATCAATATTAAACATTTTATGCACGGTTCAAAGAAAGAATTAATCTTACCAGGCTTTCAAAGTATGTTCTGAGAAGTTATTCCTCGTGCATTAAAATGTATTAATGCTTAGATATAAATCAACGTTTAGGAAATCGTGCTTTTTTTTGTCTAAATCACAGAACTGAAGCCGTACAGATTAATGTTTGATTGTACCTCGAAGTTTATTCCAGGTGCCATTTCGATGTTATATGTTTCAAAATGATTAATGTTGATTTACGTTAATCTTTGGGGACTGAATTCCAATAAAGTATTCCATTTCCTTCAAACATATTGACATATATCAAAGCAAGTTACAACATAAACGTTACATCTGTAATTTTGCCTTTAAAAGGAATAGTGAGGTTCTCAAGACAGTCTGAGCAAAGACAGTTTGTCCAGAAAGCTCGAGATCTGAAAGAAAGTTAAGAAAATAAAATAAAAACGGCCCTTTGAATTCACACCTAAACTACCGATTTCCTCCCACCTATACCCCAACAAAATACAAAACAATACAATGATTACGTGATTATGAAAAAGATGGATAAGCATAAATGCATAATAGAGAAACATATCAAATACAAACGCAAATAACAAAAATTATGATCTGCCGTAGCTTGGTGGTCTTGATGATAAGGGTCTGTCTTCTTTATTCTATTCATTACTCCTAAACAACTTCACAGATCCAGATGTACCAACGCAAAATCCTACGGCAGATCTGGGTATGTGCATTTTACAGTCGGACTCGATTTATATGCAAGTACTTACGATTTTAAAAAAAAACAAGAAAACAATTACAGATTTTAGGGCAAGTCCCTGGGAAATGTAACGCGGATCGCAGCCTGTAGTCTGCAACAGATTCTGATTGATTTCAGGATTTCTGGAGGTTGATGATTAATTAGCTCCGACAGATATCCATACTTGGCTTGAACTCCTTATGCGGTATAAGATGAAGTCAATGAAATAATTATTGGCACAATCCATCTAGTATCTTCAGAATGAATCGAACAATCTGAAACGAAGTTTTTTTTATACGCACCAGCTGAATAAAGAAATCGTAAAGAAGGACATAATTATTCCCCAAAAATGTCGTTGATGCTAAATAAAAACTAAGACGAACTAAGTAAATATTTGCCCAAAAAGTCATTACTCGTGTCAACATGAAAACCTTTTTAAAAAAGAATAAAATTTCGCTCTATGTGTAAGGCTTATTCAGACTCAGTATTCGAAAGTTTTAATACCACAGCCTAATATGTCAATATCACTTGTAGTCAGTACACACGTACGTGTTGTGTGCGTGTGTGTGTGTGTGTGCGTACGTGCATGTGCGTGCGTGTGTGTTTTAGTATCAGCTATATTTACATATTTGGTTGTGGGACTAAAGCTTAACATTTTTGGCGCATTGCTACAGCTTTAATTAATGTTACGTGTTTCGAAAACCATGTACCTGACGTACGTATATTTCATCATCCATCCATGTACCTGACGTACGTATATTTCATCATCCAACCATGTACCTGACGTACGTATATTTCATCATCCATCCATGTACCTGACGTACGTATATTTCATCATCCATCCATGTACCTGACGTACGTATATTTCATCATCCATCCATGTACCTGACGTACGTATATTTCATCATCCAACCATGTACCTGACGTACGTATATTTCATCATCCAACCATGTACCTGACGTACGTATATTTCATCATCCAACCATGTACCTGACGTACGTATATTTCATCATCCAACCATGTACCTGACGTACGTATATTTCATCATCCAACCATGTACCTGACGTACGTATATTTCATCATCCAACCATGTACCTGACGTACGTATATTTCATCATCCAACCATGTACCTGACGTACGTATATTTCATCATCCAACCATGTACTTGACGTACGTATACTTCATCACCTAACCATGTACCTGACATAAGTATATTTTATCATCCATCCATGTACTTGATGTAAGTATATTTTATCATCCATCCATGTACCTGACGTACGTATATTTCATCACCTAACCATGTACCAGGCGTACGTATATTTCATCACTAACATTGTACCTGACGTAAGTATATTTCATCATCCAACCATATACCTGACGTACGTATGTTTCATCACCTAACCATGTACCTGACATAAGTATATTCATCATTCAACCATGTAAGTGACGCATATATTTTTTTTATCATTCATCCATTGTACCGGACATACCTATATGTTATTATCAAACCATGTATGTACGTGACGTACATATGTTTTATCGCCCACCCATATAACTGACTTAGCGATATTTTATCATGCAACCATGTACCCGACGTACATACTTTATCATCTATCCCTGTACCTGGCACACGTATATTTTATCATCCATATAACTGACGTACGTATACTTTATCATCTATCCATTTACCGGACGTACGTGTATATTATCATCCAACGATGTACCGGACCAACGTATATTTTCAACCAACCATGTAACTGACGTACGTATATTTTATCATCGATCAATGTACCGGACCTAGGTATATTTCATGATCGATCAATTTACCGGACCTAGGTATATTTCATCACCGATCAATTTACCGGACCTAGATATATTTCATCATCGATCAATTTACCGGACCTAGATATATTTTATCATCGATCAATTTACCGGACCTAGGTATATTTCATCATCGATCAATTTACCGGACCTAGGTATATTTCATCATCGATCAATTTACCGGACCTAGGTATATTTCATCATCGATCAATTTACCGGACCTAGGTATATTTCATCATCGATCAATTTACCGGACCTAGGTATATTTCATCATCGAAACATGTACCTAACGCACGTATATTTAATCACCCGACGTACTTTTATTTAAAAGAGCTAATCATATTAAAATAATGAAAATGTAAAAACCTAAAGTTTCAGTAATCAATAGCCATTACCTGAGTATGGTAATTGTAGAGTCGCGTGATCAAGATCAGCAGAAATCATAATACGAAATGTCATCGGATAGCAATCCAATATTTGCAAAGTTTTTGAAATTATAGAAGATCAGTAGTGTAGCGCCATCTATAAATGCAGGGAATCTAATATTGCAGACAATATATTCATGTCGATATTCTATTTCGAAGTAATCAAGATTGCAGCTAAAGAAAAGAGTACTTAAACACACTGACATTACATTTGTTTAGTTGGTACGTACGTATGTATGTATGTATGTATGTATGTATGTATGTATGTATGTATGTATGTATGTATGTATGTGTGTGTGTGTGTGTGTGTGTGTGTGTGTGTGTGTGTGTGTGCACGCACGCATGCACGAACGTACGTACGTACGTACGTATGTATGTATGTATGTATGTATGTATGTATGTATGTATACACACACATATAACATAGGTACAATTCACATAAAGTTTTAGGAATTTTTTACCTATAAGCCATTATTAATGAGACCCCAAGTTAGGATATGTTTCCATGACTTATAATAGAGCTTATTATCAACTGGAATAAGGAGTGCTGAGAAGTGGGCGGTACTGGAGAATCTATACAATCAAATTATTGCAATTTTGTATAAGTTATTTTGGGGCGTTAGCAATCGATCGCACTTCCTCAAAGCAAGAATTATCCAAAGTAGTTTAAACACTGCGACAAAAAGTAAATGCATTTACCTGACCTTGATAAATTTAATACACATGGAAAAAGTATGGGTATACGTCATAATCTTTTGGTTGTGTCCTAGTGACATTGTTTAACAAACAAAGAAAAACAGTGGTCGGAATCTGGAAGGAAGCAGATTGTGAACAAGCTCTTCGTGTCAACAGTGACTGTAAACTGCAGCTGGCTTGAACGTAAAAGCGCCTCCATACTAGGACTTGATTAAGAAAATCAATAAGAACACAACTACAAGGATTACGCGAAAGAGGGACGTGGTTCTATTACTATTCATCCAACTCGCAACACCGTTCAAAAAGCTTGCAAAATCCTGTATCAGACAAGCACACTCGTAGACAGTTGGAACAGGTTGTAAAGTACACGAACGACGCAATGATTGTAGCGATTATTTTGTAGGATATACGTATGTGATCTGTGGGAGATGACGATGTACTGGATTTGGAAACCTTATTTTTTACATGCAAGTCATTACCAGGTTTGACACAGATGCAAATTATTGATGGAATCAGGCTCGGTAATTAACTGTACTTAATGTTATGACTATGTTTCTGCGAGTGTGTTTATATCTTAAATGGTTTCCAGGTTTAATGTATTTACAAAGGAAGGAGCGGTTTTTAACACACAATTGAAAATATCATTCTTTGTCCACACGCCAGTTCCATTTATTGATGACATTGAAATCTGGATTAACTATGGATTGTGGTTACAAAAGGCTCGTTGAATTCGAATAGAAAATCGGTATCTCCTACTGCTGCCAAATGAGAATAGATAAGACGAAAGCAAGCAACAATTCCTGTTCTAGGGTCTTCTTAATATGGTGCTGGAAGCCCGCTTAAAAACATCAATACGGAAATGGACACAGACAGGAAATTCTTGTGACTCGAGGATGGAAGACAGGCAAGACTTTATGCCATATTTTTATATACCAGCATCAATTACGCCAATGTAGATTTTATTGGTTGAATAACGTCTGGCCTAAGAAAGTAGTTGCTCAAACAACGCTTTTTAATCAAATATGTGTGTATGCTTGCTTCATTGTTCGTCATGAAACCGAGAGGACCCTTCCAATGTAGTTTGAACTCTAATGAATGATGTTCCTATATTGTATGAGGTTTTCAGTTGAAAAGCGTGAGCGCGAAGACGCAACCGAGCGATCAACTTAGCTGTCTCATTTTCCACCCTATCACCCATCCGCTATTGGCTTCATGTTGCACGCAGCTACCTGCGCAGTTGTGAACGAGGGGTAGGTCTTTATACTCCCGTTGTTGTGCCACGCTCTCACCCGCCTGTCCAGAATGTATCGTCTTTATGTTTCTTCAGTGTATAGTAAAGTAAGTTTCATTTTGTATCTCTTGATATGCCGTAGATTCTAAAGTAACGCAAATGCCTGCAGTTAGTTTCCTATTATTTTCTGACTGTGATGACTCGTATTTGTTTTGCCTGCAATGCAAATATTTCCATAACACTGCCTGATAGATTATTCGGCAAGGGTTCAACAGTACCATGTTTTCCTTTTAAAATTATGAAAGTTTATATTTAGAACGAGTTTGGACCGAAGCTTTTGACTATTGAACACATTTATATTTAACATAACTTTCATTAGAAATTTTAAATTGAAACATATTCGATAATCAGATTTTGTATATATATATATGTGTGTGTGTGTGTGTGTGTGTGTGTGTGTGTGTGTGTGTGTCTCATTTACCATAGTACTAGCAATAACAATCTTAGTTCAATCTTAGTTAAATGAAATCATTTGAATTAAACTAGCTTCCTAGAATTACAGTAGATATAAAATATATAACTTTGCCTGATTTGTTTGCTTTACTGATTCACTTGCAATTTAGGTACGACTGATTTATCACTTTTTAAAGCAGATGCGACAAGTTCGGACACCAATGTTGAAAATTTCGATGAAAGCCAATCCCGATCCGATGTTACGCATAGTGCGTGGCAATATATGCACAGAGAGAGAGAGAGAGAGAGAGAGAGAGAGAGAGAGAGAGAGAGAGAGAGAGAGAGAGAGAGAGAGAGAGAGAGAGAGAGAGAGAAGTTAATTTCGTACTATTTGTTCACCGTTTGAATGTTTGTATATACTCATGTATCGAAAACACATGCTAATGCACGCGAGTATTTTGCACAGCATTCCAGGATTTGGTAAACATTTCAGGCTAGTTCAGAAAATATTGATATGCAAAATATTTGATAAGCAATTAGTAACTTAACTCCAATGATCGGAGCTCTACATTCCTCGAGTGGAAATGACATGTAAATGATATTTGTATTATTTTTAATATTCCGGAGTAATACTGCATGAAGTATACATGTGTTGTTATCATTCTCAATTCGGAAAACTGCATAATACACATACTGACAAAATACTTCCTCAGGTCTAAGGAGGGATTGGTATCCAGCCCACGTGCCTTGGGTTTACAGAGCTCCTAGCTATAACACTTGGGATAAGGGAATCCAACCCACGTGCCTTGTATTGCCAGCGCTCCTCGCTGCAACTCTTGTTTAACGTGGGAGAAACAGATGTTCTATTCTACCTGATGCGTTAACTGAACATTATATGAATAACCTTTGACCTGCCAACAAATACCAAGATAAATGCCAAGGAATAAGAAGTACAAATGCTTTTAAGATTACTGTATAAACCGATGCCACCATTCATATTTCTGAACACACACACACACACACACACACATCAATGATACACCACTAGATGTATACATTTTTCATTAAAAAGAAACGAGACGTGCTGAGTATTTTGCTACGATGGTACAGAGAGAGAGAGAGAGAGAGAGAGAGAGAGAGAGAGAGAGAGAGAGAGAGAGAGAGAGAGAGAGAGAGAGAGAGCTTTGTGCATTTTCCTATTTTTTGTTGTTTTGTTTTTGGTTGAACGCCATTTTCCAGCACGCGATATGCTATATATATGGCGGCAAGTATTACTGGTGGAGGAAGAACCCGGGAAAACAACCAGAAAGAACCACCGACCCACGAGAAGCTACTGGTAAGCTTTCTCGCATAACTACATTAGCCAATCTTAGACTCGAACCCACGCAGACAGAGGTTAGATGGCAGTGATCCGCAACAGAAGGTGCTTTAGACCACTCGGCCACTCGGGGAAGCTTTTTCATATTTTTATGCGAGCAAACACATCTTTTCACAGTAATGAAACAAAACTTTTGAATGTAATCATTTTGCTTAAAGAAAAAAGGTGTTCGTGCCTTGATGGAACAAATTTAAAAGAAATATATTATTTAGAAAAGAGCCATCGTATTAAGAACTCGCATTACGAGGAATCTGATCCCGTCTGAGAGAAGGAGGTCCTGCATTGTCAACGATTTGACTCATTTTACGCTGTATCACTCCTTTCAAGTATTTCCGGGATTTAATGTTATTTATGAGACAGAGTTTGCTGGGAGTTTGGAAGTAGGCCCGGTACGTGTGTGTGTGTGTGTGTGTGTGTGTGTGCGATTGGGATTTTTGACGTAGCATTAACAAGTGTTCAGTAACATCGTTACGATGTCTGCAATGTGGCAATTTATAGTGATGTCTAGCACTGGGGCATCATGCCGCAGACATGTAGCATCATGTACCACCCAGTCACATTATGCTGAAAGCAGGCCGACCAGTCCTAACACTAACCTCTTAATGCTGAACGCCAAGCAAGGTAGCTGTTAGTACCATTTTTGTAAGTCTTTGGTATGACTCGGCCGGGGCTCAAACCCACAATCTCCCGTTTCCGGGGCGGCCGCTTTACCCACTAGGGACCTGAGCGGCTCGCCCGGTAAGGGAAGAAGGAAAACAGTAAAAGAGCAGGATACGATTGTATTCTACAGGGAGGCAGATTTAATATTTTTGTTATTTTTGTTGTTGTTATTATTATTATTATTATTATTATTATTATTATTGGTGGTGGTGACGGCGGTGCTGCTGCTGTCGTTGGTGTTGTTGATGACGTTGTTATCGTCATTTTCGATTATAACTAAATCCATTATCTTCTTCCCTTTTTTCTCTCTGCTTTCCTCTTGTCATCTTCAGAATGTAAACATAATGATTTCCTTAGTCTTCCTTTAAAACTCTTGTCAATAACAGATATGTGTATGTATGCTAAAACATTTATACATAACACGGTTAATAATTTTGACTTTTGTAACTTACTGTCGTCTCTCGAAGATATGCTGTATCTACGTTGACTGATTAAGTATCCGTCGGTACCGCGTCGGGTGTTTTATTTCTAGGACACCATATAGCAAGCATTAGATCGCCATCTGTGCTTCACATAACATTGTCAAGTTATTGATTACCTGAAAGCTTGTTTATATATACTGACTTGATTATAGCAGGTTGAAAATCGATGGTAACGGAAGATCAAAGTATTTAAAGTATGTGTACCACCATGAATATATGAAGCAATTTTAGCCAATATCTTTATACGGATACGTTAAGAAATGATGTATATGACGTCATAAACTTACAATCTGGTCAGTTGTGCTAGAGAATACGCACTTTTACATTACAACGTACACAATGCCTGCCAGTAATATAAAAAATGATCGATCCCTGCTTTAGTAACTTCATTATACTAACATAATGATGATAACAAAATCAAACTTTAAGTTGTGCTGATTACTCTGTCGACTCGTCTTTGAATATTTTAACGACGTCGTGGTCATGTTTACTCTTCGCTAAATTGTTTGTTGACGTGCAATCTGATTAAACCAAATTTCGTGAAATCTGATTAAACCAGATTACGTGAAATATGATTAAAATCAGATTGGTTGACTTGTACCTCTAAGGGATACCTGGAAGGTACGCCATGTGTCAAAACATCTTTTCCCAAAGTGCCCATAACCTGAGTACCAACTCGTCTTTAAGACTAGCGAATACGAATACATATTTGACAAAACCAGACGAGAGGATAAATAAGAAAGCAATTCACCGCTGAACAATATCAAAATACGAAGTTTGTTAACACCGACCCAAGCCCCATGAAATAACATTATAATAAGTGTGTGTCATTAGGATTTTTAACGTCGCTTTAATAATGTCTGTCATATCACATCGATGTCTGAAATTTATTGTGATGTATCATGATGTCCCATCCAGTCACATTATCCTGACACCAGGCCGACCAGTCCTAACACTAAGCTCTTAATGCTGAGCGCCAAGTGAGGCAGCTGTTAGTACCATTTTTTAAGTCTTCGGTATGACTCGGCCGTGAATTGAACCCACGACCGCGAACGGACGCTCTAACCACTAGGCCGCCGGAGCGGTCATTATAATAAGAATGACTACAATAGGTAAATATTGTGATGAACAGAACATTTGCAGCTGCAAAGCCTGCAACATTAACAAAAATAACGTCAACATAATAGTAACAATATCATGATGATCATCATCATCATCATCAACAACAACAACAACAACAACAACAACAACAACAATAATAATAATAATAATAATAATAATAATAATAATAATAATAATAATAATAATAATAAACTGAAGTGAACAGACAATGACCATCTGTGTTATACGGGGTACTTTTAAAGCAGTGTATTTTTAAAGCCAATTTAGATAAACACGATATCCTAAATTTCTCTGTTTTTCAGAAGGATTGTTTTCTGTCGAGCTAGTAGAGTTAAACGCTACAGTCAATTTAAATCAACAATATATAATGGTTGTTTTCGTCTGTTGTCGGGGAAATATATAGAGCATTATCCGTGGCTGTAGGCCAAGATCTTTGTTATACCGGTAATGTAATATTAAAAATATCTTAATCTTTTGTTGTTTTTTGTTTTGGTTTCTTGCTTTTGTGTTTTTTTTTCTTTCTTTCACAAGCATTTTGTCACGGTTCTACAAATAGTCAATGGAAATTATTTATGTAAATTTGCTGTCCTCTGTTAAACCCACGCATGCTGTCCTCTGACGTCCAATCCCGTTGTACTCTTAAGTCCACGCCGATAATGGAGCAATTCGCTTCTATCGATTCCACCTTTTCTTCTCCACTGTGTATTATTAAGGCTAACGTACGTGTATCAAGGATAATTTTTTCTTGTTACTATCGCCGCGTTGGTACTTATTAGGTAGTGGTTTTAGGTTTTGCAGAATAAGTATCAGTAACTATACCCTAGAGACCAAATGGAGGAGGGTGTGCTTTTTAGTAGTATTTTCCTTTTTGGCACATTTCAGAGAGAGTTAATTTATTATTTGTTTCATCATTCCTTTCTTATTTTCTGCCACGACGGAAGTTGAATAACATCAATTACTTTCAATCAGCTGGAATCGTGTGCATTAACACTATATAAACAGCGCCTTAGAAGGCTTACATATACTTTCTGTTTTCATATCATACGTGAATAGGAATTCATTGGATGCGTATGAAAGGATTAATACAACGCATGATTAAGTGGGAATATATCACCTTGTCGATGAACGCAATGAGGACGCTTGATAATTATTTACTGTACAAAAAAAGAGTCTTCTTCACGCAGAAATCAGTGAACTGTAATGCTTGCAAAGGTTTATTTTGTGAAAATAGAATATCGATTGCTTGTTGTCGAATAGGGAACTATCCAGTCTTTAGTCGAAACTTTTAATTCCAAATAAACGGCTACAGGGTGTCAAGAGAGGTTTCTAAAAGACCAGGTCTTCTAATACTTTACTGGTAGGGAAGCCGCGATGGGTAGATCGACCACGATCAGTTACCGTACAGTGTCTACTCACCTTCCCTTGCCACCATATAACCTTTAAAGTGTTGTTGTGCCGATAACCACCTAACTAAAAGCAAACATTTCCTTGCAAGGCTGCCACTGTAATACGGATTAATTCTTTATTAAGCCCGACTTCGGATTGCCTGGAAGGTAAATCAGTGATTCTATTCATTCATCACCTGTCGTAACTGACTGGGAGGGTATTGCATTCCATTAAATCGGAAAAGCGATCAATACCAAAGTGTATTAGTTCTACGTACATCATCAAGAATTGGCAGAAAGAACCAGTCATTAAATATAGTATTTACCTGAGTTGTACGCTTTGTTATTATCCAAGTAAAATGAACGGAATAATAAAAATACGTGAAATTAGTAGCACATTTTTTTTTCATTTCTGTGTTTTATTCAAAAGGTTATTTTCTATTTTGTTAATATATTTCAATATTTTTATTTAATGCATTATTGTGTAATTGTAGGAATTTGATCGTTTATGTTTGAGGTGTGATACCAGAACACATTCCCTAATGAAAACGTGGAATTCTCCAAAAATACGTTATTGTATACGGGCTAATCGCTTTAAATGGGTCTAGCATAATTCGGGTACCTTGAAAAGAACCATACGTGCCTAATACAGGCAAGTAGAATATTTATCCTCATAGCAATTAACACTTTTTTGTTGTAACTTCCGACATATGAGTTCATAATCCAGTATTAATGAATAATCACTTTTGCAAAAATTCTTTAATTCTAACATCAGGAAATGTGGATCGCGATATGTAGGTCACGTGACCATGCAATGTAGAAATGCTAAGTATGGTGCCCAGGTTGTCATAAATGTCAGCTAGTATCTAGGATGTTATTAATATTCTATTAATTCATGTGTGGCTCGAAACAATGAGGCTGTATATTATATTCCGTGTTCAAAGCGACTTGATCGTGTGGCTTTGGCGAATTTGATTTTCATATATTGGATTGCTCTCTAATGTCATACCCAAACATGAATGTCCCATCATCTTAAATGAGAGGGAAAGTCGAACGATAGATAGATAGATAGATAGATAGATAGATAGATAGATAGATAGATGTGTGTGTGTGTGTGTGTGTGTGTGTGTGTGTGTGTGTGTTATATTGACATTTTTTGCATGCAGATGTCAAGGAGGTCTTGTCTCTACAGCATCATGGATATACTTTCTAATTTCAACCTCGATGTTCATCAGTACTTGTTATAATCTCTGCCCGCCTTCATTCTTACCTGTTGTCATCTGTCCTACTGATAAAGAAATATGTCGTCCACTTTAACTTGGGTGTCTTTGAAACCTTCGGAATGGCTTAAGTGTTCGATTCAAGCCCAGTTTGTTTGTTACGACAATTCCACTAATGACGTAGATGTTGTTTTTCTCCAACCCTGTGTAGATGTAGATTTTCTTTCCACAGTCAACCAAAGTTGACAAGCTTCACGAACCTTCAAATGTTGTGTCGTTTTGTGATTTCCATTCTGTCCAACATTTATTTAAAAAAAAGCAGGTTAAAGAATAATGTGATGTCCAACCACTGTGTCTCATTTTTTTAAAAAGGCTAAAAGACTACACTGACCGAATCCCTATGTATTTTTGTAAGTAAATATGGCATTATCTAATATTCAGACAAATGCATGAACTATTGTAGTAGATGTACATGTATTGCAAATGCAGGACATCTTCTATTAATGCATTGTTTTATCACAGCTCAAGCTCTGGCCGCGACAGCGACTTGGGTTCTAACTTGGTATCGGCGACACGCGCTTCCATGCGTCAACACGAGCGTGAGCGTAAGAAAGACTCTCCGAGTGGAATACCTGTGTCGGAGCTGGCAGCTACAGAGGTGAGAGATTCCTCCATGAGAAAGTCACATGACGGTGGAGGTTCTAAACACGAGGTAAAAATAGCACCGAACCCTGTGCTCTCATCCGAACCTGTACTCTTACAAAATGTGCTGCAGCCACAGCAGACTAGTCTAGATGTGGGAGTGATGGTGAATGATACTGATAACATGCCGTCTGTACCAGGGCCGAGGTTTTACCCCTCATCAGAGGGAACCATACCCGACCCTCAGTCGATCATCATATCCAGAGAGAAGTCTAAGAGAGTAGTTTTAAATGTTGGAGGTACGAAACACGAGGTTCTGTGGAGGACGTTGGACAGAATGCCTCATACTAGGTTGGGAAAACTTCGTCATTGTAACACACATGATGTACTGATGGAGTTATGCGACGATTACAGTTTGGGTGAGAATGAATACTTCTTTGACAGACATCCGAGATCATTCGCTTCAATTCTGAATTTTTATCGCACCGGAAAATTGCATATTGTTGAGGAAATGTGTGTACTGTCTTTCAGCGACGATTTGGAATATTGGGGAATAGACGAGTTGTACTTAGAATCATGTTGCCAGCACAAATATCACCAGAAGAAAGAACATGTTTTCGAGGAGATACGTAAAGAAGCAGAAAGCTTGCGACAGCGTGAACAAGAAGACTTTGGGACAGGAATGTTTTCCAAATGGAGAGAACGTGTTTGGGATTTACTGGAGAAACCTACAACTTCAATGGCTGCCAGGGTAAGTGAATGCATGTTTGTTTTTCTTCATTTCTTATGCACTGGAGACTAATTACTACTGTATTGCAATATAGGTCTACAAAGCTTGTCACCAAACTTTATGCTTTCAGAAAACTGTCACTTATTACATATATATCATCAGTATAGAGTAAATAATACCTGTTCAAGCGTCCAGATGATCAAGCGTCAGTCCTCAGATGAATATCAGAGCATAGCTGAAATTTTTTTCCTTTTGTTTTGTCTTACTTAAACTTGTTTTTTTATGTTTAAAAATATTATCTAAAGAAACTAATATTAAAATAATTGAAGTCTCTATATGGATGCCTATCCGAGTATCCTCTGACCCTTCCCACTACAGTTCAGACATTTATTTTCACACCTGAACATTTAATTGGGTTGAAAGGGTCAGAGGAAACTCAGACTTTTTCGATGCCTTTGTAATTTTTTTGAATACATAAAGAAAGAAAAGAAATGTCAGATTGGGTGCATTTGTGCTTTTCATCCTTAAAGAAATTCATGAAAATTCAGAAGCAGGAAATATCTTTATCGTGTTGTGTTTAAACTGCAGACGTAAGGGTGGTGGTTAGTATGGGCGGTGTTCTTTATCGATATAATAGACGATTACGTGAATGCGTTAGAATAGCATGTGGTGGTGGTACATGTACTTTGACAGCTTATGGCTGCAGTATGGCAGTGACACCGTTATACAAAATGTCTGTTTTTGGCAAAATGTGTGATTTTAGTAATGATATGTGTACAGTTCAGAGCTTACCCACTGCGTATGTAGGGAATGTAAAACTAAGGTAAAGCCCCAAAAGAAACGTAAATCCAAACACTGGCCAAAAAGGTTTAAGATGAATGCCAGGTTCGGTCGACAACTTGTGATTAATATTTCTTATTACAACTCGACTATAATAAAAACATTGAAGTACATCAACATGTATTGCCGTACAGTAGAATTTCCCCTCACGAGCCCCTTTTATATTACATATAGTAAAGAAGAACAGCGTGATGTCTTGTACAGTACTAATGTCAGAACTCCAGCCAGAACTGTGCATTGTCAGTGAGCCTGTATGTTGGTAAAAACGCCAACGTTTTCATTAGTTGTATTTCCTCTCTTTTGCCAACAATCTTACGTATCTGTCTTCAGTTTCTGTTTAAGTATTTGCCATCAGCTGGTTAAGATTCCAGCTGCAATATGTACTAATTGATGAGGGAAGAGCCGCCTGGGATTTTCTTCTGAACCAGAATAATTTTGTTTTTCATTTACCACAAGACGAGTTTTTCTCCAGACTAATATAAATAATATAATCAGTTCTTTTCTTCAAATATCATAACATGAATATATTTATTTTCAAGCCATTTGAGGACAGGAAATTATATTTACAAAATCCTACCACCGACCCCCAACCAACGGACTGCTATAATTCATCCCGGACTAATGGAATTCCCAATTGGTGGGGTTTGGGAAAGTTCCACTCGAGGAACTCAATATACTGGCAAAAACGAAGATTATTTTGCTATGAATATGATGGCGTTATTGCGGATTATTTTCACTAATTCCTCGACCAAATAAGTTGTCGAGTCCCTTGTAGTATGCTGCAATTGTAATATAACTAAGTCAAGGACAAGACTGTGTCATCCGGTGCACTTCTGTGAGATGGTCTTCTTCAGCGTGTTTTTCTACCGGGTATTCATATCCACCTTCGACGTCAATCCATAGGACCATCTCGACTGTTTAAGAAACAAAGATTGACCGTGAAGTAGCGATGGCTTGTAACTATATTTTCACTCAAAACTTCTCGGCCAATCCTGCTGTCAACTCAATCGTAGAAATTGAAAAAGTGATCCGAATAGATTGCGGTTTCTTTTGTGCGAAGAACGCCGAGGTACATTCGAGGCATACGATTTAGACATAATTTTCAGTTGTGCTTCTTTTCTTTCAGACCTGGTTATTACGACGCTTTACTGTGATACATCTTGAAATACGTTCATATTGTACCCTTGAAGGTCCGTAACTCTACTTCCTCCTAAAACTCATGGAGGAATTTAAATTAAAAAAAAATAATCCTGTCCTTTTGGTATCCAAATAAAAGACATTTGGCCTCTTCTACGCGGTTCCAGGAAGTGATAGGGAGTTGTTAAATATGCAATTGAAAAAGAGAAAGAAAACAAAACTGGCTTATGTGCTTAAACTATATATATATATATGGAGTTAGAACAGGAAGACATATTAGTATTCGTAGGTATTTTTAATTTTATAATTCGTGGTTACTATGCGGCATTTCAAATTGTTTGCTCCTATTTCTGTATTTTGTTTAGCTTTGATGCATTTCATCTGCTAAGCGCGTGCGTGATAGAAGTGATAACCTTCTTGTTAAAAGAAGAAGAATAAAATGAAAAAGTCAATGTTGCAGAACAGTAATAATGTACGTGAATAAAGTTATCATTGTTTCAGGCGTATCTCTTGGCCCTTACTCAATTTTTTTAATAAGTATTCTGGTCTGACAGTTATTCTCATTACTGCTATATAGTGGCAACACTCTATTCTTTGTAAGCATTGTGATTTGTTAGAATGTCTAGGAGAGAAACACTCGATCGATGGATTCTGGTATATTATTATCGCTAGCGGAGAACTGAAAAATGTTTTCTTAGCAAAACTGGTTAAGTATCGGGCAAAGTTATTGCTGGTAATACCACAGTGAGCTGCCATACATAAAAGATGTCTGCTAATTTTTCCATGATGGATGGATGATAGTATTGAGATTGTAAAGAATTTGAGAATCGAACTTCCATCCTGTATCAAATATTTAAGAAAATGGATGTTGTTAAACCATTCGCTCAAACTTTCTCTAACGAAACTTCTCCTATTATTCTGCGTAATAGGACGCTTTCCGGAACTGTTGTTTAACGCAGTTGATTTAATGTGGATAATATCATGTTAATTTGACAATATCTCAGTGAAACCATACTTAATAGTCAAACTGAATGGTGTGATATCCTGTATAATAGCACATACAAATTAAAGTAGATCTGATCTATGACGCATATTCCAAAGATTCTTGAATTCCTGTTTTCTTTGTCACGATGTGTCTTTAATCAGCTACATTGTCGTATAACATACACTATTTCTTCTTATCCACACCTTTCCCTATACACTACTTCTTATCCACACCTTTCCCTGTACACTACTTCTTCTTATCCACACCTTTCTCTGACGTTTGGTATTGATAACCCATCCTTATGTTGTACTCGTACAATTTCTTCCACTCTCGACATTTCCAAGTCTATAATGATGTGCATCGTTGCAAACCAAGAGGAGAGGTCAGCTACAATACTTTGTGATAAGTGGCTTGCATGAATACACATAAAAAATATGTCATCGAGTCAACAATTTAACAATATCCTAAACATAAATGAACGTGACCGTTTTATCCATTGATAATTTGTATGATTGCGTTTAGAAAGGACACTTTGATTTACTCATTTAAAAAGTGTAAATGGTCATGTTGGGTTACAATGGCGAGAAAAGTTTACTGGTGTTTGCATTGATTAGTATATCATGTTTATGAATATTCATGAGAAAGTAGGAAATTTCAGCGGATGCAGTAACGAAAGAAAAATGAGTGTAACGGATTGTCGCCCGTGGCTGGTGATGATGCTTCGCGCAGCCTTTGTACAAACGTGTTAAATTCCGTTTTTCAAAACCGATCACATCTGTTTAGGTCTTATTGGATTGCGGACTACTTTCATGTTTTACATTAAAAAGTTTCAAAAATTTCAAAACTACGAAACTTGGAACCTGACTATTTGACAACAGAAGTGCTTCAATAAAAATGGGCAAATTTATGTTAGCAAAAAGTACATTAGCACAAGTATTTTATTAAACTATTTACTAAACATAACTTACATTCAAGACGTAAAGTAGACTGACCTTTACAAGCCATGAAGATAAACAAAGCAAAGTGGTCAAGTGTTTGGAACTTTTTTGCCAGTCTTTAAGGGCATACGTTTCAACTCGGTTTAGTGATAATATCCAGAATTGGATAGTAAATTGTCAGAATAAGCGCTTACTTCGGGCGTTCGTGAACCATAGTATGTTATTATGCAGACCATTGTATCTTGTACAAGACCGCTTAACTGTAAAGTCATTTCTCGGGCCCGATATTTTTGAATGGTCAAACGCGATCGCGTTTCATAGCAATCACATCTTTCCTCTATCTTGCTGTGTTTGTGTTTGGCTTGACAGTAATGGACATGTGGGAAAGCTTGCCAGTATCTTCTTGTCGGCCAGTAGCTTCATGTCGGCCAGTAGCTTCTTGTCGGCCTGTAGCTTCTTGTAGGTTAGTGGTTATTGTGGGTCATTGGTTCTTCGTGGGGTCATTGGTTCTTCGTGGGGGTCATTGGCTCTTCGTGGGTCATTGGTTCTTTGTGGGGTCATTGATTCTTCGTGGGTCATTGGCTCTTCGTGGGTCATTGGTTCTTTGTGGGGTCATTGATTCTTCGTGGGTCATTGGTTCTTCGTGGGGTCATTGGTTCTTCGTGGGTCAATGGTTCTTCCGGGGGTCTTCTGGGCTCTTCATTTACAACAAAAACCTGTTCGGCATCTATGATCGATCATATGCTGAAAATGGCCGTAAACCCCCAAAATGACGATTTCGGTCGTTTCTAAAGAGATGATATTTTTCTATCGACTTCAACAAATAAATATTGCTTTCCAGAAATAGAAAAGAGCAAAGTTTCCTGTATATTAATTATTCCATCAATAATGTTGCTGACATTGTTTGGTTTAATGTCTTATGAATCTCAAATTTGTTTACAGTTTATTGAATCCAAGTATTTTCGATGCCCAGTGCAGTATGATTTGCTCAGTTTCCAGATGGCAACGGTGTGCTCTGAATGACCATCAAATTTGATTCTGCAAACGATAACTTATAAGTGCCTTTTCCCTACACATTTTGTCTTCACATTGGCGGAATATATTGGTTGAGATATTAGAGATCTAGAGATGCCAGTTCAGGTGATAAAAATGTTTCTAAAATCCAACAGTCTACATTTTTTTATGGCATGGTATTTTTGTGCGAATCGTTGTTTAATTTTCGGAATGTTTAAACAACAGAAATAACATTTTGTGTTTTATTCTGGATCGAATAGATAGCCAGTGTAGGGTACAGAGCAGTGAGGAGGTGTGCTCTGCTCGTGGTACTCTAAAGATGATCCGAGCACTATGTTTTGAACTTTCTGAAGTTTCTGGAGTGATATTGAGACGAAGCAGACATAATTGAATTATAATAGTCCAGTCTTGAAAGCATTAATGAATATACAAGTGTTTTAGTGGCATCAACTGAAAGATATTTGCGAATGGAGCTGATGCGTCTCAGCTCAAGATATGCAGCCTTGCATATGTTCATGACATGTTGGTACAATGTGAGAGTACTGTCCAGAGTAACACCTAGGTTTCCCACTGTCTGTGAATTTAATGCTGGTGTTGCTTACATTTATTGTTTGAGGTAAAGGATGTGAATGAGAAAGTCTTTGAGTTGTGATCAGAATGGCCTCAGTTTTATCATCATTCATCTGCAGATAAGGATCTGCGAAGTTTGTTCTACTGATTACCGGGAACAAACTGTAGACAAAGATCTGTCGGCAGATTTGGGTTTGTGCAGTTTGCCGTTGGACTCGTTATATAGGCGAAAATATACGGTGTTATTTCCAATACGAAACATGGACATTGAAAGTATCATTATTTTTGCTGATTGAAAATATTGGAACTATCAAAAATGTGTCTAGTTCTCATAAACAAATTACGAGCCCAGCCTCTGGATCAGCATTTTCTTCTCCAAATGTCCGCGAATGTTTGGAAACAAGGAGATCTATAATCACGCTTTAAAAACACCGCCAGATTTCTTGGTACTATCTGTGTACGGCACAGTCGGTTTAAGCTAATACGGTACCATCAATGTTTAACAAAAAGTCAAAACTTGCATGGAAGGAGGTAAAAACGCATGTGTGTACTTCCCCGGATGTAACTTGGGTTGGCATAATTTTTTTCGCAAAAGTGTGCTGTCACCTATAAATCATATCCCCGATATTTGGATCTCATATTTTCGTCATTATGAAAGTGGGATTGGCACGTGGTCTTTCGTTTCCATCGGTAACTATTATATTGACTACGCTAACATTACTACTACCGCGTGATAATAAGATTAATGTTTAGGACGAGTACTAATTTTTAGATTGCAGTTATGGGTCGAAGTCTTATTACATGCAATAACTGAGCGTGTTTTGAATCTTCAACTTGCCTGACATTTTTCGATCAACGTATTTAAACATGTTTTGAAGTCTCTCTTGTGTGGCATAGATTTGGACCATTTTGCTCGACTGTTTTCTTTGTTATGATCTATGCATCGGAAATATTGTACTTATTAATTCCGAATTGCACCTTTTCTTAACTTTAAGGTGGTGCAATCCATATGTACATGAGACAGCTTGACATGGCTTTGATTCACTTGCGCATGTGCAACGAGAGCGGTCTGTTATGTAGTACGATAATTGTAGTGCCACGCGCTAAAATTGCGCTAATTTGCATTTGGATCATTCTGCAAAAGAAAATTTTCCCGTTGACGTCAAAGACTTGGACAGTTTGTCGCAAATTTACTATCACTGTGAGTGACAAGGCAATTGTTGAAATGAAGGATTCTGGCGAAAATTTAGTCAGGGAGGGTATTTATTTTCGTCGATTAAATACAGTCAGCAGGATATCGTATATAGTTGCGTTAATGTTGTTGTTGCTGTTAATAGGGTTACATGCCATTTTTGCAGTACAAGATAAGCTATACATGGCAGCTTGTATAAATGGTGGAGGAAGAACTTAGTGAAACCCTGGAAATAATCACGGACCCACGAGAAGCTACTGGTAAACGTTCTCACATACCCATATTAGCCGAGCCCGAGACTCGAACCCACGCAGAAGGAAGAGTCGCGTTAGGATCTAACTCCAAACTGCACAGGTTCAAATCTTCTGTTGCCTAATTGCGTCGGTAGATTTCGATTTATGGAGTGGAACAAGCATCGAAATCAGTGGAACTTAGAAATCAGTGGAACAAGCAGCGAAAACCACGATCTACTTGCTCATTATGCAACGAAAACCACGCTCTACTTGCTCATTATGCAACGAAAACCACGATCTACTTGCTCATTATGCAACGAAAACCACGCTCTACTTGCTCATTATGCAACGAAAACCACGCTCTACTTGCTCATTATGCAACGAAAACCACGATCTACTTGCTCATTACGCAACGAAAACCACGATCTATTTGCTCATTATGCAACGAAAACCACGATCTACTTGCTCATTATGCAACGAAAACCACGATCTACTTGCTCATTATGCAACGAAAACCACGATCTACTTGCTCATTATGCAACGAAAACCACGATCTATTTGCTCATTATGCAACGAAAACCACGATCTACTTGCTCATTATGCAACGAAAACCACGATCTACTTGCTCATTATGCAACGAAAACCACGATCTACTTGCTCATTATGCAACGAAAACCACGATCTACTTGCTCATTATGCAACGAAAACCACGATCTACTTGCTCATTATGCAACGAAAACCACGATCTACTTGCTCATTATGCAACGGCAGTTTAGCACTACCTTAGTATCCATTTCCTTTCCAGAGCGAAAATTGATAACATGGTTATAATTGTATTCACGCGTATATTCACTTTACTAATGTAGTTCCATGCAAAACATAGAATTGTCTAGTTGTTAGATGGAAATCATTGATGTGTCAAGCGTTATCACTGTACTCTTTTCCACGGAAATTATTGATGTGTCAAGAGTTAAGACTGTACTATGAAAATTATTGATGTGTCAAGAGTTATCACTGTACTTTTTTCCCACGGAAATCATTGATGTGTCAAGAGTTATCACTGTCCTCTTTTCCATTGCAATCATTGATGTCAAGAGTTATCACTACTATTGAAATCATTGATGTCTCAAGAGTTATCACTGTACTTGTTTCCACGAAAATTATTCATGTGTCAATAGTTATCTCTGTACTTTTTCCCACAGAAATCATTGATGTGTCAAGAGTTCTGACTATACTATGGAAATCATTGCTGTGTCGATAGCTATCACTGTACTATTGAAATCATTGATGAGTCAAGAGTTTATCACTGTACTTTTTTCCACGGAAATCATTGATGTATCAAGAGTTATCCCTGTACATTTTCCACGGAAATCATTGATGTGTCAAGAGTTATCACTGTACTAATTTTGTTCCATGGAAATCACAGAATGTTAAAAGTTATTACTGCGCTAATTTTTTTACACAGAAATGAAGTGTCAAAAGTTATGAATAAGCTAAATTTGTTACAGGAATTCATTAATATAACTACACTGATTTATTTCCTAACATATATCCTTCTTTTTTTTTTTACATCTTTCATGAAATGTAATATTTTAGTTCTAAATGCACTACGATATTATTTTTACTGGGTTTTTTCATTTTGGTACAACGGTTTGAAATATATATTTACGAAGGAAAAGATAACTCTTTCTATTACATACCATACATGCTACTTAATAGGACTTTTTAGCCACCCAATTGCTTTTGTAAATTCATCTTACTTTCATTGGCTGATCGTATAAATACCTGTGACTGAAGTCAGCGGTAGGATTATGGTGGCCTAATACCTTGCAGTAAATTACATTTTTTATATTTTGTACATTATTTTACCACCAAGCCTATTCAGCAAAGCATTACAGTCATTGTTGTCATGGTGATTAGTGGAAGTAACTTAACAGAGACGCGAACGGCAGATTTCTTGATAAAAAAATCGCCATGTCTGACAGGTAATGTAGCTTCTGTTTATTTGTTCTAGTTCACAAAGTGAACAAGTACAATATTCATGTTTCACATGAAAAACTAGAGCAAAGAAACGTATGAAAACCAGTTCATGCATTTATGTTGTAGTTGTTGTGGGTTTTAACGCCATTTTTCAGCACACGATCGGCTATACATGGCGGTCAGTATTAATGGTGGAAGAAGAACCCGGGCAAACCCCCCCCCCCCCGAAAGAACCACCAACCCACGAGAAGCTACTGGCAAGCTTTCTCACATACCCATATTGGCCGAATTTTAGACTCGAACCCACGCAGACAGAGGTGAGATGATAGTGATCCGTAACGGATAAGCGCTTTCGGCCACTCGGGGTCGCTTATTTTCCATTTAAGTATTTAAACTTAAAAAAAAAAAAAACATCTCTAGGAAAAATCAGTGAAAAACGTACTTATACATTTCCTTGGAGACTGCAATAGGATTCAATAAGAACAAATTGTCTCAATTAGTGTAGAGATTATTATGACTCAATATAATGAAGCTAAAACATATTGATCTGTTTTGACCGGTCTTCTTGGCAGTCCAGCCCAATCAGGGAAAGAAGTAGTGACAATGGGGGGTGGAGGGGAGGGCGGTGAGCGGCTGGTACAAAAAAGTTTGCTGTGGGGCCCTTGTTGAGATAGTTACCCAGAATATATATATATATATATATATATATATATATATATATATATATATATATATATATATATATATATATATATATATTATATATATATATATATATATATAATCCCAATGTTCGTAATACAGCTACTAAACGGATAACAGATGCTTTAATATGTAACTGATTGGTAGTGAGCTTTTTCCTATGTACAGTGAAATATAAACTTTGTTATTTGTGAACTTTTCTTTAAAAACCTGTTTATAAACGGTATTTCTTGCACATTAATTTCTTGACTGATCCTTGTTCTGCGACTTTCGGAATTTGGCTGCGAATCGAAAAAGAAATCGAAACTGACTTCATAAGCGTATCAATGGCATTGTAAAGTTCTGCGGATGACAAATTGTTTTAGAAATAGCCATACTGTATGGTACAATCCTATTAATAAATTAATCATAATATCACGTCTCTACATATCAGTTTGTTCACCATTCCCCAGAGGCTACATATTTCTGTTTCAACACCATTAGGGCTGTTTATTGTGCTTATTGTAATTAGGTTAATGCTAGTTTAAAATGGTTCGAAATAAGATAATGTATTACCCTTTTGTTTGTGACGCTGTAAATTAGTCCGATAATCGTGAATACCCATAATGCTGTTTGTTTTTTTTTCATCTTTAGTAACCGTCAAATACATGGCTTGTTTGGATTCTAGCAACAAAAATGGCCAGGATATTTGTATGCATTTAAAATTTGCCTGTGTTTATGTGTGTGTTTGTGTATTTTGTTGGTTTTTCTGGTCACTGACTAGAAGAGCTCATGGGATGGTTTGTTGCCTGTTGTTTGTCGTCCGTCTTTCCAACTTTGTTATCATCACTCCTAAATTACTTCGATTGGTTGAAACTATACACACATGTTCATACCATTGTCTAGTTGGTTCTAAATGAAAATATTGTTTCTTGGGCATCCAATATTGCCGCCTGAAAATCTTGTTATCTCTATTCATCCTCAACAATGGGTTCTCACTTAAACACCTTTTATGTTGCCTAGGCAGCCCAAAATGAAATTGGTACCTACCAGACGTCCAAATATAACCTGTACAACAGGCTTATTGAAAATCGTTTTATCGCAACTCGACATGAAATGGTCTTGTGTTGAAAACATGGAATTTGGTTTTCAGAGATAAGCGTCAATTCGTTCGAGTTATTCTAGTTTTTAAAATAACTCCCGCAGAAGACAAACCGGAACAGGTAGATCATGAATACTTGATCCGATAATGACTTAGAAAATATTAAGGGTCATGAAAACATAAACATGAAAGGTCATAATTTTACTTTGTCTACTACAAATGAACAAATAATCGCTTATTCTGCATTTATAATAATAAAACGTTTACAAAGTTAAAGAAATTGACTTAGTTTTATTTTCGTTCAGATGTATATAATTGACTGAGTACGGTTAATTTAGCAAATAATAAGACTTATAAGTAATATTTAGATAATTATACATACCCATCCGTAAAACCTAGTCCTGGGTACTCCTCATAACAAAAACAGTTGTTTGATGGGAGATGTTGGACCCATACTGGTTCTGCCACCTTCCCCTCCATTTACGGCGGGGCTGGCTACGCCTATAAAATTCTACAAACGATAATAATTACTAGAAATGTTAGATTTGCAATTTTCATTACAGATAAAGCAGTAAGGAGAACAAGCTTTGTACAGTGTGTCGTTGTTAAACAGAACTGAGTAAATGCCTTGTAAGCAAAATACTTTAAACCAGTTATTGAGCGCGAGTTTCTGACCCAACCATTTCAACACCAGTTTCCTTAGAGTGCGAATTCATGAATAAATGAAGTCTATATTCATACTTTTAGAATTTAAACCTTTTAGATAGGCTATAACAAGACCGCGAATCCAATACGTTTCTTTTAACGTGCCTTCCATTTTCAAAGTAATAATATCAAAAAGAAGTACGTAGAATATCAGGAAATATTACCCACACTTTAAATATCGAATACCAAAAGAAATACCAAAGACCACAACATGCATGAGAGTCTCCAGATTTGACTTTTTAACAGTTACTTGTACGAGTCAACATTGTACGAATCAAAGTCAACATTGTACGAGTCAACATCTCAAAAGGTGTCACAACAACAAACAAAAATAACTTTTGTTTCTGTAACTTATTTTTTTTAGTGTCAGGAAACGACTACAAGAGCGAAAAGCCTTTATTCTTTTTTTTATCAAGGAAATTATTTTCTTCAATTAATTTGGCGAACACAATTTGACTTGTTTTTGTCCCTAAAACCGTTTTTGTCAATAAACATACAATTATAGGCAAGTTTGTGAACCTCATTCAAAATGATACCAAAGGCACTGCTTTCAATAATCGATGCATGAAGTGTATGAAGACTCCAGTATCGGTATGACTGCTTTTGTTCATGTTTTATTGCGTGACAACTCCAACGCTTTACTTTCCCGTTTATTTCCCCCGAGTCTCAGGCTTTAAATTGCCCTCGTAATGTTTGTCAGCTAACGAATAACGAGTTTTGATTGAATTGGTTTTGTTGTTTCTTTAATTGAAAGTAAGGTTAGGTTGCCATTGAATCATTCGTGATTTTTACACCACACCATTCGACCTATTCTTGCTGGAATATGGAACAAACATCGCGCCAGCGATAATTCGCTTTAATACGAAGGAGAGATGTGGTAAGCGTAACAAGTAATCAATATACACGACAGCGCGTAAAATGAGCAGAAATCCCGGTGTTGGGAGAAAAAAAATCAACTCTATTGATTTTATCACGCAACATTAAGTTTCGGCGTAAAGTTCGGGGAAAGTAGATAACACAAAAAGCATCGATTTCATTCCGCAGAGATAACAATCCGGATGGATGCTGATCCATTAGTGTATGATTGTCTTAACATGACGTTTGTGACCGATCTGGCATCTTTATTACAGCAACAATTTTGTTTTTTCCTTCATATATTTATTGTTTTGGCCGACTGAAAATGCACTAAAATCGTCAAATAGTGGTAATGTTAAATCACTTGAAGAGGGAGTCTTGATACAATGTGTGTGACTTGATAAAAAGACACAGAAAATAAAATTCTTGACTAATAGTCGAGAAACGATCTCCAATTTAACCATCTTTCTTGCCCGTGTGTAGATGAACGATGAGGTCCTAATGTCCAAGGAAGATTGGCTAGGAGCGACTTGGGGACTCAAACCCATTCCTACTGCGCATATCTCCTACAAGGTTTGGTCGAGAATTACATCATTTGTGTTGGTCTTTCGATAATTAAAGAATAATGCGTTCTCCCCATGCAAGGGCCACATTCTTTGTTACGAGTAAAATCTAATACAGTGAAAGGGAGAGGTGTATACCTTCCGCAGAAGAGCGTGAAAGTGAGGATGGTAAACGACCAATCTATGGCTTTCTTCTATCAAATTGTCCAGGGTTTCAAATAAGAACAGAGCTTCGATTTATTGACCTTTCAGCATCAAATACGTTTGTTAAGGAGGAACCATTCGGTATGGCGGATACATATTCGGTCAGAAACGCGTAAGACCCATGAAGCTTTATAATGCGTATCATCACATCCTAATTTCTCTCTTTGAGGGTTCACGATGGGCTGGGACGTTTTCAATTGTATACCTTGCTCGCAGAGCTTTGATATGGGTGATAGGCCCCCTCCAATTTCTCCTTTTGGTGAACTGGAAATTACGCAGGGATCTTATGACAGCTCGCATTCTCTTGGGTCACAATTTCATCACTACTCGAGTTGGGCAGGCCAATCTGGACCAGTTTCTGATTGAAATTCTAATGCAGGCCCCCATATTTAATTCCTGAATGTTCACGGGTGCGTGAATATCGGGCTGGGGCGTTCATTTGGAGCAAAACAGCGAGTTCTTCGAGTCCAAAATGGGATTGTCAACCAAGCAAGGAGTCGTCATACCATGAATTCCTCCAACAAAACGTCGGTGGTAACGAAGGAGACACGCATGTTCCTTCTCATTGCGTGGAAGTTGAAAGCCACTTCCATCTGAGTTTGTCACATTCAGGGCAGGATAAAATTCTGGCAGACAGTGTGCCCAGTAGTGTGAGTGGTCTGCAAAGAAGAAGAGCGACTTAGACTATTTGGCTACCCGTGGCCCCCTTGTCACTGGATAATGTTACGAAATCTGCAAATGAACTGAGACTCAAACTCAACGCAGAGGTGAGATGTGTGAAGGATCTGTAAACAAGGGCGCCTTAGACCACTCGGCTATCGGGTGATTGTCATTGGAGGTTGGTATGACCAATTTATTACTTTCGCGTCCTTATACATTAGGTGTTTGGCACATTACAGCTAAGACATATTAACTTTGGACTAATAGTTAAGGCACACAGATTTCCCAAATCTGCCGAGAACGTAGTCGTCTGGAGACCCCTACCATAAGGAGGTATATATTATTTTTACACCAGTTTTGTTCTTGAGGCGTTATGGGGAGAGGCCATCACGCTCCTTCTGAACTGGCAAATTAAGCACGGCAATAATTACAGGTGTATATTACTGCTATTATAATGTATTGTGAGGTATTTGTGGTCAAATAAAATTTTAATACTGTAATACTTACCTGTCACTACAGCTAGAATACCTTCCTCGCATCCCGCTTGTTTTGCTCAAGTATAATCTGTGTCCAAATCAGAAAGGTATATCATGCGTGAAACTGTAACTTGCCAGTCGGACTGGTTCCGAGTTCTCTTTTTTTTACTAGATTGCTATAAGGTTTTATTTAATGGAGCTTTGCAATTATAAGCATGGATGAGGTTGCTCACGTCGCGGATCTGGTAAGCGAGGCAATTGTGACTAATACATTTTTGTTTTATTTAAATTAGTTTTACCTATCGAAACACTGACTGTATAAATGTATATAATAAGGTATTTTCCGTTATGGGTTCTGCTTTTTTTATGATATTCAACTTCCATTCCTTAGTCCACAGTTCTTCAGACTAGAAATCTAGCTTCAGAGTGAATTATGACCAGGCGCTCAGTGAGATCTCTGTTAAAATGGCCACCGAAGACGTTTGTCTGAACGAAGCTAATTCATTTCTAGAAGTTCTTTGTACGTAATATGCAAGTTAGGAGACATTCCAAGCAGACTAAGATCTTTTATTATTTTATTCATGTCCAATCACCAATTATATGATTGTTACTATCAAAATTCTGTACCAATGATGTATATTATTTAATTTTTTTTGATGCCTCTTTATATCTAGTGCAAAGTGAATTGCAGAAAGAAAATACTGCTGAACACGAGCACTAATTATTCCGAAATTTAGTCGACTTAGCTGGAAATTGTTAAGTCGGGTGCTTTATATTGCACGTACTCAAATGGACCTTTATCTAAACGAGGCAAAAATAATGTTTTTGTTCCAGACCCGATCGTGCGCAAACTTTTATCATGGAATTTATTATAGCACGATAATTATGTAACCTAACTAAGAAAAAGAAAGGTTGGATGACGCTTTATTTCATTCTTCCAAATTTGTTTGGTTATTTTGCATATCGATTGTGACACAGACACGTTTATATTCCAAATCAAGGGTTTGCTTTTCCATAATAGGAGTGTAAATTATTAATTTATTGCTACAACATTATAAATTCGACGTTCGGAAATAAAAGCAATGGGTTCACGTGCTAGCGTGCCATGTCAGCGAAAAGATGCGTGTTTCAATCATACGAGTCCTGCTATTGGCTGTTTCATTCATACAAGTCCTGTTATTGACTTTTTCATTCATACAAGTCCTGTTATTGACTGTTTCAGTCATGCAAGTCCTGTTATTGACTGTTTCATTCATACAAGTCCTGTTATTGACTGTTTCAGTCATACAAGTCCTGCTATTGGCTGTTTTATTCATACAAGTCCTGCTATTGGCTGTTTCAGACATACAAGTCCTATTATTGACTGTTTCAGTCATAGGAGTCCTGTTATTGACTGTTTCTGTCATACAAGTTCTGTTATTGACTGTTTCAGTTACACAAGTCCTGTTATTGACTGTTTGAATCCTACCATTGGCCTTTACAACCTAAACCCTTAACTTATATTTGATAGTGACGATAACATTTCTTTCTCTCTTGATTTATTTACGGTTAGGTTAATATGCAATTTGATCCTCATCTTTATTTTTTGCTTGTGTTCACCAAGTCATGTTATGGTCGATTATTGAATGACATAGAATTCTTGTGTAGAAGAGAAGGATTGAAGGTAACGAAGATAACTTTTTTCTGCATGGTATAGTTCCAGGCTTGCGTGTGTTTTTCCTGACTAGGTGAAATTATCCAATATAACTTCGGGCCATTGAGATCAGGCCCAGATTGGATCTATTGATTACACAGGAACACATTCAGCTGTGTATTATTGTATGTCACAATACTATCGACTTCTTGCGAATCCATCATATGTCTTTATTTTAATTACTTTGAAAACAACGGCCATATAAACAGGTTGAATGCCAAGAATAGACCATTTTTATTAATGGATTGATTTGAAATAAGTCTTTCATCCCAACATCTACCTTTGCATACGATTTGCTCGAGGTACAAACAGTCGTTACTCGTATTGGTTACTACTGTGTAGTGCCGAAACCTTTGCATACGATTTGCTCGAGGTACAAACAGTCGTTACTCGTATTGTTTACTACTGTCTAGTGCCGAAACCACTCCATTTGAATTTGTCTTTAGTAACGATGCCAGTCAAGCTGAGTTTGCCTGTAGTGCCGAAACCAGTCCAATTGAGTTTCCCTGTAGTAACGATGCCAGTCCAGCTGGGTTTGTTGCTTAATGTTCGATATTCCACTTGAGCTGGCATATTCAATGTTCATTAGAAACAGTAAATTACGGTGGAACTCTATCATTCAAATCCAATTATTTTACAAGTAGAAGCCTGTTCGAATAACGTAGTGCGCAGAGAGTCGGTCACTGAACGCAGAGACAAGAAAGTTCATCTGCCAAACGTACTTCTTTAATCTATTTTACCAGTCATTTTAATCTCACTGTACATTTTTAAAACAAACGTAAAATGGTTCCAACGAAGAATCAACGAATCAACGTAGTTTACATAGCGATTTGACAATGGTTGTTCGGTTAAACAAATTATACATGGAGGCACTGAACGACTTTATGTTGGGTACACTCAAAGGTCAGTTTCATGTTCTTTACTACAACAATGATTAGAGGCATATTTTGTGCTTGTGTATATAACTCATTATATATATATATATATATATATATATATATATATATATATATATATATATATATATATATATATATATATATATATATATATATATATATATATATATATATATATATATATATATATATAACATGACTGGACAAATAGCGCCCATTTCTTTTCAAACGACACACACACACACACGTTTTGCTTAAACCCTTTATTCAATTCAGTGGCTAGTTGGATAGATGTGGAGAACAGCCGAATAGTAAGTTAGCACCTTCTGTCTGAGGTCAAGAGAAAGTAGTAATGTACATTTTTAGCGTGCATTCATTATTGATAGTATGTTCCTGTTTTATGTCATCTTTATTATCTATCGTTCCTATGCAAATATTAAAACCTTGGAGCAAGGCCACACTTGTTGTACATGTTATACAACAAACAGTCAGTCTTTGCTAATGGAATCACTATGAATGAATACGTATCTGATGCTGTCATGTATTAATGAGGGAACAAGAACTCATTTACCTGAATGTGTCGCCAGGGAAATTAGCGAAATCACCATGAAGAAAATGAAGTTTCGTGCCTTGCTGTTGCACATGCGCACGAATCAGAGTTACGACTATTTCTGTCCCATTTGTACGGATAAAAACTAGCTACATGTTATTCTCTTAACAATGTTTCAGTTAGGTGCCCGTATGAGAGGTTCCACTCTTATTCCCGCCTTCTTCGTTGTATCTCAAAATTAGTAAAATATTGAAATATATCAAGTGGAACGCAAAACCACGACACCGGGTACAATTATTGAAGAGTATTCAAAGAATTACGGCTCTGCATTTAAAAATGTTTGGGCAAACAAAAAACCATCGCGTGAGAAGCTTCCGTGCACTATGATGTTCACAGTGACTAACCTAAATTATAAGTCATACATGAACTAAATGACTGGCCTAACTTATCAAGTCATCCGTGAACTAAATGACTGACCTAAATTATCAAGACATCCATGAACTAAATGACTGAGCTAGATTATCAAGTCACACATGAACTAAATGACTGACCTAAATTGTCGAGTCACACATGACGTACATGACTGACCTAAATTATCGAATCACAAATGAACGATAAGACTGACCTAAATTATCGAGTCACACATGAACTAAATGATTGACCTAAATTATCGAGTCGCACATGAAATAGATAACAGACATAAATTATCAAGTCATCCATGAACTAAATGACTGACCTAAATTATAGAGTCCAAAATGAACTAAATGACTGACCTAAATTGTCGAGTCACACATAAACTTAACGACGGACCTAAATTATCGAGTTATGCATGAATTCAACGACTGACCTAAATGCACGAGCTAACTAAACGACTGATCTCAATTATCAAGTCACACGTTAAATAAATGGCTGACCTAAATGATCAAGTCACACATGATCTAAATGACTGACCTATGCTGTCAATCCACACATGATCTAAATGACTTACCTAAATTGTCGAGTCACACATGACGTAGATGACTGACATAAGTTATCGAGTCTCACAAGAACTAAACGACTGACCTAAATCATAGTCACACATGAACTAAACGACTGACCTAAACTGTTGAGTCACACATAAAATAAACGACTGACCTAAGGTATCGAGACACAAGTGAACTAAACGACTGACCTAAATTATCGAGTCTCACATGAACTAAATGACTGACCTAAATTTTCGAGTCACACATGAACTAAACAACTGACCAGATTTAAAGAGTAACAAATGAACCAATGACCGACCTAAATTATAGAGTCACACATGAACTAAACGAGGGACATACATTATCGAGTCAGATATGAAATAAACGACGGACCTAAATTATCGAGTCACACATTAATTAAACGACTGACCTAAATTGTCAAGTCACACATGAAACAAACGGCTGACCTACATTGTCGAGTCACACATGAACTAAACGACTGACTTAAATTAGCGAGCCACACATGAACTAAACGACGGACCTACATTATCGAGTCACTCATGAACTAGACTAAGTACCAAACATAAACAAGTCACACATGAACTAAACGATTGACTTAAGCTGTTGAGTCACACATGAACTAAAAGACTTTCTTAAAGTTTCGAGTCACACCTTAAGAAAACGTCAGGCCTTAATTGTCAAGTCAAACAATAACTAAATGATGGACCTAAATTATCAAGTCACACATGAACTAAATGACTGACCTAAATTATAGTCAAACATGAACTATATGACTGACCTTAATTATCGAGTCACACATGAACTAAATGGTTGATTTAAATTATCGAGTCACACATTAACTAAATAACGGATCTAAGGTATCGAATCACACATAAACTAACCTAAATTATCGACTCACACATGAACTAGATGACAAGTAAACTTTCGAGTCCCACATGAATTAAATGACTGAATTAAATTGTGAGTGACACATGAACTTAACGAGGGACCTAAATTATCGAGTTACGCATGAATTCAACGACTGACCTAAATTTTCGAGTCACACATGAACTAAACGACTGACCTAAATTATCAAGTCACACATTAACTAAATGGATGACCTAAATGATCACGTCACACATGATCTAAAGGACTGACCTATGTTATCAATCCATACATGATCTAAATGACTGACCTATGTTATCAATTCATACATGATCTAAGTGACTGACCTATGTTATCAATCCATACATGATCTAAATGACTGACCTATGCAATCAATCCATACATGGTCTAAATGACTGACCTATGCAATCAATCCACACATGATCTAAATGACTGACCCAGTGGCGTAGCGAGGATATTGAGCGCCCAGGGCAAAACACCCAAATTTGCGCCCCCGGCTGCCACTGTTGCACAGTTATGGACCTTGTTTCCAAAACGAAACATAATCATTATCAGTCATAATATAATTATTAAACTATTACAATTTAGTTGCTAAAAAAAAGTATAGCCTAAGCTAAATTCCCTATAAAACAATATTAGCCTATTTAAAAAAAGAAATTAATTATGTTAATTATGTCATCTGGAGATTGCACATAGTACATTACATTACAAGTAGCGTTTTACAAAAGATTTATTTTCCTGGCCTTCACTGCTGAAAACTGATCAATAACATCATCAAAGTCAATTGTTTCTAGTGTTTCTCTCTCTACACCGAGCAGTGCTAGATTGCACAAACAGATATTATGTTACAAGCATACGGCCTGTAGTGTACGGTCAAGGAGGTCTAGGCCTGTACCACGGACTGTATATTATATCGTTTAACCAGTAGACCGCACGTGCGACTGTAATCCAGTCAACAGCTATACAGCAGATGTTGGCCAAAACAACATTGTTTGTATTGTCTTACTTAAAATAAGTGTACTTTTCAAGTTTCACTAATGGGTTCAATATATAATCCAACAAATCCATTGTTGATACTTTGGGCCGATTTGGTCGCCCATTTGGCGCCCCCTAGCCACCGGCGCCCGGGGCAAATGCCCCCCCCCCCGACTCCTCGCTACGCCATTGGACTGACCTATGTTATCAATCCATACATGGTCTAAATGACTGACCTATGTTGTCAATCCATACATGGTCTAAATGACTAAACGACTGACCTATGCAGTCAATCCACACATGGTCTAAGCGACTGACCTATGCAGTCAATCCACACATGGTCTAAGCGACTGACCTATGCAGCCAATCCACACATGGTCTAAGCGACTGACCTATGCAGCCAATCCACACATGGTCTAAGCGACTGACCTATGCAGCCAATCCACACATGGTCTAAGCGACTGACCTATGCAGCCAATCCACACATGGTCTAAACGACTGACCTATGCAGCCAATCCACACATGGTCTAAACGACTGACCTATGCAGCCAATCCACACATGGTCTAAATGACTGAATATATGCTGGGAGGAAGATTGAAAACAAATATATGCTGATTGTTAATGTATTAATATCAGTCTTTTTTGGTTTAAGTCCTGTCACATATAAAGTGAATATATGTATTTATTTCTCGCTTTTTTCTTCTGTGTGCTTAGCTTTTGTGTTAAATGTTTTATTTGCCTTTTCAACAATGTTGTAGTTGAATATATTGGTTAATTTATTGCCTGCTTAGCTCAAATTTGTCGCTAATAAATTTTGTTTTGTATTGATTGTAAAGTTTTGTCTAAAACATTAATTTTTGTTTATTAATATATGAAGTTTCCCGTGAATGGATGTGCATTTAGACCGATGCTATCTATATGTATGCTGTATTTAGCAGTTCCAACCTTTTCTGTTAATATTTTCAGCAGATTTGTATTCTACATATTTACAATACCTGTAACAGTAAAGGCTATTGCCTGTAATACAATCCTTTACTATACCTGTAACAGTAAAGGCTATTGCCTGTAATACAATCCTTTACTATACCTGTAACAGTAAAGGCTATTGCCTGTAATACAATCCTTTACTATACCTGTAACAGTAAAGGCTATTGCCTGTAATACAATCCTTTACTATACCTGTAACAGTAAAGGCTATTGCCTGTAATACAATCCTTTACTATACCTGTAACAGTAAAGGCTATTGCCTGTAATACAATCCTTTACTATACCTGTAACAGTAAAGGCTATTGCCTGTAATACAATCATTTACTATGTTTGCTTCAAGATTATTTACTTTACTCGCACTACATTTGTTTTCAAAATTTAGTTTTGGAAAAGAAAAAGACAATACAGAATCAGTAGTCGATATGTTAGTGTTCTTTGGGACGCTAATTATTGTTTCATTAGTTGTTTCATTATCAAATTATCTTTTACTTTTCTTTCTTTTAAGTTCAATGTGGTGCTTTGTAGCTTGTGGGAAACAACTGGGCAAAGCGGTGTCGCATTAGACTGAATTGTTTAGAAGCACAAGTAAGGCTGCAACGTTTACATGTGTAAATGGTTTCATTTAGTATACTGCCTCTAAACGTTTACAAAATCGATATCTGTGAGCGAACACTCATGTAACTGTCGGCGATGGATAAATAACCCGTTCAAATTAAATTACATATTTTCAAAAATATTTGCATTGGAAGTTTGTTTATTAACTCTTTTCTGAAAGTATGAGCCATTTTGTCAACCAATGTGGCAGATGTAGGAAAAACACAAGTTGATAGTAGATTGTATGCTAAAAATAACGTTTGATTATAAGGGAACACGGTATAAAGTGTTTGGTCCTTACTTATTTTTGTCACTGTAGAGTCTATGAAAGCTATACACGCCCATGTCTGGACAGTATGTATGTCTCATTGCATTATCTATTTTTCATTAAGTGTATATATGTATTAGTACAGAACAATATGATGTTGAGATCAGCGTGCCTTCGTATTTACATTTATTTAACATAGACATGATTTAGAAGCCGAATTCTGTCATTATAAGAAGTATGAGACGTTGCAAATGAAACAATCTGAGATTAAGTGACGTATGACGTGCACACTGCATTACATATAAATAGTTGCCGTCTGTAAGAATGTTGCAGATCCTGGGAAGGGTTGACTACTAAATCGGTTGGAATGAATGGCATCATTCTCTTATTGAATACAGTGTGTATACATTTGAAATTGTACATGTAACAGAATTGTTACCGAGTGGATGGTGGATTAAATGAACAACACAAACACAATATGTGAAAGATAATGTAAATTTATGAAATAAATTATTAATGAAAAATAATGATGTATCAACACAATAACTCATGCGTTCAACCCACGATCATACTACACAACCATTCACAATTCAAAAATAAATTAAATATTAATACAAAATAAACACAGATCCAAGGAATCTCCTGGACTAAACACAGATCCAAGGAACTTCCTGGACTACACAAATGTTTCAAATAAAATGGAGCCTTTACAAAAGTTGTATTAACGCAAGCATAAATTGCGATAACAAATACAAACATCAAACTATACTATCGCACGTATGGATTGCGACAACAAGTACAAACATCTACATGTATTTTATCAAGTTGCTAACTATTATTGAGATTCATATAATCCCTTGAAATACTACTGTGATTCAAAGTATCTATGTGTAAATATAACAATGTATTCAGTTGTAACTACAATTGCAACACACACACATGTGTCTCGACTCTGTACAACCGTACGATTCACCAACTGTTGAATCGCCGCCCAGCTTCTCCGAATACCTAGGGTTGACCCAATACTTTTATCGGTCACTTGCCCTTCACGGATCCACTACAGTTATACGTACAGACAGCATACAGCATCTACTAGAACCACCGGTCCCAAACACTAGATACTACCCCGGACGTTTACACCTCTAGACAGCTCCGACACTCGGACATTTAGACTTCTAGATTTCCGGATATTTACACATCTCGACAGACGTAGATGGACAGACAATCCGACAGACAGACAGTCAGATACCTCAATTTGATCGTACAATTAAACAGCATAATCACGGCACAATCAATCTCATTCAGCTACAATTCAGAGACATTCAGAGACGTTCAGAGACGTTCAGCTACAATCAGCTACAATAAAGAAACCAAACTAATAATAGTTGTTTCTAAAACAATTTAAAACTTAGATTGCATTTAAAGTCTAATAGTGACTAATAATTCCAAATATTCAACGTTTTAAATCTGCATTGTAATAAAGGCATCATTACATGAAATGACAAACTGAATAAAAATTCACAATAAAACGAAATATAAATTAACACTCACCCCTTTGGCTGGAGAAAGAATGACGAGCTATCTCTCCTTTGATAAGATACTTTTGGACTCGTAATCTTATCAGAATTATTCTGCCTTATATATCCTCAAATAGGTGAGCAGAATTCACGGCACAATTCCCGTGCACCCCGTGATTCTAATGTTCCTGACTTCAAGAGATTTGTAGTCAGGCACATGCAAATCGCTACACGTCACTTACCTTGAAAAACACTTATTCACCCCAGGTAACGCATGTACGACGAAACAAAAAAAATGGTGAAATTGGTTTGTAATTCAAGAAGAAATAAATTCAATTTTCGCCTAATTCTGTGACAGTACATTCTCCTTATTCGTGGCCAGACCTATTTCATTTCGGTCATTTCTGAAAACGGTCGCTCCCTTTTTATTTACTTGTGGTATATATAGTATGCTTTGAATACTCCTGTCCTAATACATGACGATGTCATTCATGTCGCTGTAGAGGTTAACGATGATCCGTATCAATTAATTCCTCCAGTGTTCTTCTACCTAAAAATCGACGAAGATCACGAAAACTGTTTTGATCATCGTGTCCCTTGAAGCCATCTTGATACCGATAGTCTTCATTATACATGTTAAAATTGCAAAGTGACGAATAAAATGTTTTTATCAGTGACGGAGCTATCCATTTATTTATAATATTAAATGTTAAATGTTGACTGCAAGTTTGTAAACTGTTTCATACTTTCCTTTTAAATAAATATTCACTACTCAGATGCTTTATTATCTCTTCGAACGATTTTCACTTAAATCTAATGCTGTGAACGAACTCGTTTATACGTTCATGCTGTCGACAAACTCATTCTTCCTTTATTACTATCAAGAAACTCGTTCACCCTTTAATGCTATCAAGAAACTCATTCACTCTAATATTATCAAGAAACTCGTTCATCCTTTAATGCTATCAAGGAACTCGTTCATCCTTTCATGCTATCAAGAAACTCGTTCATCCTGTAATGATATCAAGAAACTCGTACGTCCTTTAATGCTATCAAAACTCGTTCATCCTTTAATGCTATCAAGAAATTCGTTCATCCTTTAATGCTATCAAGAAACTCGTTCACTCTTTAATGCTATCAAGAAACTCGTTCATCTTTTTAAAATAAACTTATATCCCTTTTTTTCTGGACCGCTCTGGTGGCCTAGTCATTAGAACGTTCGCCACGAATGCGGGAGGTCGTGATTTCGATCCTCGGTTGAGTCATATCAAAGACTTATTTTCTTAAAATAATGCCCCAGTGCTAGACATTTCTATAATCTGCCACAATGCAGACATTGTATCGATATGACTGAAAACTTGTTAAATATCCAAATTACACCTTCACTCGGTCGTTCTTTTATAAACATATCGACTATGTAATTCTTGCTGAAAGAAATACATTTCGTCTCGTTGTATAACATCTACATCTTAGTCAGGATTCTAGATATCTCCATTTTGTACAAGTAGCGTCCAAAGCAGACAGCTATGAACCAACCGTGGTATGACGTTTAAATTTAACTTGCATTTGTTTTAAGCATGACATGTATGCTAACATCTTAAGTTGCCTATCTTGTTACCATCGTTTCTACGTGACGATTACTTCCTCGCAAGCTTGTGTAAGTCAAGTTAAAACGTTTTCACCTTCTGCTGTATATTCGTTAGGTTTTGCCTTGTTTGGTTTCAACTCAAGATAAACTAATTTGCGATTGGATAAATAGATTGTAATGAATCTGAATGCAATTAGTACATCTTTTAACAATTTGTTTAAAATTCCACTTAAATTGTAAGTAGACACAGAAGCCAGATTTAATCTGCTTTGCTATTTTTGCGTCATTACACATGCTTACTCTTCTTGCTTAATATTGCCCATTGAAAACCAATATACTTTACAAATGGAATTTTCTCTCTCTCTCTCTCTCTCTCTCTCTCTCTCTCTCTCTCTCTCTCTCTCTCTCTCTCTCTCAATCGATCGATATTTAATAGGCGTAGTTTTCATAAGTAAATAAACTCATCTCTGTTCACAGAAGAATTATGACATCAATGAGTCTCCCAACTAATACAATTTTATCCAACAATAACATCTTTACGCAGTATATATATGGGATACAAATCCGACTAAAAAACAAAAATTTGTTTACATCTGTGCAATCTATTGTTCCAGTCAAATACTGCAAATATCCGGTCACAAATGCATTGCAGTAAATGTGGGAATTTCTGCATCCAGTAATCCATTTTCACATGAAAATCACAACATTGTAATATTTAGTTTTAAAAGTGACATTTTAAGGTAAACAAGTATTTTAGGCTTACTGTGTAGCGTATCAAACAATGTGTTATCTCAATGCATTGATAGGCTTACTGTGTAGCGTATCAAACAATGTGTTATCTCAATGCATTGATAGGCTTACTTTGTAGCGTATCAAACAATGTGTTATCTCAATGCATTGATCATTCTGTGTTAAAAATGATTTTGTATGGTACAAAATGTTCTGTTTATTCGGTCGGAAGCTTTTTCTTTGATTCATAGTTTGTAATAAAAAAATCTTCTTTAATCTTGGGGATTCATAGTTTGTAATAAAAAAAATCTTCTTTAATCTTGGGGATTCATAGTTTGTAATAAAAAAAATCTTCTTTAATCTTGGGGATTCATAGTTTGTAATAAAAAATCTTCTTTAATCTTGGGGATTCATAGTTTGTAATAAAAAAATCTTCTTTAATCTTGGGGATTCATAGTTTGTAATAAAAAAATCTTCTTTAATCTTGGGGATTCATAGTTTGTAATAAAAAAATCTTCTTTAATCTTGGGGATTCATAGTTTGTAATAAAAAATCTTCTTTAATCTTGGGGATTCATAGTTTGTAATAAAAAAAATCTTCTTTAATCTTGGGGATTCATAGTTTGTAATAAAAAAAATCTTCTTTAATCTTGGGGATTCATAGTTTGTAATAAAAAAATCTTCTTTAATCTTGGGGATTCATAGTTTGTAATAAAGAAATCTTTAATCTTGGGGATTCATAGTTTGTAATAAAAAAATCTTCTTTAATCCTGGGGATTCATAGTTTGTAATAAAAAAAATCTTCTTTAATCTTGGGGATTCATAGTTTGTAATAAAAAATCTTCTTTAATCTTGGGGACTATGATTTATGCTCTACAACATGAAAGGTGCACCGTCTGTCAGAATGAACGAAATTATTCTTTCTTCTTTCTGTCTAAATAATTTCCACTGAGATAAAAACTGTGTGATGAAAAATGTGAACAAAAGTTGGATATTATTCAACGAGTTTCATCAATTTAATTTTAAATCATTACCCATTTAAAATGATATATATTGTGCTTTTAAAAAAGTAACAGAAAACAGTGAAGAAACATGCTTTGCAAAATGTAACAAATACATTTCCCCCTAGAACAAAGTGAAAAATGAGAAAGAAAAAATTAAGGTATTGCGAATTAAATCCAAAAATACATGCTTACATTGAAAATTACATCTAAGCTCATGCAATTATGCAGAATTTGAATTGATTATTTGCAGTTACAATATTTTCATTCCTTTGTAGTGGTTACTTTCAGAGTCGTGATACTCAGCGGTTTAGGTGTTAGACGTATGCTTAGAAGGGAGCTGAATCTGTCCAAATTGTCAACTGTTATGGGTCCTCTAGAAACTATACACCGTCCTGTATTTTGTACGAGACCCTCCAGACCCTATGCACCGTCCTGTATTTTGTACGAGGCACTCTAGACCTGCTGTGCTGTCCTATATGTTGTACGAGACGGCCTATGCCTGCTGCGCTGTCTTATATGTTGTATGAGACACTCTAGGCCTGCTGCGCTGTCTTATATGTTGTACGAGACACTCTAGGCCTGCTGCGCTGTCTTTTATGTTGTACGAGACACTCTAAGCCAGCTGTTTTGTATTTGTATAATCGCAGTATACCCTTTATGTGTTGCTATGCCGTTAAACACCAAGCCAACTCATTGCTTAACCACGAATCTGGTAAAATTATTTTTAGATGGATATAGCTAGATATACCTTGGATAACTACAGCCACAGTAACCACGTAATAGTCAATATATACATGTAGGCTGATAACTTTGGAGAACTACAGCCATATTAAGCAAATGGCGGATAACTTTGGAGAACTACAGCCATATTAAGCAAATGGCGGATAACTTTGGAGAACTACAGCCATAGTAAGCGAGTAACGGTCATCGGTGAATAGGTTGTGGTAGTCTGTTTGCAGGACTTTACGGAATTTTGGGGGATGTAAAAAGTGTGTTATGATAATATCAGCATGAGAGTAGTTCCATGACAAAATAGTCATCATTTCCATCACCAAAAGGTTTAACGAAAACATAATTGACCAATGGTCATTACTTTGTTAGGCCGCAAAGTAGTAACGCCTCTTTGGAGATTACAGTGGTTAAGAAAGACCTGCTATTGATACCCGAGTTTATTATCTAGTGGAAAGCTCTGACTTGTACATATGTCTTGCATGCTAGATATATCGTCTGCTTCGACAAAGTAGAGATTTTTCATATTCACCATTCCGGTATTATCATACATATACATACATACATACATATATATATATATATATATATATATATATATATATATATATATATATATATATATATATATATATATATATATATATATATATATATATATATATATATGTGTGTGTGTGTGTGTGTGTGTGTGTGTGTGTGTGTGTTCAACATCACTTAACATTAGGCGTGCATCAGTCATAAACAATTTGTGCATAGTCTGTCAGCTCGTTGTTAATCTTGAATATGTTGTACTAGAAACGATTTCATATTGTTATACATATTATACGAACTCTTTTACACTTTTTTGATTCGTTATGGTGTTTACATTAATACGAATACTTTTTTGTAATTTAGGCAACAGTTTGATGCGGTAAACGATCCCTTAAAATGGGATATAACAGTTTTGAGTCAGACCTCTCTAAAATTATAAGACAGACTGTCAAAATGTTTGTGATTCTTCGTCTGGCTGTGCAGTGTTACGGTTGACCTTCAGGTGACCGGTATTTTCAAGACAGAAGCTGTGTTGATACATGGTCATGAAAAAAGTGAGATTTCATGTAGTTAAGTTTCATGCGAAAATGTTGCCATCTTATAGGAAGTCTTTCAAGAAATTATTTACACCAACTGTCACCCACTGAATGCTGTTTTAATATATATATATATATATATATATATATATATATATATATATATATATATATATATATATATATATATATATATATATATATATATATATATATATATATAAAGCAGATAATGTTGATGCAATAGCCGACTGGTCGAAATCTAATAGTGATTTCCCCAATCAGAGATCTTTTCATGGCGCTAGTTTTCTATCTGTCTACGCTGCGGGTTTAACTAATATAATATATATTATTTAGTAGGAAAATTGGTGGAAATTAAGATGGCGAAAATTGGTGGAAATTAAGATGGTTGGAATTCTTCTCTTGCCGTCTCATCGACAGTAATTAGATGTAATTAGATATTTTAATATTTTAACATTTCAACTTTGTCCTGACTGTTTATGAAATCGCACAGTCTTGGAAACACGGGTGATATGGGGAATGCATAACATTAGCCATACATACGAAAATCGTAACATTTTGACATTTTCCGTTTCTTAATTCGCATCTTTTCTAACTCATAAAGATGTGTCATTGGGAAAGATGATTATGACACATAGAATATAATGGTAAGTTTTATTGTATTGCGAATAGCACTAATAAATCAAAGGCCTTATGTGCAGCTGTAATGTTTGAAGTAACAAACCTTGCGTCATATATTATATGTTTATCTAATGAGTTGTGTATTAGAAACGTTATATTATTCATGCTATAAACCCATTTTAGTATTAATCTTGCATTGGATACCTGTGGTTCGCTTATTAAAGAGTACGTAATGTAGTGAAGCAATGCTATGTTTGTATGATGAAGAAGGTGGGTGGGGTGATGAGTGCTCGGTAGAAATTAATTGTACAAGATGATTCGATAAAATATGCTTGTAAGCATGCGAGTTGGTAGTCTTTCATTTCAGTTTCATTTGCAGCTTCTTAACATTGATGAACGTCAAGATAAAGAAAGAATGAATTGATGTACAGTTTTATGATTGATTTCATGAGATATGTAAAAGTATGGATGTGAGTGAAATTTACATCAACCTATATGCTTTCCATTCCTTTCTTGGACATTTTTGGGTGACGATAAGATGTTATACTACCACTAGCGATATTAGCTTGTGTAATTAAATGTTCATTCCTTTCCTTTTTTGGAAATATATCTGCCCTTATGAATGTTTTATTTCCAAACTGAGGACTATTTCGCTTAATTCTCTCTCTCTCTCTCTCTCTCTCTCTCTCTCTCTCTCTCACACACACACACACACACACACACACACACACACACACACACACACTTTATAAAGATATCGGTCTAAAGTATTAACTAATTTAAACTTGTTTCCTGATGAATGGTGCCGGTTAGACTGAAACCATTTCATTTCTGTATGCATTACCACCCATAGCTGTCGACAGCAAAACGTTAAACGTTGTTATGGACAGACTCTGGATTTAATATAGTAGCATAGTAAAATAAAAGTTTAATAAGGATTTTAATTACTGTTGTTCCATTCTTAATCATGTTTCGAAAAAGAAGGAGAAATCGGGGATGGATCAATATTGATCGCTTTTGAACTAAGTGGCTTTAGTAATTGAAGTGCAGCTTCTCATAACTAGCTATACGCTACGCTTGCTAAGACCACGTGATTCACATTTGACTGGAAATTAGTATAAGAAATTAACGAAACCCTAATAATACAATTATCCAAATCTTTTGCTTAGAGACATAAGGATATCAATTAAAGACTCCAACCGCCACGTGATAATCATATCCCATCCCAACAGTTCACTTATCACTTTAAGAGAATATGTTCACAGGAAAAAATACTTTATTATTCATATAAAAAAGTCCTTCTTTTAACAAAATTCACAACTGTAAGAATTCCATGACCGAGATCAATTTAAAAACGTCACAGTTCTAACAAAGGGTATACAAATTCGATTTTTCTATATAATGTAGTAACACAGCCGTTAACCCCATTGATACACAATGTAAATACGCCATGTATGTCGACAATATTTGCTGTAAAAATACTGAATAAAAAGACATTATTTTGATGGTGAAATGAGACCATTTGGTATGTCACATGGGGCTTAACTGCCCGTGTCAATATTCGCATGGGAAATATATACTTATGTCCACAAAATATAACCGTAGATATATATTCTTTTTTATTACTATTTTCTGCTTGCCATTTTCTTCATTATTTATTATATTACACGGACTTCATCATGCAAAGGAGACACGCTAGGCCCGATGCACCGTCCTGCATGTTGTACGAGACACTCTAGGCCCGATGCACCATCCTGTATTTTATACGAGACACTCTAGGCTCGATGCGACGTCCTGTATTTTGTACGAGACACTCTAGACCCTATGCACAGTCCTGTATTTTGTACGAGACACAATTTAAACCATATGCACCGTCTTATATTTTATAAGAGACACTCTAAACCATATGCACCGTCCTATATTTTATACGAGACACTCTAGACCCTATGCACCGTCCTGTATTTTATAAGAGACACTCTAAACCATATGCACCGTCCTGTATTTTATACGAGACACTCTAGAAACTATACACAGTCCTACATACGAGACACTCTAGACCCTATGCACCGTCCTGTATTTTGTACGAGACACTCTAGAAACTATACACAGTCCTACATACGAGACACTCTAGGCCCGATGCACCGTCCTATATATTGTACAAGGCGACAGCTGCAACTCACTATGACACAAAGGTTAAAGTGCCCAACTCTGACCGAATTAGTGCGGGTTTTAATCCCACCATCGAATTTAGCATGGATTCGTTACCTTCGTGTGTATCTGGATAAAGTACTTTTTTTTCTCAAACTGTGTCTGTATCAAATTTCCTAGTTTTATCTGTGTTCCGTAGAAGACACAAACCAAATGAAACGTATTCATAATTCTTAATTCAGTCTTTACCAATATGTCTTAAATATATCGTCAGTATCGAATGCATGCCTAAAAGATATCGTCACAATTGAATATGTCTCAAACATATCGTCACAATCGATTTTTCGTGAGAGTACTTTAATCCTACTTGAGTACTTAAAAAGTGTGTTTATTTTGAAAGGATTTTACATAGGATTTCCTTCAGAATGATCATGTTTTTTGATCATCGAATCCCATTCGGTCATATTTCTCATCACTGATCCATTCTTCTCCATAGTTCTCCTCACATATACTACTGCTTTTAAATGGGCATGTTAGACGAACTGGTTCTCTATAGGAAACAACGTAATACATGACAACGGTGAAAATTGTGCATGAGACCATATTGAGAACCAGTCCGTTTAAAGAAATGAAATGAAATGCATATCAACAGCTCCTCGAAACACTGATTTCTTATCAGACGCACCCATGTTTGCCAAACCTCGGTTATTTATTTTGTTCCATTCTAATTTGATGGAACATTGATTTAGAACAATTCGATCTTCAGTTTTTGGTTTAGATAATATACTCGTGTAGAAAACAATGTTTAACAGTATCGCTTGTTGTATATTTTACTCATCTTCACACATGCGCAGTGATAACGCGATTTCCATAAGTTTTTCCTCAGGACAAAAGCATTGTTTCATCATCTTCTTTTTTAAATTTGTATATGTTTTGTACCATGACGATTAGATTTACTCGATTGTTTACTTTCATTTATTTATTCTTTTTTGGCACAGAAATAGTACAAACATTTTTTACCTCTCCTTCCTAGCATGCAAACTCACGTTTCTTATGTTTGCTGTTTTTTAATACGATTGCTACTTTTATGTCAGCACTTCTATTAATAGTAAGGTGATCGGTACATGACTGTAGCTTTGCATGAAGTGTTCATTCGCTTTCTGGTTTGGGATATAATTAACTACGGTAAGTTCAGCATGTCATTTGGTGCGAGGCTTTGCCGTATGTAATCACTAATAAGATGAATCAACGGCAAAAATACTTGTATGCTGCAGATCAGGGTCTTATTTGTTCTACTGATTACTCCTAACAATCTGCACTGATCCAGATCTGCATGCGCATTTAGTCTGTGCAGTTTGCAGTTAGGCTTGTCTTATGAGAGAGTACATATGGTCCTTTGTATGAATTTTATTTTTTTCTTCCAGTTTTATCCTAAAGAGATTTACTTTGTCAATAATTGACAAAAGCTTCATTGAGCTCCTTTTTATTCTCAAACAATACTTTTTAATCTGTAAATAATATCGTATGTTACTTGAATAGGATGTTGACTCTAATATGATACCAAGTTGGAATCACTTGGAGAATAACAACTTCTATTCTTTCGATTGTTGCAAGAACTGCATTGGGTTCCATTTAATCACATGACATTGGAACTTTTGTATTTATGGCATGTAAAATGGAGCTTAAATTTTGTTTGTTAGATCAATTTAGTTTGTTGATGGGTTCAGTAGGAAGGAGAACCAATAATTTCATTGTCTTAGTAAAAAGAGGAGAAACTCAATACAAATTAGCCTTTATTTTAAAAAAGACAGAAATATGCGTGTTGTCTCTTGTTATAAAACAGCTTGAACTACTAGTTACCAGAATACTGAACGGAAAGTAACATTATCTGGGATGTGTTTTATTGGCTTAAAGTCACTCACGAGATGAACTGAACTGGGAAAGTTATATCACGTTTATCTTTGGAGCATTACCTCTATTAAAACTTAGGAATATTCAGCATCATAAATATTGCTTTTTGTAATATTTATTGTTAAAAATTGTAAAACCACTTTTGCGTACATAGTTGCAAAGGACAACCATTTTCCTTAGTTTACAAGTGTTAAGTTGTTGTGACGTTGTGAGGACTTGGCCTAAGATGTTTTTTTATGACGCTGTGGCTGAAACGAATTTATTTTCACAACATTTTGCATGCAAGTCCAATTTGTGTATTTCTTGTAGTTTTGAATTTTACCAAAACCAGTGGAATGTTTTCTTTCGAAAATGGAACATTTCTTCTGTCTGTTTTTCCCATCTTTTTCAGCTAGCCTTTGGTTTTTCCTGGAAAACTCAACGCAATAACTAGTGCATTTGTATATCCAACATTCCCATTTGCAACTTAATTGTTCCTCTTTCTCTCTTCTCTGCGAAGGTAGGGTTTAACGTTGCTGCCAAAATATATCGTTTCTGGAGCATCTTTGCTGTCCCTAAGCCTAGTATTATAATTGTATATTTTCTGCCTGTTTTGGTGGTGGTATCTTTCTCTGTAATGAACAAGACAAGATGACAAATACTCAAAATCTACCCAGCAAACTGTTCGGTAACTTTTGAAGAAAATATAAAAGAGTATAGTTTGCTTCGACTGCTGATTTTTATGTATTAGGTACACGTAGTCAAAGCTAAGTTTTTACGTTTTCAGTGTGGAAGTCTTCAAATGGTGTTGTATCCACATGTACCTAAAATCTATGCCAACGCTCATTGTTTTATTTTATTCCTCAGATACGTACTCGTCTTATTCAGTTGGTTTTGTACGCATTGCTATGGCAGTGGCTACTTCCTTCGCCTCGTCAGTGTCAAGTGCATTTTCTGTTGTTGCTCTGTGAATCCCTTACTCAGTGTTGTAAAGTAATATGGACTCACCTCCAGATATCGTGCTCAAAGATAGCAAACTTGTCTGGACATGTAATCTTTTCCATGGGCATGCTTATCTGATTCCTGATTAGGAGTTATCTCTCTTGACCGATAATCCCAACCTAAAGATTAATTATGTACATTTCAGATTTTGGCCATTGTTTCAATCCTGTTCATCGTCCTTTCTACGATCGCCTTGACGCTAAATACAATCCCATCGTTACAAGAGGAATCGCCTCCCATCGATGATGACAATACTAAGTCGCCAAGCGAAAAGGACAATACACAAGACAATCATCATCTGGCGATAGTCGAGGCAGTGTGTATTGGATGGTTCACCCTGGAATATCTTGCCAGGTTTTGGGCTTCTCCAAATAAATGGAAATTTTTCAAAGGACCTTTGAACATTATAGATCTTTTAGCGATTTTGCCATATTTTATATCATTAGGGCTTACAGAAACCAACAAAAATACAACTGTTCAATTTCAGAATGTGCGGAGAGTCGTTCAGATTTTTCGAATCATGCGGATATTAAGAATTCTAAAATTGGCCAGACATTCTACGGGCCTACAATCACTAGGTTACACTTTGCGAAGAAGTTACAAAGAGTTGGGTCTCTTGCTTATGTTCTTAGCAATATCTATTTTACTCTTCTCAAGTCTTGCCTATTTCGCGGAGAAAGACGAAGATGACACAAAATTCACCAGCATTCCGGAGACGTTTTGGTGGGCAGCTATCACCATGACTACCGTTGGTTATGGGGATATCTACCCCAAGACTCCTCTAGGAAAGATTGTTGGTAGTGTGTGTTGTGTATGCGGTGTACTAGTTATTGCTCTCCCAATTCCAATTATTGTTAATAATTTTGCTGAGTTCTACAAAGATCAGATGCGGCGAGAAAAGGCCCTTAAACGAAGAGATGCGCTAGAGAGGGCAAAGAGAACGGGTAGTATTGTGTCCTTTCATTCAATAAACTTACGGGATGCCTTTGCACGCAGTGTTGACCTCATGGAAGTCAGTGTTACAGGTCACAGGAGCGATACCAACGATGATGGTAGCGAGGATAGTAAGTGCGGGAGCCCCCCTCCCTATGTGATGAAAGTGACTAGTGATGGAAGCAAATCTGTCTTAGGCAATGAAAGCTGCGATTCCAAGAGTCTACCAGGTCTTTCCAACCCAAGCGCCACGAATCTTTTGGATGTTGACGATGAATCCATATGCAGGATGACGTCATCCCAGCCTGTCTTAAGTGCCAATATACAGGTAGGTCACCTTTCATTTTCCTTTTTTTGGACATTTTGTCCTGTATACTGAGTTACCCGTCCATTTGTAGCCGTTTGATAAATTAAAAAGCTGGTCTTATCAAACCATGAATGTATCAGCATATTGGATATCATGTAGTTACAATCGTATGCATACAGAATAATTCTATCATAGAAACATTTCAATTACTATCAAGTGAACTCACTTCTAATTGGACGGAACAATGACTAATCAAAGCTACTGTTGAATTGGACAAATAAGAGCTTAAAATGATAAACAGAAGCATGTGCAAGCCTATAAACGAAGCGACTGTACTGGCCACACCAACGTTTGTTGCTGCAATGTTCAGGTCATGCCAGTATTGATGTATTTTTTTTCTGAATCATTTTCACGAAGCATTTTATTTTTGAAACGATAGATTATGTATTCGCTTATAATGCTCCATTAACTTATGAGGGATAAAATCATCCCTAAGAGGAGATAATTTTGTACATTAAACATGTATTAATGCCGCATTCTATATTTCGTAGGCCCACTTTAAGTCTATTTCAAGAATATTATTTCTCGGACCATGAAGGAAAAGTTCATTCTCTTCAATCTCTGGCACCAAAACAGTCTAATAAGTTTTTTGTTAAGGAAATCAAAACTTTTTAATGGCACTTTACCGTGTTGGACATTTATTTGTTAAGTATTAAAATCCAGCTGTCACAGAATTGTGTTGAAATTCACAAAATGATATGATATTGTGAGGTGGTCACGAAGAATGGCTTTGGAATCTTTTAAAAACGTATATTGACCAGTGGGAACATACCGCCATTAAAAACTAAAATAAATTGAAAATTAAAATAATTTAAAGTCTCTACTTACTAGAGATCCCGAGTTTCATCCTGTTATCGTTATACATTTTTATTTTTTATTCTCCTGTTACGTATGGATTTTCTCAAGTACCACTAAGGTCCTTATTTGCGACAGTCTGTATGTACAATAATTAAATTCAGTCTTAACAGCAAAACTTAATATCATGGTTAGGATGTGTAGTTACTATTGGCGTGCGGAATAAAGCCAGAATTTAGTATGTATTCAAAATTGAGTATTCATACCCAACTCAAACTAAATTTACAAAGTACTAAATAAATTAAATACTTAAAACAGTTATTAACAAAATCTATATTCCTATTTGGAATTCCTATATTCCTAACCACATGAATTATTTAGTTTCACAATTGATAACTACCTACTCAATGAACTCTAACTCTCCAGGTATTAAAGACTCTTTTCACAAGGATACCTTGTACCAACGAACCATAAATCAAAGATATTTCAATTCAGTTTTTCTATTACTTTATTTATGAAAGGCACCAATCTAATCGTATTATTCAACTCATTAGAAGCAAAGAAGCATAATGCAAAAACCTATTAAAAAGAATATATTGATTTCCGATGCCCATTTTATTCAATTTTCATTTTACGAGCTTTTATCATGCTGTTTAAGCTGAGGTACACTCCACAGTTATGTCCAAAAAGAACCACATTTGACGGTTTTGGCCAGGGATTGGATTTGTAATTACTGTATCCTTATATAATAATAATAATAATAATAATAATAATAATAATAATAATAATAATAATAAAAATGACTTTGCATAGCGCCTAATCTTTAGAAATTCTAAGCGCTTTACAAAACATCTGTATTGATATGACTACATAAAAACAACAACCATGAGACTCGAAAACATAAAAAATGCTGAAAACATATAAGGTACAAAATATTATTATGTCTCTAAGTTTGTTCTTGCAGTCGACAAATGTGAGTTTTAAGAGCACTCTTGAAATGGATGACTGTGTCTTATGCATAATTTCAATGCAAAATTTGTTCCACATTGCTGGGCCCTGGTATGCAAAAGAACGTTGTCCATATAACTTTGTTTTCATAGTGGGAACAATGAGTATACGATTGTCAGAAGAGGAGCGTAAGTATCTTACTGGTGTGTACACATAGTTGAGGCCAGATAGGTATGTTGGACTGGAGTTTTGCAACTTTTCTAGTTGCAAATCCCCAGTCCCTTTTGTTTGTATGTTTTTATGAACATTGATGTATAATGTTTGTCAGTTTGTACGAGAGTCGGATGGGTCTTGACAATCTATACGTTTATGTTTTTCACATCATACGTACATCACTATGTTAACATCATCATCTTTACGTTTTGTTTCTTTTGAAACATGCGTTCTGTTAACCATGACACTAGAATCTCGTTGACTGCTTGTTACCTTAATGTTCTTATACTAACACATGACATAACAAACTAATTGTGCTGAAATGCTGAAACAGGTGCGTTTGTAATAACAGACAAGCTAAGTGTTTACAGTGAAGTATTTCCTTCTCAAATCTAGTGATCTCGATTTCAGAGATGACTTATTTGATCTATCTACAACGTTTTCTACATTACTTATGACATGCGTACTTTATCAGTTTAATGTATGAGAAGCTATAACCGTTATCTCATTCTAAAAACTGAGAATTTCTCATCATTATCTCTCATAAGTACGTCTGCAAATGAAGAGATATACTGCAATTATTACAGTGCAAAGCAGGCAAATTTATCTTCGCGTCCATATATTGGTTTTTGTTATGTCCTTCCGTTAATCATTTATGGATCTTGATCAAGAGTGTTTAGAAATTTTCGACTGTTTGAATCAAGCTTCATAGAGTGACGTAGGTTTTGTGATTATTTATTTTTTCGTTTGCAAAATTATACAATATTCACCTTCCAGTTCACGTGGACTTACCTTTATATAGAATCTGTTAAATGCTTGTGTATGAACAACAACTTTGTTCTATTATATCAACCAGGGATTTCGGCTATGCTGCGAAAACTTCCGAGGAGGCAAAAAATAATGTACCTAAAATGGGCAAATATAATAATTCTATGAAATTAGTACAAGAGTTTATCATGAGTAAATATTTCACTGTAAACTAAAAGATATTGCATGTCAGTGTATGTCCGTTGAATTCCTACTGTACTAAAAATGTAACGAACATTTGAAAAACTGAATATTTTTTTCTAAATATTTTGAAAGGGAACATATATAAGGTAGTTAAACAGTTTTATTGTTCTGTCGTTTATTTTATACAGATGCAGCCATGGTAAAATATATGGTTATGATTACTTAAATTTAAGTTTGAGGTATTTGTTATGTAAGAATCTCTTCTATGGGCTTTACGACATATTTTTTAAAATAAAAGATACAAACTTCAAAACTATTTATCCACCTAGTAATTACTCTGAATGCATCAGAATTTCACATAATTTTCTTTTGTTGGCATCTTACCATTTAAACATTAAATATTGATGTTGAGGTCTGCGATTTTTTAAAAAGAGAATTTTTTTTACTACTTGGTAATGTAGTGTGATACAACGACGTTCTTACTTTCTTCACTGTCTCAACATATCCTTATCTGAATGCAGTCTTGGTTTTACAATGGCCTTTGCTATATAACCCTTTCCGTGCCGAAATTTAATGTGCTGAGGACCCTAAAGGCGTATTATCGGTGTCATGGTATCAAAGATGACAGTGAAATACGAGAAGTGATAAACCCAAGGAAATTGCTAAGTCCAACTAAAAGCAGACGCAGAAATATAGACAATCTAGAAGATTTTTTAAGATTATATTCCAACTCACAGCATGTGTATAAAAAATATCAGTACGGGAGCTACACCATGCACTAAGAGCAAGTAATAAAACCTATCAAGACTTTGTTCTAAGTTTGGTAATCACGTGTCAAATAGTACGATTTAGTGTTGAAACTTCGTCGCTATTTTAAAATTATGAAAGCACAGAAGGGGTAACAAAGATTAAAGTCCAATAGTTCACTCCCAATATAATTCCTTCCGTTTTTATTCCAGATCTTGAGTGAAGGAGCGCTTTAGATAATCCGGGGTATCTTGAGATTCTCTGTGAAATGTTAATTGTGTAAAATGACCATTTGGCCAAAACTGCATGACGATGGGTTATCACTGCTCCAATAACAATATACAATATGCACGAATGCATGCCAGTTTTTATAGTTTTGGCACCTTATTCATCGCAGGGTCAGGGCAAGTTTGTATTTGCCTCCTCCGCCTCCACAACACCGGCACCGATAGCTTCCAAGGGAATACCCTACATTGAGATGAAACCCTTAGTTCGTCAAGGTAGCACAGCTAGTAGCAGCGACACCTACACGTCATGCATGACATATCTGCCAACCAGTCCTTCAATAAAGGGGCATAATTCATCGTCGGAAACTTATCACCATAATTGTTATATTAATCCACTAGAGGACAATATTTCTACTATGCCTTCATATGACTTTGGTTTTTACGAAATTGAAAATTCCAATAGTGCTTGCAAGGTAAGTCCTGGCGGGCCTAAAAGGGACAAGCCCATGGATCGTAACAATAAACTTTCAGATCAAATCATTCAAAAGATTGATGACGGGTTTACTACAACATGGCAGCGAGTTAACTCTCCCCCTCCCTTACAGGGTCACCATTCCCAATATGGAGCGAGCAACAATAAAAGCAAACGCCAGCAACAGTGTGATAGGTCGCATGGGGGAAGCCTCAAGCGGCATAAGTCAGACCATGGGCGACATCCACACTTTGGGGAAGTGATGGAAAGGACCTTTTCCTCTACAGACAATATACATAATTTACAAGGATTGCTACCAAAACCAAAATTAAAATTCCGAAAAGCTGTATCTCTGGCAAATAGACTTCATGGTAGTCCTTCGACTGGGAGAAGGCTTGCTAACTACCACATCATAGCTAGTTCCAAATCAGGTAGGATGCAAATAGATTCTCTGATAATCTCTTTAGTTCCACTACGATTGTCCAGTATTTTATTTCATGCTACAGAGAACAATGCCATTTTGGTTTGGACAGGCATATGCCTTGGATGTATTGGACAACAACATAATTTATATCACCTGGCTGTAAAGTCAAGTGAGTTTATGACATAACCCTGCGTACATTGTCAGTCTTGCGTCGTCCATCATGTATTCATCCGCAATGTTCTCTTAATCTGCTTCTTAGAAGACAATGGGTCATTTTGTGACCAAATCAGGTAAACTTTACCCAGGCACTAAGATGTTACAGGTATTTTTTTTACACACAATCCTTAAAATCCCATTCTATGATTCTCAAAAACCGCGAAACAGACTATTATCAAATTTATCTGAGAGCATCCAGGCAGGACGAACTCTCATGCTGTGTACAAAACTTGACCAGTTTTCAAATAGGGCTGCATTTAACAGCCACTGTTACATAAATATAAGAAAACTTTAAAACTAGATCCCTTTTCCCCTCCCCTAACAACTATTTGCTGACTAATGTTTGACTAATCTCCAAAGGAGTCATTCTGGCATGAATATCTTACACTATGAATATCTTACACTATGAATATCCTACACTATGAATATCTTACACTATGAATATCCTACACTATGAATATCTTACACTATGAATATCTTACACTATGAATATCCTACACTATGAATATCTTACACTATGAATATCTTACACTATGAATATCTTACACTATGAATATCTTACACTATGAATATCCTACACTATGAATATCTTACACTATGAATATCTTACACTATGAATATCTTACACTATGAATATCCTACACTATGAATATCCTACACTATGAATATCTTACACTATGAATATCCTACACTATGAATATCTTACACTATGAATATCTTACACTATGAATATCTTACACTATGAATATATTACACTATGAATATCTTACACTATGAATATCTTACACTTTACGTGCAAATGAACGAAATGGTCTCTAAAACTGCTAGATAGAATTTGTCTAAACTTGAGAGAAAACATCTAGGAATCAAGACCTTTGAAACCTGTACAAACGATGCCAATCGGCAGTCTAATATGGTAGTGTTCCTAAAACTTCAATTAAACAAACAGAAAACAAAATAAAAAATCTAAAGCTTTGCATTCTTTTTTTCTTAGATATCATCTGTAATAGGGAGATTTCATGGTTTTACAAAATATACTGATCCACATTCAAATATGGCCGCCAATACTAAAAGTAGAAAAGAATACTTTATTTTCTGTTTTAAATCAAGAGAGAATACGATGATGCCTTTTGAGTATCTAATATTTGGGTTATGCTAAGTTTTTAACCATTGCATACAAATGTAATAGATTTTAATAACTAATTTTACATTACCGGATTCATGAATTTCAATAGAACAAAGTTGCAAAATAATACTCCTTATGATTAAATTTAAAAAATGTAATTCATGCCGAATAAATATTATCAAATACAATATGTCAATTAAAACTATAACTAGATATATTAAATTATTGATAACATTAGCGCGGAAAACAGTGAAGTGTGTTCCTTGGGAATAAATCTGCTATTTGAAATATTTGTCTCATTTATTATATTGCTTGTTTATGCATTATTTTGCGGCATTTCATTTATTAAATTAAGTTAATTGAACATTATTTTAAATTTATTTATGTGGTTTTCAGCTGCTTTATATACAAGAAGCAATAGTCATATACATAAAATGTTTCCAAAGTTCATTACTGCTTTAAATGCTAAAGCCTGTGTCTTCACATCCTTTGACACTATACACCATTTTATCCATAATCCAGACAGAGAAACGATGGTGAAACGGTTCTCCATTCAACTCTGATTTTAAACTGATTTACCCTTCGTAAATAATATTTGCAACAAAGACTTATTCGATTTAAAGTCTTGTAATAAAGAAGTCGTACATGTTATGTCGCTAGGTCGATCAGTGCAAAACGACCTGTTTGTGGAACACTTAACTTCATCCACTGCGCGTTTTAGGAGATCGATGTGCTGCAGTTAACGTTTTTTATCATATCGGTGAAATAATATTAAGGTAGTGATATAAATTTGGAGTGTTAGCTATCTTATGTGCATTATGGTCGCAGCAAAAGGTCAAGATATTCCACTATTCAGGATAAATGTCACGTGTGATGTGGGATCCAGTACCATTGTTACCCATTGGAAAAGACGATGATATCCAATTAGGAGTGCGACACATTGCACAGAAAACATGATTCAGTTATAGCTACCTTTGCATGCAATTTGCTAATCGATTCACCTTCGTAGCAAATAACATCAGACGCCTGTTATTTCCGTAATTAGAAAGATATTAAAAATATATTTATTGTATACCATCGTCCTGCTGAGGAATGGTCCTCTCTCAACGTAGTGAAATTATGTCAGGCAACCATAGTCTTTTTAATTTAATTGGAGTAAAGATAAACCTTATTCCAACCATCCGAATGCTATTTTACCATGAAACCCGGAACACGGCTTTTATTAATTGTTTATGTCCGATAGACAATGTATCAATTAAGAGCTCCAAATATGCACACCAAAGGTTATATATAGCTGTTTGTGTATGTCAATTACAAAGATTAGCGATGATAGGACCATTGCTTTATTGGGGTGGGGGTGGGTCTTCTAACTGATAAAAATTCTGTTAGTACGTTTTGAAAGATTTTTCTAACAGAGGAATCATCCGAAAGGAATTTTTTATGCTTTCTTTTACAAAATGTTATACATAAATGCATACCACTTACACCAGAGATTATTTTAGTCAAATATTTATAAGGAATGTCATGACCATTAACATAATAGAGTTTCAAATGCACTATGGAACAGAGATATTGACACTATTCGGAATTTCAAATGCACTATGGAACAGAGTTATTGACACTATTCGGAATTTCAAATGCACTATGGAACAGAGTTATTGACACTATTCGAAATTTCAAATGCACTATGGAACAGAGATATTGACACTATTCGAAATTTCAAATGCACTGTGGAACAGAGTTATTGACACTATTCGGAATGGTATTGCTCTTAGACTTAACTACAATTACAATCTAATAAGTTTTAACAAATATCGAAGCAGAATATATGGCGTACTAAAGGTCAGATACAATATTTCAACTAATCCTTGGGCAGTTGCGAAATAATGACTCTATCCATTTCGTCTCGAAATTCTAAATAAATAACTCAGCTTCAATGTTTTAGGAGGCCCGCATATAAGAAGCCGAAACACGTTTTTATATTACCAGTCCCGCATATAAGAACCCGAAACAAGTTTTTATAATACCACAAGTTGATGATGCCTGTGCAAATTGAAATGGAACTTTCTTTGTAATTATTTATTTTTATACAAATATTTTTCATCTTGCCTTTCTTTGAAGTATTGGATATATATATATATATATATATATATATATATATATATATATATATATATATATATATATATATATATATATATATATAACACAAAGCTAGTTAAGTCGCTGTACCATGCACGTTGAATTGACCAAAAACTTTTGTAGTCTTTTCACGCTGTTTTACTTAATACTACAATTTTATTATCCAGAAATCCAGAAAGGAAAATTGACGTTTTTACGTTTGATGATTGATGCATGAAAAAATGTTTGGTATTTACAGCTGAGCGGTTATTGAGTTTTTTTTTATACTAACTTATTAACTATACTTTTTTATTATTTACTGCGTGGTGACTCTTTGCATTATCTTTTTCTCTGGCAGATGAGAAGTTTTTGCTGCATTGCTGACTGATGATATGAAAATTGCATTAAGGGATATAAGGTTGTTTGTGCTTGGTGTGACCTTGACCTTTATATGTGACCATGCTGATGAAATCGAAATAGCATCGTAGAATCTATATTGTTCCACTCCGACTCCTAGCATGACATAGCAAAATAAAATTGTTGCATACAACTACAGCAGAGAAGGTGTGAAATGTATTAAGTGTTAAGCTTCAGTGGTGTTTATCCCAATTCTTTTAGTGGACTGATTATCACTTCTTGCTTGGTTCCGATTCCAGTCACGTGTATCCTGCTTAGAAAACGTCAGTGTATATCCGTGCTATGTTTTCTGCTTGCAGAACCCATATAAGCTCGAGCAATATTCAGTTCCAACGTAGGCTTCATCTGTGTTTACTTTGGCTTCTTATTTCAGTGCTGAGAATTTATATTTGTATTAACTTGATCATACGCTTTGAGTTTATGAATAAGCACTGCATGTTTGCAGGATGTTTTCCACGTATTATTTTAAAGATATATCGTGTAATCATTTAGTCGATCAGCCAGTAAATACGAACTTGAAATTATGATATTTACTTAAATTAATAGAAAATTATCAGTAAAACGGATCGGCATTTTCGTAGCTTTCCTACAATTTGTGTCATTAATTATTTTGAACTAAGTGTTTAAAACAAATTAAAGTGTGAGTTATTAAAGAAAATAATGAAAATCAGTTGTTTTACTAAATAGTGGAGGGATTTCAGTTATCTAGAAATTCAGTGCAAGGTAAATGTAGAGCAATGTTTTCATGTCAGCAAGAGCATCTTCGCCGTCTAGCTATATTTCGCTTATCACCATGGTTACTGTTCGGTCACACCAGCCGCTGCTATTTTATGAGTATCCTCCCCTCATGCCTTCTCTAGCTACCGTACATGTCTCAAGCCGAGTCTTCTCCTTTCCTAAAGTTAAAGGTGTAATGTATGCTTTTCATGATATAGCTTTTGATAAGGTTCACTGTCATATCTGTTGGTAAAGCTCTAAGGTGCAGTGTGGGAATGGGTGTGGTAAGTTTTCATTTTATTAATAATTTAGCGATTGGAGAAACTACGTCACGACTGAGTACGGTAGCTTACACTGATCCTTAGTAGACGCATATTTCCTCCCTGATGAACTTGATTGATTTTGATCCACAAAAACCCAACACTGCAACCACCTCGCAAAGCACAACATTTTGCTCTATTGTTCTATTCATTGTTACATTAAATGAAATCTTCTTAAAATTTCAGCGATGCCTGGAACCCGATGTAAGCACACATAGGATCAGCTGATCCTATAAGATGACTGGACAGTCTTCCATATATATATATATATATATATACATATAGTTCTATATTTCCTACTTTCCAATTTCACTGAGACTTAAGGGATTTAAAACAAAATGACCATGTTAATGTTTCGTTTTAAATTTAAGTAAATTTTCAAGATATATTTAGTTTTTAATCTTCTAAATAAGCGAGAGAACTTCATTACGGCCGATATTTGATAACAATTCTTGCTAGTTGACAGTTTTAGATTGTTGTGGTCATCATGTATCATGTATCATGTATCATGTATCATAGTCAATAGCACTCCACTGCATGATACACAAAATAAAGTTGTTTTTTTTAAATATAAAAAATATTCATTGTGAAAGGTTTCGATTTTCCTGTAGGCGTAAAGTGTCTTTTTGGTACATTTAAAGAACATCAAAGGAATGTTATATAGTGGGTTATAACTACATGTATATCTCTCACAGAAAGCTATTTGACATTGTACTTGTTTGCAGGAAAATCCGAAAACACTCAGCACCTCCTAGCGGCTCAAGAGGATACTGCCACTTCCCCAACTAGACGGTCCACCTCCTGTCTTCTAGACTCTTGTGCGCCTAAAAGAAAATCTATTCTTAAAAAGGAAGCTGTACATAAAGACGAATCAGAAAATCTTCTTAAATCTGGCCACTGTTATCATAGCAATGGGGCCCCATCAAATGAGTATAGACAAAATTATAATTCTTGTAATTGTAGTGATCAGTACAACAAATTTACTGCTGCACCTTTGACCCCAAAATCGCAAGTGTCATCTGTGACCTTTCCCACGAAAACTGAAAACAGCGTACCCTTATCACACCCAGTCAAGCAAGTCTCTACTGATTCTTACACGAGCGATAGCCAATTAAATACATTCGACCGGTCGGATGAGGAACTCGAATTTAGTGATAGTTTCGTCAACAATCAGATTGAAACAGGTAGGTCCAATATTTGGCACAACTCGGATGGTTTCATTCCACACTCATGGGCCACAGACACCAGCCCTTCTGATAATTTGGAAAACGATGAGAGTTTTTTGGGTTCGATGTCGTATGAATGCACACCGTCAGATGATGCCAGCATGTCGGACAGAAATTCCAAGTTGTCTCCCACTGGAAATGCGAATGACCTTGGCGAAATAAACAGATATAATGATAACTCCACAGAAGAAAGCGAGTACTCCAAGAGTCCAAAGGTCAGTACATTTGACAACATTATGAACAATATTCCAGGGGAATCAACAGGCGAAGAAACGAAGAATCTTGTTTTTCCGGATGCAAGCGGTTAGAGAGGTAGGTAATGTGCATTATTGCCGTGGTGCAAGTATACCGGTAAGGCCGGGTACTCCGTTCTGTTAAGACATTTATTGCTGGTACGACCAGGTACGTCGTACTGTTAAGATATGTATTGCTAGTACGACCAGGTACGTCGTACTGTTAAGATATTTATTGCCGGCACGGCTAGATATGCTGTATCTTCAAGACATATTGCTGATATGGCTGTACCGGAAAGATGGAGTTTGGGAGTCGGTATTGTACCTGTAAGAATTCAAATCTACTCGCACCACTGCCTAGTTGTTTCATAAGTAGTGCTGAACAGAGTACAATGCTTAAAAATGAGTTTTGTGCAATCTCCATTTAGTATTTATTACAATTGACTCTTTTTGTTTGCTTATTTTAAATATTCTGAAGGTCAGGATTGACATGCCGTTACTTAGGCTGACACGCCGTTACTAAGGCTGACATGCTGGTACTAAAGCTGACTGGCCGTTGCTAAGGCTGACTGGCCGTTACTAAGGCTGACTGGCCGTTACTAACGCTGACATGCCGTTACTGAGGCTGACTGGCCGTTACTAACGCTGACATGCCGTTACTGAGGCTGACTGGCCGTTGCTAAGGCTGACATGCCGTTACTAAGGCCCTTACCGTACCACCGTTTGAAAACGTTTGAGGTTCTGACTACTTTGCAAATTTGCTTTCAAATAAAGAAAAGCACATGCACACATTATCATGTGCATGTCTTGACAGTCATGTAAAGCTATCATTAAAAGAAAGTTAATAAAAATTTAATTTCGTAGCAAGGACGACTCGACTGATTGAAACGTACTGAAAGCTGCAGTTCCTTTGTTCTTCAACGATTTTCTACAAACTCATAAAAAAAACTTGAATCCTTTGAATGTGATTGAAACAAAATTTGAAATCTCTCATTCATGCAACGTATATCGTAATGTATGTATATGTCGTATAATTTTTAATGAGCTTTATTCTTTATAATTGCAGCCATAGTTTTTGGAAGGACTGACTACTTTCCTGCCTGCTGTAAACCTGCCATAGTGCGTTCGAGTTCTTTCAAGTGAGTCGGAAGACTCTTCTATGCTTCCGTAAAGGACGTTTCCTTTGTGATAACACACCACAACTTATGCGGGTCGCTTCTAAATTGATGTGCTCTAAGAATCAAACAAAAATCAAAACATTTTACTTTAAGCTTGGCAAAATGTGTCCATGTAAGGCTTCATGCATGAAAGTAACAACGTGCCCTGTTTCAAACAATTTCTTAGTTTCTCTATGTCGAGTGAAACTTATCAGTACATTTCCTGTGCGAGGAGAGAGCTTATATGTGACTGGTAATATTTGTGGAATTTCTTTGTTAAACGAGGCGTCACATTTTCTGAGATTCATGCCACCACGAAACTCGTGTGTTTAATATATTGTTCCGTATGAGGTACCTTTGTACAGATGGGAAGACGGGTTAATTATCACGTGACAACTTTTGACGTTCCCTTCCTACGTCTTCTCCTTCAGCTACAGTGATATGGATTCAACCTCCTACACGAAAGTGGTGTCATTATTCCCAGGACGGGGGCAGTGGGATTTGCAAATACTTCCATAACGTAATTGAATAGTGTGCCATTGATCCTGTCTGGCAGTTGCAAACGCTATGATGTATTATTCGTCGTGTATTAATTTCAAAATTACTTTACTATTTCAATCGCTTTTTCACCAATCATTTTTGTAATATTATTTATGTATTACCGATAAGAGTGCCAGCTTTACTTATTATCTACTAGCCAAAGTGCACACGCTTGCTGTAGACGATTTTTAAGGTTTCCAGTCATGTTTATCACTGATTTCAAGGTAAATGGTCATTGTTGATTTAAAGGTCAGCACGGTACTACACAATATGCTGTTTCGTCCGATCACATCTCGCCATTTGATTCTTTGAGTTAAATTGTATAGCCTGGGCGCAGTATTAAGCCCATGAAAATTTTCAGCACCGTTACTACCCACCTATATATAAGCCGCTTCCGAATGCGAACAGCATAGACTCGTCCCTGCCATTTCGTCATGTGCCATCATATCTGAGTCTTCGTAATTAGTTTGGAGTAATCGAGAGAACATGACAACATAGATTTGATCTGCCATCACATTATTAACAGTAGAATAGAGCCATACTGTTTGTTGTTATTAACGACATAAAGCGAGTTATATACGCCGGTCGGTCACTAGCATCTGTAGCTAAAAGTAGTTCTTTCGAGCTGCAAGTTTGCAGTGTACTTGGACTTGATGAAATATTACGTAGTTTATAGTCGGTCGAATTTTTCTGAATTCTTATTAAAAATTAGCTTACTTAGCAAATGGACTGGTTCACCACCTCATCATTGCTCACCATCTCGTATAGTTTCACCATCTATTTATTTCAGTTATTGATAGTTGGCACTGATCCATTCAGAATTGGTTATTTTGTGCTAATATATTCAGTTGTAGGACCATTCCTTAATGATTTTGCAAAAATATTAATACACTAAATGATTCATCTTTAATGGCATGTTATGTCACGGACAAAGGAGTAAAACAGGGTGAACATATTACGTACACCTGTTGATTACTGTAACTATGTGCTAATCTCGAACATCATCTTTTAATACGGTTTTGGTTTGTCGCAAGTTCACTGGATAAATACTTGAAGTAGTGTTGACTTATAAGATGCAATATGGTGTCTTTATTACTGTTATTGTTGGTCGTTTACCTTTAGACAATCTAGAATGTCTGCAGATCGTCTTCGTTCTTTTATTTTAATGCAAACATCCATTAGTGCTCCACGATCGTTCATAATACAGTAATGGAAAACACGTGGAAAACACAACCTATTGCGTAACATTCGATTGCTAATTAATATAATTTATAAATATTTATCCGGATACGTGAGGTTCTTAAAACAGCCATTCTTGAGTCTCAGAATAGAATGTTATGATGTTGTCCGTCCTGTGTCCATCAATTTCATTCCCTCACAATAATCTTAGTTGCCTGTCAAATACAGTTAATGACACGTGTGGTTGGTTTGGAAGAACCCTATCAATTTCAAGCTCGTAAGCTTCAAAGTGCAAGATGCATTGATTAAAAGAAAGGAATCTGGTTTCTGCACAATACCTCGAGCTCTTCACCATCTGAAATTACCAAAGTTTGTGGATAGTTCAGGCATGGGGTCAAATGGTAAACGTTACAGAACACTTGATTGATTCCTCACAGTACATCTTTATCCACAATCACTATCTTCATTTGCCATATTCATTGGATAGCTTCCACTTGAGTTTAGAAGAACTGAATCAAACATCGGAGTCAAAAATTCAATGGTGAATGTTACTGTAACTGACTGAATACAAATATTTCCTCAAATGACGTTAGTTCTGCATTGTATACCTTAACGACATGTTGTAGATGGCTTCCACTTGGCGCCTGTCTATTTCTTGGTCAAAACTTAAAATGTCGACGTCACTCTGACAAATAAAATGAATTCTGCACAGAATTAACAGCAATCTGCATAGAGAATTGTTAAATAGAAGATATATAATGTGCCGTTCACGGTACTTTTGTTTTAACGTCAGTGACTTGGTTTCAACAAAACATGATTCATAATTGAAATTTCTAGTATCAGGTTTACAGGAACTGGAAATCAAGTGAATGAGCAACGTAAAATATCCTTTTTCATATCATTATAATTGTTTTCCTTTACATATTAATGTTTGTGTTGGTTTAGATCTTAGGTTTTTCATGGATTTTAAAATAATGACAATCTGTGTAATATATCTCCCTACTTCGTTAAAGAGGACATATGAATGAACGAGGAATGTCGGCCAATTTTGAGTTGACGGTCTCGCTAGCAGACACAAAAGAATATACTTAAGCACGGGTCCTACGGATAGGAAACTATGTTTTGGTTTTCCATTGTGAGACGCTTCACTTATATGAAAAGACTTTGACACAAAATAGTAGTGTGGAAATTGCAAAGGTACACTTAAGTTGCCTAGTGACCGAAAAGTGATGGCCGGTTTATTACCGGCTATACTCACCTATGAGACGAGTCAAACCGGAAACAACAAAAATCATGATATGCCGATGCACAATGCGCCAGCAGATCAAGATCTGCGTTGTTTATTCTTATTATTACTCCAAACAAACTACAAAGACTCAGCTCATTATACGACGGCACATAAGGATATGTGCAGTTTAAAGTTGGACTCGTCTTATACGTATATATTATGCCTCTTTGTGGATGCCTTAAATGAATGGTTTGCTTGGATGTTCTACTGTACAGCAACACTTTGAAGGTTATTTCGTATTCTTAGATTGATACAATTGTATATAGATAGTCAAGAATGACAGTATTTAGCTATTTTGATTTTATTTATACCAAAAAAAATATTCATGTAAATGTAGTGTGGTATTCACAATTATCGAATTAGCAGCTATTTAAGAATTATAAACATATTTCCTACTGAGAGTGATACAAAATAAAGCATTTCATATTATTCAGGTAGATCGTAATCTGTTCCAAACGCGTGACTAATTCAAATTCATCATGGCGAAGTTACGTGCGCATTAATAATGTTGTTGTGTAATGATTAATCCGCGCTTGTGTATTTAGTTCGGAATACGGCACACACTCAGTTACTTTGTTCTCGTAGTGTATTTTGGTTTAAATAATTAAGTCTTTGGTGGAATAAGAAAATGAGCAGCTAATAGAAAGGTTACTGCATTTGTATGGAAAGATGAACTCGTTTTTTCGGTCGGATATACTGCACTCCCAAGGTCGTGCAATATTACCATCTGAAGAACCCGTTCATATTTTTTCCAAATAAACAAATTCGGTAATCTATAATGATTGCTTTTGTATGCCCTTCATGTTTGTTTGTAGTTGTTGCTCTTTTACATTGCGTTTTTGAAGCGCTCACCGTCTAATGTCATCATTCAAGTTGATTTCAAAGATATTATAATTAACGTACATGTTCTCTGTAGTTTCTTACTGCTATCCATGCCGGTTTTGTCTAATACAATTTTAGTCATAAACACGAATCTTGTACGTTGCTTAGTAACAAAATTCAAATAGCAATGTAGTTTTTTTTTATTGCTTAAGATGATTTAAATACGGTCCTGAGTAAACCATGACTAATATTTTTTTAGGATTGTAAATTTTTGTATCAGTATGTTTTATTTCTCAAAGACAAAGACAATGCTTGTACTTAGAGACCATGGAAACATAACAATTATTGCAGGATATTTTCGACTTCTGTTAGCACATTTTTACATACTTTTTATTCGCACGTGTTGTATTCGGAGCCATGTGTGTCGTTTGTTCGTATGATCTCCAGTCTGTGGTTAAATTTCATACATTTAATTAATTGCAAAACGTAATCAGTGTCATGTACATATTTGTGAAAAATGCCATTGGCAGAGGCATTGACATAAAGGTGTTTTTAGACAGAGACCAAAAATTAGATCGTACTGGCATGTGATGGGATTATATAACGAAGTCGTTTAGCAACATATTTGATCACATCACTCATGAATTATGCTACTTTCCCTTGTATTTCTTACGGTTGAATACTTTCCATCAAAATCATTTGTATAGGAATATCTTTTGGCCATTTCAAAGACACATATTTTGTTGGTTTTATTAAAAAGGAAATTCATCTTAAAGCATTTCTGCACCATTATGTTGCAGTCGATACGACTGATTGAAATTTCACCTTTGACCTTATAGGAAAAAATGATTACATGTTGCTATTGTTTACCAGTATTTTAATATTTTCAATTAAAAGTGCAAATCATAGGTGATGAAATCGAATTGGTATTGTGTTTGTATAAACTAGTTAGGAATGACTATGTCAGTCTTGGTTTCGTGAGTTAAAAGTGACGTTTGGTGACATGAATAAATTACGATAAGGACCACCATATAATTGACATGAATAAATTACGATAAGGACCACCATATAATTGACATGAATAAATTACGATAAGGACCACCATATAACTGACATGAATAAATTACGATAAGAACCACCATATAACTGACATGAATAAATTATGATAGGGACCACCATATAATTTACAGTAATAAATTAGGCTATTTGGTGTTAGACATCGGTCCATATTTAGACAGTAATAAATTAGGCTATTTGGTGTTAGACATCGTTCCATATTTAGACAGTAATAAATTAGGCTATTTGGTGTTAGACATCGGTCCATATTTAATTGCGTCTCCCTGTTTTCATACGTAGACATGGATGGATAATCAAATATCTCATATACAAAGATTTCGTAGAAGACGATACGTAATATGTATTTAAAAGACGACACAACACATTGAACCGAGTCAGCATGCTGGGAAAACCATAGATATCGGGAAAGACGCTACGAGTTCCATTATGCGTTTGTCCCATCCGAATTAAGCACTTTGAAGATTTGGCAGCACTGTTACATATTTTTTAAAAAATGCTTTTTGGATTTAAAACATATATTGGCCAACCTTGCAACACAACACATTGATCGGAACACGAGACCGAGAGTTTATTTTCAGATATAGAGGTGTACAAATATAACACTTGTTGGTAGCATTCGGTACACTGACAACCAAAATTGTTTAGACCGTTGAAGGGAACACTATGGTAATCTCTGGATTTATTACATAGCATATGGATTTATTACATAGCATATGGATTTATGTAATATGGATTTATTACATAGCTTAATGTTTTGTAAAAGGTTTGGATATTAATTTGGTCCAGGTATTGTTATAAAACTCATTTTTAAAGGGTTATTATTCTATTTTAATTTTTTTATGTATTAATTGAAAATTTTCTCATAGTTTTGACCTATCTTGTTATTTGTTTTCCAATCTGCCATTTTTATGTTGTTCTTGCAGTATGTCCTGAGACACAGAAAGGTAGGAAGCTGTAAATGTTTGCAGGTAATTTACAATTTATGATACGTCCTCTTAATTGCGGATTATATTCTCCATACGTGAAAATTGATGATGTTGCAACTCTCCAGTTTCAGTTGTATTGCAGATGTAAATGGCGCTTTTGACAATGGCAGGAAAGTAAATAATTGGTAATAATTTTTATTTCTTCAAACCAAGAATATATAAAATGCACGTTATTTCCAGACTTTCCAGCGATAAATGCTTAGCTTCCATACGAATGTTTATTCATATTTGAACTAAAGTAATCGTTTCAGTTGGGTTTTTGGAAATTTTTTTTATTTTTATTTTGCAGTGCAGTATTAATGTATTTCACTAGATATTATTGTAGTTGCTGAGGCATTGAATACGTTTACTAACATCAAGAGTGATAAACCATTGATTTAATCATATTCCTTTTGATTTTATAGTTCCATATATATGTATTGCTCTTTGGGATGCAACTGTGTACATGGTACTGAACATTTACAATGTCTCTCGGATGATTATTACCCACATAGGAACATCTTGTCAAACACAAATGTAACTCGGATAATTATATATTAGAGACGTGGGTATAATTTATAATTTCATTCCTCTCGGTTTGTGTCGATAACAGCCGAGAAAGCAGTAATCGACTTCATTCTTCTGCCCTGTGACTTTCTAGTAAATATGTATCGATTATTTTCCATGTTACCATAGCTACGCCAGTTTTCATCGCTGGTGGTATTGAAAAGGCACGTATAACGGACACCGATAGAGCCAATCAAATTTGCAATTACTGTATATATAATAATACTATAGTTAAAGAAGCAATTGTCTTCACGTCGTTCCGAAAATGTCCAGTTACTGCAGCTGATTATTAAGTATCAAATCTGTTTTAAGAGCCGTGGCGACTCAGTGGTCAGCATGCTGTAGTCGTGTTCAACTGAATGCTGATTCGACATCCATCATCAAATCAAACCGAGCGCACATGCCTTTGAAAGTGTGTGTGTGTGTGTGTGTGTGTGAAAGTCAAAATTTATAATTTTTCCCTTAGCTGGGAAGGGTGAATTACAGATTCGCCAATTTCGTCAATTTTTCGATGCCATTCAAAATATTTGTACAAATCATATCTTGCTCAATAAAAAATAAATGCTATTTCATCCGTCCTTTGGTTTGACGACAATACCCATTTCGGGCATCCACTTATATATATATATATATATATATATATATATATATATATATATATATATATATATATATATATATACATACATACATACATACATACTTCCTTACATACATATGTATATATATGTATGTGTGTATATATATATATATATATATATATATATATATATATATATATATATATATATATGTATGTGTGTGTGTGTGTTTCATTTTCAGAGGCATGTGGCACAAGTATGTCAGTGAGCAATCACTTTATTTCATTTATTTCAGCACAATATAGCCTTTAATGTGTTGCTGTAATGTAGAATACCTTTACCATGCTTATAGAAATTGTTTATTTTTATGTAGTCCATTCTAGCCTCTCAATTGGTCGATTAAGTTGCAGTGATCTGAGAATGATAAGCTGTAAAAATTTTTTTTACAATTTTTACACTTCAAAGCAACTTTTTCCGATTTCGGGTATCCACTTTAAAAAAGAAACGTTTCATCCTTTCTTTCACGATAAAAGGCATTGAGATGGCATATAAATCCATTTACAAATGTTTTCAGCCCGAGTTAAATTTTGATGTTACATTTCCTGATACCACTGAGAGAATTGCGCCAGCGATAGTAATTTTAATAATATCCTGTGGCTGTGATTGCGTTAAAATGGCAGTACTATTGAGACGAAATCATGCCATGTATGTTTGTGTGGTTAATTATTATTTTGTTTTAATTTTAAAGCCGAAAATCCAAAAACTTACATAATATAGTGACACTTTATTAGTTATTTGGAAATTCTAGTTATTATGTGCATTTGCTAATAAAATTGGCAAATGACTCATCGGGTAGGTGCATTTCAGATCTTATTGTTAGTTTTATCGTATTTCATATATTTGCAATTTGAGCCAAATGAACGTACTATGTCTCGGATTATATGAGATTGGTAAAAACTGCAAACGAATGATTTAATTAGAAATAGACTGCACAAGCTCAAACATAAAATTTAAATATTATTTTCTGTTCTCATGCTATAACTAACGTTTTCCTTGCATATTTTCCAAAATTTAGTGTTCCGTGAGTTTGATCCTAAACCCAGCAATTTGTAGCGTTTCCCAGCTTTTGACAAATCCGAGCAACGATTCAATGAAACCCTAAGTAATCGCGTTACTACTACCGAGGCTTCAAATTAACGCTTTTAGTATAGTGTATTAGCAGCCATAATGTTCATTCTGATCAGGCTTGTCGCTATTCGTTATATTACGATTTCAAGCCAATAGCGACGACCATGATCTGATTGGATATTAGGCAAGAGCAAATTTTGGTTTACGCACTTCGTGATTGGGTGAGCGATATATATGTCAAATACTGTAATTCTTTTGCTGTATTGGCTTTTTAACAGACATCGTAATTCTTCTCGTCTTATTGATGTAAATCGCATTCACTTTTCATCAAATATATAGGTATAAATCGTGTTCACTTTTGATCAAATATATAGGTATAAATCGTGTTCACTTTTCATCCGAGCCATAATTTTTTTCATTTTATAGGTGTAAATCGTATTGGCTATTCACTTGTACATGTATAATATCCTTGAAGTGCAATACGGTTTATTGCCTAAGAACGCCAGTATATCTTCTGAAAAGGAGAGCGTGGTAGCTAATTCAGTAAAACGTGTTAATCGTAGACGGTGGGTCGCGAATTCGATTATTATTATTATTATTATTATTATTATTATTATTATTATTATTATCCTCTGCATCTATTTCTTTCTATCTTTCTTTTAAAATTTGCTTAGCTTACGAGATTTTTAAATTTAAATTTATATCTATATCCACGTGCAATATAGTTAGTATAGTTACGTACACCTGATTAGCACCTGTTCACGAGCGTTATTGTTATTACTTGCTGACGTCATTACTTGGGAAGACAGATGAGTGTTGTTCAGTATAAGTGTTTTTTTTTTATATATAATATTATTGAATATTCAATATAGTTACAGAGGTCCTACCAGTTGGCTCATATTTCACCTGTCGTTTGTTTCCAAATACAGTAAGTCTTTTATTGAATGCGATTTATATTTTTTAAAAAATCATTAGGTTCGTATTAATTATTAAAAAAGGAAAGCTGGCGCAATTTAAAGAAAAACCAGGTTCACAGCTGTTGAATATAAAATCATGTTTTTAGTATTTCTGATGCCATTATAAAATATTCCATTAAAGAATGGATAGACGTATGTAGTGTCGTCATTCGCATACACATTGTATACTGACCACGCAGCCGGTGTGTTCTGAATCTGATCACTTAGCCGGTAAGTGTTTATACAGATTATGCAGCTGGTATGTGTTTTTACAGATTATGCAGCCGGTATGTGTTTTTACAGATTATGCAGCCGGTGTTTATACAGATTATGCAGCCGGTAAGTGTTTATACGGATTATGCAGCCGATTATTGTTGTGCGGCGAGTGACGCTGTTCACCATGGTGATTTTTTTCTTCTTTCCTATGGGTCAGTATTGAGTTGGAAATTATGCTTTTCCTATGGGTCAGTATTGAGTTGGAAATTATGCTAGAAACATGCATATGTGATTTCATAAACTCGGTACAATAATGAAGTCATCTCGACTGCTGTCTAAATTATGTTAAGTATAGCTCTCCATTTTTTCCGTTCCAGTTAAGCAGTTTTGCAAACTTTTGTATTTAGAAAGCAGAAAACCAGTGTGAACAAAATTCCATAGGTTACGTCTTATTTGTATTTCATGTCCAATTCTATTATGTTTACTTTGTTTCCAATACATTTATATCAGTCTGGTCCACTAGGCTGTGTATCAATGTGTGGACATTTGTGTTTATTGAATGAAAGTCACTATCACTATAAATTATTGTTACATTTTATTTGATTCGGAGTGCTTTGTTTAAATGTGCGTGCTTTAATATTGTTGTGCTGATAAGAAAACGAGCGAATATTTAATGGCCTATATTAATACAAAAAATTGTTTCTGGCCTTTTCTCAATATTAATATGAGAACGAGTTGAAAATATGCAATGTTAAAACATTTTCATTCCATTCAACTTGTGTTGAAATGGTTTCTTTTTGTATAATAAGATTAGATTTGAATGTAACATATGTGTTATTAATATATTGCTCACATCTAGTGTTTGTATTTTGAAGTTTGAAAGTCAGTGGTGGATACAAGAGAAATGGTTTATTACGTTTGAATGCGCCCTAGTTACGATTTGTGAACGTCAATGAACCCATGAAACTTGCTTTTCGTGTATAAATGTATGTTTGCTTCAGCTATTATTTAACGTTCACATGAATAAAATAGCAATATCTATCAGTTGAAAACGTCACAGACATTAAAAACTAAAATACACATTTATAGCACATTTTGCTGAGGAGAATAGAGATCTCTTTTGGCCTATTGTTATATATGCTATTGTTATATATGCTATTGTTTTTATGCACATTCAGTAAAGAACTAGCTTTTGCCAATACTGATCTTTTTTAAGAAAAAGTAATACATAACCGTAACTAGCCAATCTTAGCAAGCCAACACTAACTAGTAAAGAACAATTGTATGCCAATACTGATTTATATTTTTAAGGAACACTCTTTTTTTCACCAATGGCTGCCTGCGATTAGACCTCCTCAATTTTGATGAATAATCATCAATACAAATTACGTCATCAACAAAACATGTAACTTTTCTCCAACATGTCAATTAAAGTTAACGTTTTTTTTTGTATCGGTAAGTGACAGAGTTTGGAAGATAAATTATTACTGGCTCATTAAAACATCACGAATGGTCATGCTTTATTACACTCGCGCTCGCAGTGATTGGTTAAGCTGTTTTATTTATATTCACGAAACACGAAGAGATATTGTCGCAAGACACACGAGTGACATGATAGGATAATGGATTTTTGCGTCGACCCAACCTTAGTTAAAATCATTGTACATCTAGTTCACATAGATTTTTTATAGTAAAAATTTACATTGTCACAGGCACCCATGGGTGGCAAGAGGGCCATAGTTTTCACCCGTGGCTTGCGACCATTTACCCAACCGTAGTAAACATTTTCTTTTGCATCCATTTACTATTGGTGGTGTACAGATATGATTTTAGTGAACCCTTTAATATCGATACTAAAATATGTCAGAATCAAAATGTATCGCTTTCATGCACAGTTCTTCGTCCATGCACTGGTTGTACTAAATATATTTAACTTCATCTTTGATCAAGATGAACTAGCTCAGTTTAAATGGTTAGAACTGTATCAACCAGATGACCTAAGTCAGTTTGAACGGCTAAAATAATGTATCTGCCAGATGAATTAACCCAATTTTGAGCTAATAAAACAATGTCCAAACCGATGGACTAGCTCAATTTGAACGGTTGAAACAATGTATCAACCAGAAGAACTAACTCAACTGAACGGTTGAAACAATGTATCAAATCAGAAGAACTAACTCAGTTTAAATGGTTGAATCAATGTATCAACCAGAAGAACTAACTCAGCTGAACGGTTGAAACAATGTATCAAACCAGAAGAACTAACTCAGCTGAACGGTTGAAACAATGTATCAAACCAGAAGAACTAACTCAGTTTAAACGGTTGAATCAATGTATCAACCAGAAGAACTAACTCAACTGAACGGTTGAAACAATGTATCAAACCAGAAGAACTAAATCAGTTTAAACGGTTGAAACAATGTATCAAACCAGAAGAACTAACTCAATTTAAACGGTTGAAACAATGTATTAAACCAGAAGAACTAACTCAACTGAATGGTTGAAACAATGTATCAACCAGAAGAACTAACTCAGTTTAAACGGTTGAAACAATGTATCAAACCAGAAGAACTAACTCAGTTTAAACGGTTGAAACAATGTATCAAACCAGAAGAACTAGCTCAATTGATCGATTGAAACAAGGTATCAAACCAGAAGAACTATTGAACGATTGAAACAATGTCAAACCAGAAGAACTAGCTCAATTGATCGATTGAAACAATGTATCAAACCAGAAGAACTAGCTCAATTGATCGATTCAAACAAGGTATCAAACCAGAAGAACTAGCTTAATTGAACGGTTGAAACAAGGTATCAAACCAGAAGAACTATTGAACGATTGAAACAATGTCAAACCAGAAGAACTAGCTCAATTGATCGATTGAAACAATGTATCAAACCAGAAGAACTAGCTCAATTGATCGATTCAAACAAGGTATCAAACCAGAAGAACTAGCTTAATTGAACAGTTGAAACAATGTAACAAACCAGAAGAACTATTGATCGATTGAAACAATGTATCAAATCAGAAGAACTAGCTCAATTGAACGGTTGAAACAATGTAACAAATCAGAAGAACTAGCTCAATTGATCGGTTGAAACAATGTATCAAACCAGAAGAACTAGCTCAATTGAACGGTTGAAACAATGTAACAAATCAGAAGAACTAGCTCAATTGATCGATTGAAACAATGCATCAAACCAGAAGAACTAGCTCAATTGAACGGTTGAAACAATGTATCAAACCAGAAGAACTAGCTCAATTGATCGATTGAAACAATGTAACAAATCAAAAGAACTAGCTCAATTGATGGTTGAAACAATGTATCAAACCAGAAGAACTAGCTCAATTGAACGGTTGAAACAATGCAACAAACCAGAAGAATCGGCTCAATTGATCGATTGAAACAATGTATCAAACCAGAAGAACTAGCTCAACTGAACGGTTGAAACAATGTAACAAACCAAAAGAACTATTGAACGATTGAAACAATATCAAACCAGAAGAACTGGCTCAATTGATCGATTGAAACAATGTATAAAACCAGAAGAACTAGCTCAATTGAACGGTTGAAACAATGTAACAAATCAGAAGAACTAGCTCAATTGATCGATTGAAACAATGCATCAAACAAGAAGAACTAGCTCAATTGAACGGTTGAAACAATGTATCAATCCAGAAGAACTAGCTCAATTGAACGGTTGAAACAATGTAACAAATCAGAAGAACTAGCTCAATTGATCGATTGAAACAATGTAACAAATCAAAAGAACTAGCTCAATTGATCGGTTGAAACAATGTATCAAACCAGAAGAACTAGCTCAATTGATCGGTTGAAACAATGTATCAAACCAGAAGAACTAGCTCAATTGATCGGTTGAAACAATGTATCAAACCAGAAGAACTAGCTCAAATGATCGGTTGAAACAATGTATCAAACCAGAAGAACTAGCTCAAATGATCGGTTGAAACAATGTATCAAACCAGAAGAACTAGCTCAATTGATCGGTTGAAACAATGTATAAACCAATTAAACAGTGATTAAGAGGAGTATCAAGATGGCAATCTAGTTTACCGTTTTAAGCACATTTCACGCGCAACCTACTGAGAACAGCATATACACATAATACATCGGAAGAACAGAGTCTACGTTGTTTGATTTAGGACTTTTTGGAGAGAACATACTGGGACTTATTTTTAAGGGAATTCTTGGCTTTTTCATTCCTGAGCCTTGATAAAATCTGTTAAATATGTCGACTTCTCTGTCATTACATGTGGCTGTTTTCTAAGTAAACCCTTTCAACACCTTGTTTAATTTTAGTCGTTGGCTTGCCAAATTACATATGATGTACAAAAAGAAAAGACACCGTATAGTAGAAGTCTGCCAATCTGACAGACGAGTTGTCATTAGATAGTATTGTCAAACGAGATTTACAAGAAAATTACATAAAAGTGTATTATGTTGTGGTGTCCGTCGATTTGTTTACCAGATTGGTTTCACACACAATAATTCGATAGACTGGTCTATGAATAATAAAGAAGCTTTCAGCTTTCAGGCTCAAACCTTTCTAGGTTAGGTTCACTGCAATAATACAAAAATATGGTTTCTGAACAGTGAACAGTTACCAAGCTTGGTAAATAGCTAGCACATGGGATACGCTAACACATGGGATACGAAAAACGTGTCTTGATAGTCAGGTCAGGAAAGTCACTGTGACTAAATGTAGAACATTTGCTGTTGCACAATAAAATTAGTTCTACTTCACAAACATAGACCAAACTATGCTGATTTTGTGCATTTTGGGTAAAAGTGAAGCCTATCTGTTTTGAGGTCACAAGGTCTAAGAAGAAACTGGTCAATGAAGAAACAAAATGTACACATGTAGCCGGCATTATAATATGCCATTCCGAATACTCATCACATTGTTTTGACTTTTTGTTGCTTAAAATATTCTAAAGTTAACACTATCAAATTCAAGTCTCAATGATCTATGTAACATTTTACAAAGAGTATATTCAATTTAATGACCTCATCATGACGGGAAACTAGAATCATTCGAAATAGTTCAGACTTGATCGTGCTCGAAAACAACTATCAAACTCCATGTATCAACGTCGACAAAGATCAGCTATCGGTAAATGTAATTAAGCTGTGCTCTAATTCGTTCTATTTATAACGGCAGAATAACGGTGCAGATTTTGGTCTGCTAACATATGCCATGATAAGGCTTGGTCTATGCTACTGTTAGTAGATTGCGCAATTATATATATATATATATATATATATATATATATATATATATATATATATATATATATATATATATATATATATATATATATATATATATATATAACACAAAGAAGACTTTTACTTTATATTCACATATAGTTATTAATGACACGAGTTTGGGATATATATATATATATATATATATATATATATATATATATATATATATATATATATATATATATATATTCATTTGTCAAATTGTTTTTTTATTCACATGTTACTGTGATTGTTAATGATTCATCAGATTTATCTATATCTGTGTGGCTTTTTTATACTTGATAAATCTTTTTCCATTTACACGTTAAGCTTATAATGATACTATAAAGCCTATCATCCACATACTTAATGTTTTTTGATTCAATATTAAATTAAATTAAATTTTGTCTTTTATTATAGAATCAAAATTGCATGTAAGCGATATGCAACCCATTTAAATAAAACCGTTTTCCGTTGATAAATTGTTTTACGCATTTTACGAGTCATAGTTTTATTTACATAGAGCTACATTTGAAATTCCTCATGAATATCTTTTGTCGTTTAAGGATGACAAACTGTATGTATGTATGTATGTATGTATGTATGTATGTATGTATGTATGTATGTATGTATGTATGTGTGTATGTGTGTGTGTGTGTGTGTGTGTGTGTGTGTGTGTGTGTGTGTGTGTGTGTGACCGCTCCGGTGGCTATGTGCTTAGAGCGTCCACGTCGGAAGTCATCACAAAATCTTATCGAAATAGTACTAGCAGCTGTTTTGCTTGGCGCTCAGCAATATGTGGTTAGTGTAGTGCTATGACTGGTCAGCGGGGTGTCAGGATGATGAAACTGGTTGGAACATGGTGTTACATGTCTGCAGCATGATGCCCCAGTGCTAGACATCACTATAAACGTGTGTGTGTGATTTGGATTTTTAACGTAGCTTTAACAATTTTTAGTCATATAAATTCGATGTCTGCAGTGTAGCAAACCAGAATGCGTGCATTTTACCACAAGAATTTATAACGTCGCAAACTTAAAACGGTTCCCAGCGTTTGGAGCTAGTCAAGTGCCCAAGCTCTTCGTCAGGGAATAAAACTGTTTATTTACACAAACACTGACTCCTCGACTGTAACGTGTCAGAATCAATTAGACAAATATTTAACAGGCGATGTAAACATTAAACATTGTGTAAGAATAATAAAAGAGGCAGTAAGAATAATAAAAGAGGCAATGATAAAAGAGGCAGTGTTTATGATATAGAATATCAATATTTGTGACCTAATTTCAGGCTGTGAAGAAAGGCCCGAAACAGAGCGTCACAAAAAAAAATGGAGCCATCTACAAGATTGTCTAAAATGTATATATCACGTTAGATATATGCATTAATGTTCTATAGCAAAGGACCTCAAACATGCTTTCTACGTTCCCTGGAGCTAATTCCTGAAGACCGCAAAAACACCAGAAATGTGTAAAATAATTAATTATGAAAATGTCTTCTTCACAGCAAACAGTTTTGATAATAAGTGCGATTTTTAGTTGCATCACTTACTTCTTGCTTGCGAAATTTCAACTGGTTTCAACTGCACGTATTTGAAGAATTCGGCAATACTTCTCTCGGGCGAATTTATTGGTCCCTCATGTGGCCAATGTGTGGTTTAATTTATAAATCCCTTTTCTAAAACAAAGATCTCATGAAAATCGTGTCGCATTTTAATGGAAAAGCATATGTAGTTTACTTTTGTTAAGGTCGATTAGCAATAATCCCGTTAAAAACGAGTGGGCAATATCCAAGTTCACGATGACTTAGGGTATGTAGCACACATTAATTGGTAGAAGAGCCTGAAGAAATGCACATGTAATATGAATTTTGTTTGTCTTTCTTTACGTGCAAAGCTAAACTTGATTATTTTCATCTAGATGAGGATCGAATATGGATGGACATAAAATATCGACTACAAGATGGAGATTCCTTGGAATCAGATCCCTTATGTATATTTTTTATTTCCTGATACTGCCATTTTTATCTTGCGTATCTTCACTCGGAAGTTGAAGAAATGCGTAGTATTGTGAATGGGAAAGCATCTGCAGACAAGAGGGGATTTTTTTGGCTTCGAGACGTATGATCCCCAAAATTAATTAAAACAAATTAAAATTTCTAACCAACCATTTCAAAGATTAGAATAATGTTTATATTAGATGTTTTTACATAAAAAGATAAACAAGAAACAATCTCAATGACCGAATTACCCGTCATCCATCTTAATTATTACTATCCATGTCTGGTCTGATAAATATATGGCAAACTGTCATATTGAGAAATAAAATTCAACCCACTGCGATTGTTTTGGATACTGCATATTTGCATTGATTTAATCGTGGAGAATGTTTACGTAATGATTTAGAATATTTTCCAGGATACACAGATTTAAAATACGTTATCGGCCAGCACATATTAGTAATAGGTAGATAATAGACATAAAGCCTCGTGTCACAATTATATTTCACATTTAGTTGCTACATTTGTTTCTCAGTACTGAACTTTCTACCGTATCCATATCATAACAGAATCATATCTTATTAGCAAAGACCTTCAAAGATAAATTCTCGGTGAAGTTCTTTTCATTGGTTTTCGGGCATTTTTTGAGTGCTTTAAAAAAACAGGGTGCAATGGGTCACAGAAATCCAGATCAGCTTAAATGCCTCATTACTCTCTGTGCATTGTCGTCTAAATACACAGGGACAAACACAACATAAAGCCAAAATTTTAATAAATAAACAATTACCTTAATATCAATACCTCACATGCCTAAATTTAACTCTTGCATCACCACATAAAAAAATGAGGGAGAGCAAAATGCACTTAAATTAGTCAGGGACTACATTATTTGGTACTGAACCTAAAATAATAATATTTTCCCCGAGTCCATTAATTATAGTTCTCCTGGAAACAGTAGGTGTGATACGATAAGCCTTTGTCCAGTTGGCACAAACCATATATGCATTAACCAAAAAAGAGTCTCGGTTGTGATGGTTTTAAAAGATGGGGTGAGGTGCTCCCTATCTTCTACTGTATCTAAATTATTATAGAAGTGCCATCCAGGCTCGATTTTCGTTGGAAGTTAAATTAATGAAATATAGATGTACAGCTCAGAGCCCACACTCAGCAATAACGACGGTTAAAAGTCAAATGTAACGAATAACAATTTAAAGCAATTAAATAGTCAAATGATTCCAATTTCCCAAGTACTCTCCTTCCGCTCGACAATGTAATGTCCTATTGCATCACTTGATTAGTAGTGTGACATATAATTCCATCTGCCCTTATATTCTACTTGATTAGTAGTGTGACATATAATTCCATCTGTCCTTGTATTCTACTTGATTAGTAGTGTGACATATAATTCCATCTGTCCTTGTATTCTACTTGATTAGTAGTGTGACATATAATTCCATCTGTTCTTGTATTCTGCTTCGTTAGTAGTGTGACATATAATTCCATCTGTCCTTGTATTCTACTTGATTAGTAGTGTGACATATAATTCCATCTGTCCTTGTATTCTACTTGATTAGTAGTGTGACATATAATTCCATCTGTCCTTGTATTCTACTTGATTAGTAGTGTGACATATAATTCCATCTGTCCTTGTATTCTACTTGATTAGTAGTGTGACATATAATTCCATCTGTCCTTGTATTCTACTTGATTAGTAGTGTGACATATAATTCCATCTGTCCTTGTATTCTGCTTCGTTAGTAGTGTGACATATAATTCCATCTGTCCTTGTATTCTACTTGATTGGTAGTGTGACATAATCCCATCTGTCCTTGTATTCTACTTGATTAGTAGTGTGACATATAATTCCATCTGTACTTGTATTCTACTTGATTAGTAGTGTGACATATAATTCCATCTGTCCTTGTATTCTACTTGATTTGTAGTGTGACATATAATTCCATCTGTCCTTGTATTCTGCTTCGTTAGTAGTGTGACATATAATTCCATCTGTCCTTGTATTCTACTTGATTAGCAGTGTGACATATAATTCCATCTGTCCTTGTATTATACTTAATTAGTAGTGTGACATATAATTTCATCTGTACTTGTATTCTACTTGATTAGTAGTGTGACATATAATTCCATCTGTCCTTGTATTCTACTTGATTGGTAGTGTGACATATAATTCCATCTGTCCTTGTATTATACTGTTAAGTGGGATCTTCTCTCCAATTGCTTCCACCTACTTCTCTTCCTCCCGCCTTTCTCAAAATTCTTTCTTTTCCACTTTTACGACTTCACTATACCTTTCCTCCTCCTCCTAGACTCTATACTTCTTTTCCTCCTCCTCCACTTCCTGCTCCAGACAACGTTTCCGACTCTATCTCAAATTCCGATTGGATATCGTTGTGAACCGATCCAATCAAACTTAGCGGACAATGTCATTCTCGCTGTCTGTCAACGTGAAGTTTGATGAAAATATGCCCCGTTCACCTAGCAGGTTTCCTCTGATCACTGAATAAACCTTTAACATCTAGGTGTGATACAGATAGCCTTAGTCTAGTTGGCACGATCTATCGCCTGTGTCGATTCAAGACTCCGCTCTCTGGCGGGTCACGGTAACCTTGCGTAACTGCATCTGCAATTAGATTAACTTGTCTATTGATGTTACTTGCCAATGAAAGTAAGTGGGTCGTGAAAACTAAATAAAATAATCGGAGATGGAGCTGAACTATTTATTATACACCTCAAAGTGTTGCAAAGCAAATATCGAAGTTAAACATTCCTTCTCGATTGTAGAATAATTGTTCTGATGCTTATTTAATTTTTAGAGTTAAAAGCACACGATAACAAACACACACACACACACGCGCGCGCGCTTGAGAAGAAAAACTGGTTTTTAAGATTGCTCCAAATGCAAATGTGCGTTACTATACGCAACAAAAGAAACAAAATCATAGCGACGCTACACGTTGAATACGGACACGATTATAAACGCAACATACGGTTATCTACTGCGCGATAAATGCCAATTCAGCGCTTCTGCTTATGATATCGGTTCCTTTCACGTATCTGAGATTCATCTGGTACTGCTGTAAGAACACCGACCATCGCATCAAGCATCCATTCGACAATGTCGCCCTCGCGAGCTAGGCGAGGTGTTGGTGGTCGGTCTCCAATATATACTTCCGCCCTATAAGTATCGCTTGAACCGTGGTACCAGAAACACGATTTCGCGGCATTCCCTCTCCGATCCTGAATAGTTCTTCTCGACAGGAGATACTATCCGACTGCCGTACGCGACGAGAAAAAAACGTCCCCTTTGTGCTCTTGCGGTACTACTGCTCCTAGTCCCGTGTCAAACGCGACTGTGTGGAGTACGAAGTATTTGGACAGATATGGTAGACGGACAATAGTGTCGGATCTCTGGCTATCCTTAAGCGTTAGGAAAGCGTGCTCGGACGCATCCGTCCAAATGAATTTACAAGGGGCCCGTTCACTGGTCAGGTCAGACAACAGCTCCGCAATCACACTGAAATTGGCCACATACCTCCGTTAATACCCGACCAATCCTAGCAATGACATCACCTCAGTTTCAGTTCCTGGTGGAGTAGGCGGAATTTCGCAGCTACTCTACCTTCGACTTCTTTGACACGGCGTGCCTTGACTCATGGTGTGTCCCAAATAGTCCAACGTCCGGACCCCAATGTGGTATTTGGAACGGCTATCAGCAAATCATGCTTGAAGTAGCCGTTCCAAAACATCAGCTGGCAGAGTAAGGTGCCCACCCCATGTTTCTATGGTCAGCAAGAGATTATCCATTCAGTTTTGAACACTACCACTATCGCGCATGGTGTCACGAAATTGCATAAACCCTTTTATTTATTAAATACAAGTACTCGAGTTTCATTTCTGTGTATAACGATACCCGAGCTTGATTCATGTATATTGTGTTGTATTTCGAAATAATGAGCTAATAGCCCTTGAAAATTCCAAATTGGAAAAATATTTCTCCTTCGAGACAGAAGCAAAATTATGTTCTTTGTCAGATCTCATTTCGACATGAAATTCAGTCACCTGATTCAGCTTCCGGTAGTAGACATAAAAGCGATGGGTGCCATCCTTCCTTTGCACAAAGAATACAGGAGCGATGTACGGATTATCCGCTAGTTTGATTACACCTAGGGCGATCATCTTCTCGACCTCTTCTCTTACCACTTGTCCTTTCGTGGGACAAAGGGTAGGGTTTTCGCTAGACTGGCAGCTCGTCCACTAGATTTAAACCGAACTCGACAAGTGACGTTCTCCTGGGTATTTCCTTAAGCACATCAGATAACCCTGCCAGCAATGTGTCTATCTCTTCCCATTGTTTCTCAGTCAACATATGGTCAGACTCCACTTCCGAGGGCGTCTAAGACCTCGTTAATGATAACTTAAGACAGCGTTCTCGCCTTCCGTATCATCTTCGTTGTCCTCTGTAACCATTGTGGCGACCACAAAATCACTGACGGTGTCTCTTTCACTGTATCTCTTAAACAGATTAGCATTGTACATCTTCTCCTTAGTCGGTATCCATATCCGATATATTTGACCCTAGACTTTCCCGGTTACGATGTACGGTCCGCTCCACTCCAAGAAACGTTGCAGCTTGTTGTGTTTTGGGGGCAACAACTGAAACACCTTGACCATACTTCATACTGGCATGGTTTCGCGTGCTTGTAATATTTTGCATGACGCGACATCGCTCGCTTCAGGTTCTCCTGTGCGAGGCAACAAATTTCTTCCAGTACTTACAGGTACTACGTACCTCTTCGACAGCGTGATCGTCCGTCCATAGCTGTCTCGGTACGGCGATAGGGACATGTACGGTCCTCCCATACAAGAATTCAAAGGGAGAAGATCCTAAATTCGCTTGTGGTACTTCCCAATATGCGAAAAGCATGGTTAGAATATACCGATCGCGCTTTTGGGAAGGACTTCATGCAGATTAAGCGTGTTTTTGAGAGTCCTATTAAACTACTCGATCAGTCTGTCACATTGGGGATGATACGGTGTCGTCGTGGGATGCTTAATCACCATCAGCCGGTTCACCTTTCCTATCACACGACTCCTTAATTGTGTCCTTGATCGGTCAGGATCTCGTCGGGCACTTCGACTTTTGGTCAAATATTCAACAGTGCTGCACCGATGGTTTCCAAATCAATATAATAATAATAATAATAATAATAATAATAATAATAATAATAATAATAATAATAATAATAATAATGAGGACTTTGTATAGCGCCTAATCTTTCGAAGGTCTAAGCGCTTTACACCATCAATAATGATATGACTACACTACAGAAAAACAAATGATAAAAACATTGAAATTGGAAAACATAAAAACATGCTGAAAACGTAGAAGATACTAAACGTTATTAGGTCCCTAAGTTTGACCCTGCTATCGAAACAGGTGAGTTTTAAGAGCACAATTAAAAGGGACCACTGTGTCTTTGTGTCTAATTTCAATGGGCAACTCGTTCCACGTCGCCGGGCCCTTGTATGCAAAATAACATTGTCCATATGACATTGTTTTCACCGTGGGAACAATGAGTATACGATTGTCAGAAGAAGAGCGTAAGGATCTAGCTGGTGTATGCACATGGGTGAGGCTCGATAGGTATGTTGGATTGGAGTCTGTCATTGAAACATATCACCGAGAACAAATTTTGTGTTTGATTTTGTATGGAATCAATAGCCAGTGTAGGGTACAGAGCAGTGATGAGGTGTGCTCTGATCGAGGTACTCTCAAGATGATCTGTGCAGCTGTGCTTTGAACTTTTTGAAGTTTCTGGAGTAAATATTGTAACAAACCAGACAGAATTGAGTTACAATAGTCCAGTCTTGAAAGTACTAATGAACACATGAGTGTATTAGTGGCATCAACTGAAAGATATGCGTCTCAGTTCAAGATATGCATCCTTTCATATGTTCATAACATGTTGGGGCAATGTGAGAGTACTGTCTAGAGTAACGCCTAGGTTTCGTACTGACTGTAATAATTTAATGTTGGTGTTGCTAATATTTATTGTCTGAGGTAAAGGATGTGAATGAGAAAGTCTTTGTGTTGTGATCATAATTGCCTCAGTTTCATCGTCATTCATCTGCAGCTTGTTACATGTCATCCATGAATTCACATCAGAAATGCACCTCTCTACTCCATGGATGGTATCATCAACTTCAGTTGAGTGGCTAGACTTGTATATTTGGGTGTCATCAGCATATAATTGGTGCGACACTGGGTGATGATCTATGACACTTGAGAGCGGCTGAGTGTACAGAATGAAGAGAACAGGTCCAATAACAGATCCCTGTGGAACACTACAATATACTTCAACTGGGCTGGAAAGTATTCCATTTGCAGATATAATTTGTGTCATGTTCACTAAGTAGGACTTGAACCACTGTAAGGCTATATTCTGAATGCCAAATACATGCTGGAGACGGTGAAGTAATATATCATGGTCTATTGTGTCAAATTCTGCAGATAAATCCAGGAGTGTGAGGACTGTAATCTGTCCACTATCCAAAGCAGAGAGAATGTCATTAAATACTTTTAGAAGAGTAGTTTCCGTACTGTGGCAAGGGCGACATGCAGACTGTATATTGCTAAAAAGACTGTTTGAATTCAAATGAGATACAAGTTGGGTTAGAACAACCTTTTCTTAGATTTTTTTATATGAATGGGAGATTATAAACTGGGCGGTAGTTCTTTAAATCGTTACGGTCATGTGTTGGTTTCTTCAGCAGAGGCTTTACGACGGCAATTTTTGAAAAATGATGGGAATTCCCCCGATGAGAGAGAGATATTAATAACATCAGTTAGTGAAGGCAATATTGGGTCTAAGCACTCAAGAAAGCAGTGATGTCGGAATTGGATCAAGTTCACAAGACTTTGGTGCAATTTTCATCATGATTTTCCGTACTAAATCAATAAAAACAGTTTCAAATGCTCCTAATGGTTGTCGCTGAAATTCTGCATCATAACTTTATGGTGACGAGTCAGTTGTGCTGTCAAGCGAATCTCTAATGGTTTGTACTTGGTCACGGAAGAAATTTGCAAATTGGTCCGGAAGGTCTACTGGCGAGAAGGTTGTTGGAAAGAGTATACATTTGTTCCTTGACATTAGTTTGTTAGTTATCTCGAAGAGCTCTTTGCAGCTGAAACTCTCCGTGATCTTAGTACTGTAGTGGGATAATTTGGCTAAATGGACTATGCTTGTGACGTTCTTCTTAGCGACTTCATAGATTTGTTAATGAATAGTGAGGCTGGTGGAAAGCCAAAGCCTCTCTGTTTTTCGGCGATGTCTTTTAGCAGTGCGAAGCTGGTCCCTAACATTGCTATACCAAGGAGAACACTTTTTTTTATTGATACTCTGCATTTGGTGGCTGTAGCATGTTTTTCAAGTAATGAACGCAGGTAGTTGTTTGGATTAGTTCAAACGATGTGTGGCAGAAATTGAAGGTTGTGTTGTACTTAAGGCATTTGATCATGGAATTCTTTGTAATTACAACAATTCCACCTGAGCGAGAGCTGCGGGGGAACGACTTGGTGGAGTAATTGCTTGGTGTAAATCCGCACACTTAGGTTCATCGCCTGACGATCGTAACCATGTTTCTGTCAGGATGAAGACGTCGATATTCCTTACGTTGATAAAATTAACTATTTCTTTGCGCTTTTCCGGTGATCCCACTGACTGAGCGTTGAATAATGCAATACGTAGTGGTATCCCTGGGACATTTGACACAACGGTTGATGATTTAAGAGGAATTTGAACCATGTTATTAAAATTAACGGCAGAATTTTTAAATTGTTTATCTGTGATGGACGAAAGGGAGATAAGTGGAATTCTTCTTCCTGGTCTACGCCAGCCAGCTTTGAACCAACGTTTCTTTTTTAGCTTCCGTTTAGATTCAACGCGACAGCCTACGAATAGCGTGTAGCGTAATCTACTACCGTTACAATATATAGAATTCGTTGCGACGACACGTTACTTGGTAGATTTAAGTTACTGGCAGTAATTATGAAGCAAATATCGACATGAGTTCGATCAAACCCATCCCTACGCGTCGAATTGATTCATCGATAAGGAGTGTATTCCCCAAGGGGACGGGTCGATGATCCATTTTAGGTGCCATTCTGTGACACTTATCACAGGAGAGACATAACTAATTAACATCTCCTTGGACCCCTGGCCAGTAGAATTCCTCGACAAGACGATCACGTGTCTCGTAAATTCCCATGTGTCCTCCTATATTATTTACATGCGCGAGTTTCAAATTTCACCTCGTTTCTCTTTTCGGCACGACTTACCTTAGTACTTGTGCCCATGGCGCGATACTCTTTAATCATCTGTCTTTCTGTATCCCTTTTATTATGATACTAAAAGTACGTCATTCCTTGTCTCAACTTACTAAACAATTAACACGACACTGTTACACGTTCTTAACCCTATATTTACATGCTGACAACACCTAACGTCGCTCAGTTAAGATATTGTGACCGATATTTGCTGAAAGTAATTTTAATCTACCAAGTAGCAAATAAAAAAATAAAACATACACAAGCTGAAGATCATAAAACTTCAAATTGCCCAGGATGAAAAATATCTATACTGTTCACTAATACTTCCTAATAAATGATAATTTCGGTCGTAAATATAATATTTATGTCTAATTCAGATCCCATACGATTCTGCCGCTGTGATGGTTATAGTTGGGGTGGGGTGTTCCTTAACATTTAACTAAATTAATATAGAACTCACATTCTGGCTCGATTTTCGTTAGAAGTTAAATTTGTGAAATATAGCTGTGCAGCTCAGAACCCACAGTCGTTCAGCACTAACGACGGTTGAATGATTGAAAAAGTAAAATTCAACGAATAACAATTAAATAACAATTAAATAATCAAATGCTTCAAATTTCCTAAGTACTTTTCTTCCGCTCGACCGTGTAATGGCCTATTGTATAACGTGATTAGTTGTGTGAGATATATTGCCGCTTGTCTTTGTAATATATTCATCTATGTGATCATCTCTCCTATTCATCCCAATTCCTTATATCCTCCCGCCATTCTCAAGAGTCATTCTATTGCTCCTCGACTTCACTATCCTCCTCCTCGACTCTTCTATACTCCTTTTCCTCATCCTCCACTACCTCCTCCAAACTACTTTTCCTCCTAAATCAGTTTATATCCACCTTCTCAAAACCATCCTTCGTCGAAATCTGTCCTTGTATTCTACTCGTCTGTGTATTCTATCCTATTCCTACCAATTCCGTATCATCTTCCTGCCTTTCTCATGAGACCTTATAGCGCTCCTCCTCGACTTCAGTATCCTCCTCCTCCTCGACTCCTCTTTACTCCTTTTCCTCATCCTCCATTACCTCCTCCAAACTACTTTTCCTCCTAAATCAGTTTATATCTACCTTCTAACCACCATCTTTCGTCGACATCTGTCCTTGTAGTCTACTCGTCTGTGTATTCTCTCCTATTCCTCCCAATTCCTTCTCCTTCTACTTTTCGACTTCACTATACTCCTTCTCCTCCACTTCCTCTTCCAGACTACGTTTCCTTCTTCTCCACAATCTATGCAGCTCTCTCCACCGACAATGTTTCGTCGCCACCAACTGTTCTGCTAGTCTCAACTTCACCTCCTCTCTTAGAGACTCGGGACCCAACCGGAAATTATGTTCCATAAAAAGTATCTTTTTCGAAGCTTTATCTTTTCTTAGAATTTGTTTGATAGTTTTACCACCAAATTATGAGTGGCTTTCTTGGAGCAATCCTATTTAATCAGCAATCTTCCCAGGAGAACTACTGACCTTTTGCTTGCGGGTTATGAAGTTATAATTCGGATCTATATGGAAATCACAATCTCCATACACACTCTCCATCTCGAATTTCGATTGGATATCGCTGTGAACCGATCCAATGAAACTTAGCAGGCAATGTTGTTCTCGCTGTCTGTCAACGTGAAGTCAGATGAGAATATACCCCGTTCACCCCGCGGATTTCCTCTGATCTCTGAATAAACCTTTATCATGTAGGTGTGATACGGATAGCATTTGTCCAGTTGGCGCGATTTATCGCCTGTGTCGATCCAAGATTCCGCTCTCTGGCGGGTCACGGTAACCTTGCTTAAGAGATTATCTGTAGACATCAAACAGATGGCACCGGCAATTATACATGTCTTAGTAACTGGGCTTAGCATGTCATAGTAGTTTTAGGAATACACTTCATTTTCATGTGTTCGGCGATTCTCCTATGTCCGTGTGTGTGTGTGTGCAAGACGTGTATTACGTTCGTTAAGTCCATGTATAATAACATGTATAATTGGCATGTGTTTAGTGTCTAAATATTGCTGGGAGGTAGAGTTAATTTCTTATGCAAAGTTACGGGGACCCAATCTAGACTACTTTTGTCTTCTTGAATCAATACTCCGCCAACCCAAACATCAACATATATCTTAAAGTATTGAAATTAGGAGGTGAAATAAAATAACTGGTGCACTCTTAAGAATGACCTTCAACTTATGCAAAGCCTCCTGACATTTTTTTCAGACCAGTGAAACATGGTTTATTATTTAGGATTCTTGTTATCTCTTGCATTCTTAAGAAGTCGTTGGTTTTTAGGAATCTTTGGGATTTAATTCACATTACTGTAAATTCTTTTTAAACATTATTTTTATAACATTTATCAGTTCTATTAGATTTAAACGTGACCAGTTATTGTTTTTGATCTGCCAATGTTTGTAATTGATGGTCTTCATTCAAGACTCAAACAGCCACTTAAGGCTGTATTCAGCAATCAATACCATACTGGTATCAGTGACAAAGTAATTAATATAAATAAGAATAAAGTTGGTCCAATAATAGAACCTTGTCATTACGAGTTACAACCTTCTACATGAAAACTACTATGAAAACTAATTTACTAGTCCAACACGATTATAATGGCTAATAGGGTCGTCAAATGTGAGACAATAGTTAGATATTTGAAAACATGTCTTTTAAATACTTTGCCAAAACAGCCTTGTGATTCTTTCGGCATATAATTAGAGAATAAAGTTTGTGAACAGAAATTATACTTGTGTCCAGGGATAACAAAACTATTAATTTTTCAGCAGTTGTTAAAAACTTTTGATAAATGGTATGACATATTGTGCCTTTTGTAAGTAATTTGCGATTAATTATGTTAGGACCCAGTCTCGTACCGAGGTCTAGAGTCCATATCGGGTCTTCTAGATTATTTAACTTTTATTCACATTTGAGCCCAATAACATGAAAGAACATGTCGGGTGAGTTTGATACTTCTCTCGAAATGTGCAACTCGTTTTAGCAAAATCTATGAGCTGATACCAGATACTGCTATTTTTATGTTCTTTTCGCTAAGTTGTTGTTGCCGTATCTCGATGCCCCAGAAAGTACAAGACCAGTGCTCTCTCGATGCACTGCGTCACTATTTACAACTAATGGGGTGGCATTTGGGTTCACTCTTACTTACCTCTTGTCGGGGGGGGGGGGGGGAGGATTACCTACAACTAGGCAGGAGTTCAACCAAGCCGTGCTATGCAGCTTTAATTCTCATTTATTCAAAACTCATACATTTAAGATTATGGCAGTATCAGGGTGCTATGCATTGCCTATCTATTCGGGTCTTTTTAATTTTGAGCTGACGTCATCTCTTTTTTGCGAATCACCATTGCCTTTCATACTACCTGGTTCTGCTTTTCAGTTTTTTTTCCTTTTAGGTACTGTAGATGCACAGTCCGGTACCGATATCAACATCATATAGACAATGCACATCATATGTGTTCATTGGAGAGCAATTCACTTCATATGGGTACATGCAAGACATACACAACTTTCAACAGGTCATTCTTCCACTGGCGATCTGTGACAGGGAAATGAAAACATGATTTGGATGATGATGATGATAATAATAATAATAATAATAATAATAATAATAATAATAATAATGATAATGAGGACTTTTTATAGCGCAGAATCTTTAAAAGCTTGAAGCACTTTACAATATCTATAATGATATGACTACAGAAAAACAAAAACAAAAACCATGTGTTAAATCCGCGCACTTGGGCTCATCGCTTGATGTTCTTAGCCATGTTTCTGTCAGGAAGAAGACGTCGATATTCTGGTGGTTGAGAAAATTAACTATTTCCGTGAGCTTTTCCGGTGGTCCTACTGATTGGGCGTTGAATAATGCAATACGCAATGGTATCTCTGGTACAGTTGACACAACGGTTGACTATTTATGATGGATTTGAACCAGGTTATAAAAATTAACGGCTTAATTTTTAAAAACAATGTATCTGGTAAAGGTCGAAAGGGAGATATCTATAATTTTTCTTCCTGTTTTACACCGGCCAGATTTGAAATGTTTCTTTTATGGCTTCAGTTTACTTTTAAGTAATGATGAATGTAGTCCAAGGTCGTTTAGTCTTGAGCACAATGTAGAATGGAGAGCCAAGGTGTGGTCATTTCAAGCATTTAATGAGGATCCATCATAGCATAAACGGGTTGACTGGCGATCACGTGATGACGATTTGTTCAACAACAAAGGAGGTCATAACAGTGGAACAAGACAGCTGCGAGAAATGTCTAATTGTTCTCGTTTTTAAAAACAAGGAAATTAAGAAACACATACGAATTGAACAGCCAATGCATGATGAAACACAATAATGTAGACGAAGATATACAACAAGCACATATATCACGAAAAACAGCACAAAAACGGAAGAGCATCGTCAAGCCGGTTAAGCGATAGCGGCCATCTTTTTCATTATGTGTACGCTGCTCGGCAGTCTCGTGCGTGAACAGACAGATACAGCCATATACATCATATGGCACCGCTCTTGGTAAAGGTTATTAAATAGCACTTCGTATGGGTTCATTGAAGGCATGACCGTCTTACAACATATCTTTTTTCTACTGTCGTTTATCAGCATGGAATACAAACATTTCTGGATCTTGTGTTCCATTTTGACACAACGTGTGCAGGACTGGTGATGTTAATGGGGAAATCAGTGGGCCAAGAAAATAATTCTGGTGAACTGTGACAATTATGCAACTGCTGAAATCATTAGAAAAGGCCAATCCAAAATACCTCTTATAATGAAAGGACTATATTGAATAAGGTCCATTTTCTGCCCCCCCCCCCCCTTTTTATGATGAAAAAAAAATTCTTGTAAATATCACAACTCTGTGTCTTATTATATTATTAGATTATAAATCACCTTATTATGCATTAAATATGCATATAAATTTCTTTTTCATACCTAAACACGACCTTTGAACATGGTCTGGTATGGGAAACTTACGAGAAATTACTACATTTGAGCAACTTTAACCTAGAAATAAAATATCAGCGCAGACTTGATCCAGAGGCGTAGCTAGAGTGTTTGGCGTCCGAGGACAATATTCATTCTCCCCCCCCCCCTCAACTCTGAAACCCATTATTTTCATCAATAAAATTACCATTATCCGTTACAACCTATTTCAAAGCCCATTTTGGCGCCCCCACTAGTATGGCGCCCGGGGACATATGTACCCCCCTGCACCCCCTAGCTACGCCTCTGACTTGATCAGACAAGGTATTTACACTGCTTGGTTCATTTTTATTCAGAATGTTAAGTTATAAAATTTATTTACCGTGTTCACGTTTGCGCTAATCATTAAAAATTAAAATATTCGTGAATTTGGCTGGCTAAGTATCTTCGTCCTTGTTGTACATGTTGCACCGTAGCTGTCGCAGTTTCGCTACGCGTGAACAATTAGACCCGCCTTTCTAGAGTGCGCTATATTATTTCATTCATTAGTATATTTTAAAAATCCGTGAATAATAACGATTCCGATAATTTAAAAACAATATTTTCCATTTTTTTCTCTCTTTCTTCATCTTTTTATAAATTGCCTAGAGAACAGGATTTTTTAAAGAGGCGCTGAAGGGGCATTAGAAATTATATGTAAACAAAGACTACGTGGAGAAAACATTCAATGAAATTATATTTTGACGTTGCCAATACTTGGCAAAACAAAAGGATACTTTAAAAAATAGGGTAAGTATATACATATATTATTTATTTTATACAATAATAACACTTGTTTTTCTTCTGTTTAATCACGATACCGATTGATAACGTTATGTTTTTAACTGTTAATTCACTATTACAATGTAGTTCCGTAAATGTAATCTAAATGAATCAGTCAATTTTCTGCTGGCACTAACGTTTACAACCGGCGTATTTTTTTAAATTAAATTTTGTTAACTGAGTCATTCTTCATATAATAGCAATAGTAATTTTGTAAAATTAAACTATTAACTATGCAAACAACAATTAATAGTCTGCAATTATATAGATCAGATGGGAAAACAAATTGTCATTTGCATGATATATATCCGCAAGAACGTAAGTTTCAATAGCTCAAACGGTATAGAGGTTGTTGTTGTACCAAGTTCAAAACTCCATATTTTCTTTAAAAATTTTTTTAAAGAATTAATATCCACAATATCAACAGCTGTGAATTTACAGCTTGAAATAAAAATTTTAACAGCTCATTTTTCAAAACCACAATAAAAAATGCACAACTTACTACTCAGGTATAATAAAACAAAATCAAAACTATAATGCAATAACATTTACAGGTGAAAATATTTTATTCAAAGTAAAACTGGCTTGAATATCAATATTACTACTGCTATTAATAATAAATAATAAAAGCAGAAGTAAAATAGTACTAAAACATAACCAACATACATTTCTTTTGTATGGGAAATAAACAATGGGGGTACTTATTAACCATAAGTTAACATATATTCACACCAAAGTGATTTAAAAGTACAAAATGTTGGCTTCTGTTATACATCATAACTTAATACACAATAAAATTATTATATAAATCAATTAATTATGACAATTAATACATCATAAGATGAGGTTTTTTTATTTCAATATATTCTACATACAATCTGTTTCAGGCTGCATCTCTACAACAACTGAGTGGGTTGAAGTTGCAGGCTTCAAGTACAAATATACAATAAATATGACTGCCTAAGTGAATTGTTGCAAAATAATGAATAATAACCATAAACGAAAGTTATATAACACTTTATGTCAGATGTGACAGCTTGTTAAATGGTATAAAAATCATAATGTTCAATTAATTAATTTCTAAAAAAATCTGAAATGCCTAAAGCATATCAATGTTCCTGGCGCTACGAAAGGGTAAAAGCATCAGCTAGAACAAAAATACTTACAACAATCACTCTTGAAAAGCATACAGAGGAATTATTGCAAAGGCAGGTAACACAAGATAGTTGCCGTAGTAAATATTACAGAAATCTGTCAGTCACACAGTTACCAAGTCCACAGCATGATCCAGATTTTCAGTTACCATCTACATCAACTGCCAACTTGAAAAGCCCACAATCAATTCAACTTCAAATTCCATCAACACCAAGATCACACAGACGTTATGTTGTATGTAAAAGACCACATGGGCATCGAAATCATCTTGTTAATGTCCCAATCTGTGCCATTACCCAGTCTTTTGTAGAGCGTGGTATATTTATAAACTCTTATAGTAGATGCTGCAATTTTCATTTGCAAAACTCATTCTTCACTAATGAATCCTTACAATGTATCAGTGCAACAAAAGAGTTTGAAGACTTTTCAAGAACAGATATTGCCTCACTTTTACATAATGTGCGTGAGTTAATTAAAACAAAGTCATATTTTAACTTTGATGTTCATGCCAATGACTTGAATATACGAGAGAGAGAGAGAGAGAGAGAGAGAGAGAGAGAGAGAGAGAGAGAGAGAGTCATATTTTTGAATCAATGAAAAAATTCACAAATACTTACCATGACTTATTTTTCATTAACCTTTAGTTTACGTTCATGATGGTTGCAAACGGGATTTCCTCCCAAGTTTGAATGGAAGTTACATTCATCCAACAACTTCCGATTTGTGTACACTGTAAATCGCCGTCGTAGTAGGCTAGGTGCTGGTTAATCATGACATTAACAAAGTGAATAATAAAATGAGCGTTGCCTTTTGGTCATTATAGACAAAAGTTCTTTACAAATGTGTACATCCCTTTGTTACGTGCTTAGACTCGAATAAACTTTAACACAGAAAAAGTAAAAATAACAAGCTTGTAAAACTTAATAAACAATTTACTGAGTACAATTATTTTTCAGAAAAGACAAATAAACGTACGGTTTTAAGAATCAATTTCAAAATTAATCCAAAATAATTCAAAATATTATCCATTAGAGAAATTGCAAAAGTCCTGGTAATAAAAATGTCCAAATAATTCTAAGTTCGAATTCCAGCGAAGTATCTAATATGGAAGACGATGTTTCTTGATGAAGTCAGTTCTTGTTAATGAAAATCTATGAGCACATATTCTTTTCCAGATAACTAACAAAATAATTCCTCTTGATCCAAACGAATTGACACAATTTCCAGTACACGGTAACTCAAAAAAGACACACACAACTTAGCATTCTAAAAGCCCAAACATCTACTGAATAATTCTTCTCGCTCCAAGACATAGTTTATATACCTGTTTTTACGTAAACAAGAAAGGGGTTACGACCTTCTAGAATCTCTCAGAATAATTTTACGTTCAAGAAATCACGCAAACAGCGTATGACCCAACTAAATTAGAAAGATGTTTATACTTTATTCCATTTTGTCCTTGGAACCAACCAATCATTTTAAAAGCTTGTTTACAACTCTGAAACCAGGTCAGAAATGAGGTCAACACCTGGTGTTTACTCTGCAAAAGTACAGGTCAGCCCCCTTCAATGAACGAATCTTAAAACTTAAAATGCCAAATTTAAATCTAACAAACAAACAAAAAATAAAAATAAATATAAATGACTTATATCAAATATACGTAACACCCTTCGAATCACAGATACATGGATGTTGCGAGTTTAATATTGTATTCCCACGCTAGTTTAAAAATAGCCGCATATGGTGTTGAGTGCAATACATATAGCCTGTTTCTTTCTTGTATTCTTTGTTCTATGTTTATATCATATCAGCCACCGTAATTTATTTGTTTTAAATATGTTTCATTGAACATTTTAAGGAGAGAGAGAGAGAGAGAGAGAGAGAGAGAGAGAGAGAGAGAGAGAGAGAGAGAGAGAGAGAGAGAGAGTAAACTGGGGATACATGATGTTGTGATTATATTAATATATTCCGCTTTGAGGTCATTTACGCAAAACCCTTCATTTTTATTATTTCTAAAACATTTTTAATCATTTCATTAAAACTTTTAAACCAATAGTGTTTTCTTTATTTATTAATGTCCATATTCTATATTTAAAGAAGACTGCAATGGAGAATATTAGAATTGCCAATTTTGTAAAGTGTAGATTTATCAGTATAATTATGTTTAAAACTAATATATAATCACTGATGCGGTTAGTATTGTTGCCTTTTTTGCACTTATTTTGCGGACTAGGTAGTGTATTTATGATAGTCGACTAATATCATGTGATCATTCGTTTAGAATTTGAAATAGACTATTGTGCTTCCTTGGCATATTAATAAAGTGCGTTCGCGCCATTATCGATTGTGCTGCTAAACATTAGGCCTATGTAACGTGGCTGCGCTGGCGGGTGATCAAAGTGTTATTAAGACAATATTGCACAAGGCCTGGTCAGAGGTATTGCGCAACTTGGAAACAACACTGGAAGACCGCCTCCCACTAATTGGCGTTATCTAGAAGATGATCGCTACGGTGTAATCTGCCCGGTCAGTGAATATAGTAATCTGAGATGGTACTTTGAACAAGACAATACACGAGCCCCCGTAAAGATAAAATATGAATTTAATTAAAAATACAATTAAGAAAAGAATGACACTGTGAATTACACTTTCTCTCTTTCTGAATACACTTAGTTCAGAAAAAAAAAAATACAAATGCTGAAGCTTTAAAATACTGGATACATTCAAAGAATCCAAACACTAATGAAAATAAATGAAGTTAGCCGTTAATACTGAGAGTAACTTTCATCAAGGAATCGAATGTTCATTTAACATTGGACTGTTGAATGATTCAACATGACCTTTTTCGTTGACTGGTTTTTCTTTCTTTTCCCTGCGTGCGTCCGTCTCCAGCTTGCCCTTTTATTGAACGGGAATTCCACACTGACTTCTTCCTTTTGACTTTCCGCTGATTCTCACTCTTGCCCAAAATAAACTATTGCTTTTGACTTCTCGCTGATTCTCACTCTTGCCAAAGTAAACTATTTTTCCTTGTAAAAGAAAAGGGTAAAACGCCCTAAGTATCTCGCTACTTTCAGAATATCGATTGTTCGTCCGTCTTCATGTTCGAACAATCAGATCTTACTATCAGTGTTATCATTCATACGGCTAACAATTTCTATACATGTTTTCAGATCAATAGAGCTATACTGTTAATTATCGACATCAGAATTCGGGAAAGTCATATATTCCCGTAAATCATTACGTAAAGTGAGGCAATATAACATAACACACAATTCATATTTACTTAATATGATAAATTCAAATTAATGTAACCTTTCCAATCATAAATGTACACGGCGGGTTTTCTACACTACCCATTTACCTACGTACGTATATAAGGTAAAATGCTAATTCAGAATTCAAAATACATTATTAAATCACTGTAAAACCGACTATCCATACAAAATATGAACACGTCACGCATCTGTAACAAAGAAACATATCCAAGTACGTTATTAAATCAATGTAATACTGAACTAGTTATATCGTAGTATCGATACATTATTCATCTAAGACAAAGATAAACAGCATATACATTACACCATAATAAAGGTGAATTTGAGCTAAATACCTTTTGTGTTTTTGGCGTCTTACAAACGTTCCACATTCAGTTCCCTGGAACCACAATTAATTTACGAACGTCTTTCTTTCAAAGACGTACGGAGTCTTCTCCGGGATTGGAATCAATTATTCTGACCGTCTCTTGCAGACGTCTTCCTAGACTGTCTAACATCGTTTGATACGAACTATATATTTCCCGATTCTGGGTTTCGGCCCAACCCTCTGTCCTGTACATTTGACCAATCGGCATAAACGCTATTCTTACTGACCTTATGGAAACCGTCTCTCACGATGTCAAAAATGCCACTTAGGATCGAAATATCCCCTTATCATTTGTCTCAATCATTTTTGAAAGCTCTACGTGAGTAATCCCATAATTTTACGTGTCAAACACTCAGTCCGTTTTCACTTTAATTATTGTACCAAGCCTGACAAAGTTAAGAAAACATTCTTTCCGTTCAACTCTATTCCAAGACAGTTGATTGTCGGCTAGCCTACGAATTAATTACTGGATGTCACTGACGAAAAATTTGGCACTTGACAGCCTACAATATATGCATTTTTGGTATTTGGTTGGTGGTGGTCAATTTACCCATTATCATTCATATTTCACAAAAGTATGAAAAAATTGCAAAAGTGTTGGTATAAGGTATATTAAATATTGCTTGGCATTCACATTAATATGCGGACAAATATATAGTTCATAAACGGATCATAGATTGAATAGAGGCTACATCAAGGGGTATGGAAGTCAAAGTATTTATTTTGATTTCTGCTATAGATTGAAACACGTGCTTATGTGTGTTTGTGTGTGTGTGTGTGTGTGTGTGTGTGTGTGTGTGTGTGTGTGTGTGTGTGATATATTGCCATGAAAATATAAGGATACAAATACATAAAGAACACTTGTCATTCCCAGTGAAGGTAACAAACCAATATATTTGGTGATGAAGCGAACATATTGGCCCCTGTCAGTGCATCTTATATATTATTATCTTTCAGTAATATTAAACAATAATTCAATTAATTCAATACAATTAAACATCGTCAAATAATGTTAATCAATATTTCATATTTGAACAATTTGTATTTTTTATGGTTAAGTACCTTTTTGTCAATGTAATTTAGGTGTAGTATTCAGTTGACGATTATATATATATATATATATATATATATATATATATATATATATATATATATATATATATATATATATTTGCTTTTGCCTTTTATAGATCAATTTGGTATAGTTTTAGAAATAAAATTTTAATTACAAAGCTTTATAACCCAAAATTAAAATGAATTCATATTGCAAAATTTAAAATTGAGTGATTAGTTCTTGATAAAGCGGTATCTATGATAAGTATTAGGAAAATATGAATACTTTTCTTGTCTTTTAATATAGTGTTTTGACACCCCGTTATCATGGCAACGGACACGTGAACACAAAACTGATGTCAGAAATAAATGTTAACCACCTCATATGTACAGTATACATAATATAAGGACATTTGGAGAGGGGGCAGAAAATGGCCCTTATGCAATATAGTCCTTTGTTCCAAGACCAATATGGTGTGCTGCCAAAGGACAATTCGTTTTTCAGATTCGACATTTACCTGAACGAAACGTTTTAGCACACTTCAATCACTTCAGAGCATTTTTTCAAGCAACTATCTGAGTATACGGTATGTGACATTTTCAATTGACTAATCTATGTTTATACTGGTCTTGCCATCTTCAAAATGGACCCATTTTGTGCTGGACCCATTTCGTGCTGGTGTCAAGATTTGTTTCTTTCGGGATTCGCACTTGAGCCCGCCCCAGTCCTGTATGGGGTAGTGTTTGAGTCAAGGGCGGCATGGGGCTATGGTTGGAGGTCATGGGACAAATGCTTCTTTATTTGTAGATTCCATGAGCCGTCCGTTTTGTAGGGAACCTTTTCAGTCGTACTTGAAAGCTCCAGCTGGCAAGCATGGGCTATGATGACCACAACGTTTCTGGTTATTCGTTTCGTATTGGAGCATCCAAAACTACAGCTGTACTTGGTACGGAGAAACATCTAATTCAAACTTTAGGAAGTTGGTCTTCGTCATGTTATACGCGCTACATCAGAGTTCACCCTAACCTACGTCGTTCTGCTCAGGAACAGTTGTGTACACATATTTAGGATCGTGCTTTGGACACCAGTTCTTCCAATTGTTTTTTCACATTCCAAACTGGCATCCTCTGGGGGGCTCTCATTTGATATATTATTATTATATTCAATTTCTCATTTTCCCCCAATCGGACACTCATAAACTATACTAATAACGTAACGTCATGCCAGTTTAATAAATCTGATTGATCAGTTTTAAACAGAAGAAGAAAAAAAAGAAACAAGAGTATTTATTTCATGCTGTGATCAGCGTAGCTCTAGTCCACCAACCTGGGATCATCCCAGAAACTCAACTCTGATTATACAATCACGCTGGAATCGGCCTAGCATAGATTTGTTTGAGCTCTGATCAGCCATAATACACAATCACGCTGGGATCAGCCTAACATTGATTTACTTCAAGATGGTATCATCCTAAAATATACTTCAATGCTGGGAGCAGCCTAGCACAGATTTACTTGAGTTGGAATCAACCTAGCGCCAATTCTCCTTAAGCTGGGATCAGCACAGAATACACGATATTGCTGGGTTACACCAAACACGGATTGGGAATTAGCCTTTAGATTCATATTGTAGCACGTGAGTAGCCCCCACAGAGAGAGAGAGAGAGAGAGAGAGAGAGAGAGAGAGAGAGAGAGAGAGAGAGAGAGAGAGAGAGAGAGAGAGAGAGAGAGAGAGAGAGAGATTTTGTTTAAATATTTTAATTAAGTGTGGATTTTATTTTAGTTAGAATAATAATAATATTGATAAGTGGCATTTTTGAGAGAAAGATAGAGTGAGTGAGAGAGATAGAATACATGCAGTTACTCATGTATCCTATATTTCTTACAATATCTGTATTAAATCATTTTTCATTCAATTAAGTACTTTTATGTTAAGTATTATCGTCTATTTCATTCGAAAGAAAAAGATTGGGACGTAGTTCCTGTTTTTCTACTTTAACGAGCATATATATGAAAGTCACATTTATTTACTAGCAGACGACAAGGTGAAATGATTTAGCTTTCCCGTTCTTCATAATGTCCCGATTAACTGATGTGAGAATTAATATATAGTAATCAAATTAATAGAATCAATGAAGCTGAAAAACGCTCTCTTTCAAGCATAAAAGAAACTACTTCAATCACTTTTTTAAATGGAATAGTCTTTTATCAAATAAGAATCATTTCCGTTAGCTGACATTTAATGCAATATCAGACATTTAATGCAATATCAGACCACTTTACAGTCGATTATTAGAATGTAATTCCTCATAATGTTCCCGACTGATTTCGTACAATTTATTGGCCCACAAATATAAAGCACAAGTTATGTGTGTGTATATATATATATATATATATATATATATATATATATATATATATATATATATATATATATATATATATATATATATATATATATCTTTTAATGAAAAATGTATACACTGCGGTATATGAAACAAAACTTTGTGAGTCAAAATATAAACAGATGTGCTAAATGCATTATGTAAAGTTTTAACTTTTTTCTCATCAAGGTGTTTTTACATCACTATTCATGCAGTTCATGAACTATTAAATTAATCAAAACTGTCATATTATTTATCAACCTTCTTGTCTCTGCACAAACAATCGAATTGTTGTTCTTTTTGCCCAGCAAACTCAAACTGAGTTTGTCCAGTTTCTTTTCTGCAATTTCACAATATGTGTAGATATGACTCAGGTACCATATCGTAACCGATCAAGATACAATTTTAACCAGATAATAATTAGCACTTTGTTGTATCGTGTAGATTTAGAGCTTTGCTATTAGGTATACTCTTAACAATAAAGCCTAATGAATTCTTGGTCATTTCAGATTTTCAGCAACGTGAGTAGAATATTCATTCCTTTGCTTTTAAATGGATCCTACCCTAATCTTTCTAGTAACATAAAACAGGAGCAAGAGTACCCTTTTTCAGAATAGTATTTATCTCTAGCATCGTCCAAGAAGCCTTTCGTTTCAGACGTTCAGGGAACATGTCTTTTTGGACGGACTCGAACCCTTCCTGAGTATGATTTAAAACAAAGTTCTCCACCTCAGACAACATGGAGATAGATATAACATTGGTTTCGCCAAAACGTTCCTGAATATGTGACATTTAAAATACCAGCGTCTAAGAAAATTCCAAACCAAAGTGAAATAAAAATTTACATGTGCAATTGTAATTTCTCTGAAGTTAAAATACTGAAGTTCTTATTCCGTCGAGCCCTCATCAGTTCATCAAAGATGACTAGCAAATCCATCGAAAGCTGAGTGCAAGCAACGTAATCCAGATGTATGCTAAGTAAAGAAACAACGTTTACAATGCAGATGGTATCTGATTATTTTATGATATTCAATCTGCGTGATAAACCAACTGATCATCATAAAAGATAATTAATATATATTGGTTTAGACAGGATTGATAAATGAAATAGACAATCCTGTTCAAAAACCGGAGATATAGAAAAGAATATTCGCAGCAGCAGAGGAGGCGAATCCTACAACGTATTTAAACAAGTTTTCAATGGATTAGGGCTTAAAACCCATTAAATCAGGCAAAAAATCAATGAAATCAATGAAATCAGGCAAAAAAATAAAATAATGAAATCAGGCAAAACAAAATAATGAAATCCTGAAATGAGTAAAAACTCTTCAACCGAATATTTTATCAAGTCCGGTCCTAGGGACGAAAATCCTTTTAGGACTTTACAAACAGACTAATTTGTAAAACTTCACCTTGTAAATCAATCAGATTATTAGACTGGTCAGTGAGTTTAAAATGAATTCTGGTTAATGAATTATTATGACATCGCATATAGACTGGATTCACCGGGGATTCAATAATTAGAAACCCTGGAGGGGCTGTTGGTGCAAATGAATACAAAATATATCCCTGCTGAGCTTGATTTGATCGTTCTAGATTTATTTGATAACTTCCTTCGATAACATCACATACTAAATTGAGCGCAATCACCGATGAAATATTCACATTTTGAGGAGCAATATGCCTGCCACCACCATCTGGGTCATTACTATGTTTGAGGATTTTTATTTCCTGTGATGTTGTTTTTTTCCACGTATCATGAATTATTTTAAAACCAATATCGATGGCATCACTGAGAGATTTTTGTAGTTCTAAGATATTATACCCTGGTAGTTTGAACGCATGAATATCTTCTACGCGTATATTATACTTCGTTGCAAATTCTGTTCTCGTTATAGGATTACTGTCACCTAATACCACTTGAATGATTTGCAAATGAAATGTTTCCATGTCATTGATGATTTTGTTACATGCTTCTACGACGCTGATAAATTCATCTCGGGTGAGAGAACCGGATTTAAGAGATATTAACAACAATGAAAAATCATTATTCATCGCTGTGAAGTTTTCAGTGATTTTCTCTTCTTGAGTTGTGTGATATATTGGGTTGTTGAATTTTTTCACTGCAGTGAAAACTATCAATTCGTTGTATATTTTATAGCTTTTTACTGGATTATCAGATTTTATCCTGTCTGTGATATAATCGGTTTTTTGTGGTTCTGGTAAATCAACGGGTTTCCACCCTGGTGGTAATTCAGGCCATCCTAGTACGGTTCTTAGAGAACTCTGATAGATATCTACGACGTATTCTTCTGAGTTTATTTCAATGGCAGATGATAGTGTCGGCTCATGAACTGTTATAACTATTTTTGATTCTGTTCCTGTAATGGATTTTATTCTACGCGCGAATTCATTATTAATTTGTTCAATTTGGTATGATCCGGTTGGTATGGAAACAACGTTCCAGTCTGGGGTTCCGTCGGGTTTATTCTTATTTGCAAACACCAGTGAATTATTCGGTTTTTGACCACCAAATGATTTTGATCTGATATTAGGCCAACTGTGATACACTCGTAATTTTGCTAGCGCTATCTCCTTCACTGGGACCGGAGAGCGGAAATTCACACTGAATTCTGGATTCGTTGATGTTATTAAGATCATGCTTGTTTGTACTGGGTTTGTGTTCTCCACTATTTGTTGAAGTAATTCCATCTGTGTTGTCATTGTTATTATACTCATGATGTATTTCTAATTTTGATATCGTGGAATCGTAAATACTGACTATCACTGAGAACTCACTATCTGATATCGTTGAAGTTATTGAGATCATTCTGGTTTTCGGGTTCGTGTTTTCTAATTCCATCTGTGTTGTCATTGTTATTATACTGTTGTTGTCGCTCTAATTTTGATATTGCGGAATCATAAATACCTACCATCGCTGAAAACTCACTCTCTGATATAACTGTATCATCGAGAGATGACGATATTAATGAGGATAATTGCGAGTATGCAGTGGATACAACATGAAATTGAATTATGTAGTCTTGTAGTTTTCGTTGGCTGCATGATGATATTTTTTTTGTTATTATTGAAATAATTCCAGCGATTGTTGTTGCCGCAGAAATGCAAATTGGAACAGCTATCGGGGCAATCATTGTCACTGAAGACAGTATAATACCAGCTCCAGTGATTACACCACTCACTGAATACACGGTAACATCAATTGCGGTAATTCTTCTGCGATATTTTTTAATTTTCATTGCATACTCCTCAGACAGGGTTTTGAGTCTAGTTTGAAATTCTCTGACCTGATCATAACGATATTGCGATGATGAAATCATTTTTATTTTAAAAACGCTAGCGTTTTCAATTACGATTTCAATTTTCAACTTAAATCCGCTACGAATTCAACATACCATGTTGTTGAAACCCTAGCCAAATTTTTATCAGTAGATGTTATCGTGAACTTTTCAGTTGTATTCTTGTTGATGATCGTTGAAATCGTATTATTGACCCCGGATGAACTCGACGATGAAATATTAAATTGAGTCGTTGTCACTAGTGTTAATCGATAAATACCCTTAACGGTTGCAGTGATATCTAATTTGTTGTTTGTAGGTGTCCACGCAAATGATCCGTGTTGGATTGTGTATACTAAGTTGTTGGTTTTCTCATGAGGAATTTTTGTTTTTTCAATGATTGTTATCATCCTCGAAAAATCATGTTTGATGGCTTCGATGAAGGTTTCCGTCTCATCGATGGATTTTTTAATATCAGGGAGTTTTATTTCAATTTTATCTAACGGGGTTCCAATAAATTTATCAATGATATTTCTACGGAATGAGGTAAACTGTTTTCCGTGTTCTTCACTTTTAGATTGAAGTGCTGTTAGTTCCAACACAGAATCGTTGAGAGTTTTTAATCTATCTGTAATCATCGAAATAAGTACACCCGGTTTGAGTTTACCCTGATCGGAAAATAACGCGATAGTATTCTCGATTGCGTGTCGTTGTTTAACTAAAATATCATCCAGAGAGACATCACTAGTTTTCAATTTACCCTGTTTGTCTTGAAATACAACTATTTCATTCGGGTCAACACTTGCTAAATTCAACGTCTCAGCTATTTCATCTTCGATTATTCTTTTTATATCACCGGTTGCAGTGCCATCGGGTTTGGGTTTCAAAGATCTTCCCCAAATATCAATCATATTTTATACACCTCTCTAAAAAGCGATTACTAGTGTATTCATTTACGACAATGTGTGGTGATTTTCTAGATGCTGAAATAGCGTTAAGGACATTTAATACTTCACTGCCGCATATTGGTGGGTCATTCATTTGTTGTGTTGGTAGCGTAGAATACCAAGTCTTCATTGGAAATTTTTTTATGTAACGCATAAATTCTTTTGGCGGGGCTAATCCATATGAATCAAAATAGACGATTGCCCGCTGATCAATAGCGTATGCAACCCAGTGAGTTCCAGGTCCGGTGCTGTTATCTAAATTAATAATACCGGTTTCAACATCATTGGGTTGTGCCGGTAACTGATCTTTCATAAAGACACCTCTGAAATTTTTAATCGCTAGCTTTTTAGCAGCATCCATTAAATCAAAATTGGACATAGGAATCGAAGATTTGTGAACCATAGGTTCCTCGATTAATAAACCGTTCCTGGGATTCTCAGGCCTGATCCGTGAACGGATCTCCCGCTGTACCATGAATACGGGGTTCCTGGTAGTCTTAGACCCCTTCCCTTTTTTTTGTATCCGGATCCACCAGTTCTCTTTTTTAGTATCCCCCTAAGAATTCCTAACTCTGCCGCTTTAGTTATCAATGGGGTAATGGCTCTTAACGCTACCTCTGAACTCCCTTGAATGGATCCACCGGTTGCTTTATTAAACAACTTCCCTGCCGCGGCACCAACGGTTCCTAACGCTGCCGCTTTAGCCACAGCTGGGGCTGCTGCTGCAATCAATGCTGGTATTGCAGCTAGCAATGGAAATATACCGCCTGTTTTAATCATATTTTTGATAGCAGCCGCAGAAAGAGTAATCTGAACACCTTTTTTTGCTACAAGTGCATCATTGAAATGTTTTATTTGACGAGTTGTCAGCGATAATTTATTTGCACCACCAGTCATTTGATTGGGTTTCAACGTGATTGTGGTTCCGCATTTTTTAGCCGATTCTGATTGCAATTTCTTGATTTGACCGGGGGTTAACGCAACACTAATATTACTATATGACATATTATACATAATAGATTGATTCTAAATTGTTTATAGATTTTCCACTGGTGCATCTACCACTCTCATTCTTCCTCCAACACCTTCAAGTAACATTGATTTATCACTAAGAATGACAGCAACCGCTCTATAATTAGCAATAGCACCACGAAGCACATTAGCTCTAAAATGTATATCAACGACAGACTGTCTTGTTAAATCAAGATGTTCCAGTGAGAAGTAATAGATCGGATAGAGGCTTTTAAAATCCAATTGTGATATTTGCAGACCGGTATCCACATTTTGATCACGTTCCATAAATGACAACAACCTATGATACACGCGTGCAATATGATTCTGACCGTAATCAAGTTGTACATCTTCAGATGGTTCCTGCTGGCCGTTTATTCTCAGTGAGACGTCTTTAACACCTAACTGATCAAATATCATATGGCTGGAGAGTTGATTGCCAACTCGTGTGTTATCCTGTAACGCAATAAATATATGACGTGGTGCAGCCATGCCTTGTTTTGATGCTAGATTCCACGTGAATAACCCGTTCAGATTTGATTGCTTCACATCTGTACTCACTGATAACCAACTCAACAACGACTTTCCTCCTTGGTCCATAAATGATAGTAATCGTTCTTCTGCGGTAATTGCTGGAGTCAACACTGGCATCCACAATGATATTTTTGTTAAATTGACTTTACCAGCATCAGCATTGGGATTTGCAGCATCTGCTGGAATCCTCCAAATTGCGTCATTATCATCACCCTTTCGTACAAGCGATACTGTATGCTTCGCTCCATAAATAACTTTTCTGACGTTTCTACAGAATCCAAATATGTGATGCAGTGGAATCGCGCATGAAAATGATTTACGCCGCCCTTCCAACATTGATATACGTGTTGCAGCTCCTAGATTGAAATTAACATCGTTGTTTATAATCATATCCTCGACATCAGCATCACTATTATCACGTTTTTTTTGGTCGTCTTACAACAAATTGATTTCTTCCAGCGGTATTTTGAACATCTTTTGCAAACATCATAGAAGGTCCTGCTGATCTTGAATAATCATCAGAATATCTCGCTAGCCCGATTATTGCTGTGGCCACATCAACATCACGATCTATCGACTCAATTTCTTTTCCATCAATGAGATATCTAGCACTCTCAAATAGCGCCATAATACCATTATTGACAAAACCGACTTGAGTACCAGCTGGATACGGTGCTGGTACAGCAGTAGTATCAGCAGCTGTTACAAGTTCTCCTTCTACTTCGATAAATGCTTCACAAGGCAAAAAGTATTTACTGGTATCATGGACTTGAAGATCAATTCTTGATCGACTATTTGAGTCTATGGCATGATAGGCGTAATATTGATAATCGCGTACAGAATCATCCTTGCCAACTGGGGCGTCTATATCAAATGCTGGATCATGTGACTTTTTGAACATTTTATTCTATTTATCAGAGTCTAAATCGCGATTTTCCATTTCATCGTCGTAGTTTTTTAAAGCCACTTCCTGCTATCATATTTGCAATATTGCTTTGGTCGGGAGTCACCATCGACGCTAATTTTTCATCTACTGCGTTATTTATAATTTTACTAACACTTGCAGGCATTTCCGCTGTAGACGGTAACGGTTTCTTTTTTCGTCTCACTAATGATGTTAATTTATTCTTCGCAGTTGAAAACGCTTTTCCCGCAAGATCTCCAACAGCACCAATACCCTTATCACGAATAACATCAATGGCTTTCATTCCTAATTGTTTAGCTAACGGCATCACTTTTGGGGCCATTCTCGCAAAAATACCCTGCAATGGTATTACCTAAACCATCTCCGTAGTATGCTCTATAAACTGGAAACCGTGAATTAACTACATAGACGGGAATTGGTTTATCATGATTGTAGTGTATGATCATTATTATAAAAACACTAGTGTTTTCAATTGTTATTTATCTAATCAATTCAGTCTCGGTGATTAATCACTGTGATACCCACTTTCCGCTAACTCGCCAATTAAATCTCGATATGTTTTGATATCCATGATACCACCTTGAAATAACCGTCTACAGATATCAGCTGCTTCATTAATTATTTCCGGTGAATTATTTCCAGCTCGGAAACCTCCTACAAGAACATCTAATCGTGATATATCATTGATAACACTATCAGGACATACCCTACTTGGGTTTCCTAATCCACTTCCGCTATAACCAGCTGCTTCATCCAGTTCTTCTAAATCCGTTTCTTGTAAATAATCATCATCATCATCATCATCAGGTGGTAGTTGTTGTAGTTTTTTAGGCGAGAAAGATATTTTCTTTGCAGGTTGCTGTCGCTTTCCTTGCAATCTTGGCGTTTTTTGTTGTTGTTTAAACCCTTCATATTGTTTATACACTATACCCACCGCATTGATATATTCAATGTATGATGGACTATCTGTCTTAATTTGACTTTTTTTAGTTTTGATTTTGTAGAATATATCAGCCCAATGAGCGAAATTCTTAACATACTTATGATGTTCTGGTTTCAACATTTTTTTTCTGTTTTCATAAGACGTAACAACAAGCTCAGGAATTTTTGTTGGATCAGTCTTATCAATTTCTGCTAACCCTTCCTCGTTAAATCTCACGCGTAAATCATCTACTGTTCTTTTTCATTCCATTTGTTTTGTTTGTTCAGTTTTCGCTGCTATTTTTTCTAACACAGGGAGAAAGGTCTTTCCTTGTTCAGAGATTGTTGACACTACCTCCTTCGTTGATGTGGTTACTGGTTTAAACAATTCTTCAGACCCCAAAGCAAAATCAGTCTGAAGACTCTGTCGTTCTTGCAGTTTATTCCTTACAGAGTCACGAATTGGTATAAATCTCTTAATTGCATCTAGCCGCTCACGAGCCAATCGGGTTGTTAATGCTTCATTGACCATTATTTGAAATCAGAAACAATTTTTCAATTGCAAATCCCGACCTAACAGACGAAAACAATTTTCCAATTTGACATGTCGGATGATTTTTAACACCACCATGGAAGTGTTATTTCATCCTATAACAGGTTCTATCATCGATGAAGAAAGTGTCCAAATTGTATATAAAATAAATAATACTGACACTTCCTTCATTCTATTTTTGACACATCTGATGATTTTTAACACCATCATGGAAGTGTTTTAACGGCTCTATCAATGATGGAGCAAGTGTGGAAATTCTTATAAAAATAAATAATACTAGCACTTTCGCCATTCTATTTTGATCGCCCATCACTGATTTTGACATTTTCAATCAAAAAGTGCTAAAAAAATGAAGGTCGATGATAAGGGGTCAGGCAATCAAAAAATGATAAAGGGGTCAGGCAATCAAAATTGAATTAACGCCCGTAGGTTTCTAATTTTAGAGTTAACTTCTTTTTTCAATTCGTATTCGTTACCTAATTCTTTTCGTATTCGTTCTACGATAGTATACAACGGAACGAACACACTGATGTCACTGGAAAATGCAAGAGAGTCTCTAATAGAATTCTGAATTTTTTTGATGAGAGCATATTTCTTTGGTAGCATATACTTGTTAGTGCTAACTCCGTATTCTATATCATGAAAATCCGACTTGATTTGATCAGGATTTAAGCCATCTGATAGTTCAATATCATGATTTTTCAATTTTGCTATTTCAACTATGATGCTATTTATGTTTTCAGAATTCATTATTCTATAACATGACATATCTCTAATTGAAAAATATGACGTATCAGACATAACTAAATTGAACTTTCTGTCCAGTCCTTTTTGAAATGGCAGATCGATAAATCCCTCCTGCAACTTTTTGTACAGAAGTCGGACAAATATTGAAATATTTTCCGGCTTCATTCATTGATTGAAAAATTGTTTCTTCATTAGTTGTTGTATTCAAAGATGTCACAGGTCTCTTCCCAACCGTTTTGCAAGTGCCAGTCCTTCCTCGTTTGGAATTCTCACTCTGTGTGATAGCTTCTAAATTATCCAATTTGTTTTTCTTTGAATTAGAATCCTTGTGATCAATAACAAGACCGTCCTCGATCAATCCATTAAAACATTCAAATATGAAACGATGATTGAGATATTTCTTCTTTCCAGCGCTAAACATCAAATACCCTTGATTAGTCACAAAACCGACCGGTTTCTTCAGTCTACGGTTTCTTACAACACCATCACTGGATGCTTCATAATTTGTAATCAAGGGATGCTGTCTGAATTCTTGGTTCATTATATACTAATACTATTTGTCTAATTCAGTGTTTGGTCTAATGATTACATCACTGGAGAATCTTTCGATGTAGTCTTGGGGAGTTCTTATGATTTTATCCTTGATACTGACTTTGTCAGCGTCATAATTTCTGATTGATTGTCCATTTTTTATTCTTTTATCATAATAACGCTTCAATTCCCTGTATCGCTTTCCACCACAAGCAATACATAACTGCGATTCCCCTCTGACCCCAACCCCACATCGAATACAGGGTAACGGACCAAGGCTCCCACGACGAAAGCTTTGCATATGATACCTACAGAACTCATTTCTGCATGATTTGTTACACGGGGTTACTGATCCAATCATAAGCCATTTGCAGTGATTCATTATACATAAATCTTTCATTTAAATACTTGTTTTTAATATAGCATGAGGGAGTTAAAGAGAACACCCTTGAAAAATGCTCAATTCAATACTGATAAGGAGTTTAAGAGATTATTGAAAATTAATCCTAAATTTAATCTCGATAGACCAAAAAAACGTCCAATAGACGGAAATATGAAGGAGTTTAAGAGATTATTGAAAATTAATCCTAAATTTAATCTCGATAAACCCAAAAAACGTAACAAAATTAATCTCAAACGTCCAAGAGACGGAAACATGAGGGAGTTTAAGAGATTATTGAAAATTAATCCTAAATTTAATCTCGATAAACCCAAAAAACGTAACAAAATTAATCTAAAACGTCCGAGAGACGGAAACATGAGGGAGTCTAAGAGATTATTGAAAATTAATCCTAAATTTAATCTCGATAAACCCAAAAAACGTAACAAAATTAATCTAAAACGTCCAAGAGAGCGAAACATGAGGGAGTTTAAGAGACTATTGAAAATTAATCCTAAATTTAATCTCGATAAACCCAAAAAACGTTTAATAGACAGAAACATGAGGGAGTTTAAGAGATTATTGAAAATTAATCCTAAATTTAATCTCGATAAACCCAAAAAACGTAACAAGAGTTTACCCTGGAAAGATGCTCAATTCAATCTTGATATAGTTTCTAATACACCCAAGAATAAGATTCTTGATAAAGCCATGATTAGTAAAATCAGAGACTGTTTTAATGAATTCAAGCGTGATGGAGCATCTTATTGTTGGTCAACATTTCGAATTGATGGTGTTGTTGACGCTACCATGAATGATGAAAAGGCAGCAGTGATAATCTCACGTGTTGGGGAAAAAAGTCATTTTTTTCCGAATAAAATTCCTTATCCGTGATGATGGAAAATGGATTATTAGGGATAAATTTGAACCCATTCTCAGGGACAAAAAAACTGTCACCGTGAATCAGGATTCCAAACCAGGAATTTTGACTGGAATTGATAAACCATACTACGAAAGGTCTTATCCTGTCACAGCAGTTGTTTACGGGATATATCCGCTCAATGAAAAACCTGATATTTAAAAATTAGCACCCATGAAATATTCGACAGGGCTCAATTGTGTAGCAGAACGAATAATGGAGCACTTCACAAATGCGTCCCGGGGAAATAAACTAACTGATCTAAGACGAAAAAAAAATAACCGAATGGGAATTAACGGTAAAAGAGAATGGGGCAACAAAGGATATAATTAAATTAGAAACATCATTGAGATTTCCAATATCGGTAAGAACAATCACCGGTGAAGTATTATACGAATCGAAATATAATAAAAATGGAAACCCAATTGAAATTATTAATCATAACGAACACGCGTGGTCATCTGCAGTAACAATATTTCCACGGGATAGAACCGTAAAATATCTACCCCAAACCGAAGAGTTTTTTTCAGAGCAGAAATTATTTGATGCTATTTACCATTTGAGTAAAGAAGACCCTGTGTCAATGTGGCTATTTCATAGTACTTCAGACGAAGAATGTAGATTTGATCAGTTTGTAAGGCCCAACGGAGAATTGTACCGTACTGAAGAACTGCATAATCAAATGAAAAAAACTAGCTAGTGAGTTTTCACTGGAGGGGGAAGACAACGATCAATTATTAGCAAACTGTTTTACACTACCATCAATTGCAGCACATTTTGCTAGAAAGAAAACCGCGTGGAAACCAACAAGAAGTGAGTTTTTATCAGATGTCAGATTGTTCTGTCTTGAATACAGCCATGGAGGGTTATGGAATACAAAATACACCGCTGAAACCGTTATTTCCGTTGATATGATTGCGTGTTATCCAGGAAGTTTTCTTGGGTATGGAGAATGCGCTAAATATTTCAAACGATTTGGACACCCCACACACGAAATGACCCGTGTTGCTATTAATGGACCACTGCCTGATTTTGATTTAACCGGATTCGCTTGTGTAGTATCATTTGAATTGGCTACAGGACTTCATCCGTGTAGTTATCTTTGGATTGGTAAACACATGTCTGAAAAACACTGGATGCCAATAGTGTTATTACGGTATATGCTTGATTGTAAGATGTTAAAATCATTAATTGTCAGTGAAGCAATTATATCCTATCGAGCACAGAAATCAGTCTGGTTACCACAACCTGATCTAGAAAAAATAATTAGTGAACAGCGAAAACTGTTTCCTGATTTTAATGAACAACAAATCATGGATTGGTCTAAACAGTTATTTGAAATCAGAAACAATGAAGCAAAAGATCTCAGTAGAAGAATAATCGGTAAATTTACCCAGGGTGGCAAATATGACAATACAAGATATTCTTCACGATTGATTATAGACAATGCTGAATACGATTTTGTAATCGCGGATCTAACGAATAGGGGCCTATATGTCAATCGTAAAGACGCATTTCTGTCCGATGGAACCAAATTGGGTACAATTGTTACCTACAATGATGGATACAATCCCCAGTACACACATCTGAGAGCTTCTATGCTTGGTTATGCTTCTATTAATCTGTTTTCAATGATCAATAAATTTCCTAACACCGCAGTTAGAGTTGCCACTGACTCATTTTACATAAATAGCAAAATGGCTGATTTTAAGGCTACTGGCAACGAAAATTGGGGGACATGGAGAATTAAGCGAGAAATGCTTCATGATTATATTCCATCAGCAGATGTTAAAATTGAAAATAATTATTTAGAAAGCAATCAGTGTTCAGAATTTTCTAATGCACCACCGATTTCTGATCCAATCTGTAGATATAAAACAGTTTATTTAAACGGCTGTGGTGGGTCAGGAAAAACAACCCGGGCAATAGAGTTATTTCGTGTTTCCAATCCAAACATGATTGTGCTAACACCGACTCACAGACTTGCAAGAGAAATGATACAGAGAGGGGTAAATGCTTGCACTTATCACAGTTTCTTTAGATGGAAAGGAGATAAATGGACTCCTGAGCGCATGGGAGAGAAATTTATTCCTGAAATTATCATTTGGGATGAAATAGACACAGTGTCAGAAGATGTATTAAAAATATTTCTTGAGTGGTTGTTATTGAAAAATACAAAAATCGTCATGTGCGGTGATCACGGCCAACCACCACCATTTGTCGGTGCATCCCCCCATGAATGGCTAAAGGGTTTTGTAGACTATTATGAAGAAATTGATACCGATCATAGATCACTTGATAATGAATTAAAAGAATTGAAGAAACTAATTAGATTACAACCGGATAAAATCCAGTGTGAAATAGCCCGTGAAATAATTTCGGAAACTCCAATGAATGAGTTTTGGAAAACATGGAGACCAAATGATTTGATAATTGCAAGTAGAAAAATAGTCAGGGACACACTTCAGATGAAGTTATTTGAATTGCATAAACAAAAATTTGCAACACTTCCGGTACCGTTATGTTATAGGCCATCGGATACACGAAAACAGAACATTGAAGTTGATATTCCAGGACAACGTGAAAAACAAATTCTGGTATTAAATGATATTGTGCTGGTTGATATCAATGTCGTTGAAGATGCATTGCGTGCTAATAAATCCCCATGGACGCTAGGATACGCAGCAACAATACATTCTTCACAGGGGCTGACAATATCGGATACAATTGTTTGGATGGTAGATAATCGCATCGAATGGTCAAATTTAGTCTATCTTTCAGTATCCAGAGTACGAAGAATAAATCAGCTTCGAAGAATTGTCCTGACAGAGTCAGGCGATGATGACACCACAATGGATGATATTGATGTTAAAATGATTGATAAAAAACTCTCCGGTTACAAACAACAGGACAAAAAAAACCCAACGAGAATTTGATATTGATGCTGAATTAATAATCACTTTGAAGGAACAACAGAATAATCACTGCGCAAGTTGCAATTGTATAATGCGTTGGCAGTATTCGGATAAAGATCCTCGCCAATTTACCGTTCACAGAAAAAATAACAATCTCGGTCATGTCAGAAATAATGTGATGTTAACTTGTCTTGAGTGCAATAGACGCAACGGTGCTAGTTAAGACCATGCGGTGGTAATTGAGTATCCTCGGGTATCACTTGTAATTGTTGTCTAGTAAAACCCCGCTGAGGGGCAGTTGAATCCAGTTTATAGACTGGAGGTCTACCCGTAGATCGTGTTACACTAGATATCTTGTGTACAGTAACACTCCAAATAGGATCAGTAGCTCTTTTTCTGCCCCCTTCAAGCTCTCCTGGTTCATATAAGTACCTCACAATGACAATACTACCAAGAATTGGTTCTTTGAAATCTTTTTGTGAAATTCTTCGAATTTCCATTTCAGGTATTGACTTCTTTTTAATCGCATTGATGGGTTTCATGTTGATTGTTCTAGTAATCTAGTTATTCAGTGCAGTAATCACAGCTGGTAACATTTTAACCCATTCACGGGATCTTTTTTCTTGGATGAATTCTTTTGCGTATTGATATCCAAATAACCGCTCAGCAATCGTCCTATTAAACCGTTCAACAATTGCCTGATCACGATGTAGCGCAGTATGCCCCCGTCTGATGGTGACATTGTGATATTTCATTATTGATAAAACAGCGCCTTGAAATTCTTTGCCAGGATCAATTTGTAATAGATTTGGCCAGTGCAGAGGACGCCTTCGATAAATCCTTTCAAATGCAGAAGCCACTTCAGTGGCTGATTTTGTTTTTAACGGTTCTGCTTCTTTGTATCGACTTGCAACATCAATTATGGTTAAAGCGTATTTGTAACCACCATCATGTGGCAGAAATAATATATCAGCCTGATGAACTTCATTAGGAAAGGTCACATCAAAATGCGAGAATTGAATTTGTTTAGGCGGTGGTAGATAAATTTGCCATAATGCCTGTTTAGATAACCAATGAGCCGCAGTGGGTTTTTTCACTTTTGCAGCGCTAGCGAGTTTATGGACTGCTGATTTACCCCTCCAGTATCCTCTTGGGGAATAATAAATAGATTCCATGTTGTTATTAATTACCAGCACCTAACATCAATTTACTTTTCATAGCCGATTTTATCAAAAAGGAAGCCAATTTTTCTTTGAAAGATTTATCAGAAATGGCATTCAACGCATGAATTAATTTCACATCTGCTAGATGCCTGTGCTGCAGATTATTGCTTTTATAAGCAACATCATGAAGGTGACAGGCCTTATCAATGGCGTTTATTGGTTCTTCACCGGGGTTGGGTTGGTTATGATTATTGAGTCTGATATCAAGTCTTGTTCCCGGTCCACAATAACTATACCCTGGAAGGTGTTTTTCTCCGGGATACTTTGCCCATGGGGTTCCAGGGAGTTTAGTTAGCTTGGCTGCGATATCACCCCCTCGTTTTTTTTAAAGGTTCCTTGAGTTTAGAAACAAATCTAAATTTCTTTGTACTACATTGTTCGCATTTACCAGAAAGCGCTGATCGGTTATTTTTTGTTGTAATCGTCGTCAAGTCATCTGTGCCAGTACGTTTTTTACACTTCACACAATATAGATCCATAATTTATATATAACATCATGAATGTAATTGATTATTCAGCTACCCGACGACGGGAACCTATTAAACACCATGAAATGTTACCGAATTCAATTAGAATGATTATAATCGGACCATCTGGAAGCGGAAAGACACAATTGTTACTTAATTTGATAACAAGATGGATGAAATGGGACAAATTGTATTTAATAGCCCCGAGTGTAGACGATCAGCGATGCTATGAAGTGCTCAAGGATTTTAACGAGAAAGCAAAAGAATTTGAAATCGACGATGATTTTATTGAATTTATTACTGATATTGATGAAGCCCCTTCCGTGGAAGACATCGATGGAAGTATTAACAATTTAGTCGTGTATGACGATATCATGTTAGATAATCAAATAAATCCTGCTAGAATCTTTTCCCGAGGCAGGCATAAAAATACGGACGTGATATATGTCACTCAACGGTACACACAAATACCAAAAGTGATTCGCGATAATTGTAATGTGTTGTGTGTGTTTAATGGAGTTGATACTCATACACTACGAAATATTTGGCAAACTTGGTGCTGCGGTGATATGAATCATAATCAATTTCGAAATTTCTTTAGTCATGCTCAGTCAAAACCACAAGGATTTGTGACAATAAATTTAGCAGACCCGAGGACACGATATCGTATCGGACTTGATAAAATATTCGGTTGAAAAGTTTTTACTCTTTCAGGATCATGTGTTTGATTTCATTGATTTTTTGCCTGTTTCATTGATTTCATTGATGTTTTGCCTGATTTCATTGTTTTAAGCCTTAATCCATTGAAAACTTGTTTAAAAATGTTGTAGGATTCGCCCCCTCTGCTGCTTTCGCTGATGTGCTAATTATCTTTTAGTACGGTAGTCATCATGGCTACAAAGATGGAAAGTATATTAATGTTGGAATAAATGAGTCATCACGTCTATATTGCAATAAAACATTATTTTGTAATCAACAAAACATTATTTGATACAGAAGGCTATACTACAATATAGACAGATCGATAGATATTAGATCTGAGAAAGGTTCATCTGTTAAATCGGAAAAGGACCTGCAACAATTAAAATATTCTGTATTGTCTTGTAGAGATTACTAGAGGATAAATATCGAGGAGTTGCGGAGAAGGAACAACGAAGATATGTAATCCAATAATTTACAATTTTAATCGCTAGATCGACGTAGTTAACTATTCGACGTTGTTTACAATGCGCTTGGAAAAACTACAAAACTAATGTACGATGAATTACGAGCGAAATTGCAAAATAAAAAGGTTGGTCTTCACAGAGGAAGACGAAAATCATTATATTTAACATAAATTATATTAGTGAAATAAAATCAGATCAATAGGTACGTAACATTACCATTTTTAATAATACGTATAGAGGACCAGCAAAGAATGACTATAAGTTGAATTTATAAATATCCAAAATGTGGTGGGTTTCATATGGATGGGGTGTTCATTGTTTGGGGAGGGTTAGGGTTGACATTGTCAACACTACTTAAATGACATATCACTCATGAATGGAATAGTCAATTCTGTTTTGATGTTTGCGAACTAAGCTTTTCTATATTTTAATAAATCTACATTTTTTCCTTTCATTTAATTCTGAAGAGCATTGCGTTTTCCAAACACATTTTGTTTGCTTTTCAGTTTTGTCTTGACGGTAAAGAAAATGTAAAATTTATTGGTTTATTTTAAAACAGAGTTGAACTTATGAACAATCGTTCATACTGAATTTTCAAATGGTCTAAAAGCTATGGTCTAAATGGTCTAAAATGGTCTAAAAGCTATGGTCTAAATGGTCTAAAATGGTCTTAAAACTATGGTCTAAATGGTCTAAAATGGTCTGACACTAAAAGCTATGGTCTAAATGGTCTAAAATGGTCTAAAAGCTATGGTCTAAATGGTCTAAAATGGTCTGACACTAAAAGCTGATTTATCTATGAGGGCTATTGTTTTATCAAGATGGAGACAACAATTTTGGTCGTAGATTATTCCATGCTCTATCCATAATATCTTGATTAGTCAGATTTTACCTTAACCAATAAAAATAATAACGCCTCTTTGCATGCCATATACATGTTTTAGTTATGTCATTCTAAAAGTTCGTCGGGAATATCTACCTAATTTGTTGCATTGTTAGTTTCATCTTTTACCTTCATATACAACGGGTATTGGCAACATCTACAAAGGTGATGATATTGATACAGTGATGCATATGCGTCTGAGGTATCAAATTCCCTTTGGTATATCTTCCTGCCTGTAAGTCGATAGACACACACACATACACACACACACACACACACACACACACACACGTACGTTTTATATATAAAACGAACGCCAATTGCACAGTTCGATGAATATGTCTTCGTATTTAAATTTATTAGAAGATTGGTACTATTCATTATTGGTACTATTCATTATTGGTACTATTCATTATGTTATCTCATTCTTTCAGTCAAGCAGTTGAGTATTTTGATCTTTGTTTCATTCAGCTCTGCAGTTTTCATGTCTGTACTTTTAGAAGATAATAAGACCTTTTTAGATAAATTTTAGATTTATTAACAATAGTGGAAGAACAATTTTACAAGCATTAAAGCAAAAGGTCAAATCAGATACCAACTTTGAAATATTTTGTGTACCATATATTGACTTGTAACAAAGCTGGCTAAAATGTTTAACGCCTAAAAGTGTCAGTGGAGATAAAATTTCGTAATCAATATTTCTTTATACCTTGTACGTGAGTGAATTTTAAAGAACAGATATTGCTCCCCGGTAGCGTCAATGTGATACTAGTAATTAAAGGACTATATTTTTTATTTCTAGCTTAAAGTTGCTCAAATGTAGTAATTTCTCGTACATTTCCCATACCAGACCATGTTCAAAGGTCGTATTTAGGTATGAAAAAGAAATTTATATGCATATTTAATGCATAAAAAGGTGATTTATACAGCTAATAATATAATGAGACACAGAGTTGTGATATTTACAAGAATTTGTTTTCACCATAAAAAGGGGGGCAGAAAATGGCCCTTATTCAATATAGTCCTTTGACGTAAGGACTAGGTCTACAATAAATCGCTAGCCTGCGATGGTTTAACCTTCCTTGTTAATGGGTAAGACTGATTTTAGTTAGGATCCGCTAGGATAACGGTCTGACAGGTAGGCAATATTAACTCGGAGATTAAGGAGCTTGAAATGTCAAAGTTAAGACAATCAAGAGCCAAGGTTTGCCATTTAAAATAAGTGCCAGAAAATGAGACTGGTTCAGATATTGTCAGATATTGTCAATAATAACGACACGATAGAGAGACTTATTCTAACTTCGTTGGGCATGTTCAATTTCTGATGTTATGATAAAGTTAATCATGACGGATAAGCTACACGAGAGGTGTTTCTTTCTAAGGCGAAATTCAATGTTTTAAGTATATTCGGTCACGAAATTAGTCAACGTTTTTCTGTGGAAGTGGAAGGCAGACTCTGAGAAAAAATAGAAAGTATCTTTACTCGCTACAAATTTCTTGGGGATGGGTGTCTGGTATTTGAGTTGCTATTTAGCAAGAAATAAAGTTCAAACAAGACGTGAAGTCCGCTAATTCATTCATTTAGTTAATTGTGAAATCTTTTCATCGAGGAATTAACGCATGTGACCTACACCTACTCCAGTAAGTGATTTATAACCACAGTGACGTTTTTTGAAGTCCCTATATAACATCAGTTAGTGCAGAAATACTTTGTTCCTGTTTGATTTGAGATTAATTTCAAGGTCATATTTGTAATGGTAGATCTTCCGTGAGAACTCCACATATGAAATTATAATTCTTAAAGCTATTTTGCAGTAAGATGTTCTATTTATTAATAATTGTGTTCACATATTTGGTTATAGTTCAATAAACCTTCACTAGTCATTTTCATGATTTTGTATTGATCTGTGATTGGGTTGAAACTGAAAAAGTTTTAAGGATTTTCATTCATTATTGGAGAGAGGCTGGGTAAAAACATTAAAAACAAATAATTAGCTGAAATAACTTCTGGAAAAATCCTTTACCTTCTAATGTTGTATTTACACAGTGCCTATATATATTTGAGTGTGTGTGTGTGTGTGTGTGTGTGTGTGTGTGTTACTGACTGCATTGTAATGTATTGCAGTGGTTGCATTTTCAGCCAACATGGAGGTTGTATTTTGCCTGATACTATTTAGTATTTTAAAGGTAAAGACCCAAAACATTTTCCACTGTCTTCTACAGCCTTCAACAGAATAAGCAGCAGAGAGGGTGAATCAGACAACTTTATAGAAGCGTCTTTTTGGCAAACCAAGGCTTCCTCCAAAATCGAAAAAAAGTTTCCTTTGGAGACGCAAAGTCGTTGTCGCGTCCTCTCTGATATGGGGGCAAAAATCTTTTTTACGATTTCAACCGAATATTTTATCAAGTCCGACACGATATCTTGATCTAAGGTCATGCAAATTTATCGTTACAAATCCTTGTGGGATTGACTGAGCGTGACTAAAGAAATTTCTAAAGAGATTATAATCCATATCACCGCCGCACCAAGTTCGCCAAATATTTCGTCGCGTGTGTGTGTCAACTCCGTTGAATACAGCAAGAATATTGCAGTTATCTCTGATCACTTTTGGTATCGTTGAGTGACATATATCACATCGGTATTTTTATGCCTACCTCTGGAAAATATCCTAGCGGGATTATTTTGATTATCTAACAAGACATCATCATATGCAATTAAATTGTTAATAGTTCCATCAATAACATCAATGCTCGGTGCTTCCTCGATATCGGTTATAAACTCAATAATATCCTCATCGATTATCGATTTTGCTTTCTCGTTAAAATCCTTTAACACCTCGTAATATCGCTGATCGTCTACACTCGGGGCTACTAAATACAAATTGTCCCATTTCATCCATCTCGTTATCAAATTAAGTAGCAGTTGTGTCTTGCCATTTCCAGATGGTCCGATTATAATCATGCGAATAGAATTTGGTAGGACTGCATGATGCTTAACTGGTTCTCGTGTTTTTGTCGCCGAAAAATCACTTACGTTCATGATATCATAAATAAATTATGGATCTATATTGTGTGAAATGTAAGAAGCGTACTAGCACAAACGACATGACGACGATTACAACTAAAATAACAGATCAGCACTTGCTGGTGTGTAGAATTTGGTACCAAAAAATTTAGATTTGTTTCTATGAAATCTGGAGATGTTTTAAAAAAAACGAAGAGGTGATATTGCAGCCAAGTTAGTAAAATTAACGGGAACACCATGGGCAAAATATCAGGGAGAAAAACACCATCCAGGGTATAGTTATTGTGGACCCGGGACCAGACTCGATATTAGACTCGATGATCAAAACCAACCCCAACCCGGTGAAAACTCAATAAACGCTATTGATAAGGCGTGTCATGCTCATGATGTTGCTTATAAAAGCAGTAATCTGCAACACAGACATATCGCAGATGTGAAATTAATTCATGCGTTGGATTCTATCACTGATAAATTCTCAAAGAAAAATTGGCTTCATGGTTGATAAAATCGGCGATGAAAAGTAAATTGATGATGGGTGCTGGTAATTAATAAGATCATGGAATCTATTTATTATTCTCCAAGAGGATACTGGAAGGGTAAATCAGCAATCAGTAAACTCGCTAGCGCCGCAAAGGTGAAAAATATCACTGCAGGGGATTGGTTATCCAAACAGGCGATATGGCAAATTTATCTACGATCGCCTAAACAAATTAACTTCTCGCATTTTGATGTCAGCGCACCTAATGAGGTTCATCAGGCTGATATATTATTTCTGCCACATAATGGTGTTTACAAGTATGCGCTAACCGTAGTTGATGTTGCGAGTAGATACAAACAAGCAGAACCTCTAAAGACAAAATCATCAACTGAAATGGCTTCTGCGTTTGAAAGGATTTATCGTCGGGGTCCTCTGCATCGGCCAAATCTATTACAAGTTGATCCTGGCAAGGAATTTCAGGGTGCAATGTTCTCAACAATGAAGCATCATAATGTCACCATCAGACGAGGACATACTGCATTACATCGCGATCAGGCAATTGTTGAACGATTTAATCGGACACTTACTTAGCGGTTATTTGGATATCAATACGCGAAGGAGTGTATTCAGGATAAACGATACCGTGAATGGGTAAAGAGATTACCAGGCGTAATTATATATACCTGTAAAACGGCAAAATGATTTTTCAAAACAACCAATACTCGGCATTGTCACTGTAAGATATTTATATCAACCAGGAGAGCTCGAAGATCGCAAAAAAGAGCTACTGATCCTATTTGGAGTGTTACTGCACATAAAATATCTAGCATAACACGATCCACGGGTAGACCGCCAGTCTATAGATTGGATTCAACTGCTCCTCAGCGAGGATTTACTTGTGAACACATACTCTAGGATATTCAATTACCGCCGCGTGGTCTTAACTAGCACCTCTGCGTCGGTTGCACTCAAGACAAGTCAGCATCACATTATCTCTGGTATGACCAACACTGCTATTTTTTCTGTCTACGGTAAATTGGCAGGTTTTTTTATCCGACCAACACCAACGCATCATACACTTGCAACTCGCACAGTGATTATTCATTTGTTGTTTAAGTGTGATTATAAATTCGGCATCAATATCAGATTTTCTGCTATTTTTTTTTGTCATGTTGTTTATAACCAGGGAGTTTTTTTCTGATTATATCATCGCTGACAATATCACTTATTGTGGTGTCATTATCATCTAAAACAACTCTTCGAAGTTGATTTATTCTTCGTACTCTGGACACCGCAAGATAAACCAAATTCGACCACTCGATGCGATTATCAATGATCCAAACAATCCTATCAGATATAGTCAATACCAGCGAAGAATGTATCGTCGCTGTGTATCCTAGCTTCCATGGGGATTTATCAGCACGCAATGCATCTTCGACAACACTGATATCAACCAACAAAATATTACTTAACACTAGAATCTTCTCTGTCAGGCCTGGAATATCAACTTCGATATTTTGTATTCGTGTATCCTTGGGTCTATAACACAATGGCACTGGAAGTTTTGCAAATTTTTCTTTGTGTGTGTTAAATAACTTAATCTGAAGTATATCTCTGACTATCTTTCTACTTGCCACTATCAAATCGTTTGGTCTCCACGCTTCCCAGAAATCATTTAATGGGTTTCCGAAATTATTTCACGTGCTATTTAACACTCGATTCTATCCGGTTGTAATCTGATTAGTTTCTTGAACTCGCGTAATTGTTTATCAAGTGATCTATGATCAGTACTAATTTCTTCATAATAGTCTACAAAATTCTTCAGCCATTTATGTGGAGACAAACCGACAAATGCTGGTGGTTGACCATGATCGCCACATATTATCACTTTTGTATTCACTAGCAATAACCACTCGAGAAACCTTTGTAATACATCTAACGACGCTCATATCTCATCCCAAATGATGATTTCAGGAATATATTTTTCGCCCATTCGATCAAGAGTCCATTCGTCATCTTTCAATCGAAAGAAACTATGATAAGTGCAAGCATTAATTCCTCGCTGTTTCATCTCTCTTGCAAGTCTGTGTGTTGGTGTTAGCACAACCATGTTTGATTTCCCTCGAAATAATTAAATCGCACGAGTCGTCTTCCCTGACCCACCACAGCCGTTTAAGTAACTGGTTTTATATCTACATATTGGATCGGATATAGACGGTGCATTAGATAGTTCTGATATCTGATTATTTTTAAGTAATTGTTTTCAATTGTAACATCTGCTGATTTGGAGTAATCACGCAGTATTTATTTTTAATTCTCCATGATCCCCAACTCTCGTCTGAATTAGTGAATTCAGCCACTGCTTCTTTATGTTTTACGTCTATATAAAATGAATCAGTAGCGACTCTAACCCCGGTGTCAGGAAATCTATTTATCATCGGAAGTGAATTAATAGAAGCATAAGCCAGCATTGACGACCTTAAGTACGTATATTGAGGATTTTCTCCATCTGTGTAAGTAACAATTGTACCTAATTTGGTTCCATCGGATAAGAAAGCGTCTTTACGATCGACGTATATACCCCTAGATGTTACATCTGCGATTATAAAATCGTATGCAGCATCATCTATAATCAACCGCGAAGAATATCGTTTGTGGTCGTATTTTCCACCTTGTGTGAACTTACCAATTATTCTTCTACCGAAATATTTTGCGTGTTTATTTCTAACTTCAATGATTTTCATTGGACCATTTCACGATATATTCTTCGTCGAGATCGGGGAATTGTTTTTTGTTTTCGGTGATTATACTATGTAGACTATCGGGTTGTGGTAACCAGACTTCAGATTGTTTCCGATATGATATAATTGCTTCACTGACAATCAGCGATATCAGCATTTTAGGATCGATCATATACCGTAATAACACTGGCATCCAGTGTTTTTCAGAGATGTGTCTACCAAACCAAACATAACAACACGGATGAAGTCCTTTAGCAAATTCAAATGATACCACACGAGCGAATCCGATTAAATAAAAATCGGGCAGTGGTACATTAATCGCAACAGGGGTCATCTCATGTGTGTGATGTCCAAATCTTTTGAAGTACTCAGAACACTCTCCGTACCCAAGAAAACTCCCTGGATAAAACGCAATCATATCAACCGAAATAATACTTTTGGGGTCATATTTTGTATTCCATAATCCACTATTCCACGTAGCTTGATTCGATATCTGAGAGAAATTCTGCGCGTGATGGTTTCCATAGATTTCTCTTTCTCGTGAAATGAGCAGCAACTGACGGTATTGTAAAACAGTTTGTTTATAATTGTTCGTCGTAATCCGTTTAAAAACCACTAGCTAGTTTGTTCATCTCGTTGTGGAGGACGTCAGTACGGTATAATTCGCCATTGGGTCTTTCAAATTGATCAAATTTACCCTCTTCGTCTTCAAAACTGTGAAGTAACCACAATGACACAGGATCGTTCGTACTTAACTCGTAAATAAAATCAAATAAATTTTCCCTAGAGTTCTCTACGGGTAGATATTTTTATGGTTCTATCCCGCGGAAATATTGTTACCGCAGGTGTCTACGCGTGTTCATTATGGTCAATAATTTTGATTGTATCTCCTTTTGATTTATATTTCGATTCGTGTAATACCTCTCCTGTTATCGTCATTACGGTTATTGGGAATCTTAATGTTTCTAATTTGGCTATATCTTGAATTGTTGCGCCGTTCTCATTCACTGTTAATCCCCATTCATTTATTTTTCTGTCCTAGATCCGTCAATATGTTTCCACGCAACGCATTTGTAAAATGCTATATTATTCGTTCTGCTACACAATTTATTCTTGACGAAGTCAACGGTGACAATTCCATGGGTTTTAGTTTCTCAATACTCGGTTTATCCTTTATCGGATAGATTCCATAAACAACCACGGTTACAGGATAGGATCTCTCGTAATACGGTTTGTCAATTCCAGTCAGAATTCCTGGTTTGGAATCCTGACTCACAGTGAGCGTTTTCTTATTTTTCAGGATGGGTTCAAATTTGTAGCGTATAATCCAATTCCCTGTTTCTGAGCGGATAATGAATTTCACTCTAAAAAAATACTTTTTCTTGTCAAGATGTGAGATTATTACGGCTGCTCTTTCGTCGTTCATGGTAGCATCAACACTACCATCAATTCGAAATGTTGACAACAGTGAGATGCTCCATCGCGCTTGAATTCATTAAAACCATCACGGATTCTACCCAACATGCTTCTATCACTTATAAGACCCTTTGGTACATCAGTGGAGACTCTATCGAGATTGAATTCAACATTTTTCCAAGGCGTAATTTTCGATAATCTCTCGAACTCCTCCATATTAAAATAAAACAAGTATTTAAATAAGGAATTTATTATATAATGAATCATTACAAATGGTTTATGATAGGATCAGTAACCTCTTGTAAGAAATCATGCAGAAATGAATTCTGCGGATATCATTTACAAAGCGTACGTCGTGGAAGTTTTGGCCCTTACCTTGCATACGATGTGGGGTAGGTGTGCGTGGTAAGTCGCAGTTGTGTCTCAATTGTGGTGGTTAACGATACAGAGAGCTAAAGCACTATTATGATAATAGAGTTAAAAACTCCATTAAAGATTCCGACTCTGACTGTGTCAAAGACAAAATCATAAGAACAATTCAAGACTACATTGATAGATTCTCAAGTAATAATTAAACCAAATATCGAATTAGACAAATAATATTATAGTATATAAATGAACCAAGAATTTCAACCACATCCCGTGATTACCAATTATGAAGAATCTCGTGATGGTATTGTTAGACACCGCAGGCTGGAGAAATCAGTCGGTTTTGATAATAATCAGGATATTTGATGTTTAGTGCTGGAGTGAAAAAATATCACTGTCACAGAATCGTCTATGAGGTATTTAACGGATTGATCAAGGGTGGTCTTGTTATTGATCATATCGATGGATGTTCTCAAAATAACAGATTGGATAATTTTCGAGCTATAACACAAAGTGAAAACACCAAACGAGGAGGGATCTGAAAACACTCGAAAAATGCGAAACCTATAAAATCATTTAATACAGAAAATTACGAAGAAAGAGTATTTCAATCAATGAATGAAGCTGGAAAGTATTTCGATATTTGTATACCCTCAGTACAAAAAGTAGCAGAATGAATATATCAATCAGCGATTTCCAAGGGAACCGGACATAGAATTCGATTCGTTTACATCTGAATTATTATAACACCAAGGGGAATAACTGGTGTGGGCTTGTGTGTATACGGTTTTGAAACAACGATATCACTTTTGTTATAGTCACGTATCTCAATGGGATTTTTTGATGACTCATCCTCCGAGAGAATGGCTTTCTTGTGTTGGTTGACTAGAAAATTTATAATTTTGTCTACGATTTTTAATTTCAGTGAAATCTACGATTTCCATCTACGATTGATATACGATTTTTATCTACAATTCGTTAAATTCTTTACGACATGTACAGCAGTTTAGCTATATATCGTATTCAAAATTATAGACTTGTTGATTACGAACACTAGTGTATTGCATACACGGATGGGATCTCGTCCTGGGGCCCTTCGTTCGAATCTCGTGGCAGGCATTATTGTCGACAGTACCGATCGGAAGGTTTTTCTATATAATTGGGGCTATAATTCGAAATTCAAACCGTGAAACCACCATACGTCACACACCGTCACACGGTGTGAATGTGTTTTTGTATTCAACTCGGGGTGATTTTGTTGTGGGTATGGTGGTTTCAGTTTGAATGTAGAATAGCCCCGTGTGTGTATGTGATGTGTGTATATCATATCATTTCATTGTATATACCATATCATTTCATTGTAAATACCATTATGTATATAATTGTAAATACCATGTACATATCTATACATCAATATGTAAATGTGACGTCCATTCACCATGGATACCTTCTTGGAGTTCTAACCCGTTATTTGACGAGCTAGATCTCCTCTCGGAGACTATGTTTCGTGGTACCTCTGGGCCCGGTCAGATGTGAATAACACCCGAGGGGTTCCAAATGGGGATGTGTTGTCTTGTGTGTATATATGTATATATCAAGAATGAAAACGGGTCAAAACTGACCCCCAATTTTTTTGTTTAATACATTAGATATATAATATTTCATATAAATGAATTTCGAAAATATGAATGTTATTATTAATGATTTCAAATTTGAAAAATCAAGGTATTCAATTGTCAGATAAATTAGATTGTGATCGGATTCTTACTGAATGTCAAGCCATTGATTATAGCGCTCGGAATAATATATATGTACTTCCAAGGGAGTATGGACTGATCAAACGAATTCAACACGCAGTAATTAATTCCCTTGCATTCTGTAACGACATCAATAAGTTCGTCCCGTTATTCACTGCTGTCGAAAAGGTCAGAAGTGAATTGGGGAAACAATATGAATTCAAACGCACAATTAACTCGAAAATCAAAACAATAAAAGCGATTATCCGACAAAATGAAAATTCTCCTTTGATTGCCTCAACATAATAAATGAAAAATCTCACCATGGATTGACATGTACAATACCCCATATCTGTTACAAGTATGAGTATATACAGGTACGGAATAGAAATTCTATAACCGCAGTGATTAAATCACCGAGATAAATAATTATATAGACAGGTATGTGCTTACTCGCGTATAACGAATTTGTATAGACAGGTAAGATAGTATTCGGTGATTTATCACTGGTGATTTAATCACTACGCGGAAGTATGAACACAGTGTCGGGGGTGAGTTTTCACTTACAATTTAGATCGTATGTTTTATTTATAATGGTATGTGAAGCTCTAACAACTAAATTAGCACGCGAGAGATTGGTTGCGATTAAGAGATTTATTCCGATTCGTGGTTCCGTTTGAAATAAGCTCCAAACAAGACAAGAATTTCAAACTGATTCACAACAGACACTGAACAATTATTCAAATCAGTAACCACTGCTACTAAGGAAGTCGCATCGACCACTAAAGTAGTTATAATAGGGGATATTACTGAGGAACAGATAGGAAAACAACCCTTTTTCCTGTACTTGAAAAAATAGCGAGGGAAACCGAACAAACATCAAAACTGCTACAAAAACCCACCCCTGGTCAGAAAAAAGTCAACACTTTACGCGATAGATTTTCTCCGGAATTCTTAGCGTACATAAATAGGATTACAGAGGGAGAGTTCCATAATTTTGTTGCTACACGGTACGAAGATAAAAATGATTTTCTGAAACCCGAACAACGAGGATTTATTAAAAATCCAGGATCCTGAAGGATATACTTTATAAAGTTAGAGACAAAACCAATCAAATTAATAAAAAAAAATGAATTTATCATACGCAAAATATCACAGTGGGATTTTAGAAAACGATATCCCATCTATTACTTCTCGCTGGATCATCTTGACTTAACAAGACATCCGTAGTTGAAATACACTTCAGAGCTCGTGTAACTCGTCCAACTAATGCATCAGATATTGTCAATATCCCGAATTACAGAGCAGTTGCTGTCATACTCAGTGCCAAGTCAATGCTACTCGAAGGTGCTTGTGGACGAATGAGAGTACCTGATTCACCAGTGGAAAATATGTAATGTAACAATTAAATCAATCTATTAAATAAAATGTCATATAGTCATGTCAATGTTACGTTAACTCCTGGTCAAATTAAAAAAATTGCAATCGGAATCGCTGAAGCACAATCAGATGTCTGGTGGTCAGAATAACTGTCATTGACAGCTCATCAGATAAAACACTTCAATGATGCCATCAAAGATAAAAAAGGTGTTCAGGTCACTCTCTCTGCGGCCGCAATTAAGAACATGATAAAATCAGGTGGTATATTTCCACTTTTGGCTGCGTTACCAGCATTGATTGCGGCAGCGGCCCCAGCGGTAGCAAAAGCCGCCGTGCTAGAAGCCGTTGGTACAGCGGCAGGGTTGGCACTAAAGAAAGCTACTGGACAGGAGTACGAAAAAAAAAAACGATCAGGAAAGGGTCTAAGACTACCAGGAACTCCGTATTCATGGTACAGCGGAAACGGTCTGAGACTAGGAACAGTTTACTAACAATAGTTCCCATGTCAAATTTTGATTTACTCGACGCTGCTAAAAAACTAGCGACAAAAAACTTTAGAGGAGTCTATATAAGAGATCATTTACCACAACAACCAAACAACGCTGAAACCGGTATCATTAATCTCGATAACAGCACCGGACCTGGAACTCAGTGGATTGTATACGCGATTGATCCGCGTGTGATTGTTTTTTCGATTCATATGGGTTAGCGCCGCCTAAAGAGTTTATGCGTTATATAAACCGCTTAAAAACCCCTATCTGGTATTCTAAGCTACCAACACAGAAAATGAATGACTAACCAATATGCTGCATAGAAGTATTAAATGTTCTCAACGCAATTTCATCATCGGGAAAACCACCCCATAAAACCGTATACGAATATACGAGTAATCACTTTTTAGAGAGATCTAAGAGTATAATGATTGATATTTGGGGGAGATCTCTATCAAGCCTGAAAAAAACCCACCGCGGAAATATCTGCAACCGGTGATGTAAAAAAAATAATCGAAGATGAAATGTTTGAAATGTTAAATCTCACAAGTGTTGATCCCAATGAAACAGTTGTATTTCAAGATCGTCGGGGTAAATTGAAAACCAGTAATGTTTCCCTTGATGATATTTTAGTTAAACAACGCGGTGTAACGGAAAATGCTATCGCGTTATTTTCCGATCAGGGTAAACTCAAACCAGATGTTCTCATTTCAACTATTGTGGATAGAATTAACAATATAGAACCATTAAAAAAACTACTCGATGAATACGACGACCATATAACTAAATTCGATCAGTTTTCTGAATTACAAAGAAGTATAATTGACAATATTGATTAACCTCTATTAGATCTCTTTGGAAATCCACCGGTGACCACACCGAAACTCACGGAGATAAAAACCACTATCGATATTTGGACAAAACTACCATCCGATTACGACGTTCATATCGAACAATTTACTATGTTACGTAAAAACGTTAAAAAAAACCGATGATGCCGTAGATACATTTTTTGGTAAAAATGCTAAACCCGAAGAAATCAAAACATATCTCGCTGGTATTATCACGAAACTCGATGAAATAACTGCGATTAATCGGCGAATAGAAGGTGTTCGCGCAGATATTAAAACGATGTCATCAAAGATGATCTACCGAGAATGATAGAAAAACTTGAAAAAATAAAAATTCCTCACGAACAAAAAAATATCGTAAATAATGTGTAAGCGATCCAACACGGATCATTTACGTGGACACCATCCACTAACATATTAAATATCACCGCGACCGTCAAAGGTATTTATCGATTAACACTTGTGTCGCCGACTCATTTAATATTTCATCAACGAGTTCATCTGGGGTCAACAATATAATATCAACGACCATCGACAAGGAAACAACTGAACGATTCACAATAATATCCACTGATAATAATATGGCTAGGGTTTCAGTAACATGAATTAAAAATCCATAGGATTTTCAACGCTGGCGAATTTAACGCCAACAATTAGAAGTCTATTATAATAAATAAAATGTCATCATTGGCAACGTCACAGCAGTATCGCTATGATCATCAGGTCAGAGAATTTCAAACTAAACTCAAAACACTCGCTGAGGAGTATCAAGTAAAAATAAAAAAAATATCGACGAAGAATCACCGCAGTTGACGTTACCGTGTATTCGGTATTAGGTGTAATCACCGGAGCTGGTATTATACTCTCCTCGGTGACAATGATTGCCCCGATAGCTGTTCCAATTTGTATATCAGCGACGACAACAATCGCAAGAATAATTTCAATAATAGCAAAATAAACATCATCATGTAGCCAGCGCAAACTGCAGGATTACGTAGTTAGGTTCCATGTTGTGTCAACCGCATACTCCCAATTATCCTCGATGATATCGTCGTCACTTGATGACACATTAATATCCGATGGTGAGTTTTCAGCGATGGCACGTGTTTATGATTCCGCGATGTCAAAATTAGAACTACTTCAACGAATAGCGGAAAACACAACCCCGGTAAAAACCAGCATGATATCAATAACCTCAACGAATCCTGAATTCAGTATGAATTTCCCTACTGCGGTTTCAGTTAAGGAAATAGCACAAGCAAAACTACGAGTGTATCACAGTTTGCCTAACATTAGCTCAACATCATTCGGTGGTCAACAACCAAATAATTTCCTGGTGTTTGCGAGTAAGAATAAACAAGACGGAACTCCAGACTGGAACGTTGTTTAGCTACCAGCTGGGTCCTACCAAATGGAACAAATCAATAACGAATTACAACGGAGAATAAAATCCATTACTAGAAAAGAATCGAAATTCGCTATAACGGTTTATGAACCAACACTATCATCCGCAATTGAGATAAACTCGCCCAGATATGCCGTAGATATCCATCAGAGTTCGATAAGGACAATACTGGGTTGGCCTGAAAAAACACCTCCACCTGAACCGAAAAAATCTGATTTCACCACAGATGAGATTAAAGGTGATAGAGATGTAGTTTTTTATCTTCTAAAAGGAGAAGATATAACGAAAGTAAAGAAAATATATTTTGAATTGATTAGGAAGGGTTTCTCTGGGTTGCATTTTGAATTTGAACACGGTGGTAAAAAAAAAGTACAGACACGATTCTATTTGATGAACATATTAATGTGTTTTTGAAAACAATAAATAAACTTTTCGAATCTGATAGAGAAAGACTACGGCAAAGTTTTTAAAAATATCTTTTGGATGTAACGGGTTTACGTGATGAAATAATAGAAATAATAAAAAATATGAACACATATAAAAAATATTAAAAAACTAAATGAATTTTTTAAATAAAATCTTTCGATGAATCTATTGACGTGCGAGGAGAAAAACAAAAATTTCTATCCGTATATAATTTAACAAAAGAAGAGTTATTAAATTTTAAATTACCAGGATATAACGTCCCAGAGATGGAAAAATCTGTCAGTGACACCATCGAGGATGGTTTTAAAAGGATTCACGACGCATGGAAGAAAATATCACAACCATAAACAACAATCCTCAAACATAATAATGACCCAGACGGCGGTGGTAGGCATATCGCGCCTCAAAACGTCAATATATCCTCGGTAATTGTGATGTTATCGAAGGAAGTTACCAAATAAATCTCGATAGATCAAATCAAGCTCAACAAGGATATATTTTATACTCATTTGCACCAACAGCTCCTCCAGAGTTTCTAATCATTGAAGATCCAACTAATCCAGTGTATATGAGATATCATAATGATTCGTTAACGAGAATTAATTTCAAACTCACCGACCAATCCAATAATCTAATTGATTTACGAGGTGAGGTTTTACAAATTAGCCTGTTTGTGAAATCGTAAAAAGATTTTTTACCCCCATAGCAGCAGAGAGGGCGCGACAACGACTTTGCGTCTCCAAAGGAAACTTTTTTCGCTTTTGGAGGAAGCCTTGGTTTGCCAAATAAACGCTTCTATAAAGTTGTCCGATTCGCCCTCTCTGCTGCTCACTTCATAACTGAGATATTCTCATCAGTATTTGTCTAATCTATTTTCTCTAGGAGACATTATCGCTTGGTAAGCAGGGAGTAGATTACAGAGATTGTAATAATTGAGGTCAAAGGGAGAAATGATCAGCAGCAAAGCAACATTTATTTATCAAGCAGTTTGTTTAATATTTCCCGATTCATTATATTCTTCTGTGATTGAATATTATCAAACTAATACTGTATGCGGACTAAAGTAACCGATATGGCATGCTATTATAGTCTGATATAACTGAATGTCATGTGTTAATTAACATGATCATTTCGTAAACTAAACTGTTGATCAGATTAACCTGCTAACTAATGATATCGTTGATCAGATTAACCTGCTAACTAATGATATCGTTGATCAGATTAACCTGCTAACTAATGATATCGTTGATCAGATTAACCTGCTAACTAATGATATCGTTGAGTAAATAATAATAAATGACATTGTTTTGGAACTTTTCTGAGCTCAGATATTGATAAGATTTTATTCTTGGCATATTTCATTATATCAGTTACATTTATACAGTTATTGCTATGAAATAATTGCAAAAGCTTATTCCTTTGTGTATTCTTCCAATTATGTAGATAACTGCTATTCAACTAATTTGAAACTGTCACCTGCAAGATCTGATAATCAAATAAATAAGTATGATTTCACCCTAAGTGTTGTATCAGGTTCCACCCTGTTAGCAGAGACATTTGGCCAGAACATTAATCCCAGCATTCTGGACATTTCATACCAGAGACTGTCAACAGGTCCGGGTTCTGTTGTTTACCTTCCCTGGGATAACTGAGCTTGGACTTCTTCCTGCCTTCTGATAAGGCACACATGTTAACTTGAGTATGATCCATTCATATGTGTAACCCTTTCTAAAACAAGACCAGAGTGGTAGAGCAGACAGTTAAGTTATGGTCTTGGTACTGTAAGCAACAGTGGATTTTTGTTTCCAGCTGTTGTGAAAGATTTTTGCTTGATTTTACATAAAGTTTCTGGACCCTTATTTGGTATTTATGCGTCCTTTGAACTCGAATGTAACAAAGACATAAGTCAACAGCAACAAAATTGATGTGATAAAAAGATAAAATTGTAAAATCTATTTGGAAGTGTTAAAAATAAAGGAGTTCAGTACAGTTGAAAAGAAATCTGAGAGTAAAGAAAGGACTGTAAAAAGAGACAAATCAAGATGGGTGGAAGATTTAGATAGTTGCTTAAGGAAAAGATACTTACATATACTAATAAAGCTACAGCGATGACATGACTATATCAACGCTTAATTACTTTATAGCAAATATAGGTAAAAACGTGACTAAAATAATTAATATTATCCGTATCATTCTCCTAATCCACCAAGTTTCCCTTCTTCACCTCTCCTACTGCGCCCACTATTCCTACGTCCACTCTTTCTCCTACGCCTCATGATTCAGTTTCTCGTAGAATAAACGATTCAATAAATCTAGTCAACTATTTGTTGGAATTAGGAACAAAATCAGCAGCAAAAACTTGTAATGATTACTGAAATGATGCGTTGCTTATTTAGCAGTGCTGGCGATAATTATTTTGTCACGCGAGTTTGCGTTTTGCGTTGATGATCAAAGGCGTATGAACGGTATCAAAACAATAAAGCAAAGGTCGTCAACATCAATGATGCCTTTCTTTGAATATCATGATAACACTGCCCAGTGTTCATTAAACGTACAAGTTTCTAATTGTGTAATAAGCCATGTTTAAACAGAATCTGACAATGGTCAGTCGCTTAATTGTGTTTGATCTCTTCCTTTTCGTGTTTAACTGTTAAAGAATGCTCATCACATTTTGCAAAAGTGTTCTTCTCTGAACCAATATCAATATTATGGTTTAGTCCCAAGTAACGAATCACTGGATCTCTGTAAATAGGTATTGCCCATTGTTATATTTCATATATCCTTGCATGTCGAAAATGTCTGCTTACCATTGGTCATCCAAGTGACTACTATTAACTATAACTCTTTTGAAGGGAAATATTTTTTTTCTCACTTGCAACAGTAACATGTAGGTAGACATTTTTTTAACCATTCTTTTAATTCAGCGTAATTTTTTTTCTGTGACCAGTCTTATATATCTCCATAACTGACTGACATTTGTGCAAAAAACCGACTTTTGATATCGTAGTAAAGATATATGAAATAATGTTCTGAGTCTCGTAAATTATGGAAGATGTATGTGTGTGTGTAATTTGCATTTCAAACGTAGCTTTACTAATTTTTATTCATATCGCTACGATGTCTGCATTGTGGCACTTCAGAGTAATAGTCTAGCACCGGCGCATAATGCCGCAGACATCTAGCATTGTAACTACTAGGTACTGAAAACTATCTCCGATACTGCTGAGAAACTTCAGCAGCCCAAAATTTTGTAAGAAATCTATTCTCTTACAGGTCCAAGTTAACATGTTCACAAAGTACCTGTAAGTGCAGTACAAAATTCTTTGTCCTAATTTTGTATCTAGGGGCAGATATCATGAATATAAAATCAATGAACTTGTCTCAAACAATGTTATGATATTCCAACAAGCAAAATTTGGTTAAACTTATAATTATTAATAATTTTTTTTAAAAAAAAAAAAGTATAAATCCATATCGAGCATAGGAATAATAATGAAAAGATCCTCAAACTGTCTCTAAAGTGCCATGTTGGAGGTCTGATAATAGTGTCATGATGGCCATCCTGGTGGCCATATTGTCTGTCAGATCAACACCATCTTCATTAAGGATAAATCAGATATAAACAAGTCTTATATTGAAGTCCTCTACTTGTACGACTATCCACTAAAGCGTAGAGGCGACATGAATATTTCAAGATGACTACCGTGAAGTTTGTATTGCATTTAATGGCATCTTGTGAACATGTAAACTCTGAAATGTAAAATTTCTTTCAATGTAAACAATCTGTTGCTATGATCGACCATTAGGAAGGAATAGAGATAACAAGATTGAAAGCCGGCCGCCATGGCAACATTATCCCATTGCACCACTTCCGCTTAGTAAGCACCTATGCTATCTGGTGACTTACTATCCAACTTGTGGCATTATGCCTACGCTGACCAGCTCGGTGGACATATATGTTAAGAGTCTACCAAAATAGTTTTTTGTAATTTAAACTAAATAAAATTCATCGTAAAAATGTGTTCACAAATGTTTTTGCGACACTCTGTAGTCCGCAATTCCATAATACCTAAAGAGAAGTTATCGGTTTTTAAGGAAAATCGGAACTTTTGAAGCTTAATAGCGATGTTTAAAGTCATGCCGGCACCATTTTCGCTGATGACCAACTAGATATAATAATGTATGTTGATGACCAACTAGATATAATAATGTATGTTGATGACCAACTAGATATTATAATGTATGTTGATGACCAACTAGATATAATAATGTATGTTGATGACCAACTAGATATAATAATGTATGTTGATGACCAACTAGATATAATAATGTATGTTGATGACCAACTAGATATAATAATGTATGTTGATGACCAACTAGATATAATAATGTATGTTGATGACCAACTAGATATAATAATGTATGTTGATGACCAACTAGATATAATAATGTATGTTGATGACCAACTAGATATTATAATGTATGTTGATGAAAACCCCATGTTGACATGATCATCCACTTAGAAAGAGTAGCCATGGAATCCAGCACCGTTTTCACGTTGGAAAATGTAGACCTTGGGATGATGTAAAGTCTCATAGCAATTCTCAATATATCGGAAGAGCAGTAACGATAACAAACTAACGGACGGACGGCAACACTTATTGCATAGGCTCTTCTGGGTTTTTAGTGAAAGAGCCAAAACAAAATTAAGTTATGGTTTTAAGTCGCTATTACTTGCCTTCAAAGTCTAAGTGGTCTAGTATTTATATTTGACTTGCACAAATTATTGGTTCTGAAATACTGTCATATCCATGATAGTAATATACATATATATATATATATATATATATATATATGGGTGGCCAAGTGAACGTTAATCTATCAATACCGATCTTTTAAAGTAAAGATATTCCTCGTTCAATGTCTGTCGCTGCTAATGATGCCTTTACTATTAACAAGTGCACGGTATTATTTGTCTATTACGTACTTGTCCCTCGCTAATGTAACTGATCGTACGGTGGTAATTAACAACAGTTAAAGTTATTGTTTTCACCTATGTTACAGGTACGTTGATCGTTCTACTCTGACTCTTCTAATCACGTGTAACTGAACGCATAACACGTGAATCAGATCAGTATTTAGGTATTAAATATTTTACTCTTGGGATACTTTATAACTGAACGCATAACACGTGAATGAGATCAGTATTTAGGAATTAAATACTTTACTCTTGGGATACTTTATAACATTTAGAGTTCATTATCTTCTCAAGCAATATTAATTAGTACATCTTCTCGTGATGACCATCTATATTAGCATGCTTCAAGCTATACATTGTTTAACACGTGAGTTTGTCATTTTAATCTAATTTTATTATTTGAATCATTACTATATTAAGCATAAAAATGTCACTGTCGCAAACCATATGAGACGATCCACTAAGCTAATTTCCTTTTGTCACCAGTTTACAAGAACAAAAAAAAAATCATCAGCAAAACAATGAAACAATATCCATCCCTTAAATGAAATATTCTCAACTTTAAGGTCAGTGCTAGTGATCATACTTCGAATGTATAATGACAGCTGCCATTCGGCTAAGTTTGACTATATTCGAAATAAGGATTGAGCGCGAATGCATCGAACTATTTGTCAATCGCAACTTCTCGGTCAATCCAAGCGAACAGTGAGGAGGTGATTCAAAAAGGTTGCAAATTCTGTTTTGAGAAGTCACTATCGGCGAAAAAAATGCACGTTTTGTCTGTACATTTACTGTGCCAAGATTCATCTAAGGCATAGTTTTTGTCTGCAGAAATAGTCGACAACGTTCCGATTCATTAGTGAAAATGCTCGTCTTATTCACCAAGTTTAAAAGAGAAATTTGATTGGCTTATTCAAATAGCGTGAAAGGTCAGAATAGTACAATGACGAGAAGATCTTACTCGCATCGCAATGACTGGTTACGCAGGTTTAAGAATATTTATGTAAAAAGATGAAATTCCGCACAGCCAGCTTCGAATGACTTTTGTGCATTGTTTCCAATTGCGTGCGACGATGAATGTACTTTTACTTTGAAATAATTAAAGGTACTTTTTTGCATGTATACGACATAACCATTATCGTGGTAAATCAAAGCTGAAACTATAGTATCAGGGTGGTAATTCATAGGGCATATAATCATAAAATATGTGCATATGTACATTGGTAACAGCTTGTCATATTAAATAACTCAAAAGACTCTTCTGTACATGCTGAACTGTATGATAAAAATACATAATTAAAATACCAACTTACAATTAAATGTTCCTGCAACTAAATCAACATTTTGCCTAACAGAAGAAAAGCTAATATATGTTTACTTTATTTCAGATGAGTAGATTGATAAACTCACTTTGTTACCGGTACTGGATACCAACTTGGAATAGGCCATTTCTCGATAAACTGCGTGGAACAATTTGTAATTTCAAATTGTTGTTCTCTTTCCCAAGCAATTGCATGGTCGTAGTTAGCCTGGTTTCCGGCCCCTATGTATCTACCACCAATAGTGGGCCCCTTACAGATAAATATGCTAATTTCAAAATAGTGACATAGAGGTTTACTTAATTATCTGTATAACTACGACAGAGGACCAGTCTAGGGCGTTGGCCTCAACTGGGAATAGTTTGGTTCCTTAAAATACAGTCATGTCAATATCTTATTATAATGTCTTGGCTATAAACCGGTTGTAGTGGCAATACATTTTACAAAATACGCAGATCTGGCTCATTGTCACTGCCATATGAGATCTTGATATAATTTTGTGATACAAGTTCCATTAGTACACCTTTCTGAGTGATAACACCACATAGACTCGATTGTCAGAACAATCAGTAATGAATGTGGCTCAAGACGTTATTTAAATCTGATCTCAAATACTGCTTTGGAGTTATAACGAGGTTATTCATTTAAATATTCAAAACAACAGGGTTATGTATCTGGATGTAAGTCATTAGCGATTAATAACGCGATCATTATTAGAAAAGGTTAAACAAAGTAATTGACGTGTGTGTATTTTACCACTTAGCACCAACAAGGTCACTCAATAACATATTCATTCATGCCAATTGAGTAACAAGTATCAGTATTCGTCATCTGCAAATGAAGTTACTTTGCTGGATAAATTAGCTAAAATGATGTGCTATATATTAGGTAACAGGTCTCGTTATTTACAGTTGGTACCAGTCACGTGAATTACAGTAATTAGTAGGTCACCTAATTAATATGTAGAGATATTGTTCATTATCGAATCCATCATAGAATATTTAGCTATATAGTTTTCAAATATTGCTAATGTTTTCATTTTACTAATCTGGATCTAAAATACGATCCGCGCAGCTTCCAACATCAACCGTTTTATCATCAAAATGATGCAAAATCCTTATGTAGGTCTTTCGTTCGAAAATTGTCAAATTTCAACATATTTTTTCTCCATCTGATATCGTGGTTTTTGTTCTTTTTTTCTGCCTGATTCATTTATTAAATATGTTTAAATTATGAAGGATCAAAGAGGTCTTGAAATATATGTACGTGTTAATACAGAGTTAAGAAGCATCCATTTATTCGCTTGGATAAATGGATTTTCAACCTTGTTCACCATAAATATGTCAACAAGTCTTTACACATATGAATAGAGTCTCTCTCTCTCTCTCTCTCTCTCTCTCTCTCTCTCTCTCTCTCTCTACCAAAACAAATATCACATGATCTGCATTGACTAAGCTTCTCAACTGTGCTCAGATATTTAGTTTTTCTTGTTCTAATACCATCGTCATACTGTATCATCTGGAAAAGAAGAAATAAATAATGACAGTAAACACGCTTACTTTTATCATAGAATTCGCATCTTCAAATAAATTCAATATTATAATTTTTTCAAAAACAAATTTTTAAAAATAATGCATAATTATCCACCATTTCTGCTGAGTAAGTTTCTTGTTTGCAAGTCAGCATCTTTCTAAGTTGATGACTTGCAGACTGTTAGGAGTATCACATCGACTTCAACGTTTTTCTTCATCATATGTTACAGGTGATCTATTTAATGTTTGTATTGAATCATGTACGAACAATTTCCGGCCATATCGGATGTATGATTGTCACCATTGTCATTTGTGATTTTGTGATCATCATAAGAAATATACTAATGAAAACTCCATGTTGATATATATATATATATATATATATATATATATATATATATATATATATATATATATATATATATATATATATATATATATATATATATATTTGGGAGTACAGATGGTCGTATTTAGAGTATATTTGCACAATTTTGCACACCTTTTTATATCTGCAAACAAGTAAGTATACATCATCGATTTTGTTTGGTGTTGAAAAACGCATGCTAATATGATCATTCAATCAGGAGAATTAGATAACAACCTTTTCAAGAAGCAGACAGTGTCTGTCCTACTGGATATAAGAACAGTACCATTTAGAACCAACTAGACATCATAAGAAATCTTCTGGTAAAACCTCATGCTGGTATGACCATCCATTCAAGGCGAGTATCGATGGAAAGATTTTCATGACAGCTACATATCTGATGTCCGAGCGGCACCATTTTCATTAAGAACAAATGTGACCATAGGATAATGTGTGGCAATTCTCCAAATAGTTTACGAGTAGCGATAACAAGCATGTACTAACGAACGACCAGCAGAACTGAAAGTTTTTGGCATATAGGAACTGCATGAAAGTATTAAACTTCATAGAATGCACAGAGGAGATCAAAGCTCCTTATCAGATATAAGATCAAGTATGACTGATAGCTAATTTGTATATAAACCTTCATGTTACACGTCATACACATGGTCTAAGCACATATCTAAGTACATGTAAAAATATATTTTTTAAAATGCGTAATAAAATGTTATAATCAAGAACTAAATCACTCAAATACCATCTTATGAAAACATTACTGGACATGAACCGGAATGGCAAATCAAGTGCTTGCATTGCACATTTTCCCTACTTTTATATCACCTTTCCTAGTTACATAGGCAGAATGCGACTACTACAGCTTTGCATCGAACTTGTATTTATCCAAGTTAAGATTTATGTTGCAAATAAATTATATATGTATTTAGTATAGTAGTTTACTTGTTAGTTTTAACTAATAACTGCTCCCCGTAGTGTCTGCAACATTAGATAGGGACTGCTCTCGGAGGCTGGGGGTGCTGCGATCCATCAAGGAAGATTCGTGTACGTAGAACGTGTGTAAATTTACTATAATGTTTGTGTAACAACTTGAGACTCCCTTGTTTACATTGCATGGTGTCAGATGTGACTTCAAGTGAGTGAAAATGGCAAAATTCCAGGTACCGGAGAGCCTTAGCTTTTTGAAGCCAGTAGAGTGGCCGGATTGGATACAGCGTTTCGCGCGCTTTAGCATGAAAGTGGCCTACATTTGATACTGGAAAATTTGAAAAATGTGAATTTAGCAAGAACAAACTGGAATTCTTCGGACACGTCATCAGTTCGGATCGCATACTCCCCAGTCCAGCAAAGGTTATCGCAGTGAAAGAGCTAACTGCTCCATTAAGTCTCAGTCAGCTTCACCACACTATGGGCATATCAAATAACTTGGTAGAGTTCTCCCAGACTTGTCATCAGTAATGCGACCAGTTATGGACCTGCTGAATATCAGACACAGCCTGGTATTGTGATCCAGATCAGGAACACACCTTCACGAAAGTCCAGAAGAATTTGATATCCACATCAGTCTCAGCATTTTATGACTCTGGCAAGTTAACAGTTGTCAGCGCTTATGCCAGCAGTTATGGAAATCGGTGTACCAATACTCCAACAACATGGACAGAAATTCAAGCCAGTTGCCTTTTGTTCCATAATAATCACCACCACAGAGGTTAAATATGCATAGACAGAGAAGGAGTACATTGAATGTGTGTGGGCCTATGTGAGAAGTTTTTACGATAAGTTTTCAGATACCATACTGACCACAAACCGTTAGCGCCACTGATCAACACACATGATTTAGATAAAGTTCCTTTGAGGTATTAGCGACTGTTGATGCGGTTAAGACGCTTCAACACAAAGTCAGAGTATTGTTACACGCACAGGGGCATCAACTGACCGAGCGGTGTCAAACCCTGGCGCGAATCCCGCTGGAAGTCATATGTTTTCCTCAAATTTCCAAAGACTTCCATACAATCTGAGTTGTAAATTGGAAGGTCAGACGTGTCTGCTTTTATATACTAAATATTTACTCTAATCAATTCGAGACCACAGATAAAACAACTTGCCAAAAGTCCATTAACCGCACATTTGCATGGTTTTCTTCACCATCATCAGATTTCCGTACCGCCAGCCGGTTATGCCATAGAAAATACACTAGTATCCCCTTTCTCACTGGGAACTATTTAACTCCACCACCCTAGGATAGTCAATATACGCTTTTACTGGCGTATTACGCTAATATAACTACACCTATTTTCCACTATGGACACATAAACGGTATCTACCTTGTCCCTACTTATTGATTCCATTGTGTAATTTACAGGTTTCCTACCTTAAATACTGCCACCTCAACCACAACACTATTATACGCCACTAGATTGTAATATGGACTATGTTACTAAAGGGACAGTCATTCGGTTTGGACTTAAATTCACTACTAGCGAACCATGGCATAGTTTAAACTCACTAATACTCGACTCCGTGATGTTTGCTCCTAATAATTGGCTAATTATTTCGGGCTAGGAATATTTCCATGGCGCCGAATCCCAATAATCATACAAATAAATCTAAGAATTGCTTAAAAACGGGGCGCTATCAAATGCACATACTCCAAATTTATTACAGTATGTATCTAGGAAGCTTTTGGTATTTCCAGACACCACTTCTCTGAGCCCTCTCCTAGGCCAGGAAGCCACATACGAAGAGGAAATGGAAAGTTTTTGTAAAGTCAATAGAGGCATGCAGGCCAATTTCCGATATGAAATTAGAACAAATAAAAGGTTGCACCATGTGCAGACTGCAATGACTTTTACCAGAATTGGATGGTCGGATAAAAAAAATAGCTGTACCCCTATATTTACATGCAGACTATGCTGTACAAAATGAATGCTCCATTCAAATCGACTTGTTTCTCTTCAGGGGCAGAGTTATAATATAAACAGTCTTAAGGCTCGGAATTGTTGATAACATTACGAGGGTCATCAGGGATTATCCAAAAGCCGTGAGACAGTCCAAAGTTGTGTATGGTGGCCTGGAATCAAGAGACAGATCCAAGACAAAATAGACACATGTGAATTTTGTCAGATTAAGAAGCCAGCAAAAAAAAATGAACCATTGAAGATAACATCTCTACCAGGCATACCATGACAAAATATTGCAATCGATATTTGTGAAGCCATGCAAGAAAGTTACATGGTAGCTATTGACTACTTTTGACACTATTCGGAAATTTGCATTTAACAAAAGCAACCTCTAAGCAGTTAATTGGAAAGCTAAAGAGCACATGTGCACAATGGGGAATCTCAGAAATCGTAGTATCAGACAATGGGACCCAGTTCACTTCTTCAGAATTCACGGAATTTGGTGTAAAATACAACTACAAACAAGTATCTACCAGTCTTCACTACCCACAAGCGAATGGTGAAACAGAAAGTGGTGTCAAAATAGCAATATCCATACTTAATCAGGATGATGTATTCCTTGCCTTGATGGCTTATAGAGCCACACCGACGGCTGCGACAGGTGCCAGCTCAACCCAAGTGATGATAGGACGCCAGATGTCTACTGCCTTGGCCATTATTGAAAAGAAGTTAAACCCCAAATGGCCAAACCTCAAAATCATCAAGCAGAGAGACCTTAAGACAAAACAAAGATATGAATTCTTTTACAACCGGCGCCACATTACACATACTTTACCAGATATTACTGAGGGAGACAGCGTCAGAATCAAATGGCATGGAAATGATAACAAGGGGTCAACACTAGGCATAGTTATTCAAGCCGAAAAAGACCGAATAAGCTACTTGGTAAAAATTCGCCATGGGATTTACAGCAGCAATCGACTCCATGTATAACAGACTAGGATCCCTGAGAATTTACTTCCAGACAATATAAAATTGAATAAATACTGTATGTGTAACAACTTGAGAATCTCTCGTTTTCATGAATATTTATGTAAGAACGAAATGTGCAGCAGTGGCAACCGTGGATTTAACATTTACATGGGCTTGACAAATTGGCAGATCATCAACGGAGACTTAGGTTCTATATATAAGAACATTATTTATTCAAAAGAAATGTCCTAAGCGGTGAAAACTGTGAGACTCTAGAGGCGTCGTAAAAAGCATGTAGTGTATTGATACAATACTAACTGTACATAAAGCATGTAGTGTATTGATACAATACTAACTGTACATATCATGAATAAATCGGATCGTCTGCATCAGTATGAGGGTAACAATCAATGTTAACTTTCCTACATCTTCTCTTTCGTTAGATCAGCATTCCCCACGGACTAATCGCTTTTTGTGCCGGAAGAATACTTCTGCTAGTAATGCATGTCGAGTCTGGGTATTAACATAGACCCTGAAGCTGCTGGTGCATAATCAAGGTTATTGGATGTTTGCTCTAAACATTACTTCTAGAAACATGCATAGACCCAGATTTGCCAGCGCATTACGCGACGGCTGAATTAAGTCTGTGCATTTTGCATATGACTCGACTTACAAGCGAGTAGAGATAATCATTTATCTTTATCTGGCCACCTGTATCAGATAACAATAAAAAAAAAAAAAAAAAAAAAAAAAAAAAAAAAAAAAATGATCCTTTTGAATGTCCAGTTCAGGGACATTTATTAACATGCGAAGAAGTTAATGGTCGTAAAATCGAAACATAGAACAGTTTGTATCAGAATGTACAAACAGTTTAAGTATACATCTCATATCGAAAATATTTATAAATGCTATTGGTCTATATCGATTATTTTAAAAGGGTATAGTCAAAAACCAGAAGTATCAATAAATAAATAAATAAATAAATAAATAAATAAATAAATTTAGCCGTCAATAATCAAAAAGAACCCAGCTCTGGAGACATACCGTATACACTCGCTGCCGTCACATAATGCGGAATATGTTATTTGTTATACTGACTAATCCTAACAAACTGCACAGATCTAAATATGCCGGAACATAATGCGACGGTAGATCCAGGTCGGTGCAGTTTGTAGTTTGACTCGTCTTATACACGAGTATATGCACGAACATTTGAGACAGACAAAGAGGGAGATAACCTCCACTCTCAGACTAGCGGAGAAAAAAATGCTATTTCACACGACCACAGTCAATGTTATGTTAAACGAGTTACCATATTCAATCGAGTAATCGCGTTTGTTTATAATTGTCAATTCGTACTACTTATTCAATCCTTTTGAATCAGTGGTGATTCCATTCTGCCGTAGGTATGGCTTCATTCAGTTCAATACTCGAAACGTTCGGCTAAAGAATAGTACCGTAAAACATTAACAAACTGATTCATAATCAGTAATTTAATTATTTCAAAGAAAGAATCGTTAGACGTTACATGTTCAGTGGGATTGGTCTGAAATAACAGTTTGGAGAAAATCGAAAAGGACATTAAAATAATAGCTGTCGAATAATGTCTACGTTAGCGTATCTTTCTTCCAATATATGACACGTTTGTTTTAGAATGCAAGTGAAATCGACACGAAGAAGTAAGGTCTAATAGATAGAAATGACCACCCAATATAACCAATAGATAGAAATGACAACACGATATAACACTCACCAATACGTATTTGTCCGAATGTATTAACCAGAATCCCTAAATAGGGCTAAAAATCATATCCTTAAATTCTAAATAAAACTATTTCTTCTGTTTAAGTGTTGTCGAAGCCATTCCTGATATTCTTGACTGACAAGAGTAGCGATAATAAAACTTGTGTTGACGGATGGAGGGACGACGGACGATAGGTAATCGAACTGGATATAACAGAACATATCTGAAAATGACCGATACCAGATGCACTTAACTCGAGACAATATATAAGGAATACTTTATTTTAAAGTAGAATATCAAACACAAGAAGTCCGATAGTATAGTATCATCTTCAGTTTTGAATCATTTGTAAAAAAAAAAAAAAATAACATTAGCAGATATAATTACAACTTTGAACATTAACTTCATGATAGGAACATTCAATCAATTATGCCATTATTACTTGTATAATTTTAAGTTTAATTTAGTTACAACATGCTTTTGTTTTAAAGCTTCAAATTTCTCTTTTTGCAAATAATTCAGCATATGTTGTCTTGTGTCTAAACTGGGCCAACAAAAAAACCGCAATAATTGTTTTCTTTCGATTTAACGACCGATTAACAATGTTACTGTGCTCTCATAACTACTACGTAGAAAATACTGCAGTTTATGAGAAGAAAAAAAAATTAAGGTCTATCGTCTAAACATCTCGCAAAAGTTACCAACTGCTTGCATGCTTTGTGCACGACATCGATGCGCACCATAACAATGAATAAAATAATCAAACACCGGCTACATATACCATAATTATACTCCCACACGCCGCCATATAACTTGAGTGACGGAATTCGATCGTCAAGATTCTACAGTGAAACATTATCGAAACGGTTATTCGAAATTTCTCTCACATGGTTTGTATATATCAGATTATTCTTCGCAAGGAAGTCATTAAAACATCAATATTCCTTCAAAATATAATGTACACCGATATATTCTAAAGCTCTAAGCCCGCAAGGGACATACATCGTATCAAACACAATCCTCAAATGACATAAGGGCATTGAATGTTTTTTTTTTCTTCTTGTGAACATTGTGGAGGTATGCAATAAAGTCAGAGCAATTCAAAATGATGGTTCTGAATATTAAGAAGCTGGATTATGTAAGGGATGGATCAATCATTATTATCGACAAATGGTATTCGCGTTTTGCTTTAAAACGCTTCAATTTAAATAAAATAATCACAAGCTTTGTAAAAAGCTGATACTAATAAATCTGACGCAAACCTTTCTAAACTAAGTGAATTAAATGATTTAGCATGGAAAGTATTCTGAACAGCTCAGACTAAGTATTGTGTCTGCGCGTACCGTGGTTGGACTTCAGAGCGATGGATAAGCGTAATATTCGTATTTCGACGGTTCCCACCCATGCCAGCCCAGGATGTTTGCCTTGGTATGTCCTTGGGAAAGACACTTTGCTTTCCAATTCTTCGGCATAATTCAGCCAATAAAGGTTTGCAAGTGACGTTAAACCAACTAGCAACAACAATAATTTCTACGAATAGCAGGAAAACCTGCCACTGCATAAAAATGAAAGTGGAACAGCTTTCTGTAATCGTTTTAATTTCGGTCTAATCCCAGTCCGACATATGTTCTTGAGAATCTTCCGTGATCATAATGTTAAACTTAGTTTATATGTACATGTACATAAAACACACTAATTGAGGTTGGTTATTCTCACAACCCTCTCCTATATAAGGTATATACAAGACCTAGATGAAGTTGGATCACTTGTTTCAGATGTTAAATGACTCGAAATCATTTAAAATATTACAAGAACTGGTTTATAATATTCAAATATTACGAAAACACTCAAAAAAATGGAGAGAATAGAGTGATGAAAGATGGTGAGACAAGGGTATATAATTATAACGCCTTGTGCACATTTCTCGGACATTATTGTATGCATACACAAGAAACCGCGAAACAGCCTAGACTAGATTGTATAGAACGTTTCATTTATCGACATATTTAGTTATTTTCTCCATTTCAATGTTATCACGCATTCAATTTCCCAATGGGCACTGATGACGACATATGCTGATTAAGACAATGGCAAATTTCATAGATTTCTAGAATCATTCAAATAAACTTATCCCAGTTTTTCATCGTGGTCTTTGCATAACGTTTGTGGCAAATTCAGTTATCGTGTTCTCGTCTGCGCGCAATTTTCACTAATTCGTCGTCTTTAGTATTTATTTTACCCTAAAATTTCGTTGTAATTTCTTTGAAAAGAAAAATGAAGAAAACATAAAGTTCCCAAACTATTTATTGCGAAAACAACGACCAAAAAAATGTAAATTAAATGTAAATGTTGCCACAATTTGAAGAACACCAGATTCACTACGCAGAGAGCACAGCAAGGTGGTAGTCATGTGATACTGTACAAACAAAAACAGCTGACACGTGTTCGGTACTTCTTGAAAATGGTTTTAACCACCCATCTATGATACCGGCAGGTTTCTGGTCGATGTTCACAAAATAAATATGTTGAGAACTAAGTGTGCATTATATTTTGGAAATTTCTGTTTCTTCATTTTTCTAAAATAAAATTACCCGACGTTCATTTTGATGTTGGATTTGTTTTCCTACAGAAACACTAGAAATGGCGTATTGTTAATATCACGTGACGGTATGACCTTTGATGTCACTGACATGTAGGTTGCGAGAGTAGTGTAGTCACGTGACTAAGAATGCAAATGGCCAGATCCAGGTGAAATTTAAACAACGATGTACTTTCGTCTTGTCTGTCAGCGGATTAAAGACATAAAGAATACTATGCTCACGATTATTGAGGAAAACACTCATATTCCTATCGATTTCATGCAGGTATATATCGATGAAAGATCGTTAAAATTTGCTGGGCCGACAAGTAAGCGGCTACCCCACCAAGGTGTCGGCAAATTCCAACTTTTCGATAGGGAATAAATGTCCAAATATCAAACATGGGGTGGCAAGGGTCAGAGGAAACTCGGACAAAGCATTCATGAGCTACACGCTCATTTCATATCAATATGTCACAGTGTTCGAAATCTTATTTTTTCCATGGGAACGCATTTTCGAATGAATCCAATTACACATTTCAACAATGTAACATGCGATAGCGCTACGAAAGGAAAGACTATGGCCAGAAAGAGGAAAACACACAACCTTAATGTTGATGAAAAACGTACTCTGAATCAGTTCTTCACCATCCTTTGAGGAGACACGGCCCGCAATAAAGTATCCTATAAAACAAAGTGCTTTAAAGCCAGGAAATTAAATTACTCCACTATCAAGTATTTCTCCGGAGCCAACGTGTTTCTTTTAAACAAAAGTTCTATCTTCTGTCAGAGTCTCGTGCACTTATTGTCAACATCGTGTAATAGATGTGCTTGAAATCGATGTGGATTTAATCCATTAGCTACATCAATTACTTTAGTCTATTTTATATATTCGGAATCAAATCGTTGGTTTAAGCATACTCTCTGTGCGTGGCACAACATAATAATAAAACATCAGACAAGAGAACTGAGAAAACATAATTTCTTTGAACAATATTCACTTTAATCAATTTAAAGACACATATTGGCCAATAAATATAAAACTTGCTCGGACAATTAACGGGTGTGTTGTTCTGTTTAAGTTATTTAGGCAAGTTGTTGTTGCTGTTGTAGGGTTTAATGCCATTTTTCAGTACATGATAGGCTATACATGGCGGCCAGTATTAATGGTGGAGGAAGAACCCGGGGAAAAATACCGAAAGAACCACCGACCCACGAGAAGCTACTGGCAAGCTTTCTCACATACTCACACTGTCTGCGAATCTGATTAATCAAGTAGCATTTATTGATTGTGTTTGCGTTTTAAACTAAGAAAATAGCTAAAATATCCAATTCAGTAACCTAATGTAGCATCCTAACCAGACACAATTATGAAAGTAATATAAAACCGACTACGATTCGAGATAGAGATCTGTAGCAATTCAGATACAACAGGATGAAAAAGTACTTTGTTTGATTCATACAAGAGATGAAACAAAATTAATATAATAATTTTCATCTGATTTCATTACATTTAATTTTATTAGAGTATGGTGAGGGGGTTCCTTTTGTTCTGCTCCTGTTGTTCGTCCTTCGAGCTCTACGATGACCATGAGGTCATTAAATGGTATGGTTCTTTAAGTATGTGAGTGGACTTGTCAGCTCAATGTATGCTCTGAACTGTATATGGAAGACCTGACAGGAGATGCGTCTTGTGTTTCCTTGATCAAGAGACATGGTGATGCAGTCTCAGATTTACCTTGATCGTGCTTCTGCACTGCCTCCGTTATTAATGTCAGTTACAAATATATAGCTCCAATGTGGATGAGACTGAAGGAAGTGAAGCGATCTTGTGCGAGAGCTTCCCAAGACTCTGGGTCAACGTTTAAGTCTCAACGATGACTTCAGTGAATAATTTGTGAAGCGTTTCTTCTGACCTTCACAAAATCACTTTCACTCATTCAGCTCACTGTAGTGGATCTTCTGACCTTCACGAAATCACTTTGCACTCATTCAGCTCACTGTAGTGGATCTTCTAACCTCCACGAAATCACTTTGCAACCACTCAGCTCACTCTAGCCGCTCTTTTGACCTTCACGAAATCACGTTACACTCATTCAGCTCACTGTATTAGATCTTCTAACCTTCACGAAATCACGTTGCACTCATTCAGCTCACTGTAGTGGATCTTCTGACCTTCACGAAATCACGTTGCACTCATTCAGCTCACTGTAGTGGATCTTCTGACCTTCACGAAATCACGTTGAACTCATTCAGTTCACTGTAGTGGATCTTCTGACCTTCACGAAATTACATTGCACTCATTCAGCTCACTGTAGTAGATCTTCTGACCTTCACGAAATTACATTGCACACATTCAGCTCACTGTAGTGGATCTTCTTACCTTCACGAAATTACATTGCACTCATTCAGCTCACTGTAGTGGATCTTCTGACCTTCACGAAATTACATTGCACTCATTCAGCTCACTCTAGTGGATCTTCTGACCTTCACGAAGTCACGTTGTACTCATTCTGCTCACTCTAGTGGATCAAATCACTTTGCACTCATTCAGCTCACTCTAGTGGATCTTCTGACATCCTGGTGGCGTTGTCTGTCCATCAGTGATTTCATCAGCAGCGTGGATGTTCGAAATGCTGCCCTTCTGAGAACCTCTGTGTCTGGGACTATTATCCTCATTGGTTTCCTGTGGCATCACATGTGAAAATGGTTTAGCTTCTTGGCATGGCGTCTATACACCTACCAAGGAAGGCATTACGTAAGTCTTTCATGGTGCAGATTCGTGAATCACCTCTGTCTTCTTGATTGCATGAGCAAGTCTGGCGTTGCCTTCACCATTAATGTGGACTATACGTGACTATGTGCTGTGGAGATAGGTGAACTTTTTTACTGTCAGGAAGTTTTTCTTCTTCTATTCACTGTGATGTTGGTCTATGTGTAAAGATTCCCTGGTACAGTATGGTGCATTGCCTTCCTTGATACTGATTGTAAGACCTAAATTGTCACATGCTCAAGATAAATAGTTCATATTATGTTGTATGACAGATCCGGACATGGCATTCTTGGAATAGTAATCAGCAAATCACGAATATTCACATCCTATGACTTCGCCTAGATTTATTGTGGCGGCCATACTCTAAGTCATCTCAACACCATTTTCATTTACGACCACCACGACACCATAAAAAGCTTTCAGTCAATAAACCATGATGCTCTGACTATTCATTCACAAATAGTGATAACACGATTTTAAAGATGACCAATCTAACAAACATAACAGATGTCTCAATGATAACACAATTTTAAAGATGACCACTTTAACAAACATAACGGCGATCTCAATGATAACACTATTTTAAAGATGACCGCTCTAACAAACATACAGATGTCTCAATGATAACACGATTTTAAAGATGACCACTCTAACAAACATAACAGATATCTGAATGATAACATGATTTTAAAGATGACCACTCTAACAAACATAACAGATATCTGAATGATAACACTATTTTAAAGATGACCACTCTAACAAACATAACATATATCTGAATTGTAACACTATTTTAAAGATGACCGCTCTAACAAACATACAGATGTCTCAATGATAACAGGATTTTAAAGATGACCACTCTAACAAACATAACAGATGTCTCAATGATAACACGATTTTAAAGATGACCACTCTAACAAACATAACATATATCTGAATGGTAACACTATTTTAAAGATGACCACTCTAACAAACATAACAGATGTCTCATTGATAACACTATTTTAAAGATGACCGCTCTAACAAACATACAGATGTCTCAATGATAACACGATTTTAAAGATGACCACTCTAACAAACATAACAGATATCTGAATGATAACACTATTTTAAAGATGACCACTCTAACAAACATAACAGATGTCTCATTGATAACACGATTTTAAAGATGACCACTCTAACGAACATAATAGATGTCTCAATGATAACAGGATTTTAAAGATGACCACTCTAACAAACATAACAGATGTCTCAATGATAACACTATTTTAAAGATGACCGCTCTAACAAACATACAGATGTCTCAATGATAACACGATTTTAAAGATGACCACTCTAACAAACATAACATATATCTGAATGATAATACGATTTTAAAGATGACCACTCTAACAAACATAACATATATCTGAATGGTAACACGATTTTAAAGATGACCACTCTAACAAACATAACAGATGTCTCAATGATAACACTATTTTAAAGATGACCGCTCTAACAAACATACAGATGTCTCAATGATAACACGATTTTAAAGATGACCACTCTAACAAACATAACAGATATCTGAATGATAACACTTTTAAAGATGACGACTCTAACAAACATAACAGATGTATCATTGATAACACGATTTTAAAAATGACCACTCTAACAAACATAACAGATGTCTCAATGATAACATTATTTTAAAGATGACCGCTCTAACAAACATACAGATGTCTCAATGATAACACGATTTTAAAGATGACCAATCTAACAAACATAACATATATCTGAATGATAACACTATTTTAAAGATGACCACTCTAACAAACATAACAGATGTCTCATTGATAACACGATTTTAAAGATGACCACTCTAACGAACATAATAGATGTCTCAATGATAACACGATTTTAAAGATGACCACTATAACAAACATAACAGATGTCTCAATGATAACACTATTTTAAAGATGACCGCTCTAACAAACATACAGATGTCTCAATGATAACACGATTTTAAAGATGACCAGTCTAACAAACATAACAGATATCTGAATGATAACACTATTTTAAAGATGACCACTCTAACAAACATAACATATATCTGAATGGTAACACTATTTTAAAGACGACCACTCTAACAAACATAACAGATGTCTCATTGATAACACGATTTTAAAAATGACCACTCTAACAAACATAACAGATGTCTCAATGATAACACTATTTTAAAGATGACCGCTCTAACAAACATACAGATGTCTCAATGATAACACGATTTTAAAGATGACCACTCTAACAAACATAACAGATATCTGAATGATAACACTATTTTAAAGATGACCACTCTAACAAACATAACAGATGTCTCATTGATAACACTATTTTAAAGATGACCACTCTAACAAACATAACATATATCTGAATGATAACACTATTTTAAAAATGACCACTCTAACAAACATAACAGATGTCTCAATGATAACACTATTTTAAAGATGACCGCTCTAACAAACATAACAGATGTCTCAATGATAACACGATTTTAAAGATGACCACTCTAACAAACATAACAGATATCTGAATGATAACACTATTTTAAAGATGACCACTCTAACAAACATAACAGATGTCTCATTGATAACACGATTTTAAAGATGACCACTCTAACAAACATAACAGATGTCTCAAGCACATTGTTTTCATAGCGGACAACCTAGATATCATAAGAAGCCATTTAGAAAATTCTCAAGCTGATTCGACCATGCATTGAGAAGTAGCGATAACAGGATTGGAAGATAAATGTTGTGGCGGCCATATAAGATTTGCAAGCGGCGCCATTTTCATTCATGACCAATTAGACATCATAAGACGTTTTTACCTTTGATATGAGATATGGTCATTAGTTCAAGGGAAGAAGTAGTTGCTGTTGTTGTATGGTTTAACGCCATTTTTCAGTACAAGAACCCTGGAAAACCCCAGAAAGAAACACCGACCCACGATAAGGTACTGGCAAGCTTTCTCACATACCCACATTGGCCCAATCCGAGACTCGAACCCACGCAGACAGAGATGGCAGTGATTCGTAACGGGAGGCGCTTTAGACCACTCGGCCACTTGGGGCCCCTCTCAAGAGAAGTAGTGAAAGAAGCTTTGATAGATATTAGATATCTTCGTTTCTAGTGAAACCACTATGCCAAACTTAATTTCCGTTCAGTAAGAGTAGCGATAACAATATCTTCAAGACCATGCAATTAATGTATGCATGATTTCATGGCAATCCTCCAGGTAGTTTAGGAGGATAGCGATCTTGCGCTAACGGAGGGAGTGCGAGAGTAGGCAACCAATCCGATAAACTATCTTCAAATAAGATCAGTACATCTAAAACTGAAAGGTCAGTCTCACGAATGAACCAAAGGAATTTTGTAATGCTATATCTCGCCAACTTCGCCAGTAAAAAGTAGACAGCTATGCTACCTTTGAAATTAGATTCACTTTCTATGGCTGCTAAAGCAAGTGAGAAAGATGCATTTATGCATTATGTTTCATAATTGAAATTAGATTCACTTTCTATGGCTGCTAAAGCAAGTGAGAAAGATGCATTTGTGCATTATTTTTCATAACCATAGTTTTATTCTCAACAGCAACATGCCTTAAGACTCCTACTGCCCATATCGTGATTCTTTCTGCTCTAAATGACAATGTGCCTGACGAACGAAAGACTCTTACTTTTCATATAGTAAATCGTCTATTCTAAATGACAATGTGCCTGACGAAATGAATATTACAAGTGTAAAACCATTGTTTACCAAATACAGTAAGAATGATGTTGGACACCAGAGGCCAGTAATCAATCTTAGATTCGTAAAGTAAGTGAACATCAAAATGAAAACATTCTCTCCAGTCTGTTTAATCAATGTATTTTACATTTCTAATGCTTTTGAGAGACTACATACAAGTATAGACTTCTGAAAGTTTATACATGATAACCATGTAAGATTTACAAACGGCATTTGACACAGGCAATCATTCGACTCTGAAAATAATGTTCTGCTTATATGCTTATTCTTAGCCGTCCAAAAGCTATGTAAATGTATTATGCTATAAGTATTAAAATAATACCATTAGTATTTGTAATAGAATTGTTACCGAATGGTTGGTGGATTAAATGAACAACACAAACACAATATGTGAAAGATGATGTAAATTTATGAAATAAATTATTAATGAAAAAAATTGATGTATCAACACAATAACTCATGCGTTCAACCCACAATCATACTTCACAACCATTCACAATTCAAAAATAAATTAAATATTAATACAAAATAAACACAGATCCAAGGAACCTTCTGGACTACACAATTGTTTCATATAAAATGGAACCTTTACAAAAGTTATATTATCGCACAACAAATACAAACATCAAATTACATTATCGCACGTATGGATTGCGACAACAAGTACAAACATCTACATGTATTAAATCAAGTTACTAACTGTTATCGAGATTCATGTAATCCCTTGGAATCCTACTGTGATTCAAAGTAACTACGTGTAAATATAACAATGTATTCAATTGTAACCATACTTGAAACACACACATGCGTCTCGACCCTGTAAAACCGTACGATTCACCAACTGTTGAATCGCCGCCCAGCTTCTCCGAATACCTAGGGTTGGCCCAATACTTTTATCGGCCGCTTGCCCTTCACGGATCCACTACAGTTATACGTACAGACAGCATACAGCATCTACTAGAACCATCGGTCCCAAACACTTAGATGCTGCCCCGGACGTTTACACCTCTAGACAGCTCCGACACTCGGACATTTAGACTTCTAGATTTCCGGATATTTACACATCTCGACAGACGTAGACGGACAGACAATCCGACAGACAGACAGTCAGATGCCTCAATTTGATCGCACAATTAAACAGTATAATCACGGCACAATCACGGCACAATCAATCACATTCAGCTACAATTCAGCTACAATAAAGAAACCAAACTAATAATAGTTGTTTCTAAAACAATCTAAAACTTAGATTACGCTATTAAATTTAAAGTCTAATAGTGACTAGCAATTCCAAATATTCAACGGTTTAAATCTGCATTGTAATAAAGGCATCATTACATGAAATGATAAACTGAATAAAATTCACAATAAAACGAAATATAAATTTAACACTCACCCCTTTGGCTGGAGAAAGAATGACGAGCTTTCTCTCTTTTGACAAGATACTTTTGACTCGTAATCTGTTTAGAAATATTCTGCCTTACATGTCCTCAAATAGGTGAGCAGAATTCACGGAAAAATTCCCGTGCACCCCGTGATTATAATGTTCCTGACTTCAAGTGATTTGTAGTCAGACACATGCAAATCGCTACACGTCGCTTACCTTGAAATACACTTATTCACCCCAGGTAACGCATGTACGACGAAACAAAAAAAAATGGTGAAATTAGTTTGTATTCAAGAAGAAATAAATTCAATTTTCGCCTAATTCTGTGACAATACCTACCTCCTAAGAATAAAAATGTACACATTTTTAAAACTTACACAGAATAGAAGAAAAATAACTACTGATGATATATTACAACATTTATATTGGTTATACTACAATCTGGATTTTAATACTGGGTAAATTTATACAAATTTCCAATCATGACCTACTCAAGTAGTCTGCCCCTATATTTTCAACTCCCCTTATTGACATTGTCGCTCTGTCTCTTGATGTACAACTTGAGCATGTTAGCATGGAATGTCTTTATATTACCATCTATGTCAATTGTATAGTCCATGTCATCTTGTACCTCTTTAACTTCATAGGGACCTTTCCACTGGACTAATAACTTATTTGAGCTAGTTGGAAGAAGCAATAGAACCTGATCTCCTACAAGAAATTTCCTATTTCGCGCTTTGCGGTTATAATATTTGGCATATCTGCGCCCCGATTTCATTAACTCGTCACGTGCCATCTGGCATGTACTCTTTAGTTTATCTCGCAGATCTAACACGTACTGGTAAGTAGTTTTTATTTCCTCGTTCGCGACATCACCCGTCCATAGTTCGCGTAGCATCCGCATCGGGCCTCGAACTGTTCTACCGTACAACAGTTCGAAGGGTGAAAACCCTAAACTTTCCTGCGGTACTTCACGGTACGCGAACAGAACAGCGTTCAAATAACGGTCTCAGTCTTGCGGACGTTCCGCGCATATCTTTCGTAGCATGCTTTTCAGGGTACCATTAAACTTCTCTACCAGTCCATTGCACATCGGATGGTATGGGGTAGTGTTTAGCTGTTTGATGGATAACAGCCTACTTATTTCACCCATGAGGTCAGAGGTGAATTGGGCACCACAATCTGTGAGGATTTCTTCTGGCACCCCTACCCTACTGAAGATATCTACTAATACTTCAGCTACCCTTTCCGTTTCAATAGTTGGTAACGCTACGGCTTCGGGGTATCTGGTCGCGTAGTCAACAAGAGTAAGAATATACCGATTCTTTCTTTCGGTAACTGGTTGTATTGGTCCTACAATATCTATTGCCACTCTCTTAAACGGTGTATCTATTAATGGCATCTGTCCTAAGGGCACCATTGTGACCCTTCCCTTACATACGGTTTTCTGACGTACGTCGCACGACCTACAGAACCGTGTGACATCGCCATTAACACCGGGACAGTAGAATTCAGCGACTACTCTGCTGGTGGTCTTAGCCTTACCTAGGTGTCCTGCCATGCTCGACTCATGCGCCACCCTAAGTACTTGAGATCTATATCTCTGGGGTACGACCACTTGCCAATACTTCTTACCCTCCCGAGCGCTAAACTCCCTATGAATTAATTCGTTCTTCCGTACGAATCTTGAGCTAAACCCACCCTTGCAGTGTTTAATCGCGCCGGACGCGATTTTCTCTACAAGTGTTTTGATGGATTCATCACGTTCTTGCTCTCGTTTGAACTCATCACGCGAAATTCCTGAGATAGATTCTGGGACTGTTAATTTATGAAACGCGGTTTTCTCTCGTCGTGTTTGCGCTCGCGTTTCGATTGCCTGGGCCAAAGGTATTTTAAAATCTGCCATGGTTGGAAGACGGGCACCTTCAACATTACCAATCGTCAGATCGTAAATAGGGTTTTCCATACAAAGGGCGTCAACAGTTCCAGTTAGGAAAGGTGTTTTTACTGTGATCCTTGCTACGGGAATGCGACCTATCGTCTGATCAAGTAGCATACATGGGAACTCCCACCCGAGCATTTGGTTATCCTGCACGAGACTACGTTTGATCACTGCGCCCGTGCAACCAGTGTCACGTAATACTACGACTTCTCGACCATTGACTAACCCTCTCGCGGTTGGTACTCGCGCTTCGGGAAACAGACACGTGCCAAGCGAATGAATACATGGTTCTACCTGTACGATATTATCAGATATACCTCTACTTTGTATAGCCACTGCTACCTTATGTACAAGTCCCTTTCTTTTAGGACAGTCTTTTTGAACATGACCCCATACATTACACAAGTAGCATTGCACACGCTGACTACATGGATTCCTAACTGACCTATTTGCCTCAGCTGATTTCACAAGCTCGCTAGGCATCGGTCTCGTAGACTGGTTTCCAGACTTAAAATCTTTTGAAACCACGTTATGGGTTACCCCATGAGCTTCGGCGAAGAAATCGGCTTGCTTAGCCATATCTTTTACGTTCGAGAAGACTTTCTCTTTCAGAAACTGACCTAGTTCTCGCCCAACTGTATTAAATAATTGATCTCTGAGCAAGAAATCAGTCAACCCTTCAAACGTTTTCACCGCTTTGCTGCATTCAATCCACCGCTCCAAAAAGTTTGCAATTCTAACGATGAACTGACCAAAGGTTTCTCCCTTATCGGGCTTGCTATACCTGAACTTTTTGCGAAAACCCTGTTCAGTGAGCTCGTACCTTTTAAGAAGTGCTTCCTTTAGGACGTCGTATTTAAACACATCGTCTCTAGGAAGTCGTGAGTATACATCCAGCGCTTTACCTTTTAATAGAGCGCTAAGATGCAGTGCCCAGTCATTTCGACTCCACTTCTGCTTTTCGGCATACCGCTTAAACCGATGAAGATAGCTATCCATGTTATCTTTTTCATCGTCAAAGGGAGGTAGTTTGGGGCCCCTCAATTTGCTAGAGGCAGAGTCGTGTTCTCCTTTTCCAGGTGTTGCTAATTCTACCTTACGCTCATGATCCCGTTGCTTTGCTCTTTCTTCTAACTCTAACATTTCTACTTTTGCTCGTTTATCTAACTCTATCTTTTCCCTCTCAAAGGCCCATTTCCTTTCTTCGGCTTCCCCTTTTACCTTTTCTAATTCCCTTTCTAATGCCCGTTTCCTTTCTTCGGCTTCCCTTTCTAATGCCCTTGCTCTTACCCTTTCTTCCCTTTCCCGGGCTTGTTCTTCCTGAATAAATTTCCTTAAACTTTCGCCTTCATACCCAAATTCTTTGCCTAAGGCAACCAAGTCCTTAAGGGCTGACATGACAATTGTAATATAAATATAAATATATAGAACAGACTGACCTTATCTTCCTGATGAAGGTAACCAAACCAATGCTTTAAATATGTTAATACTGGACACACGGACCTAGATAAACTAAACCAAAAATAAACCCCTACTTGAGGATTATCTCGTCAAGGAGGTCATGCTCAAATATAAACATTAAATATATACTTTCACAAACAAAATGATTGACAGTTCACTTAATCCAGCGATCCCACTTCTGACACCATTGTAACAATTCTGTTACAATTGGCTACAATTCAGCCCTTTGGCTGGAGAAAGAATGACGAGCTATCTCTCCTTTGACAAGATACTTTTAACTCGTAATCTGTTTAGAAATATTCTGCCTTATATGTCCTCAAATAGGTGAGCAGAATTCACGGCAAAATTCCCGTACACCCGTGATTATAATGTTCCTGACTTCAAGTGATTTGTAGTCAGGCACATGCAAATCGCTACACGTCGCTTACCTTGAAAAACACTTATTCACCCCAGGTAACGCATGTACGACGAAACCAAAAAAAAGGTGAAATTAGTTTGTATTCAAGAAGAAATAAATTCAATTTTCGCCTAGTTCTGTGACAGTATTAAAATACTAGATAGCAATCTAAATGTATTATGTCTAATACAATTAGTAGTACAATACCCAAAAGCCTTGTAAATGAATTGTCTAACACCATTAGCATTACAATACCCGATAGCTATGTAAATGAATTATATCTAATACCATTAGTATTACAATACCCGATAGCTATGTAAATGAATTATGCCTAACACCTTTCGTATTAGAATACCAAATAGCTATGTAAATGAATTATGTCTAACACCATTATTATTACAATACCAAATAGCTATGTAAATGAATTATGTCTAAGACCTTTAGTATTAGAATACCAAATAGCTATGTAAATGAATTATGTCTAACACCATTATTATTACAATACCAAATAGCTATGTAAATGAATTATGTCTAAGACCTTTAGTATTAGAATACCAAATACCTATGTAAATGAATTATGTCTAACACCATTATTATTACAATACCAAATAGCTATGTAAATGAATTATGTCTAACACCATTATTATTACAATACCAAATAGCTATGTAAATGAATTATGTCTAAGACCTTTAGTATTAGAATACCAAATAGCTATGTAATGAACTATGTCAAATACCATTAGTATTACAATACCAGATGTAATAAAATAATTATCTTACTGGTTTCAGTTCATGGCCTTTTGCATACAAAATACAGCCAATGTTTATATAGCAAATAATTAATTTATGACCCATGGAACACGGTCGGCAAACATTTCTTTCTGTTCTATGTTATAGTTTTCTCAATCTGGTTGAATTATGTTTTCTTTATGTGGTTTGCAATCTTGTAGGCATAGCGTATTTGTAGCCGGTTCTGTTAAATTGCTTATTTACTTATATTTCAATCTTAAAATTTCTCTCCCCCCCCCCCAATCCTGAACCACAGATGGGACCCCGCATGAAGCAAGCCTAATAAAGAATGTATGTGCGAATCCAAGGTTTATCCAAGGTGGATAACTTTACTTTGTGCGATGTGTGCGTCCTTTGTATAGCGTGTACGTGCGTAATCCTTTGTGTCAATGCTTAAGTCGAATATCGCAAATCTAATAAACAAGAACAATAAGGTTATCTCGGAATTGTATAAACCCTTTTATTTATTAAATACATGTATTGGAGTTTTGTTTTTGGTGTACAACGATGCCTGAGGGTGATTAATGTATATTGTGTTGTATTTCAAAATAGTGAGTTCGGCCAATCCTATGCCGCACGTACAAAGTGCTTTTGATGGGAAGAACCGAATGCTTCAGCGCATAGACGATATTTGTGTATAAATATCTCATCGTAGGGAAAGCTATTTACATTGCGGATCGTCTTGTCAATGAGCGGCTCTACTATAAGGACTTGCACATCTGCAGCTGTAGAGGTATGTGAGTTTATTAATTTATTGTAATATAAGATGTAACTATTGTACTATCACGTCTATTTTTGTATGTTTGCTATGTTGCTTTGGTTACGCAGTAAAATGCTCATATTTATATTCTTGTTTGCGACTTATTAATATAAAGGCTACATTTTTAAGAAATGTATAGTACATCAGGATTCTTATCGAGCAGGATTAGATTTACTTCTGAACATGTGTTGTAATTATTATGCCGGTAATGTTATCTGTATAACTTACCGTGTATAACGTTATTACGTTTTTATGTCCGTGTCGTGTATAGTTGGATGTTTTCAGGTGTCAGAAGCGTGCAGAATCGTCCAGAGGGTTTAGTGTGACTATAGACTGTTTAAAGTTATCGGAGTGATCAGGGTCTACGTGGTGCAAGCTGTAAAGTCAACCATAGGACTTAACCGTAGCAGCTGTGAAGCTGAACTAGAGCAGCCGTGGAGCTGAAATAAAGTGTGCTGATGACGGAGTGTATCTCCTTACATATAATCTTGTAGCCGTGGGCTAATTTTGGGGTTACTAAAACACATTGTATCTTTCGGGACTGTAAAGAAAAGTTGTATATCTTTTCCTTTTTGGTTTGCATAACTTCACTACGAGTGAATTCATTTTTACTACACTAGTAAAATTCTACATTGTTTACTAGTCTTTGTATTTTGCGAAGTTAATTTATTTGTATTTTTCATTTAGTCTATGCGTTCTTATGCTAATTAATCCAATATATGGATTATATATACACGCACGTATTCATTATTAATTGCTCATTTCACTCGTTCATTATTAAACATTGTATTTATATCAAGTGTTTTGTTGTGAATCCGGAAATCCGACCTGTTTTCTTAATACAGCGGATCATTGGTAGCCTTTCGGCACAACGATGCCAGACGGTACGCGACATGCCGGTCTAAACTAAACAGTATAATAAGACAACACTTTAACCATTGATGATATCCCTAGATCCTTGACCGCTCTGGTGGCCCAGTGGACAACGCGTCTGCATCGGATGCGGGATATGGAGAGTTCGAACCCTGGCTGAGTCGAAACACTTAATAACTATTGTTCTAACATAGGGTGCTCAGCATAATGAGGTTAAATGTTGGAACTGGTTGGCCTGGTGCCAGAATAATGTGACTGGGTGGGACATGGTGCTACATGTCTGCGGCATGATACCTCGCTGCAAGACATCTCTATAAACTGTCACACTGCAGACATCATAGTTGTTGTACATGACTGAACATTTGTATAAGATACATTAAAATTCGAAATCAGACACCCACACCCTCACCCACCCTTTTCACTACTCCTTCTAAACGTTATGGTCCTGTACTGGACCTTAACGGGCCATAATTTCGTCCAAATGTATAATTACTTAATTACCGTCTATTTTGTAATTTTTATCATCGTTAACTGTCTATATGCATGTTTGTGATAAATTTATCTACCGTATTTAACCATAAATAAATCCCTACTTTTTGAAAATTCCATTTATAGTATATGATCATTGCTAAATTTCTTGGGTCATTTTTCTTAGTTTGCATTGACAAGTGGCATCAATTCATATAAAGACGCACACTTTTGGCAACAAAAAGTAGGACAATAAAAAAGCATTAAACCCACAAAGTCCACAAAGTGACCATAACAGGACTAAAAATCTAAATTTCATCTCTGGTTAATAAATATGGCATTTTGTGAAGTTTCAAAATCATTAGAAATTACAAATTAGAAAATACAAAATATGATAGCCTCCAGAAAATGTAATGCTTTGCTTTCAAATGTAAGCATTGTTCGTAGTGTACAGAACTATTACAAACCGAGTAAATGGAATCGTGTGATTGTACACTAAATGTGATAGACACTGATAAAAACCAACATTAACTTAAACAAAAAAAAACTTAAAAAGTAGCCAAATAATAAACACATTTATTCATTTTTATTTCTGAAACATCAGTCTGCTTACGTTTCAAATAAATAAAAGAAAACCAAACAAAAGGACAACGAAGCAATAAGCACTAGTATTTGTTTTGAATGTCTCTACCTGACCAAGTTTTCAGCTCAATCCAGCATAATTTGCATAAAATATTAATTTGTTTTCCAATATATATTGTGAAAAGTTCAATATAGTACTGTACTGTTTTACTTTTGTTTTATTTCCTAGTTGTATCATGCCTGTCAAATTATTTCTTCTATAAAGGTAAAATAATCCTAAACCAACAATCATATAAAAATGTTAATAGAGCTGGATGTTCCGACAGCTCGAAAAGGTAAAACTAAGTACAGTAGCAGAAAACGAGCACATTTGTACCAGATAAGTATTTAGATTCATAAAAACCCTTCTACTGCGTGGAACCGTCCTTGATCCGATCAGGTTTTAGAATTTTCATGAAACATTTATCGAAGCCAGTCTTGCTAATCCTGTATGGCTCCAAAGGAAACGCTACAGGGATTCTTTTGGGCAGATTATAATGTAAACTCTTCCCGCCATGCACGAGATCATCCAATCAAGAGTTGAAAGACTTTTTTTGAGTCTAATAAATGGGTGTGCCCTATCGGTGCCAAAACAAGATGGTGGCATTCTGTCGATGAAACCGCCATCTGGCGTTGTTCTTATCGTTACAGAAAGATGTACAGGCGCAGTTACATGAAACTTATAAATACGTGTAGATGTACGAAATGTACAAATACGTATACATGCACTCAGATGTATGAAACTTGTAAATACATGTAGAGGTGTGAAATTTAAAAATTACGTATAAATGTGTTCCGATGTATGAAACCTATAAATACGTATAGATACAGCGGCAGATGTTTGAAACGTATGAAATACGTGTACATGTATGAAACCTGTAAATAAGTATAAAACTTATAAATACATACAGCTGCAAAGGGAGATGTATGCAATGCATAAATACGCAATAGATTCAGAGTCGCTGATGCATGAAACGTAAAAATACGTTACACGTATCAATGCAGAGTCACTGATGCATGAAACGTAAAAATACGTTACACGTATCAATGCAGAGTCGCTGATGCATGAAACGTAAAAATACGTTACACGTATCAAAGCAGAGTCGCAGATGTTAAAACGTAAAATACATACAGATGCAGACGAGTATGTATGAAACGTATACATACCAAGAGAACATTATGGAAAACTATCATAATCCTTTAGTTGATTCCGATGGTATAATTTTTCTATTGAAAACCTATGCATAATGATTATATGATCATTTTTGTCTTCGTTAAATTTACATTGTCAGAATAGTGCTTTATTTTACGATACTGAATACCTTAATAATGCACACAAGATACTTGTGCCTAAAAATAGTATGGTGTATTATGAACTGCTATGTAGACACGCCATTAAAATAGCATGGTGTATTATGAACTGCTATGTAGTAGACACGCCATTAAATATCATGGTGTATTATGAACTGCTATGTAGTTGACACGCCATTAAATAGCATGGTGTATTATGAACTGCTATGCAGTAGACACGCCATTAAATAGCATGGTGTATTATGAACTGCTATGTAGTAGACACGCCATTAAATATCATGGTGTATTATGAACTGCTATGTAGTTGACACGCCATTAAATAGCATGGTGTATTATGAACTGCTATGTAGTAGACACGCCATTAAATAGCATGGTGTATTATGAACTGCTATGTAGCAGACACGCCATTAATAAGCATGGTGTATTATGAACTGCTATGTAGTAGACACGCCATTTACACTCGTGTAGTTGACGCTTTAGGTTTTCATTGTTTGTAAATGAACTAAAGCAGTTGTTGTTAACAATATGGACAAATTCACTGAGTTAAGAAATAAACTTTCAAACAAGCTAACAAATGCAACAAACGTGTGACGCAGAAATTGAAAATACTGTTCTAACCGTTCAGTTATTTAGGATAATATTCATATCTTTTCACAAATAAATTGATTAAAACTGTCTCTTGAGTCTAAATAGATATAGCATATAAAAACATTGAGGACAAGGGTTATCGCATATCAGAGTCGTACCGTTTTACAAATCTGTCACAATACTCTATTCCAGAAAAATGCAACTGAACATTTTGGTACGAAACTAAACGATTCTGAGCCAACAATCGAAGATGACGCAAAATAATTAGTTCCCGTTGCTTTTAAGTGTTCCACCTAAAACTATTTTGATACAATTGTAGACTAGCGATAGAAGACACGTACGATACAGGCATAGCTGGGGGCACTCCAACAGCGAGATGCAAGTGAAAGGGCATAAACATAGCTGGTAATAAGAATGATTACAATTATGTACATATTTATCAACAAAAAATGAAATCCATGCGCATTAATCCAAGCAGAGAGGGTGAACAGACCACGTTTTCGAGCAAAAATAAGGCTTACAGATCATGTTTTCGAGCAAAATATGGCCTATAGACTACGTTTTCAGACAAAAAATAAGGCTTCCAACGAAATCTCATTTAACCAAAAAAAAAAGTCTCCATTTTGCAAAAACGGAGATTTTACGATTTTTTAATCAATTTTGCTCGCAACGATGTGGTCATCCACCCTCTCTGCTGCTACAGGTTAACAAAAAATAATAAATGATTTTAACCAAATATTTGATCGAGTCTTTAGGACTTTACAAACAAACTAATCGCTAACACCTCATCTTGTAGATCAATTAAATTATTTGACTGGTCGGTGAGTCGGAAATTAATTCTCGTTAACGAATTATTATGGCATCGCATGTAGACAGGATTAATTGGGTTTTCAATAATTAGGAATCCTGGAGGAGCTGTTGGTGCAAACGAATAAAGAATATATCCCTGCTGAGCTTGATTTGATTGCTCTAGATTAATCTGATAGCTTCCTTCGATAACATCACATACTAAATTGAGCGCAATCACCGATGAAATATTCACGTTGAACGGAGCGATATGCCTACCGCCACCATCTGGATCATTATTATATTTGAGGAGGACAGTTGAATCTGATTTTTGTAGCGCTTTGATATCGGTTTTAACAATTCTTGCTAATTCATCAGCGTTGTATTTCGGAAACTTGAAATTACGCAGATTGTCTTCTGTGATATTGTAATCGGTTAGGAATCGTTGTTTATTGTCGCTGTTGTCATTAATTATTGTTTGAATAATTAGTTCATAGATATATTCCATGTCCGATATAAGCTGATTTATTATTTCAACGTGTTTTTGCGATCTTGTTTTCCGTAGTTGTTCTAGTTGTGTGTCATATAATTGTTTAATCTCATTAAAATAACCACGGACGTCAGTTAGCGTAAATGAAATAGTAACAGATGAGTCGGCCGTTCTTTTAATGATAAAATCCCATTGCAATGTGTCTTTGTTGGTGAATATAAATCTATCGGCGATTTTTCTTTTTCTTATATCAGATAAATCATCTCGATAACTGGGATTGATTTCATGATATGATTGTACATCCGTGGTTAAGTCGGTGGTGGATTTTTCCGGTGGTTTTTCAGGCCATCCTAGTACGGTTCTAAAAGAACTCTGATAGATATCTACGACGTATCCTTCTGTGCTTATCTCAATTGCGGATGATAGCGTCGGCTCATGAACTGTTATAGCGATTTTCGATTCTGTTCCAGTAATCGATTTTATTCTACGCGCGAATTCATTATTGATTTGTTCGATTTGGTATGATCCGGTTGGTATGGAAACAACGTTCCAGTCTGGGGTTCCGTCGGGTTTATTCTTATTTGCAAACACTAAAGAATTATTGGGTTGTTGACCACCAAATGATTTTGATCTGATATTAGGCCAACTGTGATACACTCGTAGTTTTGCTAGCGCTATCTCCTTCACGGGGACTGGGCTAGGGAAATTCACACTAAACTCAGGTTCCGTTGATGTTATTGATATCATGCTTGTTTGTACTGGGTTCGTGTTCTCCACTATTTGTTGAAGTAATTCCATCGGTGTCGTCATTGTTATTATACTCATGATTTATTTCTAATTTTGGTATCGAGGAATCATAAATACTGACCATCACTGAGAACTCACAATCTGGTATGGTTGAGATTATTGAGATCATTTTGGTTTTTGGGTTTGTTTTTGGGTTCGTGTTTTCTGATTCCATCGGTGTTGTCATTGTTATTATATTCATGTTGTTGCTCTAATTTTGATATCGCTGAATCAAAAATACTGACCATCGCTGAGAATTCACTATCTGATATAATCGTATTATCGAGTGACGATGATATCATCAATGATAATTGCGAGTATGCGGTTGATGCAATATGAAATTGAATTAAGTAATTCTGCAGTTTACTCTGGCTGCATGATGATATCTTTTTTGCTATCCCGGTTGATATACCCCCGATTGTAGCCACCGCAGAAATGCAAATTGGAACTACAACCGGGGCAATCATTGTAATCGATGCAAGTATTATTCCGGCGCCAGCGAGAACGCTTGACACCGAGTACATAGTAATATCAATTGCGGTGATTCTTCGTCGGTATTTTTTTATTTTTATTTGATACTCCTCGGCGAGGGTTTTGAGTCTAGTTTGAAATTCTCTGACCTGATCATAGCGACATTGCGTTGATGAAATCATTTTATTTTAAAAACGCTAGCGTTTTCAATTGTGAAATCCGAAGGATTTTCCTTTCAATTATCCTATTATTGACCTGGTTTTAGGATCTGATGAGGGGATACCGGATACAAATTCTATTATCCAGGGTAGTGACTCCCTAATCACAGACTCGTCGGAATTGTTTATAGTAATCGGAAATGGGATTGGTATAGAGGGTGGAGGTTTTGGTACTTTCTCTAGTATATATGTCAGCGTGTTAACACCGGTGATACGCCAATTACTGAATTCCAAATCAAATTTACGGTGATGTATTATTGTAAGTCGGTAGCAACCTGGTACACTAGTATGTCTGTGGCCAACATAAAGATAATTATCATTTCCCCGGATCCAATCAAAAGTCCCACTATCAACCGTGTACACGATGTTATTGACGCTTACACTATGTGGAATTTTTACCTTATTGATAGCCGCGATAATTTCAACGAGAGACATACCCGCGTTGTGTGGAATTCCAAAGAACTTATCAACAATGTCATTGACTGGTTTTTGTACCCGCTCAAAATTCCCCTTTAGTTTAGAAATATCGTCAATGACGTCAGAATAGGTTTTATCGATTTCAGTATATTTCATAAACGTTCTATCGCGGCGTTTAAAAAATGACATCAATAATAAACCAAAGTCCATATCTACTCGGAGTTTATAATCACTAGCAAGGTCAAAATATGTCGTAGTGGTATCATAATCTTTAGGACCATCAAAGAAATTGTTAACTTTTTCATTGGTGGATTTTTGTTCGTCAATAGCTTTTTTAACTTCAGCGAGGGTTGGACCTGTCAACGATGTGGTTTCAGAACCAGGTGTTCTCCCCAAAAATCTATCCACGATGGTATTAAGTGTTGTTTGTCTCACCATAAACATGTTAATATCTTTGAGAGTTATTGTAGATGTAGCCGGGACACCAAAGAAACTATTAGCGATGTAGGCATTGTGAGTGTGCTTGCCGATAAACTCACTGATTTCAGCGAGAGTCATTCCTGCCACAAGCGGGTTTCCAAAGAACCTACCAACAATGTCATTAGTGGGTTTTTGATCTTCTATTAGTTTAGAAATCTCGAGATAATTTGCCTTGATTTCTGAAGCAGTCATCATCCTTCCAGCTTCCTTGTTAGCGAAGAATGAATTCAACAAGTCTTTAATTTCAGCGAGAGTCATGCCAACCACAAGCGGGGTTCCAAAGAATTTATGTACGACATTTTTGCGAAAATTATTATAACCTCGTATAAGATCATTCAGCTCACGTTCGTTGGTAGCAATCGCGTCGGTGATCGTAGACACAAGTGCGCCTGGTTTAAGCTGTCCACCGTTGGAATATAGCGCAATAGAGTTTTCAGCGGCGTCGCGCTGCCGTATCAAAATGTCATTCAATGACACATCACTGGATTTCAATTTACCCTGTTTGTCCTGAAATACAACTATTTCGTTCGGGTCAACATTTACTAAATTTAACGTCTCAGCGATTTCATCTTTAATTAATTTTTTTATATCCTTGACAGAATCAGGGGGTGCAGTGCCATCGGGTTTGGGTTTCAAAGATCTCCCCCAAATATCAATCATGTTATTGTAAAACTCTTTCTCTCTCTAAAATCGGTTTTGACGACTTCGTTGAAAAATCTTCGATTTTCTCCAGCGATTACTAGTGTATTCATTCACGACAACATGTGGTGGTTTTCCGCTTGGGTTACTCAAGGAGTTAGAAATAGCGTTAAGGACATTTAATACTTCGCTGCCACATATTGGTGGGTCATTCATTTGTTGTGTTGGTAGCGTAGAATACCAAGTCTTCATTGGAAGGGTTTTTATATAACGCATAAACTCTTTTGGTGGGGCTAATCCATATGAATCGAAATAGACAATCCCACGTGGATCAATAGCGTATGCAACCCAGTGAGTTCCGGGTCCGGTGCTGTTATCTAAATTAATGATTCCGGTTTCAACGCTGTTTGGTTGATGTGGTAATTGATCTTTCATAAAGACACCTCTGAAGTTTTTAATCGCGAGTTTTTTAGCAGCATCGAGTAAATCAAAATTGGACATGGGAACCATCATAGACTCTCCAATTAATAAACCGGTCCTAGTCTTAGACCCTTTCCGCTGTACCACGAATACGGGGTTCCTGGTAGTCTTAGACCCTTTCCCTTTTTTTTATATCCTTTCCCAGTTGCCTTCTTTAGTGCCATTCCTGCTGCAGTACCAACGGCTCCTAACGCTGCCGCTTTAGCCACCGCTGGGGCTGCTGCTGCAATCAATGCTGGTATCGCAGCTAACAACGGGAATATACCGCCTGTTTTAATCATATTTTTGATAGCAGCCGAAGAAAGAGTAATCTGAACACCCTTTTTTGCTACAAGTGCATCATTGAAATGTTTCACCTGACGAGTTGTCAGCGATAATTTATTTGCACCACCAGTCATTTGGTTGGGTTTCAACGTGATTGTGGTTCCACATTTTTTAGCTGATTCCGATTGCAATTTTTTTAATTGACCGGGAGTTAACGCAACACTAATAACACTATATGACATTATACATAATTGATTGATTCTAAATCGTTTACAATTTCAATTACATGTTTTCCACTGGTGCATCTACCACTCTCATTCTTCCACCAACACCTTCAAGTAGCATTGATTTGTCGCTGAGAATGACAGCAACCGCTCTATAATCAGCAATAGCACCACGAGTCACATTAGCTCTAAAATGTATATCAACAACAGATTGTCTCATCAAATCGAGATGTTCCAGTGAGAAGTAATAGATCGGATACAGATTTTTAAAATCATATTGTGATATTTGCAAACCAGTATCCACATTTTGATCGCGTGCCATAAATGACAACAGACGATGATAAACTCGTGCAATATGATTTTCTGTGTAATTAAGTTGTATATCCTCGGATGGTTCCTGTTGGCCGTTTATTCTCAGTGAGACGTCTTTCACACCTAATTGATCAAATATCATATGACTGAAACGTTGATCGCCAACTCGTGCGTTATCTTGTAACGCAATAAATATATGACGTGGCGCAGAAACGCCTTGTTTTGATGCTAGGTTCCAAGTGAATAACCCGTTGATATTTGATTGCTTCACATCTGTACTCACGGTTAGCCAACTCAACAACGACTTTCCTCCTTGGTCCATAAATGATAGTAATCGTTCTTCTGCGGTGATTGCTGGAGTCAACACTGGCATCCACAATGATATTTTTGTTAAATTGACTTTACCGGCATCAGCATTTGGATTTGCATTGTCTGCTGGAATCCTCCAGATTGCGTCACTATCATCACTCTTTCGTACAAGCGATACTGTATGCTTCGCTCCGTAGATAACTTTTCGGACATTTCTACAGAATCCAAATATATGATGCAGTGGAATCGCGCATGAAAATGATTTACGCGCTCCTTGCAACATTGAAATACGTGTTGCAGCTCCTAGATTGAAATTAACATCGTTGTTTATAATCATATCTTCGGCATCAATATTATCGGTGCCAGCATTATTCTTTGGTCGTCTTACAACAAATTGTTTTCCTCCAGCGGTATTTGTAGCATCTTTTGCAAACATCATAGAAGGTCCTGCTGATCTTGTATAATCATCGGAATATCTCGCTAACCCGATTATTGTTGTAGCCACATCAACATCGCGATCTATCGCCTCAATTTCTTTTCCATCAATGAGATATTTTGCACTCTCAAATAACGCCATGATACCATTATTGACAAAACCGACTTGAGTACCAGCTGGATACGGTGCTGGTACAGCAGGAGTATCAGCAGCTGTTACAATTTCTCCTTCTACTTCAATAAACGCTTCACAGGGCAAAAAGTATTTACTGGTATCATGGACTTGAAGATCAATTCTTGCTCGACTATTTGAGTCTATTGCATGATAGGCGTAATATTGATAATCGCGTACAGAATCATCCTTGCCAACTGGGGCGTCTATATCAAACGCTGGATCATGTGACTTTTTGAACATTTTATTCTATTTATCAGAGTCTAAATCGCGATTTTCCATTTTCATCGTCGTAGTTTTTTAAAGCCACTTCCTGCTATCATATTTGCAATATTGCTTTGGTCGGGGGTTAAAACCATCGACGCTAATTTTTCATCTACTGCGTTATTTATAATTCTACTAACACTTGCAGGCATTTCCGCTGTAGACGGTAACGGTTTTGAAAATCCTTTGGATTTCATCCGTGATTTCACTAATGATGTTAATTTATTCTTCGCAGTTGAAAACGCTTTTCCAGCAAGATCTCCAACAGCACCAATACCCTTATCACGAATAACATCAATTGCTTTCATTCCTAATTGTTTAGCCAACGGCATCACTTTTGGAGCCATTCTCGCAAATAACCCTAAAATGGTATTACCTAAACCATCTCCGTAGTATGCTCTATAAACCGGAAACCGTGAATTAACTACGTAGACGGGGGTTGGTTTATCATGATTGTAGTGTATGATCATTATTTGAAATCAGAAACAATTTTTCAATTGTTATTTATCTAATCGAATGACTTCGTCATCAGATTTTTCAATTCAGTCACTATGATACCCACTTTCCACTAACTCGCCAATGAAATCTCGATATGTGCTGATATCCATGATACCACCCTGAAATAATCGTCTACAGATATCAGCTGCTTCATTAATTATTTCCGGTGAGTTATTTCCGGCTCGTTTTCCTCCGATGAGAACTTCTAATCGTGATATATCACTGAGAACACTACCAGGACATACCCCACTTTGGGGTCCACTGGAATCTTGCAATCCGCTTCCGCTATAACCAGTTGCTATATCCATTTTTTCTTCTTCATCCGTGGGTTGTAAATAACCAAGAGGATCATAATCATCATCATCATCAGGTGGTAGTTGTTGTTTTTTAGGTGAAAAAGATATTTTCTTTGCAGGTTGCTGTCGCTTTTGCGGTTTTTGTTTTTCATATTGTTTATACACTATATCCACCGCATTGATATATTCAATGTATGATGCACTATCTGTCTTAATTTGACTTTTTTTAGTTTTGATTTTGTAGAATATATCAGCCCAATGAGTGAAATTCTTAACATATTTATGATGTTCTGGTTTCAACATTTTTTTTCTGTTTTCATAAGTCATAACAACAAGCGCAGGAATTTCTGGTGGATCAGTCTTATCAATTGCTGCTAACCCTTCCTCGTTAAATCTCACGCGTAAATCATCTACTGTTCTTTTTTATTCCATTTTTTGTACAGTCTGTTTTGTTTGTTCAGTTTTCGCTGCTATTTTTTCAAGTTCACCGATAACAGATTTCCCCGTCTCGGGATCATTCCCCCGTATAGCACGCTCTACCCCGTACGTTGCTGTGGTTACTGGTTTAAACAATTCTTCGGATCCCGCAGCAAAATCAGTTTGTAAACTCTGTCGTTGTTGCAGTTTATTTCTTACAGAGTCGCGAATTGGTACAAATCTCCTGATTGCATCCAGTCGTTCACGAGCCAATCTAGTTGTTAATGCTTCATTGACCATTATTTGAAATCGCAAACAATTTTTCAATTGCAAAACAATTAATACCACACTTTTCCCATCAATGACATATCGGATGATTTTTAACACGATCATGGAAGCGTTTTGAGATCTCTATCATTGATGGGGAAAGTGTGGAAATCCTTATAAAAAATAAATAATATCACACTTTCCCCACTTTTCCATTGATCAATCTGAACCGTCCATCAATTTTTATTCAGTGTGAAATATTTTCACTGTTTTTGACATTATCAATCAAAAAATGCTAAAAAAAATTAAAATCTCTATGAGGGACGGTCACAATCAAATAATGATAAATGGTGAATCAAAATTGTTCATTTTCTTGAATTAACGCCCGTAGGTTTCTAACTTTAGAATTAACCTCCTTTTTCAATTCGTATTCGTACCCCAATTCTTTTCGTATTCGTTCTACGATGGTATACAACGGAGCGAACACACTTACGTCACTGGAAAATGCGAGAGAGTCCCGAATAGAATTCTGAATTCTCTTGATGAGCGCATACTTCTTTGGTAGCATATATTTATTGTTGTTAACTCCGTATTCAATATCCTGAAAATCAGACATGATTTGATCAGGATTTAACCCATCTGATAGTTCAATATCCCAACTTTTCAATTTTGAAATCTCGGATAAAATGCTATTCATGTTTTCAGAATTCATTATTCTATAATAATGATATATTTCTAAATGAAAAATATGACGCATTAGACGTAACTAAATCGAATTTTCTGTCCTGTCTTTTTTGAAATCGCCGTTTTGGTTATCCCCTCTGCAACATATCGTACTGAGGGTCCACAAATATCGAAATACTTGCCGGCTTCATATATTGATTGAAATATTTTTTCTTCGTTAGTTATCGTATTCAAAGATTTCACAGGTCTCGCTTTTTTTGAGCATTTTCCAGTCTTTCCTCGTTTGATATTCTCACTTTGTGTGATAACCTGCAGATTTGATAAAGAATTGTTCATTGGATTAGAATCGATATGATCAATAACAAAATCATCCTCGATCAATCCATAAAAACACTCGTACACGAAACGATGATTGCGATAAGTTTTCTTTCCCTTAACAGTGAACACCAAATACCCCATACCATTGTCAGCACCAACTGATTTCTTCAGTCTACGATTTCTTACAACACCATCACTGGATGCTTCATAATCTGTGATCACAGGGTGTTGTCTGAATTCTTGGTTCATTCGTATACATAATACTATTGTTTGTCTAATTCATTGTTTGGTTTAATGATAAATCTTTCGATGTAGTCTTGAGGAGTTCTTATGATTTTATCCTTGATACTGACTTTGTCAGCGTCAAGAATACTGACTTTGTCAGCGTCAAGAATACTGACTTTGTCAGCGTCAGGGTCATAATTTCTGATTGATTGTCCATTTTTTATTCTTTTATCATAATAACGCTTCAACTCTCTATATCGCTTTCCACCGCAATTCAAACACAACTGAGATTTTCCCCTGACCCCAACCCCACATCGTATGCAGGGTAACGGACCAAGGCTTCCACGTCGAAAGCTTTGCATATGATACCCACAGAACTCATTTCTGCATGATTTGTTACACGGGGTTATTGATCCAATCATAAGCCACTTACAGTGATTCATTATATATAAATTCTTCATTTAAATGCTTGTTTTAATTATAGCATGAGGGAATTAAGGAGAACGCCTTCGAAAAATGCTGAATTCAATGCTGATAAGGAGTTTAAAAGATTATTAAAAATTAGTCCTAAATTTAATATCGATAGACCCAAAAAAACGTCCAAGAGACGGAAACATGAAAGAGTTTAAGAGATTATTAAAAATTAGTCCTAAATTTAATCTCGATAAACCAAAAAAACGTAACAAAATTAATCTCAAACGTCCAAGAGACGGAAACATGAAAGAGTTTAAGAGATTATTAAAAATTAGTCCTAAATTTAATCTCGATAAACCAAAAAAACGTAACAAAATTAATCTCAAACGTCCAAGAGACGGAAACATGAAAGAGTTTAAGAGATTATTAAAAATTAGTCCTAAATTTAATCTCGATAAACCAAAAAAACGTAACAAAATTAATCTCAAATTTAATCTAGATAAACCAAAAAAACGTCCAAGAGACGGAAACATGAAAGAGTTTAAGAGATTATTAAAAATTAGTCCTAAATTTAATCTCGATAAACCAAAAAAAACGTCCAAGAGATTACCCTGGAAGGATGCTCAATTCAATCTCGATATAGTTTCTAATACACCAAAGAATACAATTCTTGATAAAGCCATGATTAGTAAAATCAGAGACTGTTTTAATGAATTTAAGCGTGATGGAGCATCTTATTGTTGGTCAACATTTCGAATTGATGGTGTTGTTGATGCTACCATGACTGATGAAAAAGCAGCAGTGATAATTTCACGTGTTGGGGAAAAACGGTATTTTTTCCGAATCAAATTCATTATCGAAGTCGATGGCAAATGGATTATTAGGGATAAATTTGAACCAATCCTCAAGAATAAAAAAGCTGTCATTGTGAGTAGAGATTCCAAGCCAGGAATTCTAACCGGCATTGACAAACCATACTACGAAAGATCTTATCCCGTAACAGCAATGGTTTATGGGATATATCCGTTAAATGATAAACCCGATATCGCAAAACTAGCTCCTATGAAATATTCTAGTTCACTGAATTGTGTAGCAGAACGAATAATAGAACACTTCACAAATGCATCCCGAGGAAATAAACTAACTGATCTGCGACGTAGGAAAATAACCGAGTGGGAACTGACAGTGAAACAGCATGGTGCAAAGATTTCTGATATAGCTAAATTAGAAGCATCATTAAAATTCCCAATATCAGTAACAACAATAACCGGAGAAGTATTATACGAACCGAAATATCAATCGCGAGGAGCCCCAATACAGATTATTGATCATAACAAACACGCGTGGACACCTGCGGTAACAGTATTTCCACGAGAACGAACCGTGAAATATATCCCCGAGGAATTTTCCGGGGATGTTTTCTATGAAGAGAGATTATTTGATGCTATTCATGCGTTGTGTAAAGATGATCCTGTGTCAGTGTGGTTACTTAGAAGTGATGAAGATCCCGAAATAGGATTCGATCAATTTGTAAAACCAAATGGTGAATTATATCGCGTTGAAGAATTAGATAATAGAATGAGAAAAATCGCTAGTGATTTTTCACCGGAGAATTCCCATGAAAAACTACTCACGGATAGTTTTACTATTCCATCAGTGGTAGCTCACTTCGCAAGAGAAAAAAACTCATGGCGTCCAACACGAAGTGATTTTCTCGAGGATGTTAAATTGAGTTGCGTCGAATATTCCCATGGAGGACTGTGGAATACGAAATACTCACGTGATGGAATGATTTCAATTGATATAGCCGCGTGTTATCCCGGAAGTTTTCTCGGGTATGGGGAATGTAGTAACTACTTCAAACGATTTGGACACCCCACACATGAAATGACTCGTGTTGCGATTAATGGGCCATTACCTGATTTTGATTTAACCGGATTCGCTCGTGTGATATCATTTGAATTAGCGTCAGGATTACATCCGTGTAGTTATGTTTGGCTCGGTAGACACCTATCTGAAAAACACTGGATGCCAATAGTGCTATTGAGATATATGATTGATTGTGGTATGCTAATATCGTTGATTGTTTCCGAGGCTATTATATGCTATCGAGCTCAGAAAGAAGTTTGGCTACCACAACCCGATCTAGATCGTATAATCAGCGAACTACGAAAACAGTGTCCAGATTTCAGTGAAGAAGAAATCATAAATTGGTCTAAGAACTTATTTGAAAGTAAAAAAGAACAAGCAAAGGATCTCGGACGAAGAATAATCGGTAAATTTACCCAGGGTGGACGATACGACAATGCAAAATATTCTTCGCGGTTGATCATAGATATCGCTGAATACGATTTTATTGTAGCGGATTTAATGAAACAGGGAAAACTTGTATCCCGTAAGGATGCTTTTCTATCCAATGGTGAGAAATTAGGTACGGTTGTTACCTACTGTGATGGACATAATTCCCAGTATACACATTTGAGAAGTTCAATGCTAGCCTATGCTTCTATTAATCTATTTTCGATGATAAATAGATTTCCTAATACCGCGGTTAGAGTGGCCACTGATTCGATGTATATACACAATAAATACAAATCAGTTGTAGCGGCATTCACAGATCCCGAAGAAAATTGGGGGGGTTGGCGATTTAAAAAGGAGATGCTACATGAGTATTGTGAATCCGCAGACGTTGCCATGGATGATAAATATCTTTGTTGTAACCGTATTGAAATTCAATCAGAATTTTCTAATGCACCACCGGTATCTGATCCAGTATGTAGATACAAGACAATTTATTTAAACGGTTGTGGTGGGTCAGGAAAGACAACTCGTGCAATTGAATTATTTCGTCGGTCAACCATGATTGTGTTAACACCGACTCACAGACTCGCCAGAGAGATGATACAGCGAGGGGTAAATGCCTGTACTTACCATAGTTTCTTTCGATGGAAGGGTGACAAATGGACTCCTGAGCGTATGGGTGATAAATTCATTCCTGAAATCATAATTTGGGATGAAATATGCACAGTGTCATTAGATGTATTACAAACATTTCTCGAGTGGTTGTTAAACAAAAACACAAAAGTCGTCATGTGCGGTGATCACGGCCAACCACCACCATTTGTCGGTGCATCTCCACATGAATGGCTAAGGGGTTTTGTAGACTATTATGAAGAAATTACCACTGATTATAGATCACTTGATGAACGATTATGAGAATTCAAAGCGCTAATTAGATTACAACCGGATAGAATCCAATGCGAAATAGCGCGTGAAGTGATTTCAGAAACTCCAATGAATGATTTCTGGGAAACATGGAGACCAAATGATTTGATAATTGCAAGTAGAAAAATAGTCAGGGACACACTTCAAATGAAGTTATTTGAATTGCATAAAGAAAAATTTGCAACGCTTCCAGTACCCCTTTGTTATAGGCCATCGGATACACGAAAACAGAATATTGAAGTTGATATTCCAGGACAGAGTGAAAAACAAATTCTCGTATTAAATGATATTGTGCTGGTTGATATCAATGTCGTTGAAGATGCATTGCGTGCTAATAAATCCCCGTGGACGCTAGGATACGCAGCAACAATACATTCTTCACAGGGATTGACTATATCGGATACAATTGTTTGGATGGTGGATAATCACATCGAATGGTCGAATTTAGTCTATCTCGCAGTATCCAGAGTACGAAAAATAAATCAGCTTCGAAGAATTGTTTTCGATGATAATGACACAACAATGGATGATATTGATGTTAAAATTATTGATAAAAAACTCTCCGGTTACAAACAACAGGACAAAAAAAAACGAGAATTTGATATTGATGCTGAATTAATAATTACGCTGAAGAAACAACAGAATAATCACTGCGCGAGTTGCAATTGTATAATGCGTTGGCAGTATTCGGATAAGGATCCTCGCCAATTCACCGTAGACAGAAAAAATAACAATCTCGGTCATGTCAGAAACAATGTGATGTTGACTTGTCTTGAGTGCAATAGACGCAACGGTGCTAGTTAAGAACATGCGGTGGCAATTGAGTATCCTCGGGAATTACCTGTAGTTGTTGTCGAGTAAATCCTCGTTGAGGGGCAGTTGAATCCAGTTTATAGACTGGAGGTCTACCCGTAGATCGTGTTATACTAGATATCTTGTGTGCAGTAACACTCCAAATAGGATCAGTAGCCCTTTTTCTACCCCCTTCAAGCTCTCCTGGTTCATATAAGTACCTAACAGTGACATTACTACCAAGAATTGGTTCTTTGAAATCTTTTTGTGGTTTTTCAGGTATTGACTTCTTTTTAATCGCGTTGATAGGTTTCATGTTGATTGTTCTAGTAATCTCGTTATTCAGTGCAGTAATCACAGATGGTAATCTTTTAACCCATTCACGGGATCGCTTTTCTTGAATGAATTCTTTTGCGTATTGATATCCAAATAACCGCTCAGCAATCGTCCGATTAAATCGTTCTACAATGGCCTGATCGCGATGTAGCGCAGTATGCCCTCGTCGTATGGTGACATTATGATGTTTCATTGTAGATAACACTGCACCCTGAAATTCCTTGCCAGGATCAACCTGCAATAGATTTGGCCAGTGCAGAGGACCTCGTCGATAAATCCTTTCAAATGCAGAAGCGACTTCAGTGGCTGATTTTGTTTTTAACGGTTCTGCTTCTTTGTATCGACTTGCAATATCAACTACGGTTAAAGCGTATTTGTAACCACGATCATGTGGCAGAAATAATATATCAGCCTGATGAACTTCATTAGGAGCGGTCACATCAAAATGCGAGAATTGAATTTGTTTAGGCGGTGGTAGATAAATTTGCCATAGTGCCTGTTTGGATAACCAATTAGCCGCAGTGGTTTTTTTCACTTTTGCAGCGCTAGCGAGTTTATGGACTGCTGATTTACCCCTCCAGTATCCTCTTGGGGAATAATAAATTGATTCCATATTATTAATTACCGGCACCTAACATCAATTTACTTTTCATAGCCGATTTTATTAAAAATGAAGCCAATTTTTCTTTGAAGGATTTATCAGGAATAGCATTTAACGCATGAATTAATTTCGCATCCGCGAGATGCCTGTTTTGCAGATTGCTGCTTTTATAAGCAACATCATGAAAGTGACAGGCCTTATCAATGGCGTTTATTGGTTCTTCACCGGGTCGGGACTGATTTTGATCATTGAGTCTGATATCAAGTCTGGTTCCCGGTCCACAGTAGCTATATCCTGGAAGGTGCTTTTCTCCGGGGTACTTTGCCCATGGGGTTCCAGGGAGCTTTGCCAATTTGGCTGCGATATCACCTCCTCGTTTTTTTTAAAAACATCTCCGGATTGTAAAATCTTTGATTTTGTAGAAACAAATCTGAACTTTTTAATACCACATGTTGCACATCTACCAGTAAGTGCTGATCTGTTATTTTTAGTTGTAACCGTCGTCACATCATTTGTGCTAGTACGCGTTTTACACTTCATACAATATAGATCCATAATTTATGTATAGAAATATGGATATAATTGATTTTTCAGCGACTAAAACAAGAGAACCAATTAAGCATCATGCAGCGCTACCAAACTCTATCCGGATGATTATAATCGGGCCATCTGGATCCGGTAAAACGCAATTGTTACTCAATTTAATAATGAGATGGATGAAGTGGGATAAGTTGTATTTAATTGCCCTTAGCGTAGATGATCAACGATGTTATGAAGTGCTAAAAGATTTTAACGACAGCGCGGTAGAAAAATCCGGAGAGGGTATTATTGAGTTTATAACCGATATCGATGAAGCACCGAGCATTGATGATATTGATGGAGATATTAACAATTTAGTCGTATACGACGATATAATGTTAGATAAACAAAAAAATCCTGCTAGGATCTTTTCCCGTGGGCGTCACAAAAACACTGACGTGATATATGTCACTCAACGCTACACTCAGGTTCCAAAAGTCATCAGAGATAACTGCAATATTCTTGCTGTATTCAACGGAGTTGATACTCATACTCTTAGAAATATATGGCAGACATGGTGTTCTGATATGGACTTCAATCAATTTCGAGATTTCTTTAGTCATGCTCAGTCAACCCTGTACGGATTCGCAACAATAAATTTGCATGATCCTCGGACACGATATCGTATCGGACTGGATCAAATATTTGGTTAAAATCATTTATTATTTTTTGTTAACCTGTAGCAGCAGAGAGGGTGGATGACCACATCGTTGCGAGCAAAATTGATTAAAAAATCGTAAAATCTCCGTTTTTGCAAAATGGAGACTTTTTTTTTTGGTTAAATGAGATTTCGTTGGAAGCCTTATATTTTGTTCGAAAACGTGGTCTGTAAGCCTTATTTTGCTCGAAAACGTTATCTGGAAGCCTTATTTTTGCTCGAAAACGTGGTCTGTTCACCCTCTCTGCTACTATCCACAATATGACTAAATTTCCATTTTAAGTAGACTAAAACTACAATACTTCTTGAAACTGAAGTAGAGCGCGCGACGAAGTTAAAAGGTCGCTGGGCTGAGCTATGTGCGCATAAACACTGTTATTGTGTATTGGCAAATCTACGGTTGCGAATTTATTTTGGAATATGATACAAATTCAATCATTGTTTCTTGCAATGGTTTTTATTATTATTCTTGGGTATTTAAACAAAATGAACCTACAATAAAGTGGACAGTGGTTACTGCATATGAATGGGAAAGTATTAACGTTTTATTTTCTTGAAAAATACTGTACTCCGCAAGATCGTGCAGTATCTTTCGTATTAGCCAATAATAATATATTTCTGGACTTTAAATCGTAGACTATATGGAAAATGGCGCTCAGCTGGTACAGATAAAGTAGAAAAATGGAAAAGTATGCGTTAACGTTATTGCAGTACTGGAAAACAGCGCATAACTTGGTGAATAATTCTTTATCTGGCTGAATTGTGTTGTATTATTTGATTATCATAACATTATTCATCTGGTTTGTATGGCTTGTAATCTTTTAAGTTTTGTCTTTGTAACCTGTTATGTTAAACTGTTTTTCTTTTACATCGATCGTAAAGTTCTATTCACTCCTACATCTTGAACCATAGCTACAACCCCGCTTGAAAAAAGCCCCAAAAAGGATACAAGTAAAACTCTAAGGTTTGATCAACATTTATTGATCTTGTTTATGCAATGCGGCATCTTTGAAATAATGGCTTTGTATGTATTATTGTATACTAGTATTTATTATCTTAAATGTTTTTTAACATTTCATATTGCTTTTATGTTTGTCTACTGCATGCTTTATTTCTGATAGTGCAAATGTTTGGTTGGTTGTTATGGGTTGATAGCCATTTGTAAGCACAGGAAAACCATTGACTCATGTGAAGCTACTGCGAAGCATTCACACAACCATACCATCCAAACAAAAACTCCAATTAGTGAGGACGGAAGGAGGGTGTGGATGATCGGTAAAGGCGAGCGCGTTAGACAACTTAGCCATCTGTACCCTCCCTGTATTTTGCCACAATAATTGTAATCGTCCGATAAATTTAACTCCAGTGTGTTTTAAAACTTTTGCACGCGTATAGCTTTGAAATGTAACTGTTAAAACAAAAGTTTCCTTAAATTAGTTTTTGAGTATTCCCCTCTAATCGAACTTATACTGATATACTGTGTCGGATAAATATGAGCATGCATTATAAAATCTGTCAAACTTGACAAGGACCAGCTCAGATGCATTATTTGAAGCAAAAGGCTCTTAAGTACCGCTCAGACGCAAAGTGCAAAGGATAGCACAGAAGTGCTCTAATGAATAGTGGCTTCAGCTGTCAAAGCATCCAGTCAGCAAAAGATATCAGAACTATCAGAGGCATTACAGTGGCATAAATAAAGAAAGCAATGAGTCACACGAAGAATGTGATAGCACAACTGAAGTCTGCCTGAGGCAATACCATCCACAACAAGGGCAATAAGATGGAACGTTGGGTTGAGTACTACTCTGAACTGTACTCCAGAAAGAACCACGTGACCAACGATGCCCTCAATACCATTGAAAACATCCCGCCCACGATCAAACTGGACGAGAAACCTAGTGTGAAGGCCTTAGAAAAACTGTCCTTAGGTAAAGCCCCAGGTAAAGATGGCATCCCAGCAGAAATCATCAAGTGTGGTTGCAACGTGCTGCTCACACATCTGCACGACCTCCTCTGCCGTTGCTGGGATGAAGGTGCAGTGCCTCGGGACATGAGAGATTTCAACATCGTAACCCTGTACAAAAACAAAGGCAACTGGAGTGACCGCAACAACTACATGGGCATATATGTATTTAGATGTATTTGATAATGTGATATCGTACCTGGAAAACAGAGTGGCATCCCACATAAATACGAATGTTCTTTGAGGTAACCCTAGAAATCTCGTTGTAAGGATATAGTTTCCTGTTGAAGAGTCAGGAATTGTAGAAAATCCAGATTTTATCTGGCCGAGCTGTGTAACGTGTGAGAGTGTGAGAGTGGATGACAAGAAACCAGCTTCGTTCACGATATGGCAGATACCGCATGTTAAAGAAAAGTTATCACTCGTTCAGACGGTTACAATAACTATCTTGAAAAGAAAACTCAAGTTTGTATGGTGAAAGTAGCAAAATAACTTACAATGATGACTATGATATCGATGACCACGATAATAACCACGAATATGATAACCGTTGTGACTCGAAATATGCGACACACCAGCCCATAACATTATGATACGCATGGTGATTATTTTGTATGTTGTTCCTTAGCTGCTCATCAAATTCAAGCAAGTTGTAACCTAGCCTAGTTTTGTTTTGTTTTATTTAATGCCTGATAATGGTCTTAATTTATTTACTTGTAGCGTAAGAGACATAATGCCCTATGCACTCTATGTATGAATTTATTTAATCTGTTAAATACTAACATTACAGTTATGTCAACAAACCAGTCAGAAAAGTCTGAATAATTTACACGACAACTATACAAGCTACACAAAAGCAGTTAATACTGAATATGACTTTAATACTAAAGGTCGGAAAAGCGACATGGCAATAATGTATATAAGAAAAAATCTTGTGGTAACGACCAAACAGTAGGAATTTAAAATTAAGAATGCCTTCAAAAAGTTAACTTTGGGTATTCGGCGCTCATATTCCTGCCAATGAAGATCTTGATTTCTTCCAGGAATGTCCTGATAGTATGAAGTCTGTTTGAATATTGTTTCTTTGTCATGTAATACTCATGGAAGACGTTAATGGAAGACATATTCCCATTCGATTGTTCAATGTACAAAACCAAATTACTGACGAACTTATCGACAAAAATAACTTAGTGGCCCTAAGCAAGGTACAACTAAACAAGGGATACATTTTGACATTCTTTGACTTTGACCTTCTTTGACTATATTCTTGCTGGCAACAGTTTGCTTTATGCATAAATGACTTTAAGGTCTTTGCAAATCAGGATACATATTTGGGGTCAGATCACCATGTATTGTACAGGAGCCCCTTTGTCCCATTCTAAAGGTATACAGATTCTCTCCCTATACATCTTTCACGTCCTAATACACCGATGAAAAAGGGAAATAACTCTTATCAGCTGGAGGTTAACACAAGTATACAGTATTATTTAATTCCGTAAACTCCAAAACAAAATGTGTTAAATAAAAAATATATAGTGGTTATCAGAAAAGTAGCCAGAATAAATATCCACGAACAAACATAAAATCCATTTAGAAAGTCTTATTGGTCACCAGATGCCCATAAAGCGCATGAAATGGCTAGACGGGTTAGAATTATATGATTTGAAAATGGGAAACCCAAAGGCCCAATATACGTCACCTACAACACAATACAAGGATACCACGAGAGAATTTCAGAAAACTCGCGAATATAAAAAGGCGTGCTTAATGGTATTGATGGCGCATCCGAGTTAGATATTATACTTTTCTGGTAAGCAATAGGTGTAGAAACATAGTATCTATTTAGAACAATAATTTCAAGGAAAACAATCCACAAGATATAGCTAATTTATTTGCCAGATAATTAAAACACTTAAATACATCGGATAATAATTCATTTTCTAGCTGTAGGTAAATAAACAAACTGATCATAACGATCCCGTTTTTAATGAAAACAAGTTTACATTTATTAAACCGCAGCTTTTTTTATATTTCTTAAACTGCAGCATCCGTAAAATAGCAAGAGATCAATGGCGTACAGGATGAACATATAAGATATGGTCTTAGGAAACTGATAATAGGTATTACACAATATTAAACAAAACAAAAAAACACGTATATACCATTTGATTGAAAAGTCGGCATAAATGTGCCAATCTGCAAAGGCGTAGGAGAGTGTAATAATGACTATTACAGCTATAGTGCTGGCAACAAAAATGTAACCATAATGTGCCCGTATTATAGTATTAAACATCATGGCAATTCAAAGGAGCAGAGCGAGGGAAAAAGCTTGGGGTACTGAGAATAGGGGAGGATATATTCTAAATATGAAGTTAACTGTATAAGGAGTTCTGAAAATATAAGTAATGACAAAAACGATTAGGCGTCCCCATTATTATTCTTCTTGATCCTATGGTCCCAACAGGGGGATGGTCCCTGGGGCGAGATTGGTACTGAGGATGGGAGTAGATGATATTTTCCAAATATGCAGTGAATATGTGAGTGGGTTACCTATATTTGCAAACCTGTCTACAGACTCGCCCTTACACCCATAAACAAACTAAATGCTCTATGACCTATATAAAGGGAGCATAAGAGAGCCGAAAATGGTACGTAGTATATCTGTCTGAAAACCGTTTCGTTAAGGATATGTAGCTGTTGCGTGTTGTAAGAAAATCAATATACTGTACTATCGATTTTAATACATTTATATCATACGATGAAACATTTTTAAAACGTAGAAAGTCACACACTTTATATTCTGAGACCTCTGTAAAGGCGGTAAGCCTGAGAAAAAGGTTTTACCAATAATAATTTAATCACCTGTTATGCTCGATGTTGACGATCTAGAGGAAGTTACGTAATTTTACAGGCGATATCTGTTGTGAGAAACTGAACGCCGATAGAAAATGTTCAGTCTTAACGAAATTAGACATATAGTTTATCACAACAGAAAATATGGTGAAGTTCTGAACTGCCCATTCGCCCTGGAGACTGATCAAGGTGTATGACTCAGGCGAACTACAGATTTTATATACCGTATGCGCTCGCTTATAAGAAGAGTCAAACTGCCGACATCTGAATATGTGTAGTTTTTTAAGGAGAAATCAGTTGAACAGACAACAAAGACCCTGATTTACTCTATGCTTCTATAGACCTGGATCTTTCTTGTTTGCTGTTTGGGTCAACTTATAAGCGATGTACAAACTATAGATCACATGACACTAAATAAATACTTGGGGATTTGTTAAGAGTGGGGATACCTCAAAGCAATCCAAAACAGCCTCTAACACATCATCTAATGCAATAACATACCAAAATTAAATCTACCATAAACATAACTCCTAGAAAAGGATATACATTAATGTGTGTGTGTGTGTGTGTGTGTGTGTGTGTGTGTGTGTGTGTGACTGAATGACTATTTCCTCTTCAACACCAAAAATGATAAAATACAACAGTAACCTTCACCTTTGCCTTTTTTTAAAACCCAAAATAAATGGGCTTCTTACTTACCAAATGCGTAAGCTATTCGCAAACCTTGGTGAAAATACCCATCGAGAACCGAACATTTTGTGCAGAACCCATTTGTTTCTTCTTGCACTTCAGGTCATATTGACCTTTGACTTTTGACCCCAAAACATCCATAAGTTTCTTTCTTACCCCAAGTGAAAACCAGCCACAAAGTTACGCAGTTGCCGTGACCAGAGAGAAGACCCAGCATCTTGAATCGGCACAGACGAGTCCAACTGCCGGCAGATCTGAATATGATCGATTTGATCGTGCGACTTCCCACCTATGTGTTACAGCTTAGTCTTAAGATCAGAAGAACCCGTGACAGGGAACGGGGCATGTTCTAAACACATCCCCATGTAAACAGCCAGCGAGAAGGACGTGATCAGCTAAGTTTTATTGGATCGGGTCACAGCGACACCCAATCGGAATTGAGATTGAGGTGTGATAACAATTTAGATCCGAATTATAAATTCTAACTAATTTAGTCGCCTACCTAGGAAGATTGCTAAGCAATATAGAGTTACTCTGGGGAAGCCACTCTTACATCGGCGGTAAAACTAAGAGAGGGGACTCTAAGGAGAGACAAAGCTTCGTAAAGGTCAGTAAGTTACGTGCTCGATTTCTAAATAATATTACGGCATTGTCATTGTAATTATGCGTAGTATGTATAACTAATTACTAGAATCGTTAGTACGTAGAATTACCTTTCTAGTGTTTAATTTACACGCGTATTTGAGAAATGTGCTGAAATATTGTGTTTAGAATTATGTAGATTGTTAGCTCGTGTTCAGACTTTATTTTGTAATTCGCTATTAGGTCACTTCTTAATAAACTAGTTTATTCTGGTGATATGTTAGAATTTACACATGCTTGAATTGTGAATTTGGAAAATGGTTGAAGTGTGTAAGATTAGTCAATATGGATGTTTGGATATATGAATATATGAATATGTGTTACTTTTGTACGAGTTGTAATGTAAAGAAATGTGTCTGATTGTTGCGATAGTGTAATGAGATTAGAAATATGTACTGATATTACTGAGAAGTACCTGATGCCGTGATTTTATTACGACGTTGTTTTACTATACAAGAACGTATGAGTATTACGATGTGAACGAATGCGTGACCGAAGAAATTTAACAGTTGGTGATAGGCTGGGTGCAGTGTGAAACGAGAGGGCTAAGGAAAATAGTGTACCGTCCTTGTGTTTTCGCAGTAAGCTTTCTGGAGGACAGCACTTCCAGTTCAGTTGAGTCCCGAGTCTCTAAAAGCGGAAACGGAAGTGAGACTAGCATAGCAGAGTCGACAAAGTCTAGTCGGTGATGACAGCAGAGGATGAGGAGGAAAAGGAGTTGAGGAAGAGAAAGTGGAAAAGGACGATGAGCATAGAGAAGTCAAAGTAGAGAAAGAATTTGGAGAAAGTCGGGAGGAAGAAGAGAAGGAATTAGAGGAATAGGAGAGAAGAATACACAGATGAGTAGAATACAATGACAGGTGGAAATGTATCTCACACTACTAATCAAGTGATGCAATAGACTTTCACAGGATTCGTTTAATTCAGTTTTTTGTTTATTCAATCATTTAACCTCGGCATTGCTGACTGGGGGCTCGAAGCTTTACATATATACATATATGCCCATGTAGTTGTGGCATAACAACCAGTCACACCACACACAAAAGTTACTCCATGTAGGTGATATGGAACTAATCGGACATCATACTATAATACTCTTCACCGAGAGGATTCGAGGGCTTGTTGAATTGACAAAGATCAAATATAATTTGTTTGGGTTTCGATAGCCGAGGTGATAAGTTGAGGTCTATTATTCTGCAGTGTTGACGAGATTGATATGTCCTGCTTCTCAACGTGGATGAATTCATATGCCAAAAGGCAGAATAGAATTAAGATTCTAGGCATACACGACTTGGTATTTAGGCCGAAAAACTACATCTTATGCAGAATATATCGATTAAATGAGTTTGGCATTATAAACGGTAGGGGAAGAAATAGTGTAAATATTGATGTGACTGCAGTCAGGATAACACTATGTTGTCAAAAAAAATCGAGAACTAAGCTAGAAGAACACTTGTCATTCAACACGGACCATTCAATCATTTCACCTCATTGTATTTGCATTTTACAAACGCTGAAGCACCTATACCTTAATTCATTCAAATGCACGAAAACCTTGGGCAGATATCAATTTAACGTATGAAGGACTGAATCATACCAAAAAAATGAATTTAGTTCACAATTTTTCACGAAATAGAATTATTGATTCTCATCGACGCTAATCTTTCTGCAATGACGCTTAAACAAAAGCGCTCTGAATAAATTATCCTGTCGGTGTTTTTTTTTCATACCGTGTTACTTTAGCTTCAATGAGATGGCTGCAAATATTGCAAAGAACACAGCAGTATATATTCTTTTGAGCTCCACGCATATTTACCAAGAAGTGAAACAAAAATGCAAGCTTCTAGAACTTCAGTTCACTCCATATTTGGTGCCTGGAAGATTAATACAATATCAATAACTTTTTTTTAAATTTAGCTATGCTTAAAACAATATTTAAAAAATGTTTGAACCTTCTGATGTGTTAAAAATTCATATGCTATACAATCAATATTTTCACAGAGGAATATACGCAAAACTTCTTTTTGGAGATCACTATGTTCCTGTATATACTCCCTGAAATCAGGAGTCCCACTGCAAATAACATAGACCCTAATATGCCGTGGTATAATTCGCCAGCAGAAATGGGTCTATAGTGTTTCTTCTAAGTTCTAATAATTACTCGTAACAAACTGCGTCTGAATTGGATGAGTTTGCCGATGGACGCGTATACATAGGGTGATAGTGTTACACGCACAGGGGTATTCACTTGACCGAGCGGTGTCAAAACCCTGGCGCGAGTCACGCTGGAAGTCATATGTTTTCCCCAAATTTCCAAAGACTTCCATACAACTTGAGTTGTAAAATGGAAAGAGAGACCTGTCTGCTATATTTAATAACCTTTGCTCTAATCAATTGGCGACCTAGATGAGACAACTTGCCCAAAAGTCCATTAACTGCACCTTTGCATGGTTTATATTCATTATCATCCGATTTCCGTACCGCAAGCCCGTCATGCCATAGCAATTCCACTAGTATTCCCTTACTAACTGGGAAATATTTAACTGCGCGACCCTAGGCCAGTCAATCCTCATAATTTCCGCCGTATCACGCTCATATACATACGCCCATTTTCCACGATGGACACAAAAACGGTACCTACCAAATTCCAACTTATTGATTCCATTATATACCCCCCATAAATACTGCCATTTCAATCACATCACTTTTATACACCGCGGAATTTTAATATGGAATATGTTACAAAAAGGGACAGTCATTCGGCTTGTACCCAAATTCACTACTAACGACCCCAGCATGGTTCAAATTCACTAACACTCGGCTCTGTGATGTTTGCTCCTACTAACTGGCTAACTGTTTCGGGCTAGTAATGTTTCCATGACACCGAAGACCAAATACTCGCACAAATTAAAAACGGGATGCTGTCAAATACACATACTCCAAATTTATTACAATAGATACAAACGCTGATCGGATAATGTAACTATTGGCCAAACAGTCGTACATGGCAGTATCTGATGATAAACGATTACATTCAAAACTGTTGGCAAAAAAAAAAAGAGAACGAAAACCTTATCAAAATATTAGCCATAAGTTATTTGTACATATCCATACCTATCAGCATATCCCACTGGAGCGCAAGAAAGAAGAGAACATGATAAATGTGTGCGCACTTCACAAAGCATGATCTTATCATATTACAAAATATAAAATATTTGTATGCTACAGTGTTGACGAAGCTATCTCAATATCTGCGCACACAATGACGTAAAAAATATAAGCATAAAATTGCAAATTTCCAGCTCTTGTCCATTTTTGAACATCCGTATGTAGTGATAATAACTTGTACCTGCATTCTAATTTAAAAGATAAATATTCAAGTATTTCAGGATTTTAAACAGATAAAACACTGGTGACATAAGGACAGCTCGGATTTTATTCCACTCTGAAGTCCTCTCATCTCGTCCCACTGATTTATTGCGGCATCACATGTAATGCACCTGCTACCAAAAGAGCAGCGATCCTAAACCCAAACATATCTTATATGCAGCTAAACACTATACATCGAATATGACATCAGAGACGTCTATAACAGGTGTTATGATTACATAAATATTGCATTTCTGCGGCAGCGATAGCGCATGTCGCCAGCGGGAGGTACGCGTTTTACCTAGGCGAATATTAACATTAAAAAGAACGATATATGAATACCGATAAGAGCTTTGTAACTATTAGTTAATGAATGGAGTCCAAAACACTAAATTTTCCATCCTCAACGACAAAATTTAGCGTGCGACAAGTTTCACGTACAACACAAATATACACAACTGGAATAGGCTAATCAATAAGCAATTTTTCACTGTAGGTCTGTGTCTGTACAAATACATCTTTTCCATCACATGAACATGTAATGACGTCTCCCGAAGACGTAGACATATGTTCGAAGTTAAACATACAAATTATCATATTGAAGTAAACTGACTCCACCATTTTCGGCCTGTGTAGAATGCGCCACTGCTACGCGCTATTAGTTAGCTGGCATTACATAAAAAGGAAGGCAACTCATGCAATTAAAAAAATGTCGCAAGATCAAAGCAATGATCTGATGGATATGGCATGGTGTAAATAGGGTTAACATATCTGAACCTTGGCATAAGTCTGAATCTAACAAAAATACATTGATACAAATTAAATATTACAAAACGTTTTGAGAACTCCTTTGCCTGTTGAAACATATACCCATGTTTGCACTAAATCAAAATATCAATATGTCCATTACCAAGCTGTCATAAAATACATAATATATTGATTATTGTATTTCAATCCTCATAGAAATTTTAATAATTAAGCGGACAAAAAATTCAAGCTGTCATACAAAGCAGAATTATAGAAATAGGTTTACCTACACCATACATGTGTCAACACTTAAGACCAGTGATTATGATGCAACTGTACATTAGTGTCAAATCCAAATCAAGTCATAACTCCGTAAAATTCTGCCAGAAAATAGTAAAAATGAAACTTTATTTAGATTTTCTTAACGTAATGACTCGTATCAAAATTTTGGTTTCAGTGCACGATGTATTAATTTAAGCAGAAACGAAATTCCTATAAAATTGATGGGTGAGTTTTAAGTGAAACAGTGGTATACATCCCTGCAAATGTGTTCGCAAACAGTAAAAATCAAACTAGATTGGTGCTTTTTTAATGTTAAACCTCACACCAAATTCGCTTTATATTCATAAAGTATTTCATATGATATTTAACGGAATGAAACAGCAATCGAAGGGCCGTAATTATGTTATAAAATTGGTCAACGTTGAGCCAAACCAAAACGTTCTTAATGTTAAGGCTCATACCAAATTTGTATGAATTCATTAAGACCTCAAAACTGCACTGAATAGAAGAAACACAAAAAAGACGGGGCCTGCAATGTTCAAGGAGAGTGTTTTCAACCCAAAAAGGTCGGACAGTCAATATTCAGGAGATGAATATTTCTCTTATTTATCTAAATTCAATATATATATATATATATATATATATATATATATATATATATATATATATATATATATATATATATATATATATATATATATATATATATATATATATATATATATATATCAGAGATAGACAGGCCATTTCGAAGATTGTTTGCTTAAACACCTCTGGGTCATGACATTTGAGACGACCAGGACAAAAGTAATACATCAAATGTCAGACGAGTACCAACACAACTTTTGCTATTATAGTCAATATACAGTAAAACGTCCATAACCAAAACATAAATTATTCAATACTTGGAGTCACATTAAACAACCGAAAACTAACATCTGGCAATTGCGTTGCGAGTTTTTGTGTGTAAACAATTTGCACCATGTCCCCTCCCTCCCGAAAGAACAGAAACTTTTTTTTGAAAAAAAACATTCCTTTAAGTCTAAATTATTAACACAACTACTATATCACATAAGTTGCTTATTATTTTGTTACCAATTATCCATAATATTATTGAGAAAGATGTCACCAGTTTTCTCATTAAGCTGGATAGGCAGTGATCCCAAGAGTATCATCATTAAACGGGAGTCATGCATCAATATTATATCCATGTTTCACTACAATATAGTAACCACCATAGAAAGAATGGTATGCAACTCTGCAAAACTTTAACACAACACATTTAAATTTCTAACGAGAACGCCATTACGATGTCATCTTTATCTCTCGAATCTATCTTGCCGTTCAAAATTCAGTTAATCTTTCCATATTAGCACAAAGGTGACATGCAGAAATTGTGTTTAGAGCAAATCAAATTCATTGATGATAGTGCCATTCTTTTTCCACTGAAAAATCCTGAATACATATCTGTATCAACCATTTTAGGACAAGAATCACAATCTTGCCAAAACTAGTTGGTAGATAACAAACTGTTATTGAAATTTGGAAAAGCAGGGTGACTTCTCTTCTGATCAAAACGCAGACTAGAAAAGAAGTTACAGAAGTTCTGTGCGAAACGACTGATGCTCTGATGACAGAAAAGAATTTCCAAGTGTTCAAGACAATACTATTTCCTCCTTTTAACTATTTATTTTGAAACAATTTCTGATATTCTTCAGCGATGACAGGATTTTCATGTTAGCTGCTGTGGTGTACCATTTCTGATATTCTTTAGCGATGACAGGATTTTCATGTCTGCTGCTGTGGTGTACAATTTCTGATATTCTTCAGCGATGACAGAATTTTCATGTTAGCTGCTGTGGTGTACAATTTCTGATATTCTTCAGCGATGACAGGATTTTCATGTTAGCTGCTGTGGTGTACAATTTCTGATATTCTTCAGGGATGACAGGATTTTCATGTTAGCTGCTGTGGTGTACAATTTCTGATATTCTTCAGCGATGACAGGATTTTCATGTTAGCTGCTGTGGTGTACAATTTATGATATTCTTCAGCGATGACAGGATTTTCATGTTAGCTGCTGTGGTGAACATACTGTATATGAAATTGATATTATTTTCATTTAGGACCAACAAGACATAAGAAGTATCCTGGTGGAAAGCACATGGTCATGTGACTTTATAATTTGATGGAGTCATGATAAGACTTTTATAGTAGACACCAAACTAAATGACATAAGCTGTTTGTGGAGGTTGCTTTTGTAAAAACCCGATGTTAATGTCATTATCCTTTCTGGAGGACTAGCAATACTTATTTTCAAGATGGCCACTGTGGTGCCCATATTGGATTAGTGGCTCCACTGTGATTTTGGACCAACTATTGATGGAATGAATGTATATGTGTAGTTTCATGGCAATCATCCAAGAAGTTGTGTCAGAGTAACAATGACAAATATGTGATAGCATATGGATGGACAAAGATGTCAGATGATAGATTGAACAAAATAACATCCAATAAACTCTCATGACCAGTACAGCAAAATTTACGAAAAATGTTTATATGCAGCAAACAACTTGTATTTAAAATTTCATATCTCATTTGATTCAGTTTTTTAAAAAAAATCCTACTCTGTATTAGCTGAGCATACACGGTCAAGGGAGACAATCTCCTATGACTACGTTCCATGCATTTATCTTTTTTCCACATAAAACCCGTAAGAAATGGCTGACCTTGAAAACAGATTGATGGAACAAGTACGCTAAGAGTATTTTTGTATAATTAAAAAAGAGTAAGCTTACAATAATACTTTTAGAGTACTCTTACAACCTTAAGAAGGCATTTTTTGGCATAGCTAAAGGGGGGGGGGGAGGTACTGGCATGTAGTTTAGTTACAATCTTCTTGCACTCAGCCACTTTTTTCTTCTTTTTGTGACCTACATGCACGGGTCAATTTTCTTGTACGTATTTGTATCTTTGTAATAGAGTACTTGCCGCATACATAAAGCATGACTTTGTTTATTATTGTACATTTCATGTGCATTGTGACCTTTCATCAATGTTGAATAATGAATGGAAATTGATTAATATTGACGATGTCAGTACTTATTTTTCGATAATAATATTTTTTCATTACTTTCTGTTAATAGTGAAGACTTCCCACTGAGTTATTAGTAATAAAGTAATACTCTGTTGGATTCCTTCTAATCGAGTAATACTCGATTAGGATTTTACTAATCTATTAACACCATTTGGAAGTCTCCTAACGACAAGTCAGCTATAATTTGATATACTGTAAACTATCTGATAAACATCAAGTAACTTTGCATAACCTATAACATGCATGAATGATCCACTCAGTGCAGCACGTTGTTGTTGTTGTTGTTGGGGAGGGGTATTTTCTTTTTAAAGTGTTACGGACAAGTCAAGAAAATAACATCCTCTGAACCAAAATGATTTTACATCTTTTTCTTCACATAGTCTGGTTGTTGTAATTCTCTTAGTTACAGGTAAAGTTAAAAAATGTAACACGAATCCCTTAAACACTCATATTCTACTGTGCAACAATGTGACAAGAATTTCCAGAAATTTAAGATAAGTCTTTCTTCTTTTTAGTTGTAGAGTGCTAAAACCATATCTGATACTCTTCTGCAATAGCACTATTTTAAATTTACCTGCTGTGGTGATGACCAATATTAGACTGTTATCATTGTCACTTAGGACAAAGTGGTCTTTTTATGAAATCTAGATGTCAAAATGTCTATCATGCATTGATAGCAGTGACAGCCATCATGGGGGTCAAACTGGCACTGTTTTTATTTAAAACAAACTTGGCACCATAAGTGCTCTTCTGATGAAAAATCAATGTAAATATCTTCCATTTAAAATACGAAGATTTTTCAAGATGGCCATCATGGTGACTGTACTGGATAGCTATCCTATCAGCACCGATTTAATTTATGACATTAAAAGAAGTAATCTGGTTAAAATCCATGTTAAGATGGCTTTATGTTTTGGATGAGTAACAAAGACAAGATTTTCAAGATGGCTGCCATGGTGGCCATATTGGATATCAGATTCATTCCATTTCCATTTAGAACCAACTGAAAACATAAAAGTCTTTTGGTGGAAGTACAAGGTCAATATGGCTCGCATTCTAGCTGAGAAACAGTGATAACAAACAAAATTTTCAACAAAACCATTTCGGCAGCATTACATGTGGCATTATTTTAATTTAGCAGCAATTACACATCACAAGTCTTCTAGTGAAAACCCCTTATCAATATGGCTTTCTTTCTTCAGAAGGAACAGAGATAACAAGAAAGTCAACATGGCTGCTGTGCTGGTAATGTCAGAGATCAGAATTGCACTAGTTTCATTTAAGGACCACCTACACACAAGAAGACATCTTTTCATGACAACCCCATGTTGATTAGCGCATCTATTGTTGAGAAGTAGCAATAATAATATTTTCATTGTGACGGTTAAAGTAGACACCAGACAGGCACCATTTTCATTAGGAGCTTCTAAATAACATACATTTTACATTACACCCCACATGTCAATTTAACTTTCCATTCAAAAGGAGTAGCATTACCATGATTTTATAGATGCCAAAATTGGTAGCCATATTGGATATCTGGGTTTAATAATCATTTTCATTCAGAGCTAACTAGACCATCGTGTGTGTGTGTGTGTGTGTGTGTGTGTGTGTGTGTGTTAAAGCTATGTTAAAAATAAAACATATAAACACAATCACTTTTGGGAATTAAGTGTTGCAAAGATTATCTGATATTACATTTATTTCCTACAATTGCAAGGAAATCATAGAAGTTCAATATCAGAAACATATTCTATGGGTTGCAGGTTTAATAACCTAACCTGGGTTGGTGGCATTGGCATACTTTGGGCAAATGTACCTAGCTGCTCCCATTACCTCAACAGGCAATAAGAAACTACCTTTCTTGTCAGAAACAGTGACCTTGACCTCCGATCATGAAATCAACAGCCTTCATTCTAACTCCAAATGTAAGCCATCCACAATGTTAGGTCCAAATTTGTGATGCTGAACTAATGTTATTGTGCCAAAAACAAAGTTTTTTTCTTTCAGTCACATTGATCTTAGTCTCTGACATTCTGACAACAAAATCAGCAGCTTCTTAAATACTTCTAAAGTCACAGCCATCCATGAAGGCTGGTTCAGGTATGTCATGTAAAACTACTATTCATGTGCAAAAAACATTTTTCTTCTTTCAAAGTAATGCTGACTTTTCAACCCCAAACTGATAGTCACACTGCATGGTCGTCTTGCCAGGAATCACACTGCATGGTCATATTGTCAGGGACACATTGTCGAGATTCAGATTGCATGAACATCTTATAATAATAATAATAATAATAATAATAATAATAATAATAATAATAATAATGAGGACCTTGTATAGCGAGTAGTCTTTAGAAGCTCTAAGCGCTTTACAACATATATAATGATATGACTACAAAAAAAAAGAAAACCAAAACTAAGACCATGAAATTAGAAAACAAACAATTGTTGAAAATATTAAAGGTAGGAAACAGTTTTAGGTGTTTAAGTTTGTTCTTGCAGTCGAAAAAGGTGAGTTTCAAGAGCAATCTTGAAACGGATCACTGTCTTTGTCTACAATGTCAAGAGCAATTCGTTCCACGTTGCTGGGCCCTGATATGCAAACAACCTTTGACAAATATGACTTCGTTTTCATAGTGGGAATAATGAGCATACGACTGTCAGAAGAGGAGCGTAAGTATTTTCTTGGTGTGTATACACATGAGTGAGGCCAGATAGGTATGTTGGACTGGAGTCCGTCAGTGAAACGTAGCACAAAGAACAAACTTTGTGTTTGATTCTGGATCGAATGGATAGCCAGTGTAGGGTAGAGAGCAGCGGGGAGGTGTGTTCTGATCGTGGAAGTCTAAAGATGGTCCGAGCAGCAGTGTTTTCAACATTGTGAAGTTTCTGGAGTAAATACTGAGATGAACCAAACAGAATTGAGTTACAATAGTACAGTATTGAAAGTACTAATGAACACACGTTTTAGTGGCATCAACTGAAAGATATCTGCGAATGGACCTGATGCGTCTCAGCTCAAGATATGCAGCCTTGCATTTGTTCATGACATATTGGTGCAATGTGAGAGTACTGTCCAGAGTAAAACCTTGGTTTCGTACTGACTGTGTGAATTTAATGTTGGTGTAACTGATATTTATTGTTTACGGTAAAGGATGTGAATGAGAAAAGCTTTGTGGTGTGATCAGAATTGCATCGGTTTTATCATCATTCATCTGCAGCTTGTTACATGTCACCCACGATTTCACATCAGAAATGCACCTCTCTACTCCATGGATGGTAGCATTAACCTGAGTTGGGTGGCTAGATTTGTATATTTCGGTGTCATCTGCTTACGGTTGACGAGACACTTGAGAGCGGATGAGTGTATAGAATAAAGAGAACATGTCCAAGAACAGAACCCTATGCAACACCACAACAGGTCAATTCGACTGGAGTGTATTCAATTTGCAGATAAAATGAGTGTCCTGTTGACTAAGTAAGACTTGAACCACGGTAAGGCTGTATTGTGAATCACAAATTCATGCTGGAGACGGTGAAGTAATATATCATTGTATATTGTGATAAATGCTGCAGACAAATGAAGGCGGGGGAGGACTGAAATCTTTCCGCTATCCAAAGCAGAGATAATGTCATTAACTACTTTCAGCAGCAGTGATGTTGGAATTGGATCAAGTTCACATGACTTTGGTGCACTCTTCATCACGAATGTCCGTACTAAATCCATAGATGCAGGTTCAAATGCTGCTAACGGTTGATGCTCAAATTCTGTATTGCAGCTGTATGGTGACGACTAGTCAGCTGAAATTGCGTTGTCAAACTTATCTCTAATGGTTTGTACCTTGTCACAGCATACATTTGCAAACAGGTCCGGAAGGTCTACTGGCGAGAAGGAAGTTGGAAGCGACGTACATTTATTCCGTGACATTAGTTTCTTTAGTAATCTCGAAGAGCTCTTTGCAGCTGTAACTCTACCTGATCTTAGTACTGATGTGGGATAATTTGGCTAAATGGACTAGGTTTCTGACGTTCTTCTTAGCGGCTTCATAGGTTTGTTTATGAATTGTGAGTCTCGTGGGCAGCCAAAGCCTCTCCGCTTTATGGTGGTTCCTTCTAGCAGTGCGAAGCTCGTCCCTAACACTGCTATACCAAGAAGGACACTTTTGAATTGATACTCTGCACTTGGTGGCTGGGGCATGTTTTGCAAGCAATAAACGCAGGTAGTTATCGAGTTGTTCTGCTGTAGGATGTAAACAAGTTGTTAGGTTTGATTGGATGTCATGCATTAGTTTGGTTCTATTTATCATACGTAGGTTTCTCTTAGTAGCAAATAAAGGTGAAGGGTTAGGGAATGATGTGATACGTCAAGATGGCATATAATGTAGAGGTGATCTTATGCACGTTTGTGAGATACAAAGGTGGACCGCAGAATATTATCATCAGGTCAATGAAGAATCCAGTCTAAAATGTTACCATATGTATGGGTGGGCTGGTTAACTGACTGTTTCATGTTGAAAACATGGATGGAATCTATGAGTCTATATGTGTAAGGGTTTCCAAGACAAAGTGAAAGTTGAAATGAAGAATAATCAGGTTGCCACATATAGAATTTTCATATTCAAGGAGCTTCGGAAACTGCTACAAAAAGAACACTTTAGTCATTTTGTTTCTACTAGGAAGAGGGCGGTAGAGGCAGAACACAAATGAACTGCACTTTGTTCCAGTCTGAGTGTTGTTTGGAATAGCTCAAGCGATGTGTGGAAGATACTGAAGGTCGTGTTGTGTTTAAGACATTTTATAATGGAATTCTTTGTGATGACAACAGTTCCACCTCCACGAGAGTGGCGGGGGAACGACTTGAAGGAGTAACCGGTGAGTGTTAGATCCAGGCACTTGGGCTCATCGCCTGATGTTTTAGCCACGTTTCTGTCAGGAAAAAGCTGTCGATATGCTGATCGTTGATAAAATTAACTATTTCTGTGCGCTTTTCTGGTGGTCCTACTGATTGGGCGATGAATAATGGCTTTATTTATGCAATACGCAGTGGTATCTATTGGATAGTTGACAAAAAGGTTGACAATTTAATGGGAATTTGCACCAGGTTATCTCAACTAACGGCCTAATTGTTTTAATATTTAGCCGGAAAGTGCGAAAGGGAGATAACTGGAATTCTCCTTCCTGTTCTACACCGGCCAATTTGAAACGTTTCTTTGTTTGCTTCCGTTTGCGTTTAAGTAATGATGAATGTAGTCCCAGTTCGTTTAGTCTTGAGCTCATTGTAGTATGGAGAGCCAAAGTGTGGTCATTTAAAGCAATTAATGAGGGTCCGTCATAGCATAAACGGGTTGACTGGCGATCACGTGATGGCGGTTTATTCTTAAACAAAGGACGTAGCAGCAGTGGAGCAATACAGCTGTGAAAAATTCTAACTGTTCTCGTTTCCAAAACAAGGAGACGAAGAAACACATACGATCTGAACAGCCACTGCATGATGAAACACAATAATGTAGACGAAGATAGACAACAAGCACATATATCATGAAAAACAAAAACGGACAGCTGTTTCAAGCCGGTTATGCAATAGCGGCCAACTTTGTGGTATTGATAACGTAGCTAAATCCAATTAACTACCCCTCTAACTAAGAGGGAGACGTTACAGTGGGTAAAAATTGGCACATTTAAAAACTTGTATGAATATTGAAACAATAATCCTCCATAAGTAGATGATTTGAAATAGACAGAAAAAGGAATTAAAACTTGTATGTTCTATGCAGCTAAGTTTAACAGATTTTCACAGATCTGGGTCTACAGTTTAAAAAAAAACACTATATACAATACAAACTCACTTAAAAAACAAGTCAAACTAAAAACAACAAAGATCCTGATCAGTCATAACATAATGCACCTGCAGATCAATGTCTATGCTGATAGTTCTACTGATTACTCTTAACAAATTTCACCCATATTTGTCAGTGCAGTATGCTTGTAACTCCAACTGCAAATAAAATAGACCCTGGCCTGCTGTTGCATAATGTATTTTAGGGTCTAAATTAATTGCTCTATGAATTACTTGTGATTTACTTCATAGACCCAAATCTACTTGCACATTATGAAATAACAGATCTGGGTCTGTGCAGGTTGTAGTGGGATCCATCCATACACACACACACACACACACATCCACACACACACACACACACACACACACACACACATACATACATACATACATACATACATACATACATACATACATACATCTTATTGTATAGCCTCATCTCCAGTGGCAAGTGTCATGGTCTTATTTATATGGACATTGAAATACTTTTTGTTCCATTTTAGGCTTTATAAAGACTTTCTCTGTTGCCAGGAATAGCTTGTAATTACTATTGAATATTCTGTCATTTTTTTAGGCAATCAATAGCCACCAGCCCCAGAGACTTAACATTCAAACCACAATGAAAACTAGAAATAACTCAAATGTCAGACAAGAAGGGCATAGAAACATACTTTTTCAATTGCCGTAATCAAGCAGTCTATAATGGAATGTCAAAATATATTGAACCCAGCCACACATACAAAATAACCAATGTGCCTCATAACGGATTAAACAGTTATTTTAAATTGCTGCAAGACAATGTAACCTTCTTAATCAAAAACAGAAGCCATAATAAATATTTATTTCAAAAGACATGTCCTACACTCCACAATGATATTATGGTACATGTTCATAATAAAATATTGAATCATGTGGAAAGACCTACTCTGGTTGGTAATCTTTGGACCTGAACCTACTTGCTGGGCCTCACCTTCTTCCCTTCTCATAAATAACCAAATGTGGTTGACTTTACTATATGCTGACCATTCCAAGTCAACATCAATCTGATAAGAACCTGATTACACTCAAATTAATAGGAGGTTATATTTGCTTAAAAATTGAGTCAAATTGCAAACAGACCACTCTGGTGGCCTAATGGTTAGAGCATCCACCTCAGTTGCAGGAGGTCATGGGTTCAAACCCCAGTCTACTCATACCAAAGACATGCAAATGGTACTAACAGCATTATGAAGTCAGTGTTTGGACTCATCAGCCTGGTGTCAGGATAATGTGACTGGGTGTGACATGATGATACATGTCTGCTGCATGATGCCCCAGTGCTAGACATCACTATAAACTGCCACACTGCAGACATTGTAGTAATATGACTTAAACATTGTTAAAGTTATGCTAAAAATCTATATCACTCACACACTCAAATTGGAAACAACAAAGATCCTGATCTGCCTTAGAATAATATGCCTGCAGGTTAGGGTCGACACTGTTCTTCTGCTTATTATTCCTAACAAAGTGCACAGACCCAGATCTGCTGGTGCATTATGTAATGGCAGATCTGGGTCTATGCAGTGTGAAGTGAACTCATCTTATAAGCGAGGCATGTCATCCAAATTACTGTGATTTTTGGCAACACTTTTATGGCCTTCCTATCTCCCCACCTCCAACAAGCTCCGATTATAACTTCTTACTTATAAAATAAGGTCCTAGAGTGCAGGTCTTTAAACTACACCGCTACATTATCTTCTAAAAATATAAAATGTCAATCCAACATAAAACAACTCATTATAAGGACTGGATCAGCCCAACTATCTATGAATGGAACAGACTGGATCAGCCCAACTATCTATGAATGGAACAGACTGGATCAGCCCAACTATGTATGAATGGAACAGATTGGATCAGCCCAACTATCTATGAATGGAACAGACTGGACTAAAATCATGTACAATAAAACTTTATTATAAACTGGATAACTGGATAAACTAGGTTGGAATAGCAACATCAGATCATGATTGGTCATAAAATGTGGCCCAACTTTCAGAAAGACACAGACCTCTCCACCACAGAACTTGTATTGATTCCAAATCTTACTAAAAAATATTCAGAGCAATCAAAATATTGCATTTGATAATTTGGAGTAACATTTATTACTCAAAATTTGTAGTATAGTATTTTTACAATGGCCCTGTCATATTATATAATGAATGTGAGATTTCAAGATGGCTGCTGTAAAGGCCATATTGGATCTTAGATCATTTTAATTTATGACCAAATGGATAATTAGTGAAAACCAATTGCTGCTATGACCATCCATTTAGCTGGATAAGTTATAATAAGACTTAATTTGGTGGTTATACTGTGGTGGTTATACTGGATCTTTAAGCAGGACAATTTTTATTGAGAATCAACTATATCTTGGGATGAATATGTGTGCAAATTTTCATAGCAATCCCTCGTGTAATTTAGAAGTAGAGTGTTGTTGCCATAACAATGCTTGCAAACAAATCGATAGACTGATAATAGACAACATGCTATCCCATAAGCTCTTCTGATTTTGACCAGTAGAGCAAATAGATCAATAAGATGATGGGGGATGGTGTACAAGAGGTGGTCCAGTTCAAGGGAATACATGATCTTATGTACATGAGATCTCAGGAGATTTTGGCTTCAGAAAATATCACTTAATTTTGTTCCAATTAAAATGTAATATAATTATTTTAATCTTCAAGTATCATACAATTACCGGTAATACTGACTGGTGTGAATGAATCAAACAGTCAGACATCCAAATCTACACAAATGTTTGTCTTGAATTTTTTTTCTGAAAAGTATCTAATTTACATTCTGCTTGTTTTAAAACAGCTATTTAAAAAATTTATTTCGGTCCAAAATCATCAAAGCATTTCAGTCAGTGTCTGAAAACAAAGGAATGAAGAATGAAAGCCCAAGCAACCAAATCCACACATACAATACTAGACTATCCCTTATGTCAAACAGTAACCATCTTTGTGTCTACATTAATCAATAAAAACCAATATTATTTGCCTGGTTTTATCGAGCTTCTGTCAGACCACAAAAGAATAAATGCACACAATTTCACAAAGGAAGCAAAAGATTCTGTCATTTTTTAATCTCTTACAATCATCTACCACCCTAGTAAACCTTCACTAATAAAACAGACTGGTCGCAGTTTTGTTATTATGTACAATCAACAAAAATTAGATATAATCCAGATAGTTAAAGGAGTAGAAAATCAGTTCTAAATATTACTAACAGAACCAATGAACTGACCTATTTGTACAGACTAAGCAACAATCAGCAGAAAATCAGTTCTAAATATTACAAACAGAACCAATGAACTGACCTATTTGTAAAGACTAGGCAACAATCAGCAGAAAATCAGTTCTAAATATTACTAAAAGAACTAATGAACTGACCTATTTGTATAGACAAGGCAACAATCAGTAGACAATCAGTTCTAAATATTACTAACAGAACCAATGAACTGACCTATTTGTAAAGACTAGGCAACAATCAGCAGAAAATCAGTTCTAAATATTACTAACAGAACCAATGAACTGACCTATTTGTAAAGACTAGGCAACAATCAGTAGACAATTCTTTTCTACAAACTGAATGCGACTAACAAGAAACTAAATTTAATTCCAATGTTTGTATTACATTAAATACATGAAATTAGGTTCTCTTTTCCGCTAGGTTATTATTTTAATCATGTTACTATCCACTGAAATTAATTTTTATATAAGCATGATGATCCAATGTATAACTGAAGTCTTAAACAAAATTATAAAGATGACATTCTCTTCGCTGCTGTTCTTCTTTCTGTCAAACAGTATGACCTGACAAAATCCATAAATACTTGCTTATAAGGCATGTCCAAATCCAACATGTCAAACAGTATGACCTGACAAAATCCATAAATACTTGCTTATAAGGCATGTCCAACATGTCAAACAGTATGACCTGACAAAATCCATAAATACTTTCTTATAAGGCATATCCAACATGTCAAACAGTATGACCTGACAAAATCCATAAATACTTTCTTATAAGGCATGTCCAAGTCCAAAATGTCAAACAGTATGACCTGACAAAATACATAAATACTTGCTTATAAGGCATGTCCAACATGTCAAACAGTATGACCTGACAGAATCCATAAATACTTGCTTATAAGGCATGTCCAAGTCCATCATGTCAAACAGTATGACCTGACAAAATCCATAAATACTTTCTTATAAGGCATATCCAACATGTCAAACAGTATGACCTGACAAAATCCATAAATACTTTCTTATAAGGCATGTCCAAGTCCAAAATGTCAAACAGTATGACAAAATCCATAAATACTTGCTTATAAGGCATGTCCAAGTCCAACATGTCAAACAGTATGACCTGACAAAATCCATCAATACTTGCTTATAAGGCATGTCCAACATGTCAAACAGTATGACCTGACAGAATCCATAAATACTTGCTTATAAGGCATGTCCAAGTCCATCATGTCAAACAGTATGACCTGACAAAATCCATAAATACTTTCTTATAAGGCATATCCAACATGTCAAACAGTATGACCTGACAAAATCCATAAATACTTTCTTATAAGGCATGTCCAAGTCCAAAATGTCAAACAGTATGACAAAATCCATAAATATTTGCTTATAAGGCATGTCCAAGTCCAAAATGTCAAACAGTATGACAAAATCCATAAATACTTGCTTATAAGGCATGTCCAAGTCCAACATGTCAAACAGTATGACCTGACAAAATCCATAAATACTTGCTTATAAGGCATGTCCAAGTCCAAAATGTCAAACAGTATGACCTGACAAAATCCATAAATACCTGCTTATAAGGCATGTCCAAGTCCAACATGTCAAACAGTATGACCTGACAAAATCCATAAATACTTGCTTATAAGGCATGTCCAAGTCCATCATGTCAAACAGTATGACCTGACAAAATCCATAAATACTTTCTTATAAGGCATATCCAACATGTCAAACAGTATGACCTGACAAAATCCATAAATACTTTCTTATAAGGCATGTCCAAGTCCAAAATGTCAAACAGTATGACAAAATCCATAAATATTTGCTTATAAGGCATGTCCAAGTCCAACATGTCAAACAGTATGACCTGACAAAATCCATAATTACTTGCTTATAAGGCATGTCCAAGTCCAAAATGTCAAACAGTATGACCTGACAAAATCCATAAATACCTGCTTATAAGGCATGTCCAAGTCCAACATGTCAAACAGTATGACCTGACAAAATCCATCAATACTTGCTTATAAGGCATGTCCAACATGTCAAACAGTATGACCTGACAGAATCCATAAATACTTGCTTATAAGGCATGTCCAAGTCCAACATGTCAAACAGTATGACCTGACAAAATCCATAAATACTTGCTTATAAGGCATGTCCAAGTCCATCATGTCAAACAGTATGACCTGACAAAATCCATAAATACATGCTTATAAGGCATGTCCAAGTCCATCATGTCAAACAGTATGACCTGACAAAATCCATAAATACTTGCTTATAAGGCATGTCCAACATGTCAAACAGTATGACCTGACAAAATCCATAAATACATGCTTATAAGGCATGTCCAAGTCCAAAATGTCAAACAGTATGACAAAATCCATAAATACATGCTTATAAGGCATGTCCAAGTCCAAAATGTCAAACAGTATGACAAAATCCATAAATACTTGCTTATAAGGCATGTCCAAGTCCAACATGTCAAACAGTATGACCTGACAAAATCCATAAATACATGCTTATAAGGCATGTCCAAGTCCAAACTACACATATACTGATCTGTCATCATATAATGTGATAGCAGATTTGGGTCTATGCAGTTTGTTAGGAGTAAGAAGTAGATCAAAGAAAACTGATTTGCTGATACACTGATTGATGGCAGATCAGGGTCTATGTTTTTGCAGTCTATTCAACTTACAAGCAAATACTTAACAGTATATAGTTTGCACATTTTTTCAGAATGAAAAGAAAACCCACTGTGATGACCATTGTACATTAAACCTCTCTGGTTGAAATTAATTTTAAAAAATTAGGACCAACTTTTAACAATTTCTTATTAAAACATGGATTCCTAACCTTCATATTCATACTGTCATGAGTTTCATATAACGAGTTTTATATATTATAGATCAAGTCAATTAACCCTAAGAAGATTAATCATGCCAGCCTTACTCTGACTATTTTTATATCACAGTTTCGACAAACAGTACAAAACATTGCATTTTTTTCAAAGAATACTCCATTAAAAACAGCATAACAGTCTAAATCCTGTTCTTCTAAACCTAATTCTACAATATCTCAAGGTAAATATTAAATTCTGTATCTCTCTTTGTCATCATGATGTAATAAAGTAACTAATTAATACCAAAAACAAGAGTACCCTATGCCTCACAGAGACAGGGTTTTTACATTTAGGAGGGGAACAAATAATAAGAACTATCAGAAGGCTGCCATGGTGGCCATACTAGATGTCAGAATGGCACTATTTTCACTTATTACCAACAAGACATCATAAGGAGTCTCCTGGTGAAGAACTTCTGGTCAAAACGAGTAGTAATGAAAACTTTATGCTGATATGACTTTCTGGTCAAAATGAGTAATAACAAAAATGCTGATATGACTTTCTGTTCAAATGAATAGTAACAAAAATGTTGATATGACTTTCTGGTCAAAACGAGTAGTAATGAAAACTCCATGCTGATATGACTTTCTGTTCAAAATGAATAGTTGTTGTTGTTGTTGTTGTTGTTTTAGGGTTTAATGCCATTTTTCAGCACATGATAGGCTATACATGGCGGCCAGTATTATTGGTGGAGGAAGAACCCGGGAAAACCCCCAGAAAGAACCACCGACCCATGAGAAGCTACTGGCAAGCTTTCTCACATAACTACATTAGCCGAATCTTTGACTCGAACCCAGGCAGAGGTGAGATGGCAGTGATCCATAACAGAGAGCGCTTTAGACCACTCAGCCACTTGGGGCCCCCAAAATGAGTAGTAATGAAAATGCTGATAAGACTTTCTGGTCAAAATGAATAGTAACAAAAATGTTGATATGACTTTCTGTTCAAAAGAGTAGTAACTAAAATGTTGAATGACTTTCTGTTCAAAACGAGTAGTAATGACTAGATTTTCACAGTTAAGTTTCATATCAATCCTACAAGTAATTTAGATGCAGTAGTGTCAACAAACTTGTTCTAATGGATTATGTGCGTCGGATGCTGAATGATTGATGATAGACAACAAACCATCCCATAAGGACCAGAAGAGCTAAAAAAAAACAGTATACACTTCTGTTTGTAGAATTCACAGAACATTTCAAACAAAAGGTGTTGCAATGTCCTCTTGCTCGACTTAAGATTTTTTAAATTCTCTTTCTTTTATCATGTTGGGACAACCAATGACAAGATACATTTAAAATTCTTCAACAACTTGCAGACTGAAGTCAATAAAAGAGAAAAACCATATTTTTTTTTAGTGCTTGGTAAATGAAAACAAAACATGATGGAATTGAGACAAATCTAGCCTGATGTGAAATGAAATGCTGGCTAGATGAGATTTATAACAAAACACAAAAACAATTTATATTGTTTAAATTTAAGTTATTGCTATTTTGTGTAATAATGTAATAATGTAATAATGCCTAATAATAATAATCCCTTTCCAGATGTCAGCTCTGGATATTTGTAATGTTTACTCTAGCTTTCTTCACCAAAGATGGCAACAAACAAATTCAATAAAAACAATTCTAAAACAGAAGTCTCTAATGGGATTTTCTATACTGTATTTTGTACAACTTTTATGAGAAACAGTGGGTAAAATTATGATAATCCATGTAATCTTGCTACAAAACATGAATACATCATATTAAGTAATATGCAAGTTAGGCTTTAAAACAAATGAGAAATATTGTGAATTAAAAATGTAGTCAATAGAACAAAGCTGTACTTACCATGATAAAACCATCGTGTCTTCTTGGGATTCTTACTACATGTTTTTACATATATTGCATTATCTGGAGGACGTTTCTGAAACACGAAGAAAACAAATTTGCAAACACTTTTGAAGTTATGAAGTTTATCATTACTTAACATGAATGATTCCTAAACGTTTAATGTTCGGTCATATTGCAAGCAATATTGGCACAGATCTGTCACCTCATGATGTGCCAGCAGATCCAGGTCTGTGTTATTTGTTATGCTGATTACTCTTTAGAAGCTGTATAGACCAAGATATGACAGCATATAATACTACAGCAGATCCAGGTCTAAACAGTTTGCAGTTGGATACAACTTATATAAGTATATATATATTGCAATATCTAGAACTATATTGACTGAAGGATTTATCATTTGGATTGTAACTGTATGTGAAGAGTTTAATGTTGTGGGTTTTTTCAATGTGTATCTTGGTATAATCTGTCACCAGCCAAATCACACAGCAAAGAAGACCTGTTGGGGTTTTTCTATGTGTATCATGGTTCAAAGCACTCAAGCAATAGTGATGTTTGAATTGGATAAATTCACATGACTCTGGTGCACTCTTCATCACAATTTTCCGTACTAAATCCATCAAGACAGGTTCAAACGCTGCTAAAAGTTACTACTGAAATTCAGTATCACAACTGTTCAGTGACAATGACTCAACTGTTCGGTGACGAGTCAACTGAAAATGTGTTGTCAGCTTATTTCTAAAGGTTTGTACTTTGTCATGGAAGAAATTTGCAAACAGGTCCAAAAGGTCGAATGGAGAGAAGGTAGTTGGAAGTGTTGTACATTTGTTCCTTGATATCAGCTTGTTAGTAATCTCGAAGAACTCTTTGCAGCTGGAACTTTCCATGACCTTAATACTGTAGTGGGCTGATTTCGCTGCATGGACTGTTTGTGACATTCTTCTTAGCAGCATCATAGATTTACTTATGAATAGTTAGTCTGGATGAAAGCCAAAGCCTCTCAGCTTTACTGCAATCTCTTTTAGCAGTGCAAAGCTGTTTCCTAACACTTCTATACCATAGAGAACACTTTTGAATTGATATATATGTGACATGATCAGGACATATATTTTTTTGTAATGATAAACACTAAAACTGTGGTTATCTGTAAAGATTAAGAAAGTTTACGACAGTGGTTGAGAGGAACATATCTCCTCTATTCCATCCAAATGACCTGTCCTTTGAACCTGTAGTCAGCACTTATAGCCTCATATGCAAATCATTAAAAAGTTTCATTAAAACTTTCATTCTACAATAATCCTAAATGTCTCATATTTATTATCTGTCAGTTTTGTGATAATAAAGTATGCATCTAATTTAGAAATGGGGATTTTAAATTACATTTTTATAACTGCAGATACATGAGATTTTTTTTAGTGCTGCCAGTCAGTAATACCTTCTATCCTTAGCAACAATTGTCATTTTAGCTATTAATAATAAATGAATGAAAAAAGATTTGTCTCCAGCTTGGTGCATGTATGCAGTAATAGAACATATGATCTAAGGGAACTAACTCTTGCACAAAATATGTCATGTACCATATTTCAGTGCACAATAATGTAAACATGTTAGTGTTGGGCTCCAACTTAGAATAACGCAACAATTCGGAATCCCGAGTTGTTGCGCTTTTTCTCAAGAAATTGAGTGACCTTGCGGACCGATATAATTAGAACGAGCTGCTGGATTTGCATGAGTTTCATTCGAGTGTTAAGATTATAGACATAGATACTTTTGAATCATTTTGCATGGAAAATTACATAAGCAACAATGCCACAAATAAATCTGCGACAAAGGTGTTTGTCAACTGTATAATTATTATAGATTCATTTGCATATAAAAAATAAAGACAATATTTTTCTTGTGTTGTTGTTGGTATATTTTTAGGTCCTGGTCGTATTCATCAGTTTAAAGTGAAATTTAAGACAGGTTGTGACATTCACTTGTGAACAATGTCATCAAAGGACAAATATCGTATAACCTGTATTAATAATTATTAAAATGAAGTTTCTGTATTTCCTAAACTCAACAGCAATTGCTGAGCAATGATTGAAACTTTGAAACCTGTCTTGTTTCTATTTGGAATCAACATGTATAAGCCTATCAAATTCATTTTGATTTACGCAAATAATTATTAATAAATATGTTTACATGACATCAATCAATTTATCTAATAAATGCACTGTACTTAGCTGACAGTGGACATAGCGTATGAATTTTTTAAAATACATTTTTATGTTAGAAATCAAGTGCAGAGGAATCTACGGCAAATCTAACTATTTTTGTAACACAGTTGAAGAGAATATAACAACCCAGCAAAATTATGGCAACACTTGAATTGTAATAGTGTATTGACTACTAATGGTAGCTGTAGCATCCACCAAAGTCACGGTCATAATGCAAATCATATTTAATATTTTAATTTCATATTCCCTGTACATTGGCAGCCATCCCACTATTAATGTTATGCAACATCTCCCCTCTAGGTATCACCTACATTGAAAATAGTCTTTTCAGAACTAATTTTTGTTTCATAAAGAAAAGGTATGCTGGCATTTTGCAACAACTACATTCATTGGGACAACGATAACAAGATCCTTAGACCAGTTCCAATTATTTATTTCTGCAACATCTCTCTTGAAGACTTCTCCTAGATTTACAATAGTATTTAAAAGGATTAATTTTTAAAAAATGCCACGAAAACAAAAATCACATTAAATAAATATAAAGATGTTAAATAAATATATACATCTTTGAAAACTAATAGTGCTTTGAATTTAAAAAGTAAAGTCACTGATTAATGTGTAATTCCAAGTTGTTGTGCACAATTTCTCAAGAAATGGCTATTCCAAGTTGGAGCCAAGGACCATGCAATTTCTTGAGAAAGAGCGCAACAATTAAAAACTCTAAGTTGTTGCGTGCAATTTCTCGAAAAATGGCATATTCCAAGTTGGAGCCCAATATTAGCATATAATTTATTATTTGAATATAATGGAAAGTTGTTTCCTGGAAAAAAGCTCAGAACTTACATTTGCATGGATGATACATTTGCCATGAATTTTTTTTAACTTCATTTTGAGCCAGTAAATCCCCCAAATTTCTCTACCACTAAAAACAAAGACACAGTATACATGGAATGTTAAGAGATGGCCAAAAATACATTTTTTTTTGTTATCTAAAGAAATTCTTTAATTTGGTGTCCTATAGTAAATAAATATGTCCCCACTCCACCCAATATTAGATTACCAGTAGCTCATACAATGTGCTGTCATTAAGCAAAAAAAGCTTTTTTTTAACATTACAGGTAAGATAATGAACGAAAATAGAATTGCCATGCTGGTAATCTCATAATCCACTATCTAATCCTCTGCTAATCAGTGAGCAACAAAATCTTCCTTCAAACGAACTTTATTTAAGTGTAAATAAAAAATATAAAAAAAGCTTTTTTAAAAAATTTGGAATTATGATTCTGAAAGTACTGATGATAGAAAACTGTCTGTAGTGAGAGTAGAAATACATGTATGAGGTTAGACTTTCAGTAACGAGTGTGAGACTCCACAGAGGTTTGTGATGTATACACATCTAGGAAGAGCGTGAGACTCCACATAGGTATGTGTTGTCTACACATCTAGGAAGAGTGTGAGACTCCACAGAGGTTTCTGTTGTATACATATCTAGGAAGATTGTGAGACTCCACAGAGGTTTGTGTTGTATACACATCTAGGAAGAGTGTAAGACTCCACTGAGGTTTGTGTTGTATGCACATCTAGGAAGAACAAGCAAGTAGCAATAGATGAGTCAGCAAAATTAATATATTGGTATTCTTAAATAAATGTTCTATTTGTTGTGGTTTTCTTCTTTTCTTTCTTTTTCAGGTTTATTTTTTTTTAACCTAAGGAAGATGATGACTGTTTCGATGTGGAGGCAGACTGATGACTGTTTCGATGTGGAGACAGACTGATGACTGTTTCGATGTGGAGGCAGACTAATGACTGTTTCGATGTGGAGGCGGACCTTCCCATCTGCTGGAGTATCCTAGTCACCACTGTCCCTGACAGGTATCATTACTACTCTAACTCATTAGAGGGAATAATATGGGTTGATTCATTTCTTCAACTGTTCACTGTATTATGTCAGTGTTGCTTTATATACCCCTTTGTCACCAATATTGCTGATGCAACCGGTATAGCTACTTGTATGGTCATGTGATTAGTATAGCTACTTTTAAGGTCATGTGATTAGTATAGCTACTTGTAAGGTCATGTGATTGGTATAGCTACTTGTAAGGTCATGTGATTAGCATAGCTACTTGTAAGGTCATGTGATTAGTATAGCTACTTGTAAGGTCATATGATTAGTATTGTAGCAACTTACAGTTGTAGTGACCAGGTTTCAAAATAAAACATTGTCTCGTAGCCAAGCTTTTTGGATACATAAAGATACTGGTATATGATTTAAAGAGTGGTGTAAAAAACTTTGTTTTCTTTAAAATTCCACAAAGTTAATATTTGCAAAGCAAACACAAAACTGCCATGCTATTGTAAAAATCACCAGTAGAAATGAAGTCTGCCAGAGTGTCTTATTGATTATTGATTTTTTTTTTTAATCAAAAGGTTAACAATATACAGTTGGTGCACAATTTCATCCAAGTCTAATATAGTTCCATTAGGTTTACTTTCTTGTTCTCTGTACTGATGCATGCTCAAGACAAATGTTCGAGTCAAGATGTTTTCAGCTATCGCCTTGTTTGAAGAGTTATTTTCAAGCTACATTTGACTTGTCTGTTCATTTGTCTATATAATCCAATCTACTGATCGGCTCAAAGAGTCCTCTGTAAACTGTTCCTGCACAAACAATACAGGGGTATTTACCCCTGTCAGTATCAACAGACAAACAATACAGGGGTATTTACCCCTGTGAGTTTCAACAGGCAATGTTCATTGCTTAAAAAGATTTTTAAGGATGTTACTTTCTGGATTCTTGTGGAGTTGGACAAGGAGCACTTCAATTTATGATGAAATCAATCTTCTTTACTTATGAAGATTCTTTCTGTCATTACTGCAAGTCGCTCTGATGCCACTATGTAATCTTGATATGTCAAAGATCCACAATGTTTAAATTTGACATCGCAGTACACACAAAGGTAGTTTATTTTGTAGCAGTAGCAAAGCAGAATGAAAAGAATCATAATTTGTGCATAATCCAAAGCAGGGGGCAGTATTCTGAGGATAATCATTTTCGCAGAAGAATGAAAAATTCCAGCATGATGGATAAGGGGCCAAAACATCTTAGGTAACATGAGACTGAAAATAATAAATTGAGTTAAAAAATACCTGAACTCCCATTTTTAACATTTTTGTTAACATGAGAGGGAAAATAATAAAGTGAGTTATAAAATACCTGTACTCCCATTTAGACTAAGATGATGATCACTACCAGATGTAGAGTATGTAATTGGTATATCCAATTAAGTTTTCTATCTTCCTAAAAACAGAGTTACTGGAGAGTTCTGGATCACATTTAATTATTTATATTAGGATATTTAACACAATCTATCAGATAGATTATAATGCTTAGACACTGGGGATACAGATATCCCTCTTTTATCCTCAATCGGAATTCCCTTTTCATTTCACTTACATATTGTTTACCATATTTCTTGCAGGTGAGTAAATACATGACATTATTGTAGTGTCATCCAAGTTTTTATTTATATTTCAGGTTAGTAAATGAACTTTTGAACATTATAGATTTATCCATTTGACTGCAGAAACTGCATTTAATGGTCTTGCAATCTAATACTTTGTTAGCGAAAGTTTTTCCACTATAGTCAGAATGTTTGCTAGAAAACTTAGCTCTTTATAATTGGTTATTGAGTTTATCTCTAATAATAATAGGCCAGAGATTTTTGATTGCATACTTGAGGAAATAATTATCTTTATTAATATGTGAAGATAGCTGGTACCGAATTGCATTGTACTGAACTGTTTTTAGTAACTCTGAATGATCTAGCTGGCTTGCTTTTTGAAAGACCTGTTAGAATCGTAGTTGGAGGAATGCTTTTAGAAGTCTGGTTGTTAAGTACAGATTCATCTAATTCTTAATAATTGACTAAACGGACCTGATATTTAACAATGGTTTGGATGGTAAGAATAGTAATGAAGATAACAATGTTTATCTGTAGGTTTACAGTATTAATCGAATACTATTGTGTTATTTTTAATGAAGATAACAATGTTTATCTGTAGGTTTACAGTATTAATCAAATACTATTGGGTTATTTTTAATGAAGATAACAATGTTTATCTGTAGGTTTACAGTATTAATCAAATACTATTGTGTTATTTTTAATGAAGATAACAATGTTTATCTGCAGGTTTACAGTATTAATCAAATACTATTGTTATTTTTAATGAAGATAACCATGTTAATCTGCAGGTTTACAGTATTAATCGAATACTATTGTGTTATTTTTAATGAAGATAACAATGTTTATCTGTAGGTTTACAGTATTAATTGAATACTACTGTGTTATTTTTAATGAAGATAACAATGTTAATCTGCAGGTTTACAGTATTAATCAAATACTATTGTGTTATTTTTAATGAAGATAACAATGTTTATCTGTAGGTTTACAGTATTAATCAAATACTATTGTGTTATTTTTAATGAAGATAACAATGTTTATCTGTAGGTTTACAGTATTAATGGAATACTATTGGGTTATTTTTAATGAAGATAACAATGTTTATCTGTAGGTTTACAGTATTAATTGAATACTACTGTGTTATTTTTAATGAAGATAACAATGTTTATCGGTAGGTTTACAGTATTAATCAAATACTATTGTGTTATTTTTAATGAAGATAACAATGTTTATCTGTAGGTTTACAGTATTAATGGAATACTATTGGGTTATTTTTAATGAAGATAACAATGTTTATCTGTAGGTTTACAGTATTAATCAAATACTACTGTGTTATTTTTAATGAAGATAACAATGTTTATCTGTAGGTTTACAGTATTAATCAAATACTATTGGGTTATTTTTAATGAAGATAACAATGTTTATCTGTAGGTTTACAGTATTAATCAAATACTATTGTGTTATTTTTAATGAAGATAACAATGTTTATCGGTAGGTTTACAGTATTAATCAAATACTATTGTGTTATTTTTAATGAAGATAACAATGTTTATCTGTAGGTTTACAGTATTAATCAAATACTATTGTGTTATTTTTAATGAAGATAACAATGTTTATCGGTAGGTTTACAGTATTAATCAAATACTATTGTGTTATTTTTAATGAAGATAACAATGTTTATATGTAGGTTTACAGTATTAATGGAATACTATTGGGTTATTTTTAATGAAGATAACAATGTTTATCTGTAGGTTTACAGTATTAATCGAATACTATTGGGTTATTTTTAATGAAGATAACAATGTTTATATGTAGGTTTACAGTATTAATCAAATACTATTGTGTTATTTTTAATGAAGATAACAATGTTTATCTGTAGGTTTACAGTATTAATCAAATACTATTGTTATTTTTAATGAAGATAACAATGTTTATCTGTAGGTTTACAGTATTAATCGAATACTATTGTGTTATTTTTAATGAAGATAACAATGTTTATCTGCAGGTTTACAGTATTAATGAAATACTATTGTGTTATTTTTAATGAAGATAACAATGTTAATCTGAAGGTTTACAGTATTAATCGAATACTATTGTGTTATTTTTAATGAAGATAACAATGTTTATCTGTAGGTTTACAGTATTAATTGAATACTACTGTGTTATTTTTAATGAAGATAACAATGTTAATCTGCAGGTTTACAGTATTAATCAAATACTATTGTGTTATTTTTAATGAAGATAACAATGTTTATCTGTAGGTTTACAGTATTAATCAAATACTATTGTGTTATTTTTAATGAAGATAACAATGTTTATCTGCAGGTTTACAGTATTAATGGAATACTATTGGGTTATTTTTAATGAAGATAACAATGTTTATCTGTAGGTTTACAGTATTAATTGAATACTACTGTGTTATTTTTAATGAAGATAACAATGTTTATCGGTAGGTTTACAGTATTAATCAAATACTATTGTGTTATTTTTAATGAAGATAACAATGTTTATCTGTAGGTTTACAGTATTAATGGAATACTATTGGGTTATTTTTAATGAAGATAACAATGTTTATCTGTAGGTTTACAGTATAAATCAAATACTATTGTGTTATTTTTAATGAAGATAACAATGTTTATCTGTAGGTTTACAGTATTAATCAAATACTATTGGGTTATTTTTAATGAAGATAACAATGTTTATCTGTAGGTTTACAGTATTAATCAAATACTATTGTGTTATTTTTAATGAAGATAACAATGTTTATCGGTAGGTTTACAGTATTAATCAAATACTATTGTGTTATTTTTAATGAAGATAACAATGTTTATCTGTAGGTTTACAGTATTAATCAAATACTATTGTGTTATTTTTAATGAAGATAACAATGTTTATCGGTAGGTTTACAGTATTAATCCAATACTATTGTGTTATTTTTAATGAAGATAACAATGTTTATATGTAGGTTTACAGTATTAATGGAATACTATTGGGTTATTTTTAATGAAGATAACAATGTTTATCTGTAGGTTTACAGTATTAATCGAATACTATTGGGTTATTTTTAATGAAGATAACAATGTTTATATGTAGGTTTACAGTATTAATCAAATACTATTGGGTTATTTTTAATGAAGATAACAATGTTTATCTGTAGGTTTACAGTATTAATCAAATACTATTGTTATTTTTAATGAAGATAACAATGTTTATCTGTAGGTTTACAGTATTAATCGAATACTATTGTGTTATTTTTAATGAAGATAACAATGTTTATCTGCAGGTTTACAGTATTAATCAAATACTATTGTGTTATTTTTAATGAAGATAACAATGTTTATCTGTAGGTTTACAGTATTAATCAAATACTATTGTGTTATTTTTAATGAAGATAACAATGTTTATCTGTAGGTTTACAGTATTAATGGAATACTATTGGGTTATTTTTAATGAAGATAACAATGTTTATCTGTAGGTTTACAGTATTAATTGAATACTACTGTGTTATTTTTAATGAAGATAACAATGTTTATCGGTAGGTTTACAGTATTAATCAAATACTATTGTGTTATTTTTAATGAAGATAACAATGTTTATCTGTAGGTTTACAGTATTAATGGAATACTATTGGGTTATTTTTAATGAAGATAACAATGTTTATCTGTAGGTTTACAGTATTAATCAAATACTACTGTGTTATTTTTAATGAAGATAACAATGTTTATCTGTAGGTTTACAGTATTAATCAAATACTATTGGGTTATTTTTAATGAAGATAACAATGTTTATCTGTAGGTTTACAGTATTAATCAAATACTATTGTGTTATTTTTAATGAAGATAACAATGTTTATCGGTAGGTTTACAGTATTAATCAAATACTATTGTGTTATTTTTAATGAAGATAACAATGTTTATCTGTAGGTTTACAGTATTAATCAAATACTATTGTTTTATTTTTAATGAAGATAACAATGTTTATCGGTAGGTTTACAGTATTAATCAAATACTATTGTGTTATTTTTAATGAAGATAACAATGTTTATATGTAGGTTTACAGTATTAATGGAATACTATTGGGTTATTTTTAATGAAGATAACAATGTTTATCTGTAGGTTTACAGTATTAATGGAATACTATTGGGTTATTTTTAATGAAGATAACAATGTTTATCTGTAGGTTTACAGTATTAATCAAATACTATTGTGTTATTTTTAATGAAGATAACAATGTTTATCTGTAGGTTTACAGTATTAATCAAATACTATTGTTATTTTTAATGAAGATAACAATGTTTATCTGTAGGTTTGCAGTATTAATCGAATACTATTGTGTTATTTTTAATGAAGATAACAATGTTTATCTGTAGGTTTACAGTATTAATGGAATACTATTGGGTTATTTTTAATGAAGATAACAATGTTTATCTGTAGGTTTACAGTATTAATGGAATACTATTGGGTTATTTTTAATGAAGATAACAATGTTTATCTGTAGGTTTACAGTATTAATCGAATATTATTGTGTTATTTTTTTTGAATAACTGTAGTATCTTGTAATGTTCAACGTCCTTGGTATATTCCATTGTAAACTTAATAATTTTACGATAACTGTTATAGTATGATTGGAATTTATTTAATTCCATCTCAAAGTTGATCCATATCATAAAAATAGTATCAATTAACCTTAGATGTAAGTTTTATGAGGTGCCGATTATAGCGTTTTCCATTCATGCTCACTCATAAAAATACTGACATATGATGGGGCCGCTTTTGTTCCCATCGCATTTCCACTAATTTGAAGATAACAGGTGTCGTTGAAAGTACAGTTGTTGCAATTGCAATGCTAATTTGAAAAAAGCCAAGATGTCATGATTAGAGAGACGATAATTCGATTTATTTAAAGCCAGGATTCTAGCAATAGAGGTTAAACCTTCATGATTATACCGGTGTAGAGAGAGATGACATCCATTTTGACCAAGAAGAAATCATTTGGTGAAATGTGAATTGCTTTAACTTTATTGATAAAGTCTGTCATTTTCTTATGAAGGAATGTATTCATTTTACAAATGTTATGTGTTCATCAATAAGGCTACTCATTTTTGGTGTAAGCGAATTGTTTCTACTGATAAATGGTGTTCCAGGGATTTTTCCGTAATATGGCATTTATGTATTTTAGAAAAGAAATAAAACCTTGGATTTTGTCAGTGATGAGATTAAGAAAAATCTTATCATCTAATTCCTCCTTGTTGTAAATTTGTATTAGAAGATTTTTCACCATATTGTGGTGTACTTCTTCAATTTGATCAATTCTCATCATTATATTGTCTTATGGCCTCTTAGATATGTAATCATCAGTGTTTATGAGTATGATGGAACAGCAGTTATTGAATTTTTTATCACAATATCTTTCTTGTTGCTAAGTTCAAGTAAGGTGTGGTTCTCATTTTTGGTGATATTTAAACTAATGATAAATTTACCAGTCTGAAGAATGCTAATTCTCATGATTTCTTCGATACTTGGAACACCATCTGCTGAGAAGTCTAAAAAAAGCTAACTAAGCTTGACATCCACTGACACCCTTAACAAGACTGATGAGAGTGATGCAGCATTCCAGACTGCAATGAATAAACTTAGAAAAATTTATCCTTAGGACTTAATCGAAAGTATAGAGGCAGCAATTAAAACATATCGATGAACGTTTATCAACATTCTACCATGAGAAATATGATAAAGTTTCAAAAGAAAATGAGAGCACAAGATAACAGGTGAAACAATAAATGATATAAGTATAAAAATAAAACAAGGAACAACAGATCTTGGAAGAAGGAATAATACCCAAACAGTTGTTCTAAATACCTTAAGACTCTTTGTATGTTTAGCAAGCTTTAACAATAGTTTCAAAGATCTTTATGCCTCGGAGTTTGTCATAAATCTTTCTAATTTCCTCCTCACCATGTCCCATATAAATGCTCTAAATAAAGTATTGTCTTTTACTCCAGCAGTTAGGGAAATTAACCTTCATCATGACTTAGAGAAGTTATATCAGCAAATCAAACTGAATTTTTTTTTCATCATACCCAAACCTGTCAACCCCTTATGATGAAAACCTGTATGCCAGACCAAAAGAAACTTATAAAGACCAAAAATCTAATGTAAAAAAAATGTATTCATTCAGTATACAAGATCTGTTGTTGGCATCCATTAGTCTCGAGAGACGATGGAAATGTTGGCATCCATTAGTCTCGAGAGACGATGGAAATGTTGGCATCCCTTAGTCTTGAGAGACGATGGAAATGTTGGCATCCATTAGTCTTGAGAGACGATGGAAATGTTGGCATCCATTAGTCTCGAGAGACAATGGAAATGTTGGCATCCATTAGTCTCGAGAGACAATGGAAATGTTGGCATCCATTAGTCTCGAGAGACGATGGAAATGTTGGCATCCATTAGTCTCGAGAGACGATGGAAATGTTGGCATCCCTTAGTCTTGAGAGACGATGGAAATGTTGGCATCCATTAGTCTTGAGAGACGATGGAAATGTTGGCATCCCTTAGTCTTGAGAGACAATGGAAATGTTGGCATCCATTAGTCTCGAGAGACGATGGAAATGTTGGCATCTATTAGTCTTGAGAGACCATGGAAATGTTGGCATCCATTAGTCTTCGGCTGGGATGCCATCCTTCCCTGGGGCATTACCTTAGGAGAGTGTTTCTACAGCCTTCATTAGTTCTGCAACAGTAGGTTTCTCGTCCAGTTCGTCCATGAGTGGGAGGTTTTCAATGGTATTGAGGGCATCGTTGGTCACGTGGTTCTCTCTAGAGTACAGTTTCAAGTATTACTCTTCACACAATGCTCCATCTGTTTGCCCTTGTCGTGGATGGTATTGCCTGTGGCAGACTTCAGTGGTGCTATCAGTTTCTTCACTGGACCCATTGCTGTCTTTATGCCATCGTACATGCCTCTGATTTTTCCGATATTTGCTGCAAACTGGATGTTCTGACAGAGCTAAAGCCAGTATTCATTGCTGCACTGCCATACTAACCTCTGCTTTTTGCTTCTGGTTGACCTGTATGCCTGTAGAGTCCACTGGCAGGGGGACTGTTTGTATTCCAGGTGAGCATTTTTTTAAAATCTATTTAATTTTAATGTTGGGGGGGGGGGGACCAGCACAAATTGATTTTATTTCTTAAGTCTTGGGACATATGACCAAAGTTAAAAAATGTTTCACCATAAGTTCTGGGACAGGAAAAAAATTATTATTTTATCGTTTCTGATCATATACAGTAAATAAGGTAATTGAGAAACCTCTTAAAGATCATTAACATTATTCCAACTGGTTTATGTGTATGAGAAAAAATTTTGTATTACACCAGTACTTTATGTGTATGAGAAAATATTGTGTATTACTGTGTATTACACCAGTGCTTTATGTTCTTGTTTCACAACCAAACAAGATTCAATTTTTTAAAAACAATTTTGTGAAATAATTGTCTAAGTTGAAACTCATTTTTTTGTGTTGTTTCATTAGTAACATACTTACTCCGTGATTGCACTGCAATTAACATTGAAACTTCTTCTCATCTTTAAAGAAATCTCTGATAACAAAATCAGAAATTTTAAGCTAACTACAAACTCTGAAACTTGCTTCTCCACAAATAAACTGTATCAGTGAAACAAATTATTTTTTTCACCAAGTACTCATTTTGCATGGTTGTCTTGCTATCCTTGATCAGATATGCGAATGTGTATGCTATTTTAGAAGTTAATTATATTACTTAAACAATAATATTTATAACAGTGTTCAACAGGGTTATAAAAAACAGAAATGACTAAGTCTTATGAAGGTATGATACCTCTTAGATTGTGTACAAAAAACATACATTCTAAAAATAACTCTTAGATTGTGTACAAAAACATACATTCTAAAAATAACTCTTAGATTGTGTACAAAAACATACATTCTAAAAATAACTTTCAGTCAAGCAATGAAAATTACAGGGTATTTTAGTATTATTCTAGACAAAAAATAAGTTGTCTGAAAACAAACCATTTCAAAATGCTTTATAATTTATTGTTTTGATTTGTTTCTTAGTTCTTAAACAACACTTTTAATGCATTAGGGCTATACCATGCCTAGGAACTTATTTTCATTTCAAGGACACACTGAGGCAGCTGATATTTAACCCTTGATCATTAGTCCAATACACTATCAAATGAGTTCCCTGTATAGTCCAACACACTATCAAATGAGTTCCCTGTATAGTCCTATACACTATCAAATGAGTTCCCTTTATAGTCCCACACTATCAAATGAGTTCCCTGTATAGTCCAACACACTATCAAATGAGTTCCCTGTATAGTCCAATACACTATCAAATGAGTTCCCTTTATAGTCCAACACACTATCAAATGAGTTCCCTGTATACTGTAAAATTCTTTAAATAATACTTCCAATATACTATCAAATGAGTTCCCTGTATACTGTAAAATTCTTTAAATAATACTTCCACTACACTATCAAATGAGTTCCCTATATACTGTAAAATTCTTTAAATAATACTTCCAACACACTATCAAATAAATTCCCTACTTACTGAAAATTCTTTAAAGAATACTTCCAATACACTATCAAATAAATTCCCTATTTACTGTAAAATTCTTTAAATAATACTTCCAATACACTATCAAATTTGTTCCCTATTTACTGTAAAATTCTTTAAATAATACTTCCAATATACGATCAAATGAGTTCCCTATTTACTGTAAAATTCTCTAAATAATACTTCCAATACACTATCAAATAAATTCCCTATTTACTGTAAAATTCTTTAAATAATACTTCCAATATACTATCAAATGAGTTCCCTATTTACTGTAAAATTCTTTAAAGAATACTTCCAATACACTATCAAATAAGTTCCCTATATACTGTAAAATACTTTAAATAATACTTCCAATACACTATCAAATGAGTTCCCTATTTACTGTAAAATTCTTTAAATAATACTTTCAACACACTATCAAATGAGTTCCCTATTTACTGTAAAATTCTTTAAATAATACTTCCAATACACTATCAAATGAGTTCACTCTTTACTGTAAAATTCTTTCCATAATACTTCCAATACACTGTCAAATAAATTCCCTATTTACTGTAAAATTCGTTAAATAATACTTCCAATATACTATCAAATGAGTTCCCTATTTACTGTAAAATTCTTTAAAGAATACTTCCAATACACTATCAAATAAGTTCCCTATTTACTGTAAAATACTTTAAATAATACTTCCAATACACTATCAAATGAGTTCCCTATTTACTGTAAAATTCTTTAAATAATACTTCCAATACACTATCAAATGAGTTCCCTATTTACTGTAAAATTCTTTAAATAATACTTTTAATACACTATCAAATAAGTTCCCTATTTACTGTAAAATTCTTTAAATAATACTTCCAATATACTATCAAATGAGTTCCCAATTTACTGTAAAATTCTTTAAAGAATACTTCCAATACACTATCAAATAAGTTCCCTATTTACTGTAAAATACTTTAAATAATACTTCCAATACACTATCAAATGAGTTCCCTATTTACTGTAAAATTCTTTAAATAATACTTTCAACACACTATCAAATGAGTTCCCTATTTACTGTAAAATTCTTTAAATAATACTTACAATACACTATCAAATGAGTTCCCTATTTACTGTAAAATTCTTTAAAGCTTACTTCCAATACACTATCAAATGAATGCCCTATATACGGTAAATTTCTTTAAATAATACTTCCAATACACTATCAAATGAGTTCCCTATTTACTGTAAAATTCTTTAAATAATACTTTTAATATACTATTAAATGAGTTACCTATTTACTGTAAAATTTTGTAAATAATACTTCCAATACACTATCAAATGAGTTCCCTATTTACTGTAAAATTCTTTAAATAATACTTTCAACACTCTATCAAATGAGTTCCCTATTTAGTGTAAAATTCTTGAAATAATACTTCCAATACACTATCAAATGAGTTCCCTATTTACTGTAAAATTCTTTAAATAATACTTCCAACATACTATCAAATGAGTTCTCTATATACTGTACAATTTTTAAATAATACTTCCAATACACTATCAAATGAGTTCCCTATATACTGTAAAATTCATTAAAATATACTTCCAATACACTATCAAATGAGTTCCCTATTTACTGTAAAATTCTTTAAATAATACTTCCAATACACTATCAAATGAGTTCCCTATTTACTACAAAATTCTTTCCATAATACTTCCAATACACTATCAAATGAGTTCCCTATTTACTGTAAAATTCTTTAAATAATACTTCCAATACACTATCAAATGAGTTCCCTATATACTGTAAAATTCTTTAAATAATACTTCCAATACACTATCAAATGAGTTCCCTTTTTACTGCAAAATTCACTCAATAATACTTCCAATACATTATCAAATGAGTTCCCTATTTACTGCAAAATTCTCTAAATAATACTTCCAATACACTATCAAATGAGTTCCCTATTTACTGTAAAATTCTTTAAATAATACTTTTAATACACTATCAAATGAGTTCCCTATTTACTGTAAAATTCTTTAAATAATACTTCCAATACACTATCAAATGAGTTCCCTATTTACTGAAAAATTCTTTAAATAATACTTCCAATACACTATCAAATGAGTTCCCTATTTACTGTAAAATTCTTTAAATAATACTTTCAACACACTATCAAATGAGTTCCCTATTTACTGTAAAATCTTTAAATAATACTTCCAATACACTATCAAATTTGTTCCCTATTTACTGTAAAATTCTTTAAATAATACTTCCAATACACTATCAAATGAGTTCCCTATTTACTGTAAAATTCTTTAAATAATACTTTCAACACACTATCAAATGAGTTCCCTATTTACTGTAAAATCTTTAAATAATACTTCCAATACACTATCAAATTTGTTCCCTATTTACTGTAAAATTCTTTAAATAATACTTCCAATACATTATCAAATGAGTTCCCTATTTACTGTAAAATTCTTTAAATAATACTTTCAACACACTATCAAATGAGTTCCCTATTTACTGTAAAATCTTTAAATAATACTTCCAATACACTATCAAATGAGTTCCCTATTTACTGTAAAATTCTTTAAATAATACTTCCAATACACTATCAAATGAGTTCCCTATTTACTGTAAAATTCTTTAAATAATACTTCCAATACATTATCAAATGAGTTCCCTATCTACTGTAAAATCTTTAAATAATACTTCCAATACATTATCAAATGAGTTCCCTATTTACTGTAAAATTCTTTAAATAATACTTCCAATACACTATCAGATTTGTTCCCTATATACTGTAAAATTCTTTAAATAATACTTCCAATACACTATCAAATTTGTTCCCTATATACTGTAAATTTCTTTAAATAATACTTCCAATACACTATCAAATGAGTTCCCTATTTACTGTAAAATCTTTAAATAATACTTCCAATACACTATCAAATGAGTTCCCTATTTACTGTAAAATTCTTTAAATAATACTTGCAATACATTATCAAATGAGTTCCCTATTTACTGTAAAATTCTTTAAATAATACTTTCAACACACTATCAAATGAATGCCCTAAATACTGTAAAATTCTTTAAATAATACTTCCATTACACTATCAAATGAGTTCCCTATATACTGTAAAATTCTTTAAATAATACTTGCAATACACTATCAAATGAGTTCCCTATTTACTGTAAAATTCTTTAAATAATACTTGCAATACAGTATCAAATGAGTTCCCTATTTACTGTAAAATTCTTTAAATAATACTTCCAATACACTATCAAATGAGTTCCCTATTTACTGTAAAATTCTTTAAATAATACTTCCAATACACTATCAAATGAGTTCCCTATATACTGTAAAATTCTTTAAATAATACTTCCAATACACTATCAAATGAGTTCCCTATTTACGGTAAAATTCTTTAAATAATACTTCCAATACATTATCAAATGAGTTCCCTATCTACTGTAAAATTCTTTAAATAATACTTCCAATACATTATCAAATGAGTTCCCTATTTACTGTAAAATTCTTTAAATAATACTTCCAACATACTATCAAATGAGTTCCCTGTATAGTCTAATACACTATCAAATGAGTTCCCTGTATAGTCCAACACACTATCAAATGAGTTCCCTGTATAGTCCAATACACTATCAAATGAGTTCCCTGTATAGTCCAACACACTATCAAATGAGTTCCCTGTATACTGTAAAATTCTTTAAATAATACTTGCAATACACTATCAAATGAGTTCCCTATTTACTGTAAAATTCTTTAAATAATACTTCCAACACACTATCAAATGAGTTCCCTATTTACTGTAAAATTCTTTAAATAATACTTCCAATACAGTATCAAATGAGTTCCCTATATACTGTAAAATTCTTTAAATAATACTTCCAATACACTATCAAATGAGTTCCCTATTTACTACAAAATTCTTTCCATAATACTTCCAATACACTATCAAATTTGTTCCCTATTTACTGTAAAATTCTTTAAATAATACTTCCAATACACTATCAAATGAGTTCCCTATTTACTGTAAAATTCTTTAAATAATACTTTTAATATACTATTAAATGAGTTACCTATCTACTGTAAAATTCTTTAAATAATACTTCCAATACACTATCAAATGAGTTCCCTATTTACTGTAAAATTCTTTAAATAATACTTTCAACACACTATCAAATGAGTTCCCTATTTACTGTAAAATTCTTTAAATAATACTTCCAATACACTATCAAATGAGTTCCCTATTTACTGTAAAATTCTTTAAATAATACTTCCAACATACTATCAAATGAGTTCTCTATATACTGCACAATTTTTAAATAATACTTCCAATACACTATCAAATGAGTTCCCAATATACTGTAAAATTCATTAAAATATACTTCCAATACACTATCAAATGAGTTCCCTATTTACTGTAAAATTCTTTAAAGCTTACTTCCAATACACTATCAAATGAATGCCCTATATACGGTAAATTTCTTTAAATAATACTTCCAATACACTATCAAATGAGTTCCCTATTTACTGTAAAATTCTTTAAATAATACTTTTAATATACTATTAAATGAGTTACCTATTTACTGTAAAATTCTTTAAATAATACTTCCAATACACTATCAAATGAGTTCCCTATTTACTGTAAAATTCTTTAAATAATACTTCCAATACACTATCAAATGAGTTCCCTATTTACTGTAAAATTCTTTAAATAATACTTCCAACATACTATCAAATGAGTTCTCTGTATACTGTACAATTTTTAAATAATACTTCCAATACACTATCAAATGAGTTCCCTATATACTGTAAAATTCATTAAAATATACTTCCAATACACTATCAAATGAGTTCCCTATTTACTGTAAAATTCTTTAAATAATACTTCCAATACACTATCAAATGAGTTCCCTATTTACTACAAAATTCTTTCCATAATACTTCCAATACACTATCAAATGAGTTCCCTATTTACTGTAAAATTCTTTAAATAATACTTCCAATACACTATCAAATGAGTTCCCTATATACTGTAAAATTCTTTAAATAATACTTCCAATACACTATCAAATGAGTTCCCTTTTTACTGTAAAATTCTCTAAATAATACTTCCAATACATTATCAAATGAGTTCCCTATTTACTGCAAAATTCTCTAAATAATACTTCCAATACACTATCAAATGAGTTCCCTATTTACTGTAAAATTCTTTAAATAATACTTTTAATACACTATCAAAGGAGATCCCTATTTACTGTAAAATTCTTTAAATAATACTTCCAATACACTATCAAATGAGTTCCCTATTTACTGCAAAATTCTCTAAATAATACTTCCAATACACTATCAAATGAGTTCCCTATTTACTGTAAAATTCTTTAAATAAAACTTCCATTACACTATCAAATGAGTTCCCTATTTACTGTAAAATTCTTTAAATAATATTTCCAATACACTATCAAATGAGTTCCCTATTTACTGTAAAATTCTTTAAATAATACTTCCAATACACTATCAAATTTGTTTCCTATACACTGTAAAATTCTTTAAATAATACTTCCAATACACTATCAAATGAGTTCCCTATATACTGTAAAATTCTTTAAATAATACTTCCAATACACTATCAAATGAGTTCCCTATTTACTGAAAAATTCTTTAAATAATACTTCCAATACACTATCAAATTTGTTCCCTATATACTGTAAAATTCTTTAAATAATACTTCCAATACACTATCAAATTTGTTCCCTATATACTGTAAATTTCTTTAAATAATACTTCCAATACACTATCAAATGAGTTCCCTATTTACTGTAAAATCTTTAAATAATACTTCCAATACATTATCAAATGAGTTCCCTATTTACTGTAAAATTCTTTAAATAATACTTCCAATACACTATCAAATGAGTTCCCTATTTACGGTAAAATTCTTTAAATAATACTTGCAATACATTATCAAATGAGTTCCCTATTTACTGTAAAATTCTTTAAATAATACTTTCAACACACTATCAAATGAATGCCCTAAATACTGTAAAATTCTTTAAATAATACTTCCAATACACTATCAAATGAGTTCCCTATATACTGTAAAATTCTTTAAATAATACTTCCAATACACTATCAAATGAGTTCCCTATTTACTGTAAAATTCTTTAAATAATACTTGCAATACAGTATCAAATGAGTTCCCTATTTACTGTAAAATTCTTTAAATAATACTTCCTATACACTATCAAATGAGTTCCCTATTTACTGTAAAATTCTTTAAATAATACTTTCAATACACTATCAAATGAGTTCCCTTTTTACTGCAAAATTCTTTAAATAATACTTGCAATACACTATCAAATGAGTTCCCTATTTACTGCAAAATTCTTTAAATAATACTTCCAATACACTATCAAATGAGTTCCCTATTTACGGTAAAATTCTTTAAATAATACTTCCAATACATTATCAAATGAGTTCCCTATCTACTGTAAAATTCTTTAAATAATACTTCCAATACATTATCAAATGAGTTCCCTATTTACTGTAAAATTCTTTAAATAATACTTCCAACACACTATCAAATGAGTTCCCTATTTACGGTAAAATTCTTTAAATAATACTTGCAATACAGTATCAAATGAGTTCCCTATTTACTGTAAAATTCTTTAAATAATACTTCCAACACACTATCAAATGAGTTCCCTATTTACTGTAAAATTCTTTAAATAATACTTCCAATACAGTATCAAATGAGTTCCCTATATACTGTAAAATTCTTTAAATAATACTTCCAATACACTATCAAATGAGTTCCCTATTTACTACAAAATTCTTTCCATAATACTTCCAATACACTATCAAATTTGTTCCCTATTTACTGTAAAATTCTTTAAATAATACTTCCAATACACTATCAAATGAGTTCCCTATTTACTGTAAAATTCTTTAAATAATACTTCCAATACACTATCAAATGAGTTCCCTATTTACTGTAAAATTCTTTAAATAATACTTCCAATACATTATCAAATGAGTTCCCTATTTACTGTAAAATTCTTTAAATAATACTTCCAATACATTATCAAATGAGTTCCCTATTTTCTGTAAAATTCTTTAAATAATACTTCCAATACATTATCAAATGAGTTCCCTATTTACTGTAAAATTCTTTAAATAATACTTCCAATACATTATCAAATGAGTTCCCTATTTACTGTAAAATTCTTTAAATAATACTTCCAATACATTATCAAATGAGTTCCCTATTTACTGTAAAATTCTTTAAATAATACTTCCAATACATTATCAAATGAGTTCCCTATTTTCTGTAAAATTCTTTAAATAATACTTCCAATACATTATCAAATGAGTTCCCTATTTACTGTAAAATTCTTTAAATAATACTTCCAATACATTATCAAATGAGTTCCCTATTTACTGTAAAATTCTTTAAATAATACTTCCAATACATTATCAAATGAGTTCCCTATTTAATGTAAAATTCTTTAAATAATACTTGCAAAATACCTTAATATTGTTAAACTCTTCACACTCCACAAACAATTTCTAACAGGTAATAAACTTATTTTTATTTTTAAAAAAACTCACCTTTTCCTGGCAACTGGACAACATACTGACAATACTCAGACAGACTGAAGTGACAGACAATGCTGGTGACCAGTCATCCGTTAAAATGGACAAACATATGTGACCATTGCTGTAGACATGTGGATGAACAGGAATGTTTGGTCCTATAAACATTACCTGAAAAAAATAAGGTAGATGTAGTAGTTGACTTAAACATGAATGATGCGTAAATAAGACTACTAGTTCTTATTATAAATAAATCAAATTTCAACTTTGTATAAAATATTTAAAATTGCTTTTGTGATGATTCTCTCAGTCTCTTAGATAACAAAGTACTACTCCATTATGATCTAAGAACCAAATACCATCTAACTTCTGATTCATAAAGGACTGATCTGTTAAAAGCAAATATCACTTACTTTAAAAAAAGAGAAATCATTTATTAGATGGCTTTCATCTTAAGAATCTGTAAATAAGAACTAATTACTGAAAGGAAAACAAACTACACATTCTGAAGATATGCAGTAACACCTGATAAGCATAATATTTATTTTATGAAAAAGTTTGGAAGAAAGATTTAAACTAGAATGAAAATGCTTAAATGGACAACTTGATATAATGGTCAAAGGTCCAATTTGAAGTTTGTTTTGTGCCATACAAGCAACACCTGTTTTATGTGAATAACACTTATTCCATATAAAGGACACCTGTTTTATGTGAATAACACTTATTCCATATAAAGGACACCTGTTTTATGTGAATAACACTTATTCCATATAAAGGTTACATGTTCCTTATAAGGTACATTTCTTCCATATAAAAGGATATCTGTTTCTTATAAAAGATATTTGTATATAAAAAAAGGACACCTGCTCCATATTAAATACACCCGTTCATGAAGGACAAGTTCTTTAAAAAAAACTGTTCTCATTCCCTTTATATATTTGATATCAATCTGAAGAATACGTGTCCATAAAAAAAGACAATGTATGATCTCAGGAATGTTCTTTATATACAGGTTTCATTGTCATGATGATCCTATAATACAGGTTTTATTTTCATTTTTATACAAGGACATGTCTTAATTATTTCCCATATATCTGAATAGGTTAAGAATTGAAATTATTCACAATGATAGATAAGACTGGAATGACCAAGAAAAACAGATGCATATTTCATATATATATAATACTTGAATGATTTACAAGACCCTACCTGTGCATATTTCATATATATAATACTTGAATGATCTACAAGACCCTACCTGTGCATATTTCATATATATAATACTTGAATGATCTACAAGATCCTACCTGTGCATATTTCATATATATAATACTTGAATGATCTACTTGACCCTACCTGTGCATATTTCATATATATAATACTTGAATGATTTACAAGATCCTACCTGTGGGGAGTCAAACGGATATCTTGGGCTAAATTTAAATGAGAGTTGAAATTTTTCACCATCATACAAAGATCCAGGTGCACCATAAAGATCCACAATCCATCTGGAAAGAAACACGTTAGAAGTACTTAAGATATTTTACATATGTAAGGTGCACTTTTGTAATCAATATTTTAATCTCTTTTCTTCCTCTTCCAGCTTTCTCAGTAGATGCAAAGCATGAGAAATTATTGAGGATTTTGAACAGTCTTTTTCCAAATACAAAATTATTTCAAATACAATGTTAACACTTCTTAGACCATATATAAATTTTGTACAGTAGTTCTTTTCTAAATATGTCATCTGCAATCTGAAAAATAGAAAAACACAAAAACTGCTGTTGGTATTTCTTAGTGTAGGAATGGGTGTTGAAATAACTCTGAGGGTTAATGGGTTCTTCAACATTAAAAAATATTTCTACAAGATGACCATAACACGACTAAAATTAATGAGCAGAAATCATGATCTGTATTCAAAACCAATGATGCACTGCAGTGTTGACTGTATTTAAATTATATCAAGTTTGGCTTTAAGGCTTTACAAATTGGCACATCATTGCTTCAAATTAGACATAATCTGTACTTCTTTTTATTTAGCTTAAAAATAACTTATTGACATTCTTCAAGAATCAAATAAAAAACTGAGGGGATTATAACTAAATTATATTTTTGCTATTTCAATGCAAACAGCAGAATAGGGAGATACATTCTTGTGTACTAATTAACACAGTATTTGATCAAAGTAGAGATACCTACACATTAGTATAGTTGTAGAGATACCTACACATTAGTATAGTTGTAGAGATACCTACACATTAGTATAGTTGTAGAGATACCTACACATTAGTATAGTTGTAGAGATACCTACACATTAGTATAGTTGTAGAGATACCTACACATTAGTATAGTTGTAGAGATACCTACACATTAGTATAGTTGGTTTGAGTCTCAGGCTCAGCCAATGTAGGTAATGTGAGTACAGTGTATGTGAGATATCTCGCCAGTAGCTTCCCTTGAGCCAGTGTTTCTTACCAGGATTGCCAGGGTTCTTCCTCCACAAGTTATACTGTTTGCCATTTACAGCCTATCATGTGCTGTACATTAAACCTACAATAACAACTAATTAGCACTGTAACTGATCAATCACCAGTGTAGAGACAACTCTACCTACTTATTAGTATTGTAGTTGAACAATCACCAGAGTAGAGTTAACTCGACCTATTTTTTAGTATTGTAGTTGATCAATCACCAGAGTAGAGATAGCTCTGCCTACTTATTAGTATTGTAGTTGATCACCAGTGTAGAGACAACTCTACCTACTTATTAGTATTGTAGTTGATAAATCACCAGAGCAAGAGACAACTCTACCTACTTATTAGTATAGTAACTGATCAATCACCAGAGCAGAGATAGCTATGCCTACTTATTAGTATTGTAGTTGATGTAAACTATGTACATGTAGTGGGAGATTCCAACTGCAGCTAAAAGCAATCCCCATGCAAACCCCTGTTCTGAAAGCATAGATGGAATTGACTAGGGTGGCTGGTAAGGACTGGTGAATTCCTAATGGGAAGAAGGAGTCTTTGTATGTGTTGACTCTGATGCAGAGGATGAGAAATATGCATAAATGTCATATAGTGTGAGATCCTGTCTGTTGGAGGTATGGTGTTGCTGAGATGTCAAATAGCTGGTGTACAATCCAGTACATCATAACAGCTTTAGCTTGTTGGAATTGAGCTTGAAGATCTTCCCATCCTGAATGTTGAAGTATCATGGAAATGCCACTGGTCCATCAATAATCTCCAGCTGTAAGCCATGCTGCCCTCCACTATACTGCTTCAAGTTTAGCAATTTTTGTTTCATAGATGGGTCCCAAATGGTCGACACATACTCCAACTGTGGGCATACAATGGATATACAGCATGTAGCCTTTACCTGTTCATGGCTGCAGAGTCTCCAGGAGGAAGAGAAATGCATATAAGAAATCAAGACAGATAAGGAATACAAAGAACTGGGATAAATACCAGCAAATACAAATAAATTGTTCAAACAGTCTGCCACAATTCTTACAAAGAGTATGTCAGTGACACAAGCACCAGCAAGAATTCATACTCTTTTGTGAAAAGTAAAAATGTAATGATTCTGAAGTCTCCCCTCTGAAGAAGGAGGGCACAATCCATTCCATTATATCTGACAAGTCAGAAATCCTGAATGCCCAGTTCTTATCATGCCATATCTCAGTAACACTCAAACTACCCAACCAGGTTAATGAGAAAGGAGTACTTAAGCTTCTCCAAAACCTAAACCCATGTAAAGCAAATAAACCAAATTTCATCAAGATTCTTCAAAGAGATACGACTTCAATATCTCCAGCCCTAACTTTCTTATTTCATGCCTCATTAGAGCATGACATGAATCCAGCATTCATCAGCCCATTGTTCAAGAAAGACAAAACCTCAACTACAGGCCAGTTTCCCTGACATCAAGTTCCTGTAAAGTCATGGAGCACAACTTCCATAGTCACCTGATGCAGTTCTTTGAAATTAGCAAATTCTATGTTAAAGTCAACATGGCTTCAGAAAGAAGAGATCATGTGAAAGCCAATTTATAATCACACTACATGATTTAGCAGCCAGCCTTAACAACAAACAACAGAAAGATGCAATCCTACCTGACTGTAGCTTTATTTAATAAAGTCCCTCATAAGCACCTTGCAGACAATCTTCATCACTATCGTATCTGGGGCTTGAGTGGATAAACAGCCTTTTAGATGGAAAAATCCAACATGTTGTATTAGAAGGCCAGCACTCTTGACACCCCCAATAATGGTCATGGGTCCTCTACTGTTCTTAATCTACATCAATGATTTGACATTGGGAGTTGATTGCCATGTTATCCATTTTACTTAGGAAAGCTTGCTGTACAGAGTTATCGACTTGGATCTGGATGTAAAACTGTTACAAGCAGATCTAGACTAGCTACAACGAAAGGTGCAAATGGAGTTCAATCCTGACAAATGTGAGGTCATCTGAACCACCAACAAGAAACGGCTCATCCCAGCCATATACACCATCCATGCACTCAGCATTATGAAGTTAGTTTTAGGATTTGACGGCCTGATGTCAGGATAATATGACTGAGTGAGGCATGATACTACATGTCTGCGGAATGATGCTCCAGTGCTAGAATATCATTATAAAGTGTCATACTCAAGATATCATAGCGATATGACTAACAAATTGTTCAAGTAATGTTACAAATCCAAATATCACACACACACACACATACACACACAACATTAGGATGAGTGTATGTGTGTGTGCACGCATGTGTGTGTGTGCATGCGTGCGTGTAAAGTTTCATGGCAATCCTCGAAGTGGTTCAGAAAAAGTAGTGAAAACAAACTTACACAACAGATGTATGGATGATGAAAGATGGGCAAATGATCAACCCATGAGCTCTACCGATCTATGAACTGAAGAATTTTAAAAAATGGGAATAAACAGTATGTCAAAAGTGACCGATTTTGATGCCTAAATTAAAATCCACCAAATCTGATTGGTATATGCCAGGCACACATACTACGAGCTGAATCCAGGACCTATGGACTTCCATGAGTTATCTCCCTTATAACTGTACTTTAACATCCATTGCAATTTCCATGCATTGGATTAAAATACAGCCTTGAACCTACCAGGACTATGGTAGTCTATCCTAGTACATGCAGTTTCAACCAAACAGAGGATATAAATGATTATGTGGTAAAGAAGTATTTTGTCCAGAATTGTATCACTACCTATTGATAAAACTTTATGTTAGTAACAAAACTGTAAAACTTTGTGTTAGTAACAAAACTAAAACTTTGTGTTAGTAACAAAACTGTAAAACTTTGTGTTAGTAACAAAACTGTAAAACTTTATGTTAGTAACAAAACTGTAAAACTTTGTGTTAGTAACAAACTGTAAAACTTTGTGTTAGTAACAAACTGTAAAACTTTGTGTTAGTAACAAAACTGTAAAACTTATGTTAGTAACAAAACTGTAAAACTGTGTTTTAACAAAACTGTAAAACTTTATGTTAGTAAAAAAACTGTAAAACTTTGTGTTAGTAACAAAACTTTAAAACTTTGTGTTAGTAACAAACTGTAAAACGTTTATGTTAGTAACAAAACTGTAAAACTGTGAAAAAATATCAGCTAATCAGGACCCAGTTATATTTAAATGCAATATTTTGTATATTCCAAAATAAGACCAAATTTTCCTAAATTGCAAAGATTCACAAGATAAATAAGGAAGATTTGGTCATAAAAATTATTAGTATGCTTCGTCAGATACACAGGAAAATCAAACAGTTCTGTCAGATACACAGGAAAATCACAAAGCTGTACCAGATACACTGGAAAATCCTACAGCTTGTCAGATACAAGGGAAAATCATAAAGCTTTGTCCAATACACAGGAAAATCAAACAGTTCTGTCAGATACACAGGAAAATCACAAAGCTGTACCAGATACACTGGAAAATCCTACAACTTTGTCAGATACACAGGAAAAACATACAGCTTTGGCAGATACACAGGAAAATCATAAAGCTTTGTCAGATACACAGGAAAATCATAAAGCTTTGTCAGAAACACAGGAAAATCATACAGCTTTGTCACATACAATGGAAAATCCTACAGCTTTGTCAGATACACTGGAAAATCCTACAGCTTTGTCAGATACAGAGGAAAATCATACTGCTTTGTCAGAAACACAGGAAAATCATACACCTTTGTAAGATCATGGGAAAATGGTCAAAATAACCACCATCCTAGCTGATCATGTATAAATACATATTATGTATACAGTAAAAACTGCTGTGAGTAACCTCTGCTATGAGCGACCACCTGTCATTTCCTACTACAATAATAATGCACAGATCAACTTTTTTTGGGTATAAACACTGTCAGAAGAGACCACCTGCTAAACGCAACCAGTGATCATGATGTCTTGGCAAAATACGCACTTTGACACAGATATGAATAACCACATTGCAAAAACTGGAATCAACTCCAACAAAATTAATTTAGTTTTAAAAAATTAAAAAGGGGGCTGGCTACCAGTATCTGAAATGTTGTATGTTCATAATGTTTTTTTTGATATTTTACTGTAAACCAGACTAACATACCTATAGAATACATGTAGCCTGATTCCCGGCATTATCATAGCTACAAGTAGGAATTAGTAACCAGCTCTACGAATGACTGTATTGCAAGAATAGAGACAGATATATATGACTTTTATGTCATCATTTGTAACAACAATTGCCTGAATAGTAAAGTTTGTTCTGATCAAAAACAAAACATGCATGAAAGGAACAAACTGAAGAAAAGAAAAAAAAAAGTATAAAAAAAAAGGGATTCTGACTTCCATTTTGTAGATAGTAACAGATGATAGATTCTGTAAACCAGGCTAATGTACATGTCATGAATTGCCATTGTAGTGCCGAAATTAAGGTAGTAGTCATGTAAGCTGTTTGTCTTCAGAGTTAATTTGTATTACCTGGGGATGAATGAGGTATTAGAGTTAATATGTATTACCTGGGGATGAATGAGGTATTAGAGTTAATTTGTATTACCTGGGGATGAATGAGGTATTAGAGTTAATTTGTATTACCTGGGGATGAATGAGGTATTAGAGTTAATATGTATTACCTGGGGATGAATGAGGTCTTTGCTTATTAAACCAGCAAGTGAGAATCATTTACAGGACTCCACTAATAGTGTTAAAGGCTTGCAATGTTTGTTTTTTTTAGTTTGTTTATTTGTTTTCCCAAAGTTATTACACCCCAATCACAAAGGTGTCCTCTATTCAAGTTGGTGTTATACACAATGTTTATTAGAGTTAATGCCTGTATGTCTTCTTTGAATTAAGCTGTACACTTTTGTCTCTGAGCAAATGGTTCTCTTTCTGGATAAGATAATTGTTTTTTTTATTTCACAAATTGTTAGATATGCAATGCAAAAGTATAGATTTTTTTACAGGTTTTACTGTACTTAAATGACGACTACAAGTTGAAAATATAAAATATACCATACATACTCACTTACATGGCAAATTTAACTGCAACATAATGTGATGGTAAATCAGGGTCTATGTTCTACTGATTAAGAAACCGCATAGACCTAGATCTAAAAGAATATTACAGACATGACTTTGAGCTTCCCCCAAAAAACTGAAAATGTGAAAGGGGGGTTTGGGGGTACTTCCCCAACGGAGTGTAGATGGGCAGCGCCCCTGATGAGGGGGTTCTGGGGATCAAAGACCCCCGACTAAAAATGTATTTTACACGCATGAAAATCTGCTCCTGGTGCAACTTGTGACCATAATATGTAACAAAATAATCATTTGAAAAACTAACAAACTTACCAAAAATTTGAATAATTTTACAATATTTATTATCACATGAATTTGTTCTCCAATACTATTGATACTTAAGTTATTTCATGTGCATGTCAGTGTTCACTTCGTAATTAAGTCAATAATTAGGCTTTTTTTCTACAAACATATTACACTTCTCTCTTTTCATAACAAATATGTAAAATAAACACCCAAATACATCATCTAAATAAAAATAATCCCATATGTTGACTTGTCTTTTTGTCCACTGAACATAACCTGTCGATATGCCAGTTGAGCTCTTTTTGCAGCTTTAAGAAAGATTTCTTTAGTCTTCCATTTTATCACCAATGATTTTGCTAGCTCAATGTGCAATCGTTTCTTTTCCTTCTCAACGAGTGCCTTTTTCCTTTCAAGCTTCAGCTTATATTGGCAACATGCAGTGCACATATTCTGACAGAGGACTTAATTTTTCCATATGCAGCTTCATTTGTAGGTGCGGTTCCAGACTCTTTCAACCATGACTTCTGTAATGATATATTGCAGAGGGCACAACATGTTAGTCCTAGAGCGTTCAGTTTTCTTATAAACTGACCAACTAAATTTCCATCGACAATTCGTTCCAGCCATTCCCTTCCATTTTTTAAAACCTTTATCAAAACTTTTCGTGTCATCGTCTCTCTCAATAAATAGGGATGCCATTTTTTGCAAACACACTTCTTCTTTCCATTTCCATCAGTTTCCTTTAAATGAAGATTCATTGGATGAGTTTAAACTTTTGACCAATCAAAATACTCTTTACGAGAGTTGTCGGCTAACTAATATATGGAGTGAATAAGTTACAAGGGTTGTTGCGGAATGGGACTGAAAAGAACAGTTAAAAACCGAGGAAAAAATGGATCGGACATTATTTAAAAAAAAAAACAGACTATATCAAGAAAAATTGGATTCAAGTTAGGAGAAAATCAGAATTCCATTTTAAAACGGAGAAAAATCATGTCTGATATTAGAAGATGGATGATCAAGATCAGTGCAGTTTGCTGTTGGACTTGACTTATAAATGAGTATATATGCTATATGAGACTACACTCAGGATTTCAAGTTAGATGTACATCAAGAGTATATATGCTATATGAGACTACACTCAGGATTTCAAGTTAGATGTACATCAAGAGTATATATGCTATATGAGACTACACTCAGGATTTCAAGTTAGATGTACATCAAGAGTATATATGCTATATGAGACTACACTCAGGATTTCAAGTTAGATGTACATCATGAGTATATATGCTATATGAGACTACACTCAGGATTTCAAGTTAGATGTACATCATGAGTATATATGCTATATGAGACTACACTCAGGATTTCAAGTTAGATGTACATCATGAGTATATATGCTATATGAGACTACACTCAGGATTTCAAGTTAGATGTACATCATGAGTATATATGCTATATGAGACTACACTCAGGATTTCAAGTTAGATGTACATCATGAGTATATATGCTATATGAGACTACACTCAGGATTTCAAGTTAGATGTACATCATGAGTATATATGCTATATGAGACTACACTCAGGATTTCAAGTCAGATGTACATCATGAGTATATATGCTATATGAGACTACACTCAGGATTTCAAGTTAGATGTACATCATGAGTATATATGCTATATGAGACTACACTCAGGATTTCAAGTTAGATGTACATCATGAGTCTATATGCTATGTGAGACTACACTATGGGTTTCAAGTTAGATGTACATCATGAATATATATGCTATATGAGACTACACTCAGGATTTCAAGTTAGATGTACATCATGAGTATATATGCTATATGAGACTACACTCTGGGTTTCAAGTCAGATGTACATCATGAGTATATATGCTATATGAGACTACACTCAGGATTTCAAGTTAGATGTACATCATGAGTATATATGCTATATGAGACTACACTCAGGATTTCAAGTCAGATGTACATCATGAGTATATATGCTATATGAGACTACACTATGGGTTTCAAGTCAGATGTACATCATGAGTATATATGCTATATGAGACTACACTCAGGATTTCAAGTCAGATGTACATCATGAGTATATATGCTATATGAGACTACACTCAGGATTTCAAGTTAGATGTACATCATGAGTATATATGCTATATGAGACTACACTCTGGGTTTCAAGTTAGATGTACATCATGAGTATATATGCTATATTAGACCACACTCTGGATTTCAAGTTAGATGTACATCATGAGTATATATGCTATATGAGACTACACTCAGGATTTCAAGTTAGATGTACATCATGAGTATATATGCTATATGAGACTACACTCTGGGTTTCAAGTTAGATGTACATCATGAGTATATATGCTATATGAGACTACACTCAGGATTTCAAGTTAGATGTACATCATGAGTATATATGCTATATGAGACTACACTCAGGGTTTCAAGTTAGATGTACATCATGAGTCTATATGCTATATGAGACTACACTCTGGGTTTCAAGTCAGATGTACATCATGAGTATATATGCTATATGAGACTACACTCAGGATTTCAAGTCAGATGTACATCATGAGTATATATGCTATATGAGACTACACTCAGGATTTCAAGTCAGATGTACATCATGAGTATATATGCTATATGAGACTACACTCAGGGTTTCAAGTCAGATGTAAATCATGAGTATATATGCTATATGAGACTACACTCAGGGTTTCAAGTCAGATGTACATCATGAGTATATATGCTATATGAGACTACACTCTGGGTTTCAAGTTAGATGTACATCATGAGTATATATGCTATATGAGACTACACTCTGGGTTTCAAGTCAGATGTACATCATGAGTATATATGCTATATGAGACTACACTCTGGGTTTCAAGTCAGATGTACATCATGAGTATATATGCTATATGAGACTACACTCTGGGTTTCAAGTCAGATGTACATCATGAGTCTATATGCTATATGAGACTACACTCTGGGTTTCAAGTTAGATGTACATCATGAGTATATATGCTATATGAGACTACACTCTGGGTTTCAAGTTAGATGTACATCATGAGTATATATGCTATATGAGACTACACTCTGGGTTTCAAGTTAGATGTACATCATGAGTATATATGCTATATGAGACTACACTCTGGGTTTCAAGTTAGATGTACATCATGAGTATATATGCTATATGAGACTACACTCAGGATTTCAAGTTAGATGTACATCATGAGTATATATGCTATATGAGACTACACTCAGGATTTCAAGTCAGATGTACATCATGAGTATATATGCTATATGAGACTACACTCAGGATTTCAAGTCAGATGTACATCATGAGTATATATGCTATATGAGACTACACTCAGGATTTCAAGTTAGATGTACATCATGAGTATATATGCTATATGAGACTACACTCAGGGTTTCAAGTCAGATGTACATCATGAGTATATATGCTATATGAGACTACACTCAGGGTTTCAAGTCAGATGTACATCATGAGTATATATGCTATATGAGACTACACTCAGGGTTTCAAGTCAGATGTACATCATGAGTATATATGCTATATGAGACTACACTCTGGGTTTCAAGTCAGATGTACATCATGAGTATATATGCTATATGAGACTACACTCTGGGTTTCAAGTTAGATGTACATCATGAGTCTATATGCTATATGAGACTACACTCTGGGTTTCAAGTTAGATGTACATCATGAGTCTATATGCTATATGAGACTACACTCTGGGTTTCAAGTTAGATGTACATCATGAGTCTATATGCTATATGAGACTACACTCAGGATTTCAAGTTAGATGTACATCATGAGTCTATATGCTATATGAGACTACACTCAGGATTTCAAGTCAGATGTACATCATGAGTATATATGCTATATGAGACTACACTCAGGGTTTCAAGTCAGATGTACATCATGAGTCTATATGCTATATGAGACTACACTCTGGGTTTCAAGTCAGATGTACATCATGAGTATATATGCTATATGAGACTACACTCAGGATTTCAAGTTAGATGTACATCATGAGTATATATGCTATATGAGACTACACTCAGGATTTCAAGTCAGATGTACATCATGAGTATATATGCTATATGAGACTACACTCAGGATTTCAAGTTAGATGTACATCATGAGTATATATGCTATATGAGACTACACTCAGGATTTCAAGTCAGTTGTACATCATGAGTATATATGCTATATGAGACTACACTCAGGATTTCAAGTCAGATGTACATCATGAGTATATATGCTATATGAGACTACACTCTGGGTTTCAAGTTAGATGTACATCATGAGTATATATGCTATATGAGACTACATTCTGGGTTTCAAGTCAGATGTACATCATGAGTATATATGCTATATGAGACTACACTCTGGGTTTCAAGTTAGATGTACATCATCCTTCCAGGTACAAAGTAAACCAAGCTTTTCATGATGGTCACAGTGCTTTGTTTTCAATTTTATTTCAGCAAAATCAGATTTCAAAACAATTCTATACATCAGGTTTCCATATAGTACCAAGGATAGTAGTGATAGAAAAAGCCTCAAAATGTCTGCCTTACTGTGGCCATATAGATTATTGGAGGGACAAAACTGTCATGTAAGCATAACTCAGGATAAATTTACATCTAGTTATGAAAATTCTTTAAGCAGATATAAGGAGTACTAACAAAATATGTAAATGTCTTTCATGGTTCTCAATTATGATTCCATTTTTGTCAAATACATAAGAAAATTGGTAGAATGGCATCATTTCTTTAAGAAGAATAACATCTCAATATGAAAATTTGTGTGTTAAGCTGCATCATACAAGTGGCTTCACAAGGTGTAGTGGTAACAAGGTATGTGCTAATGGATTGAAGAATGCCAGAAACTGAGCAATGGACAAAGCATTATCAAACTATATGAAAATGTTGAGGTCAGTTGAGCTAACAAATGTGTCGAGTTGACTTCAGAGCTTCCAGTATTCAAAACCTGCTGACAGCAAATGCACACAAAGCTTCAACCCAGTTCTGACTGACCATTTTTTGCAACATTCATTGTCTATATAAGCTTCCATCATTAACAGTGCAAAGGACGTAAAATGTGGAATTTATGAAATATCATTCTTGGTGATAAAGATAGCATACATTTACTAAATAATCAAATGTCTGTGATGAAAGTGCTGACATTTTACCAATCCAATAAAAAAATTTTAAAGACAACTTTAAAATGAGCCTTTACCTGATGTTATAGAACTGCTGACAATATCAAAACTTTAATTTGCTTACAAGTTTCACCTCTGATTCCTAATTTCCTGATATCAAGAGGCCAAAGTAAACTGGTCACCTCAATGACATCGACTACCTGCATAATAAAGGAGCAGTTGGCCACTTAATTCAGCTTATTATATGCACTGTGCATATATATTAACCAAAACCTATTGACTTGTTGCGAGAAAAAGATTTCTGAAGTTTATTCTAGTTTTAGTGTTTGCTATATGATATAGCAGCAAAGAAAACAAATCAGAAGTATTGATACCAGGATGTTCTGTCAAATTCTGCCAAGAGATTTGATAATGATGTCAATTAAAGGATTTTCTTTTTAAGAAACAGCCCCCATGAAATTCAGATTGGCATAATTTATATGGTTTTGAAAGGCATTCATGCCATGATACACTTTTGATTGGCATCATTTCTACATTTCTGAAAGTCCTGTATGTCAGAATAATAATTTGATTGGCATTATTGCTATGTTTCTGAGAAGCATTCATGCCAGGATACAATGTATCCAATTGGTTTCTGGTAGGCATTCATACCAGGATACAATGTATCCAATTGGTTTCTGAGAGGCATTCATGCCAGGATACAATGTATCCAATTGGTTTTTGAGAGGCATTCATGCCAGGATACAATGCATCAAATTGGTTTCTGAGATGCATTCATGCCAGGATACAATGTATCCAATTGGTTTCTGAGAGGCATTCATGCCAGGATACAATGTATCAAATTGGTTTCTGAGAGGCATTCATGCCAGGATACAATGTATCCAATTGGGTTCTGGCAGACATTCATGCCAGTATACAATGTATCCAATTGGTTTCTGAGAGACATTCATGCCAGTTTACAATGTATCAGATTGGTTTCTGATAGGCATTCATGCCAGGATACAATGTATTAAATTGGTTTCTGATAGGCATTCATGCCAGTATACAATGTATCAAATTGGTTTCTGAGAGGCATTCATGCCAGGATACAATGTATCAAATTGGTTTCTGAGAGGCATTCATGCCAGTATACAATGTATCAAATTGGTTTCTGAAAGGCATTCATGCCAGTATACAATGTATTAAATTGGTTTCTGAGAGGTATTCATGCCAGGATACAATGTATCAAATTGGTTTCTGAAAGGCATTCATGCCAGTATACAATGTATCAAATTGTTTCTGATGGGCATTCATGCCAGGATACAATGTATCAAATTGGTTTCTGATGGGCACTCATGCCAGGATACAATGTATCAAATTGGTTTAAATTACTCAAGAGCTGACTGACAGAAAATTCATGAAAGATGTAACACCTTACCAAAAACTCACCAGTGTTTTAAAAATTTACAAAAAACATCCTAGTATCTATGCTAGGAACACCTTTCTTACTCTGACATATTTTGGGACACGCTCTCAGTGTTCACGATAACTCCAGCAGGTGGATCTTTCGTTAGTGCCTGAAGTTCTTTTTGGAGTCTTTTCTAAAAAGAGAAGAAATAGAAGCATAAATTAACTTCACAATTAAAAACAATATGAACAAAGCACATCAAGCATTTCATCAAATAACAACAAAATTGGAAAAGACTTCTTCATTTTATTTTATGAAAAACAACAGGTCAATATTTTATGATGTGCACCTAATGTAATAGGGCCTAATGCTGTCCAAATCTGAATTTTAAATGCTGAAAGGGTTGACAAGAGCTCACAAGAAAATAATAACTGGATATTAAATAACTGAAACGGAGCAAATTTTAAAAAGCCTTAAACATCTACAAATTGTATATACATCTGGACAATATATGAAAACAAAATTTTTCTCAGCAGCCTCCATTTTATTCCTTCAGACTTTCAAATATCTGATGCAAAAGTATTCTTTTGTCATCAGTGATGACATTTGGATGAAGTATTCATTTCATGTACACTAGGATTTAATTGCTGAATAATACAATTAGAATGTCTTTAATCACTCTGATATGAGCCTTGTTAATAATAATAATAATAATAATAATAATAATAATAATAATAATAATAATGAGGACTATGTATAGCACCTAATCTTTAGAAGCTCTAAGCGCTTTACAACATTTATAATGATATAATAACAAGAAAAAATAAAACAAACACCATGAAATTAAAATACATTAAAAAAAATATATAAAAATAATAATTTTAAAAACAATGCTGAAAATATTTAAGGAAGGAAACATTATTAGATCTGTAAGTTTGTTCTTGCAGTCGAAAAAAGGTGAGTTTTAAGAGCACTCTTGAAAAGGATAACTGTGTCACTGTGTCTAATTTCAATGGGCAATTCATTCCACATTGCTGGGCCCTGATATGCAAATGAATGTTATCCATATGACTTTGTTTTCATAGTGGGAATAATGAGTATATGATTGTCAGAAGAGGAGTGTAGATATCTTGCACGTGTGTAAACATGTGTAAGGCCAGATAGATATGTTGGAATGGAGTCCATCAATGAAACATATCACAGAGAATAAATTTTGTGCTTGATTCTGAATTGAATGGATAGCCAGTGTAGGGTACAGAGCAGCCGGGTGGTGTGCTCTGATTGTGGTACTCTAAGGATGATCCGAGCAGCTGTGTTTTGAACTTTTTTGAAGTTTCTGGAGTAGATATTGAGACGAACCATACAGAACTGCATTACTGTAGTTCATTCTTGAAAGTACTAATGAACACATAAGTGTTTTATTGGTATCAACTGAAAGATATTCGCAAATGGAGCTAATGTGCCTCAGCTCGAGATAAGCAGCCTTGCATATGTTCATGACATGTTGGTGCAATGTGAGAGTACTATCCAGTGTAACACCTATGTTTTGTAGTGACTGTGTAAAATTTAATGTTGGTGTTGCTGAGGTAAAGGGTATGAATGAGAAAGTATTTGTGCTGTGATCAGAATGGCCTCAGTTTTATCATCATTCATCTGCAGCTTGTTACATGTCATCCATAATTTCACATCAGAAATGCACCTCTACACCTTAGATGGTAGCATCAACTTCAGTTTGGTGACTAGATTTGTATATTTGGGTGTCAACATTGTACAACTGGTGAGACACTGGATGATAATCTATGATACTTGAGAGTGGCTTAGTGTATAGAATGAAGAGAACAGGTCCAAGAACAGACCCCTGTGGAACACCACAACATGGATCAACTGGGCTGGAGTGTATTCCATTTGCACAATTTTTTCCCTTTTGACTAAGTAGGAAAAACAGTATCATGCAATTCATTATAAGGCAGTATCACATTAATATGATATTCTAGATGTCTCTTATGGAGTGCATTATATAGAGGAAAAACTGTATCATGCAATTCAATAGAAGTCAGTATTACTATAATATGATATACTATATGTCTCCCATGGACAGCAGTATAATAATGGAGTGCCATATCATCTTGTTCATTATAAGGCAATCTCATTATAAGGTGATATACTATATCGCTAAAATGTACTTCATTATAACGTGGTCTCAGGCCAACTGATGGCATCATAATGAGTGAGCATTGTGAAAGTCAAAATCATACCCAAAACGAACCAAACTCAATTGGACATAACATAGTATCTATCTTCATAATCCAAGTTTCCTCTGACTCTTGCTACCCCATTTTAAATTTTTGGATATTTATGATGGGATACACCCCAACATAAATGTACAGATATAAAAAATGGGGTGATAATGGTGAGAAGAAACTTAACTACCATTCCCAGAATGAACAAATCTTTATCTACCATCACATATGGAGCCAACAGGTTCATGACTAAACTCTTCATAGCACACAAACAGCTTTTATGATGCACTGCTGACACAATTTGCATGACAGATCTCATTCTGAGCTTGGCATTTTACGTTGTTTGCTAATTATACATGCCTGGATTAGTGTGGAATCAATCAGTTCAGGTGTTTGCGATTTCCCATGGCAAACTGTTTTATCCATGTGCATAACTGTATATTCATTGATTAATCACATTAACAATTATTATGACAAATTATCTTTGATCAGTAAAATTTCTACACGTCTTTGTGAATGTGATATCAATAATACCATGGCCCATTACTTTCTGCATCAACATATAATTTATTCATTGATTAACCACACAATTAATTATTAGGATAAATTACCCTTGTTGAGTCTAGTAGACAAGCTTATTATACATCTCAATAACTAGCTTACTATAATCTCAATAACAAGCTTACTATAATCTCAATAACTAGCTTACTATACATCTCAGTAACTAGCTTACTATACATCTTAATAACTAGTTTACTGTACATCTCAATAACTAGCTTACTATAATCTCAACAAGTTTACTATACATCGCAATAACTAGCTTACTATACATCTCAATAACTAGCTTACTATAATCTCAATAACTAGCTTACTATACATCTCAATAACTAGCTTATTATACATCTCAGTAACTAGCTTACATTACATCTTAATAACTAGTTTACTGTACATCTCAATAACTAGCTTACTATAATCTCAATAACAAGTTTACTATACATCGCAATAACTAGCTTACTATACATCTTAATAACTAGTTTACTGTACATCTCAATAACTAGCTTATTATACATCTCAATAACTAGCTTACTATAATCTCAATAACAAGCTTACTAAACATCTCAATAACTAGCTTACTATACATCTCAATAACTAGCTAACTATACATCTTAATAACTAGTTTACTGTACATCTCAATAACTAGCTTACTATAATCTTAATAACTAGCTTATTATACATCTCAGTAACTAGCTTACTATACATCTTAATAACTAGTTTACTGTACATCTCAATAACTAGCTTACTATAATCTCAATAACAAGTTTACTATACATCGCAATAACTAGCTTACTATATATCTCAATAACTAGCTTACTATAATCTCAATAACTAGCTTAACTATACATCTCAATAACTAGCTTATTGTACATCTCAGTAACTAGCTTACTATACATCTTAATAACTAGTTTACTGTACATCTCAATAACTAGCTTACTATAATCTCAATAACAAGTTTATTATACATCGCAATAACTAGCTTACTATATATCTCAATAACTAGCTTACTATAATCTCAATAACAAGTTTACTATACATCGCAATAACTAGCTTACTATATATCTCAATAACTAGCTTACTATAATCTCAATAACTAGCTTAACTATACATCTCAATAACTAGCTTATTGTACATCTCAGTAACTAGCTTACTATACATCTTAATAACTAGTTTACTGTACATCTCAATAACTAGCTTACTATAATCTTAATAACAAGTTTACTATACATCGCAATAACTAGCTTACTATACATCTCAATAACTAGCTTATTATACATCTCAATAACTAGCTTACTATAATCTCAATAACAAGCTTACTAAACATCTCAATAACTAGCTTACTATACATCTCAATAACTAGCTAACTATACATCTTAATAACTAGTTTACTGTACATCTCAATAACTAGCTTACTATAATCTCAATAACTAACTTACTATACATCTCAATATAAACTACCCTTGTTGAGTCTAGACAAGCTTACTATACCAGAATGCAGCATAATGTCCCACCCAGTCACATTATCCTGACACCAGGCCGACCAGTCCTAACACTAACCTCTTAATGCTGAGTGCCAAGAGAGGCAGCCGTTAATACCATTTTCGTAAGTCTTTGGTATGACTCGGCCGAGGATCGAACACTCGACCAACCGCACCTGAGGCGGACGCTGTCTGACCAAACGGGTGCGGATTCGAATTCTACCATCAATTCATACCAGGTTTGCTACTGTATGAGCCCCTATTACCAGAGCAAAATGTATCATACATGTATTAATGTATCGTAACAAAGAAAACAATGAAAAGAACAAAAACTTCACTGAACTAGACCCCTTTCAATGTGAACAAATACTTGCACTGTATCAAACATTTAGACAAGATCAAGTGATAGTTACATGCACTTCTTATTCACACATTTTTAGATACACATCAGAACGTAACACTCTTAAAGGTTTAGATCGCATCTGATGATATATAAAATCAGGACAATATTTAAGATAATGAATAAGAAAGTAACCTCCATAGATGTCATGTTGCCATATGTTTACATTTGTCTTCGTAGTTATAAATGTTATTATGACAATTGATGCTAAGTAGCAGATTATTGTGATATTTTAATCATTTGCTAATTCTTGCTTTTAATGTATTAATATATTCCAATTAAGACAAATTCGAGCAAAAAAAAAAGTATTTTATTTAATACGAAGCTCTATCTGTAAAACGTGGCAGCTATCAGACTGTATTTCATAATAGGCTGGTGTAACAAAATTATGCGATCGACGAGATCCCGGAACGGTAAATAAACGCTCTAAACTTTCCGGAACATGTGTCATTATTAAGTGGTCTCGCCTTTTCATACGCGAATTTAGAAAAGGTGAATTAGGTCATAACTTTTGTACAGCGATTTCCTTAGAAGTTATAATATTTGGTTTACATTTTATCCCATCATATAATATATTTTAAAACTTAATTAGGAAACTGCTATTTTATCCCATCATATAATATATTTTAAAACTTAATTAGGAAACTGCTAACTTAACAGATAATAACGCTGTTACAAACATTATGTCTTTTTGTGTTGAAAATGTTGGTGGACAAAATAATTTTAACTTTTATCTAATATTCCTTTAAAATATAAAATATCTGGACTGATATCGAGGATTTCTCAAGCAAGTGAATACATGGTAAGAAATTTTTCAGCACATGACAGGCTTTGTCTATCTATCTATCTATCTATCTATCTATCTATCTATCTATCTATCTATCTATCTATCTATCTATCTATCTATCTATCTATCTATCTATATATTGTTACACGCACAGAGGTACTCTCTTGACCGAGCGGTGTCAAACCCTAGCGCGAATCCCGCTGGAATTCATATGTTTTCCCCAAATTTCCAAAGACTTCCATACAACTTGAGTTGTAAAATGGAAAGTCAGACGTGTCTGCTTTTATATACTAAAGTTTGCTATAATCAATTGGCGACCACAGATGAAACAACTTGCCCAAAAGTCCATTAACCGCACCTTTGCATGCTTTTTCTTCATTATCATCAGATTTCCGTACCGCCTGCCAGTTATGCCATAGAAAATACACTAGTATTCCCTTTCTAACTGGGAAATATTTAACTGCGCTACCCTAGGCCAGTCAATCCACACAATTTCCGGCGTATCACGCATATATAAATACGCCTAGTTTCCACTATGGACACATAAACGGTATCTACCAAGTCCCAACTTATTGATTCCATTGCATAATTTACTGGTTTCCTACCGTAAATACTGCCATCTCAACCACAACACTATTATACACCGCTAGATTTTAATATGGACTATGTTACTAAAGGGACAGTTGCAGCAGAGAGGGTGAATCGGACATCTCTAATTGGGTAAGATTTCAAGCAAACAATTTTAAGGCTCCGTGTGTCACATTAAGGCTTAACGATTTTAGAGCTCAGTCTGTCAAATTAAGGCTTTTCCGAAACCAAAAACAAAATGTCAAAACCAACAAAGGTTTAAAATATAGACGCGGATTTGTTATCTTGGTTTTGTTAGTTGTTATGAATTAAATCATATCATATAACAATAATGGTAGGAGAATCGTTAATAGCCAGACTAGCTCGAAAGCAATTAGAGGAAATAAAGAGTTTTATCTCTGTGAGAGATTCTGTCAGACAAAAATTACAAGCGCGTCAGGAAGCTCAAGTTGATTTTGCAACAGGTGCTGAACAATTATTCAAACCTATTACTACAACCACTAAAGAGGTTATATATGGAAAAGAAGGAGAAGAAATAAAGAGAGGTGTTCTTCCTGAATGTGAAAGAATAGCAAAAAAACTAAACAAACATCAGAGCTTTTACAAAATCTTCCTCCCAAGGCAAGACTTCAATCCGGTCCGAGAAAAACCGATGAAGAAGTAGTCGAAGAATTACGAAATAAATTTACCGAGGAAGCTTTAGCATAGATCGATAAGAGCGGTCCGAAAGAATTTATTAATTTTGCTGCTACGGGTCATTACGATAAAAATAAAAGGTTGAAACCAGGACATAATAATATATCAGAGATGCACGCCATTGGGCTGATGTAATTTATAAAATTAAAACTTCCACAAATCGAATTGATAATGAGGATACAAGAATACATTATAAATCGATGAGGTGGAAAAAATATATAATCAAAATGAAACAGCAAAAGAACAACTAAAACAAAAACAGACCCAACGAAAAGAAGAACTACGACGACAAAAAATGGAAGAACAAAAACAGCGAAAGGAAGAACTAAAACAACGAGAAGAAGAATTAAAACAGCGAAAATCGCAAAGGAAAAGAAAAAAAATCTTGAAAACAATAGTCTTTCTCATCTCAACAAGAAGAAATACCAGATGATCTTTTAGAAAGAATTAACAGATCACTGGATGAAATATCTCGCGATGAGCAAGGTGCAAATGGTAGTACCGGTGGGGGATTTTCTCATTCTGGAACTCATGGCAGTGGTCTTGTTTTCTGTCCTAATAATATTCTCTCCGACATAGCACTATTAGAAATTCTCATATCGGGTAGACGAGCTGGAAATAACTCACCGGAAATAATTAATGAAGCCGCTGATATCTGCCGACGACTATTTGAAGGTGGTATCGTAGATAACAGTGAATATCGAGAATTTATCGATGAACTCGTTGATGGTTACCACAGTGATTGATTGTCCGTGATAATTAGTCATGCGGTTAGATAAATGATAATTAAATAAGATGATCATACACTACAACCACAATAAACCAACCATGACCTACGTAGTAAATTGACGATAGCCTGTTTATAAGATGTATTATGGAGATGGTCTCAGTGATGTTGTTCAAGGGTTATTTGCAAGGATGGCTCCAAAAATAGCACGAATCGCAAAACAATTATCGATGAAAGCTATTGATGTTATTCGTGATAAAGGTATTAGAGCTGTTGGTGATGTTGCCGGTAAAGCATTTCCGCGGCCAAGGAAAAACTAATCCACCACCGGGAAAACTATAATCTACGGAGTTTATGCCTGCGAGTGTTAGCAAAATAATAAACAGCGCGGTGGATCAAAAAATAGCAGAGCGGATAAATGAAGGATTTGATAGTCAGGGGAATATGACTGCAAACATGATAGCGGGAAGTGGCCTGACAAAGTCATCGAGATCGCGATTTAGATCGAGAAATATATAATAAAATGTTCAAACCTTCAACCGACACAGCATTGGATATGGATGCCCCAGTGCTCAAAAATGATTCTCTAGATAATTATCAGTTTTATCCTTATAACGCAATACAACCAAATGAACGAGGGAGAATCGAACTTCAGGTTCATGATACGAGTAAATATTTTCTACCCGCTGAAGCATTTATTGAAGTAGAAGGAGAACTTGTAACAATTGCTGAAGCTAATACACCATATGACGCAAATGTCCCAGTTGGTTTCGTCAATAATGGTATTATGGCATTATTTAGTAGCGCTATATATATGATTGATAATAGAGAGATTGAATCTATTCAGAATAATGTTGATATCGCTACAACAATAGTGGGGCTAGCGAGATATTCAGATGATTATACAAGATCGGCTGAACCATCTATGATGTTCGCTAAGGATATTAATGATAATGCTGATCATAATAAATATATTATATTACGGACGCCATTAGCTACTGCATCTGATCCACAACCAGTCGATGTTAAACATGAAGCTATACCAACTGCTGCCTTTGATGTTATAAAATGTGATAATCCTAATTACAACCTAGAATCTGCAAACCGTGTAACAATGGCGCAAGGACCGCGTAGATTATTTTCATGCGAGATTCCACTGTCTCATATATCTGGATTTTGCAGAAATGTTAGAAAAGTTATCTATGGAACTAAACACACAGTTGTCCTCGTGCGAAAGGGTGATGATAATGATGCAATCTGGCGAGAAGCAGACCCTGCTGTAGCTCCAGTCGCTGCTGGTAAAGTAAATATAACAAAACTTACATTATGGATGCCATCAGTGACTCCATCGATTGTCGCAAATCAACAATTACTATCTTTGACCCACGTGGAATTGCTTATTTTGATTCATACGGGTTTGCGCCAGCTAAGGAATTTATGCGTTATATAAATCAATTAAAAATTCCTCGTTGGTACTCCACGCTACCTACACAGCAAATGACCGACCCACCAATATGCGGCCAAGAAGTAATACATGTACTTAGGGCTATATCATCATCAACTAAACCACCCCATAAAACCGTACACGAATATACTAGTAATGGCTGTTTCGAGAGATCTTAGAGTATAATGGTTGATCGCACAATGATTGATATTTACGGAAGATCTCTCTCAAGCCTAAAAATCCCACCGGGGAAATATCTGCAAGCAAAGAAGTAATTTTTTTTTTATCGAAGATGAATTATCCGAGATGTTATAAATCACAAGTGTGGATCCAAACGAAACAGTCGTATTTCAAGACAAACAAGGGAAATTGAAAACGAGTAATGTTTCCTTGAATCATATTTTAACTAGACTCAAGGGAGTAACCGATGATTACCTAACTGTGTTTAATTCTACTGGTGGGATTAGACAAGGAGTTTTATCCAACTCTGTTAGATAGTATTAACAGTCGAGTTAAAAAAAATCCGGTGACACAATGACAGATGACCTCGACATGAACTCGAATAAAAATAATCAAACTTGGCGATCCAACACTGACGCTCTGACAAAAAAATTGTTGATGTGTTAGACAATAAACTGACAACGCTGTAAGCTGAGCATAAAACCACAGATGATAAACTAACAACGTTGCGAGCCGTGTATGATGTTCATGTTGGCGCGTTTGGAAATCTTCGTAGGAATTTTAGAAAAATTGATGAGACCGCAAATAATTGTTTGGGTACTTCGTCGGCGACCCCAATGAAACTTTCTGACATTAAAACAAATATTGATACGATTAAACAAAAACATCACGATATCTTTACTGATTTTTCTAAAATCGTGACGCTGATTGATAAAATCAATATACCGCATAAACAAAATATCAATACAGTGTACTCGATATATCATAGCTCTTTCACCTGGACACCTCAAAATAACATCATTCGAGTGTCTGCAGATGTTAAGGGTATCTATAGATTGACTCTGATTTCACCTATGCAGTTTAGCGTATCAACTAGGACTTCTACTGGTGTGAATACTGCAAGTGCAATAATAGATAAGGGATCCAGTGAAACATTTACAATAACCCCCTTCAGTGGTAATTTAGCATCAGCGTCATTTACGGTTTATGTCGACTTTTTAATTGATTTAAGTAAATAGTATAATGAATGTCCAACACTATGATCAAGTGCGTGAGTTTCAAACCAAACTAAAAAAATCTCATTGACGAGTATACAGTAAAAATAAAAAAATACCGCAGGCGAATTGCCAACTTCGACATAATCGTGTATTCGGTTTCAAGTGTAATTGCTACAACGGGTATATTGTTATCAAGTGTAACAATGCTTGCCCCTGTAGTTGTCACAATTTGTGTTTCAACTGCTACCACAATTACAGGACTGTTAAGCATCATCACAAAAAAATTAACCACATGCAGTCAGAATAAACTACGCGAGTATATAGTTAAGTTACATATCGCCGAGAATGCATATTCCCAATTGTCGTCGCTGATATCATCTAGTCTCGATGACACAGCAATATCCGATAAGGAATTCTCCGCGATGATGAACATCTATCACAGCGAAACATCAAAATTAGAAAAACAACATAGCAATAACAACAATGGCAACGCCATGGACAATGACATCGACATCAACATCAACAACGGAATTACTTCAGAGAATAGCGACAAACACACAACAGCAAAATAAAACCATAATCTCAATAACCTCAACCAACCCTGAATTCAGTATGAATTTCCCAGTGCGTTACCGGTTAAAGAGATAGCGCAAGCAAAATTACGAGTATACCACAGTTGGCTGAATATTTAGATCAAAATCATTTGGTGGTCAGCAACCAAATAATTCTCTAGTGTTTGCGAGTAAAAACAAATCAGACGGAACTCCAGACTGGAACGTTGTTTCTCTACCATCTGGGTCTTACTAAATCGAACACATCAAAAATAAATTCCAGCGTAGAATAAAATCCATTACGGGAAAAGAATCAAAATAGCTATAACAGTACATGTACCAACACTATCATCCGCAATTGAGATAAACTCCCCTGGGTATGCTGTAGATATCTAACAGGGTTCTATAAGAACCGTGTTAGGATGGCCTGAAATCCCACCTCAGGCACCATCTTATCAAAATCTACCCGAACCTAAAAAGTCTGATTATGTCACAAACGAAAAATCATATCATGATATCTCCCTTGTAAATCATGAGCGGGAAGTTTTGACAAATCAAACTATTTACGGTAATGGGACTTGGGATTTTGATAGAGGATGGGCGGGTGGTTGGATTGATTGAATCTAGCTGATGTCTCGGAATATTTGAATTCCCTTAATACAGGGTATAAGAAGTACTTAAATAAATTACGTCCGAGTTTTCAAGAACATATTTTTGATTTATCGTCGAAACTCTCAATTATCAAATCCACAGAAACACTAAATCAAATTGTATACGATATGGAATTGTTTAATCTTCGACTTATTCAAGCTGTATTATATGCCAAAGAAGGTGACAAAAGAGTAGAATTTGCAAAGAGATTTAATATACGTGTAGAGGATATTCGAGCATTTAAATTTCCCGAGTATAATGCAGACGAACTAAAAAAAAATTAACCAATGACCTCCTCGGTGAGTACTTCCCACAAATACTTGCCGCATGAAAAAAAATAACACAACCACAAACAACTATCCTCAAACATAATAATGACCCAGACGGGGGTGGTAGGCATATTGCTCCTCAAAATGTCAATATAACTTCAGTGATTGCAGTAAATTTAGTATGTGATGCTATTGATGGAAGTTACCAAATAAATATCGAAAGATCAAATCAGGCTCAGCAAGGATACATTTTATATTCGTTTGCACCAACTGTTCCACCCAGATTTTTAATAATTGAAGAACTAATCAATTCAGATTATATGCGATGTCATAATGATTCATTCACGAGAATTAATTTTAAACTCACTGACCAGTCCAATAATCTTATTGACTTAGGAAAAGAGACTTTACAAATTAGTCTGTATGTAAAATCCAGAAGGATTTTCATCGTAAACGATTTCCGTCTTAAAGACTTTTACATAAAGGATTTACACAGTGATTTTATCACCGAAAAGATTTCAGTGTTATTTTACTTCCGTGTTACACGGGTGCGCAAAGAAAATAACAACACTGAATTGATTATACTATCAATACCCAGAGACGTTTTTTTTTATTTATTTTCTGGTAGTGTGTTTTTAACAAACACATTATTTTTTTGTTTTCAAAAAGCTTTTGTAACTGTCCAACTCTGGAATTTATTACTTTTTATCTTCATATTGCTGTGATAAAGACTTTCTTATTTTCTCTACTGCGGTAAATACAGGTATGAATTTTTCAATTTCGCTATTTACAACCAATGATGCGTTAATTGCTTGTTGTATTTCCATGATAAAGGAATATTGTGATCGTAACACATAACAATTTCCACGTGATATGTCTTCTAAATACTGAAAATCAGAAAGAATTTTATCACAATCTAATTTTTCTGATAGTTTTATTCCCTGATTTTTCAAATCTGTAATTGCAGAAATTATGTCATTGATATTTTAATAATTGATTATATGATAACATTTATCTCTAATATATTTATATATCAAATAAATATCCCAAACATGGGGATCAATTTTGACCCATTTTTTTTTAGGTGTGTATTTATTATACTGTCGTGGTTATGGTTTTAACCGAATATTTGATCAAGTCCGATACGATATCTTGATTGAGGGTCATGTAAACTTATCGTTACAAATCCATGTGGAGTTGACTGAGCGTGACTAAAGAATTTCTGAAGAGATTATAATTGTAATCTCCACTGCACCAGGTCTGGTAAATATTTCGTAGATTATGAGTGTCATCGACATTAAACACAGCGAGGATATTACAGTTATCCATGATCACTTTTGGTATTTGTGTATATCGTTGAGTAACATAAATTACATCAGTATTTTTATGTATACCTCTGGAAAATATCCAGCCAGGGTTTGCTTGTTTATCTAGCATCACATCATCATATACGACTAAATTATTAATACTTGAATCAATATCATCAACACTCGGTGCTTCTTCGATATCGGTTATAAATTCAATAATATCCTCATTGATTTCCGATTTTGCTTTCTCGTTAAAATCCTTTAACACCTCGTAACATCGCTGACCGTCTATGCTCGTGGCTACCAAAAATAGTTTATCCCATTTCATCCATCTCGTTATCAAATTAAGTAACAATTGTGTTTTACCGCTTCCAGATGGACCAATTATAATCATTGTGATTGAATTCAGCCACATCGCATGGTGCTTAACAGGTTCCCGTCGTCGGGTAGCTGAATAATCAATTACATTCATGTTATTATAAATACATTATGGATCTATATATATATATATGTAAAATGTAAGATATGTAAGATGCGTACTAGCACAAACGACTTGACAACATTTATAACAAGCAATAACAGATCAGCACTTGCTGGTAAGTGTGTACAATGTGGTACAAAAAATTTAGATTTGTTTCTATGAAATCGGGTAATGATTTTTTAAAACACGAGGAGGTGATATTGCAGCAGCGCTGACAAAACTTCCCGGGACTCCATGGGGGAAATACCAAGAAGAAAAACACCTTCCAGGGTATAGTTACTGCGGTCCTGGAACCAGACTCGACATCAGACTTGATAGCCAAGACCAACCCCGACCCGGAGAATATCCGATAAATGCTATTGATAAGACGTGTCATGCTCATGATTTCGTATACAAAAGTAAAGACCTTCAACATAGACATATCGCTGATGTGAAATTGATTCACGCGTTGAATTCTATCATGATAAATCCTTCAAAGAAAAATTAGCTAGTTTGTTAAAACAAATCAGCAATGAAAGGTAAATTAGTATTAGGTGCTGGTAATTAATAACAACATGGAATCTATTTATTATTCTCCAAGAGGATACTGGCGAAGTAAATCAGCAATCGATAAACTCGCCAACGCGGCAAAAGTCAAAAACGTTACTGCGGCAGATTCGTTATCCAAACAGGCGATATGGCAGATTTATCTATCACCGCCTAAACAAATTAACATCGCACATTTTGATGTCAATGTCGTTAATGAAGTTCATCAGGCTGATATATTACTTCTGCCGCATGATACTGTTAATAAACACACATACAACTACGCGCTAACCGTAGTCGATATTGCTAGTAGATACATAGAAGCTGAGCCGCTATCGACGAAGTCTTCAACTTCTGCGTTTGAACCGACAAATGGTAGCGGTTGTCCATGATCTCCACATATTATCACAGCTGTAATTTTCAGTAACATCCACCCGAGAAACATGTTTAATATATCCAATGACACTGTGCATATCTCATCCCAAGTAATGATTTCAGGAATAGATTTCTCACCCATTCGATGAGTCCATACGTCACCTTTCCATCGAAGGAAACCGTGCTAAGTGCAAGCATTAACTCCTCGCTGTTTCATTTCTCTTGCAAGTCTATGTGTTGGTGTTAGCACAATCATTTTGACTTCCCTCGAAATAATTCAATCACTCGTGTTGTTTTTCCAGACCCTCCACAGCCATTTAAGTAGACTGTTTTATATCTGCATACTGAATCAGACAACGAAGGAGCATTCGATAGTTCTGATATTTGATTATGTTTTATGTAATTGTTTTCAATAGTAACATCTGCTGATTTAGAATACCCGTGTAACAGTTCTTGTTTTATTCTCCATGATCCCCAACACTCATCGAAATTTGTAAATTCAGTCACTGCTTCTTTATGTTTGATACCTATATAAAATGAATCAGTGGCTACCCTGACAGCGATGTCAGGAAATCTATTTATCATCGATAGCAAATTGGTAGAAGCATAAGTCAGCATTGACGACCTTAGATGCCTATATTGGGGAGAATTTCCATCTACGTAGCTAACAATTGTACATAATTTTGTTCCATCTGACAAGTAGGCGTTTTCACTATTGACATAAATATGTCTAGCTGATGCATCCGCGATTATAAAATCGTATTCAACATCATCTATAATTAATCGTGAATAATGTCGCTTGTGATCATATGATTCACCTTGTGTGAATTTTCCAATTTTTTTTTCTACCGAGATCTTTGCGTGTTTATTTCTGACTTCAAAGATCTCATTGGACCATTTAACAATATATTTTTCGTCGAGGGAAGGAAATTTTCCTTGTTATCATAATTATACTATCAAGACTATCAGGTTGTGGTAACCAAACAGAAGTTTGCGCGTGATATGATATAATTGTCTCAATGACAATCAGCGATATCAGCATTTTACAATCAATCATATACCGTAATAACACTATTGGTACCCAGTGTTTTTCAGATATATGTCTACCAAACCAAACATAACAGATACGATGCCATCGTTTAGGGAATTCAAATGATACCACACGAGCTAACCCAGTTAGATCAAAATCGGGTATTGGCCCATTAATCGCAACTCGTGTCATCTCGTGTGTAGGATGTCCAAATCTTTTAAAATACTCAGAGCATTCACCCATCCCGAGGACACTTGCTGGATAACACGCAACAATGTCAACTGAAAAAACGTTTTCGTGATCATATTTGGTATTCCATAATCCACCTTATCCGTACTCTACACAACTGGCTTGAACATCTGCGAGAAATTCAAATCGTTTTGGTTTCCACAGATTTTTCTCTCTGGCGAAATGTGCCGCGGCCGATGGAACAGTAAAATAGTTTGTTAGTAATTGCTCGGTATTATTCTTTGAAAATTTCTCAGTGAGTTTTCTCATCTCGTCGTGAAGAGATTCAGTACGGTACATTTCCACGTTAGATCTTACAACTTGATGAAATGTACACTCTTCGTCTTTGAAACTTTGAATAACCACACCGATACAGGATCGTTTTTACTTAACTCATCAATAAAATCAAACATGTTACTTCCAGAACTCTCTGGTGGGTAATATCTTACAATTCGATCTCGTGGAAATATTGTTACCGCGGTGGTCCACGCGTGTGCATTATGATCAATGATTTTGATTGGAGCTCCTTTTGATTTACATTTCGATTCGTATAATACTTCTCCTGTTATCGTCGCTACTGTTATTAGGAATCTTAATGATGTTTCTAGCTCAGCTACATTTTTAATTGTTGCCCCAGCATCACTGACTGCTAGTGCCCATTCGTTTATTATTTTACGTCTTAGATTTGTCAATTTATTTCCACGTAACGCATTTGTAAAATGCTCTATTACTCGCTCGGCTACACAATTCAGCGATGACACTTTCATAGGTTTCAATTTATCAACACTCGGTTTGTCATTTATCGGATAAATCCCATAAACAACCACTGTTACAGGATAAGCTCTCTTGTAATACGGTTTGTCAATTCCAGTCAACACTCCTGGTTTGGAATCACAGTGACAGTCTTTGTATTCTTCAATACAGTCTTGAATTTATCACGAATAATCCAACTACCTGTCTCTGAACGGATAATGAATTTCACTCAAAAAAAGATACTTTTGATGGTCAAGATGCGATATTATTCTTGCTGCTTTTTGGTCGTTCATGGTAGCATCAACACTATCAGCGATTCGAAATGTTGACCAACAATGAGATGCACCATCGCGCTTAAATTCATTAAACGCTTCATGGATTTTACTGATCATGCTTCTATCATTTGTTAGACCCCTTTTTGGTGCATCTACAGATACTCTATCGAGATTGAATTTAGTACTTTTCCAGGGTTTGACTTTGGATAATCTATCAAACTCTTCCATATTATAATTAAAACAAGTATTTGAATAAAGAATTTATATATAATGAATCAATGCAAATGGCTTATGATAGGATCAGTAACCGTTTGTAACAAATCATGTAGAAACGAATTTTGTAGATATCATTCACAGAGTGTGCGACATGGAAGCTTATGTCCGTTACCCTGTATCACATGTGGGGTTGGAGTACGAGGTAAGTCACAACTATGTCATAGTTGTGGTGGTAAACGATACAGGGAACTTAAACGCTATTATGATAAATGAATCAAAGACTCCAACAATGACACTGACAGCGTCAATGAAAAAGTCATAAGAACATCTCAAGACTTTATTACTAGATTCTCAATAAGTAATAATTAAACCAAATAATCAATTAGACAAATTATATATATGTATATAAATGAACCAAGAATTTCAACCACACCCAACGATCATCAACTATGAAGCATCTCGTGATGGTATAGTCAGACATCGCAGACTGAAAAAGCCAGTAGGGTGTAACAATGGTCTAGGGTATTTGATGTTTGGTGCTGGAATGAAAATATATTATTGTCATCAAATAATAATTGAATATTTTAATGGATTGATCAAAGATGGTTTTGTGATTGACAATATTGATTCAAATCATAAGAACAATAAATTGCATAATCTTCAAGCTATCACACAGCTTGAAAATACCAAACGCGGACGTACCGGAATGTACCCAAAAATTGCGAGATCGGTCAGGTCTATCAATGTTGATACTGGTGAAGAAAGAACATTTCAACCGATGAATGAAGCCGGCAAGTATTTTGATATTTGTACATCTTCGGTACAATTTTGTTTGTTTGTTTGATTAGGATTTTTAACGTAGCTTTAACAATTTTTCAGTCATATCGCTACGATGTCTGCAGTGAGGCAGTTTATAGTGATGTCTAGCACTGAGACATCATGCCGCAGCCATGTAGCAGGATGTCTCACCCAGTCACATTATCCTGACACCAGGCCGACCAGTCCCAACACAAACCTCTTAATGCTGGGCGTCAAGCGAGGCAGCTGTTAGTACCATTTTTGTAAGTCTTTGGTATGACTCGGCCGGGGATCGAACCGACGACCTCCCGCTTCCGGGGCGGACGCTCTAACCACTAGGCCACCGGAGCGGTTTCCTCGGTACGAAAAGTAGCAGAAGGTATATACAAGTCAGCTCTTTCAAAGAAAAATGGGCACAAAATTCGGTTTGAATTTATATAGAATGAAATTTTCTATTAACAAAGAGAGATAACTCTTTTAGTAATGTGTGTATAACCCTAACACCGAAGGAAAGTAACTCTTTTAGTAATGTGTGTATAATCCTAACTAACACCGAAGGGAAGTAACTCATTTAGTAATGTGTGTATAATCCTGTAACAGAGATAACCCTTTTGTTGTTGTTACGGAAATACCTCATGGGAATAGTCACATATTATCTTTTAATTTGTTCTCTGATCTATTATTTTTTTATTCTGTCAGAAAATGAGTCAAACAAATAAGTATTTACATCAACAGTATTCTTTTTTTAATACTTCTATCAGGTATCTTGCCTTGTTTAGATTCTGTCAATAATCACAATTAAGTAAAACGAAAGTACAAATCACACACCCTTGTTGAGTTCCTGGTATTAGTCAACTTATATAGTGTATAACCGGTTTTCTTATTGTGGCTCCAAGCCTTCATGATCGAAGTTCAACTGAAAACCACTCTCCGTCACACTGTCGCACGGTGTGAATGTGTTTTTGCATTTTCTCCGGCCGATTTTATGACGGAGAGTGCTTCAGTTGAATGTAGAGGAGGGCCCCTGTATATGTGTTGTATTGTCCCGTATAATCCTTTGTGTGTGTACCGTTCTATATAATCATTTGTATGTGCCGTCCTATATATTTGTAAATAGTTGTATATAATTGTATATACTGTATATAACTGTATATAGTTGGTAATAGTTGTATAATATATATATAATATATGTACTCTCGTTGAGCCTGTTGGATTGTCAATGGCATTTCAAGGGTTTATACGGGGAAATGTGCTGTCACATATATATACCTTAATTAAGATATATATGTTGTTTCGTCATCCACTAAGCAGATCTTCCTGAGGTTCTAACCTGTTATTTGACAGGTTAGAGGCTCACAACGGGGATTGTGTTTGTGCTGCCCCTGGGCCCACTCAGATGCGTAGGCACCTTTGCGTAGGGGTTGTGTTGTCTTAGGTATGTGACCTCTGGACTTCTAACATGTGAAGGCATTTTAGGAGTTCACATAGGGTCTTTCATATATATGTATATCTCTATAAGATGTCTATGGCACCATAAAGCGGATAGAGATTGTACCGTCCTTAAAATACTGTAAATATGTATATACTATATATATATCCAACAGTATTGTTTTGACAATTTTTTTGGGTTTCGAACAAGCCTTAATTTGACAAACAGAACTAAAAAATCATTAAGCCTTAATTTGACAAACGGAACCTTAAAATTGTATGCTTGAAATCTAACCCTATTAGAGACGTTCGATTCACCCTCTCTGCTGCTACAGTCATTCGGCTTGGACCTAAATTCACTACTAATGAACCCTAGCATAGTTCAAATTCACTAACACTCGGCTCTGTGACGTTTGCTCCTCCTAATTGGCTAATTATTTCGGGCTAGGAATATTTACATGGCGTCGAATACCAAATAATCACACAAATAAATCTAAGAATTGCTTAAAAACGGGGCGCTATCATATATATATATATATATATATATATATATATATATATATATATATATATATATATATATATATATATATATATATATATATATATATATATATATATAAAGAATACAAATCATATGGCATATAACAGTCCTTTCAAATGCACTGGATCCAGCAAGGGATCACGTGTGTCAGGGATTGATTAAGATAAATGCAAAACACTGACAAGCAACAGTGCAAAACTAGTATCACTCTAGCCTGAGCGCCTTCGACTCTTAATGAGTCTTTATCAAAGGCAGATACAGAACATAGACAAGACAGACAAGTAAAATATAAAAACCGTGTTTACAAAGCTTTACATGCCTGTTTCTACAGGAATTAAACTTTAAATATGTATATATAGCCTGTTTTGTTGTGTTTTGTTGCTGGTTGGATTTTTTTAGCCGGTGCGTTCAATTAAACATGTCCAATGATTAGCTACAATTTCGATACCGAATCCTGTATCTTATCGCCAAATTTTGGACCCCATTCACCATCAGACTTTTACAAAGTAAACAACTAAAGAAAAGAGCATTTCCTTGTATTTTCTCAATATTCTCGGTGTTCGCTTCACTGCAACGGTACCGAATCAGGGGATATCTCTTTCGGTTGTGAATTATAATGATAAGACGAAAGTCTTATATATGTTCATTTCGCCTTGCCTTATTTTGTAATTCAGTCATTCTTTTAAACTGTAAAGCTTCTTTACGGATATTAAAGAGTTATTATGATAAAGTATGATATACATAAATTTTGCAGAGACACTCGATAGCTCTCATTCCAATTAATCTGAGAGTGGTTAAATGTCAGATTATTTTGTTCTTTTTAGCAAGATCCTAAACTTTCTCTGCAGTAGCCAACATGATATATGCGTAGATTATTATTATGAAACAATTATCAAACAAAATAATTTCGAAGGTGGCGTGAACAATTTGTGCATAACATAACAATTTGTACATAACATGACAATTTGTACATAACATAACAATTTGTACATAACATAGCAATTTGTACATAACATAACAATTTGTACGCGGCAAACATAATTGACTTCACAAAGGAAACTCCTTATGTATATTGCCAGAGTAATAAATTTTATTTGCAGAGAAAATTATAACAGTAATTTTCTACACGGAGAAATTAGTTCCGTTCTGATCTGATATAATTTCAATGCTTCGGGCATACATTCTTTGAGAAGAAAATAATTTATCTCTCGTAGAAAATAGTATAATTAGCATGGAAATAAATGATAGCAGTATGGTGTTTTAATGAGAGGATATGGTCTCGTGTGTGACTTACACACAAAGAATTGCGTGATACGTCATAAGCATGCATATAAAGTAATACGAAAGCATACTTTAGGGAGTACGATGTCTGATCGCGAAATGTAGCTGCAGATTTGCGATAATATCGTGCCTTCTTCATGTGCTGGTAAGTTGTGTAGTTATGAAATAATTAACCCCAACTGATGGATTCGCAAACGGCGATGTCATCATTTTGCAAGAGTTTATGAGAAATGTGATATACATTAAAGATACCCTGCAAAATAGTTTTAAAAATATACTGAAAAATGAGTTAAGGTTAAAGGAAATACAAGATATTTAAATATACAGATATCTCTCTTGTCAAATACCATGCAAAATCATAATTTATAAGACAAACAATTAAATATTTCGTGATAAATATATTACAAAAAGCTTTTTTTGTTCTACGGGCCAATAAGAAAACAAGAGAAGAAAAAACTCTTTTTAACAATAAAGAACTAAGACGGATCAAAAAGCAACATTTTAAACGAATTTTCCCTCATTATACATTTAAATTAGTACAAATATTATTTCGGCAACAAGATTGATATAAAGTTTTGTAAAACTTGAATGGGCATTAACATTGTATGAGACAAATTCACCATCAAAAACGTTTTAAAAGATGTCAAGTCATGTATACAAATGAAAGAGAAATTCGAGCACAAGTCTGCGTTATTGATCTCAATGAGGTACATATGCATATTTTGGAGTTTCATAAATATTATACCCAGAAATGAAACCAGTTCTATGGAATGATATCAATAGTTTATCGTTTCTTTTATCAGTTACCATACGAGTTATGCTGCTCGATAATATTCGACAATTGTTGAAATATTTTTTCTGCGACCCGAGTTAGATCCGTACCCCGTAAAACGATCTCCGGAGACGTTCTAAAATCACGTATTTGAACAGTATCAGGGTCAGACGCTTTAAACATCTCAGCTTCATACGTAATAAAAACTTTAATCGATGGTTGAGTTTGTAGAACAGTTGGTGCTATTTGATTAAAACTAGATCTTGCTCAGCAAATTGGTTAATGTTCCTTCGTGACGTACGGTGAAATTTAAAAGTTTTATCAAGGACGTCAAATACTTCAGTTTGAATTAATAATAGTTCATTTAACTCCGCCTCTGTTATAGAAAATGTATTCTTGATGTTTAATATTCGTTGAGCTAGATCGACTAGTTGATTGTTTGAACGTGGCTAATCTGGTTTAATACTGGTTAACGATTTGTATTCTTCTACGAGTGATTTGGCTATCTTTTATCTGTCTTTTATTTTTGTATGTGAAGTTATTATTTGTTCTGCGATGATGATGCTTATAGGTGAACTATTCACCGTGAATATATTTGTCACTGATTTTGATATTTCTTTAATATAAAAAAAATATGTTTCAATAATATATTTATTATGCAAAAAATAATTAAATATATAATAAAATCTAATTAATATATGATCAATCCAAACAGATGTCAGTGGTTGGTTAAAGGTAGCACTGACAAATGCAATAGATCATGCTATGGGGAATATTGTGGCTTCATGCGCTTGCAATGCGAAAAAAACGGCTATAGTGGTAATTTCCCCTGCCTTGGTTGTGGTATTGGCCTTTATGGTAAAATACAGTTTTGTAATAATTGCGGAGGCAAGCGATATAGAGCTATCTTAGCGTATTATGATAAGTACCATGTAAAAAAGTTCTGCCAGAGATAAACCACCTACCGTTGAAGAGCATCTCAAATATAATATAAGTTATTGGTTCAAAATTTGTATATAATTAAACCTCCAAACAACGAAATGACGCTTGTTATATATGCTAAGGTACATACAAAAAATCCTTATTGTTATCATTATGAAAGTTTTCACCAAATATAAGTAAACATGATTGAAAATCAAATAAATCGGTCCAGATTTATATATGAAAAGGGTGTTATTTTACTGTTTCAAGACTTAATTTGTAAACAGGTTTTAAGTATAGAAAAGTTATTTTACTGTTTCAAGACTTAATTTTTAAACAGATTTTAAGTATAAGAAGGGTTATTTCCCTGTTCTGAGGATTAATTATAAAGCTTTTTTTTTTTGGGGGGGGGGGGATATTTCGACTTAGAATCCTTAAATAATAAAAATAATGGTGCTATCTTTATATTGGTCCAGACTCTGCATTATTACATACTACTCATGGAACAAAAGCTGTATTTTTCTTATCACTGATAGCCTTATCTTCCATAGTGAAAACTCCGAGGAGTGAATAACTGCATTCATGTCGTACTGTTCAAATTAATATCAATACAGTCATGGTTTTCATTTTACATAGGTACATATTCTATTCAAATTAATATCTCTCTCTCTCTCTCTCTCTCTCTCTCTCTCTCTCTCTCTCTCTCTCTCTCTCTCTCTCTCTCTCTCTCTCTCTCTATCTATCTATCTATCTAAGCAGCAGAGGGGGCGAACCCTACAACTTTTTTCGACAAAATCGATTAAGCCCCCAAAACGGAAAATAGAGCCTTCCTACGAAATCTCATATTTTAACCAAAAAAAAAGAAAGTCTCCATTTGATAAACGGAGCCTTATTGATTTCTTGCTCAAAACATAAGTTTGCGCGGGTGATACTCTATTCGTGTTTTCGTTGCTTAACCATAAAACGTCGCAGCGGTATTGTCATCGCCCCCTCTGCTGCTATGGGTTTTTACGATTTCAACCAAATATATGATCAAGTCCGATACTATATCGTGTTCGAGGGTCATGTAAATTTATTGTTATAAATCCGTGTGGGTCCAACTGAGCTTTACTAAAGAAATTTTTAAATTGATTGAAGTCCATATCGGAACACCATGTCTGCCAAATATTTCGTAGCGTATGTGTATCAACGCCGTTAAACACAGCAAGAATATTACAGTTATCTCTGATCACTTTTGGAATCTGAGTGTATCGTTGAGTGACATATATCACGTCAGTGTTTTTGTGCCTGCCTCGGGAAAATATTCTAACTGGGTTTTTTTGATTGTCTAACATCACATCGTCGAATACGACTAAATTGTTAATACTCCCATCAAGGTCATCCACGGATGGTGCCTCGTCAATATCGGTTATAAATTCAATAATGCCCTCGCCGGCAATCTCTGAAGCGTTTTCATTAAAATCTTTTAGCACTTTAGCATCGTTGATCATCTACGCTAGGAGCAACTAATTACAAATCCCACTTCATCCATCTCATTATTAAATTGAGCAACAATTGTGTCTTGCCGAATCCAGATGGCCCGATTATAATTGCGCGGATAGAGTTTGGTAGCGCTGCATGATGCTTAACTGGTTCTCTTGTTTTAGTTGCTGAAAAATCAATTATATTCATATCTCTATACATAAATTATGGATCTATATTGTGTGAAGTGTAAAACGCGTACTAGCACAAATGATGTGACGACGATTACAACTAGCAATAACAGATCTGCACATACTGGTAGATGTGCAACATGTGGTATAAAAATATTTAGATTTATTTGTATGAAATCTGGAGATGTTTTTAAAAAAAAAAACGAGGAGGTGATATCGCAGCTAAGTTAGTAAAACTCCCTGGAACACCGTGGGCAAAGTATCCAGGAGAAAAGCACCTTCCAGGATATAGCTATTGTGGCCCAGGAACACGATTAGATATCAGACTTGATGATCAAAACCAACCTCGAAGTGGTGAAGAACCAATAAACGCCATTGATAAGGCCTGTCATGCTCATGATGTTGCATATAAAAGCAGCAATCTGCAACACAGGCATCTCGCAGATGTGAAATTAATTCATGCGTTAAATGCTATACCTGATAAATCTTTCAAAGAAAAATTGGTTTCGTGGTTGGTAAAATCAGCTATGAAAGGCAAATTGATGATGGGCGCTGGTAATTAATAATATGGAATCTATTTGTTATTCTCCAAAAGGATACTGGAGGGGTAACGCTGCAATCAATAAACTCGCCAACGCCGCAAAAGTGAAAAGGGCCACTGCGGCTAATTGGTTATCCAAACAGGCTATATGGCAAATTTATCTACCGCGTCCTAAACAAATTAATTTCTCGCATTTTGATGTTACTGGACCCAATGAAGTTCATCAAGCTGATTTATTGTTTTTACCACATGATAACGGTTACAAATACGCACTAACCGTAGTTGATGTTGCGAGTCGATACAAACAAGCAGAACCGCTAAAAACAAAATCATCACCTGAAGTTGCTTCTGCATTTGAAAGGATTTATCGACGAGGCCCACTACGCTGGCCAAATCTGTTACAAGTTGATCCTGGCAAGGAATTTCAGGGTGTGGTTGCATCTACAATGAAACATCACAATGTCACCATCAGACGGGGGCATACTGCACTACATCGCGATCAGGCAATTGTTGAACGATTTAATCGGACTCTTGCTGAGAGGTTATTTGGATATCAATACGCAAAAGAATTCATCCAAGAAAAGCGATCCCGTGAATGGGTCAAAAGGTTACCGGGGGTAGTTGCGGCGCTGAATAATGAGATTACCAGAGCAATCAATATGAAACCTAACAACGCAATAAAAAAGGATATACCACAACCACAGCGGGATAGCGTTTCTCAGCCAATTCTCAGCAATGTCACCGTGAGATATTTATATGAACCAGGAGAACTCGAAGGTGGTAAAAAAAAGGGCTACTGATCCTATTTGGAGTGTACTACGCATAGCATATCTACTATAACACGATCAACTGGTAGACCTCCAATCTATAAATTGGATTCAACTGCCCCTATGCGGGGTTTTACACGCGAACAATTACAAGTTATTCCTGACGATACTCAATTGCCACCGCATGGTCTTAACTAGCGCCGTTGCGTCTGTTGCACTCAAGACAAGTCAACATCACATTGTTTCTGACATGAACGAGACTGTTATTTTTTCTGTCTACGGTAAATTGGCGAGGATCTTTATCCGAATACTGCCAACGCATTATACAATTGCAACTCGCGCAGTGATTATTTTGTTGTTGCTTCAACGCGATTATTAATTCAGCATCAATATCAAATTCTCGTTGTTGTTTTTTTGTCTTGTTGTTTGTAACCACAGAGTTTTTTAATAATGATCCTAACATCAATATCATCCATTGTGGTATCATCATCGAAAACAATTCTTCGAGGTTGATTTATTCGCCGTACTCTAGACACTGCAAGATAGACTAAATTTGACCACTCAATGCGATTATCGACTATCCAAAAATTGTATCCGCGATGGTTAATCCCTGCGAGGAATGTATTGTTGTTACATAACCCAGTGTCCATGGCGATTTATCAGCACGCAATGCGTCTTCGACAACACTGATATCAACCAACACAATATCATTTAACACTAGTGTTTGTCTTTCGTTTTAACCTGGAATTTCAACTTCAATATTCTGTCGCCGTGTATCACAGGGTCTATAACACAGCGGCACTGGAAGCATTGGGAATTTTTCTTTGTGAAGCTTAAACAAATTTTTCTGAAGTGTGTCTCTGACTATCTTTCTACTTGCCACTACAAAATCGTTTGGTCTCCATGCTTCCCAAAATTCCTCCATGGGAGTTTCAGAAATTATTTCTCTGATTATTTCACATTGGATTCTATCCGGTTGTAATCTAATTAATTTCTTGACCTCACGTAATTGTTCATCAAGTGCTCTATAGTCAGGATCGATTTCTTCATAATAGTCAACAAACCCTTTTAACCAATCATGTGCGCCCGCGCCGACAAATGGTGGTGGTTGGCCATGATCTCCACACATTATCACCGCTGTATTCTTTTGCAGCAACCAATCAAGAAACATTTTTAATACATCTACTGAAACGGTACATATCTCATCCCTATTAATAACCGCAGGGATGAATTTTTCACACATTCGTTCAGGGGTCCATTTGTCGCCGTTGTATCGAAAAAAACTATGATAAGTGCAAGCGTCGACGTTTCGTTGTTTTATCTCACGCGCTAGTCTATGGGTCGGTGTCAGCACAATCATATTTGTGAAATCCGTAGGATTTTTCCCTCGATATAATTAAATCGCCCGAGTCGTTTTTCCTGACACGCCACAGCCGTTTAAATAAACTGTTTTATATCTACAAATTGGATCTGATATCGGTGGTGCATTAGAACGCTCTGATAAATTATCACCGCGTAAGTAATTACTTTTAATTTTAACGTCTGCTGATTCAGAATACTCATGCAACATTTCTTTTTTAATTCTCCATGATCCCCAACTTTCATCCGAATTAGTGACTTCAGCAACTGCGCAACTGTACTTGCTGTTAATGTAAATTGAATCAACGGCAACTCTAACCGCAGTGTCAGGAAATCTATTTATCATTGAAAATAAATTAATACAAGCATAACCCAGCATCGACGACCTCAAATGTGTATACGGGGATCTGTAACCGTCGCTGTAAGTAACAACTGTACCCAATTTCGTTCCATCGGACAAAAAAGCATCTTTACGATCCACATATATGTTTTTAGATACTGCATCCGCGATTACAAAGTCATATTCGGTGTTATCCATAATCAACCGTGAACAATATCGTTTATAGTCACATTTTTTCCCTCCCTGAGTGAATTTTCCAATTATTCTTCTGCCGAGATCTTTTGCTTCGATGTTTCGTTGATTAAATACCCGTTTGGACCACTCAATGATATATTCTTCGTCGGCATCAATATGTTTTCTGGATTCCTCAATTATACTATCAAGACGTTCCGGTGTTGGTAACCAGACATTGATTTGTTTCCGATATGATATAATTGCTTCACTGACCGTCAGTGAAATTAACATTTTTGTATCAATCATGAACCGTAATAACGCTATTGGCAGCCACTTCTTTTCAGACATGTGTCTACCAATCCAAATATAACAACAGCGATGAAGTCCTGCTGCGAACTCAAATGATACTACACGAGCGAATCCAGTTAAATCAAAATTAGGCAGCGGCCCATTAATTGCAACACAAGTCATTTCATGTATGGGGTGTCCAAATCGTTTAAAATACTCAGTACACTCTCCATAACCAACAAAAATCGCTGGATAACTGTAACAGAATTGTTACCGAGAGGATGGTGGATTAAATGAACAACACAAACACAATATGTGAAAGAAAATACAAATTTATGAAATAAATTATTAATGAAAAATAATGATGTATCAACACAATAACTCATGCGCTCAACCCACAATTACACTCACAACCATTCACAATACATGAATAAATGAAATATCAATACAAAATAAAACTCAGATATAAAGGGATCTCTTGGACTATACACAGATCCAAGGAACCTTTACGAAAGTTGTATTACCGCAAGTATAAATTATGATGACAAATCAAACTATACTATCGCACGTATGGATTGCGACACCTAGCACGAACATATACATGTATTTAATCAAGTTGCTAGCTTTTATTGAGAATCATGCAATGCCTTGAAATACTATTGTGATCTGAAATAACCATGTAAATACAACAATGTATTCAATTGTACTACAATTGCAACACACATATGTGTCTCGACCCTGTATAACCGTACGATTCCCTAACAGTTGAATCGTCGCCCAGTTTCCCCGAAGACCTAGGGTTGACCAATACTTTTATCGGCCGTTTGCCCTTCACGGATCCACCACAGTTATACGTACAGACAGCATACAACATCTACTAGAACCAACGTTCCTCAATACCCTAGATGTCGCCCCGGATGTTTACAACTTTAGACAGCTCCGACACTCGGACTTCTAGATTTCCGGATATTTACACGTCACGACAGATGTAGACGAACAGACAGTTCGACAGACAGACAGTCAGATACTTCAATTCGATTGCACAATAAATCAGCAACAATTTCAGCTACGATACCAGAGATGTTATCAGCAGACGTTATCAGAGATGTTTTCAGATGCGTTATCAGAGATGCTATCAGAGATGTTTTCAGATGCGTTATCAGATGCGCTATCAGATGCGCTATCAGACGTTATCAGATGCGTTATCAGATGCGTTATCAACGATGTTATTAGATGCGCTATCAGAGATGCTATCAGAGATGTTTTCAGATGCGTTATCAAACGTTATCAGATGCGCTATCAGATGCGTTATCAAACGTTATCAGATGCACTATCAGATGCGTTATCAACGATGTTATTAGATGCGCTATTAGCTACAATAAAGAAACCAGACTAATAATAGTTGTCTCAAAAAAATAATCTAAACCTTAGATTACTCTAATGCATTTAAAGTCTAATAGTGACTAGTAATTCCAAATATTCCACGTTTAAAATCTGCATTGCGATAAAGGCATCATTATATGAAATGATAAACTGAATAAAATTCACAATAAAACGAAATATAAATTTAACACTTACCCCTTTGGCTGGAGATTGAAAGACGAGCTTATCTATCCTGTGATTAGATACTTTAGGTCCCGTAAAATTGATCATAAATATTCTGCCTTATATACCCTCAAATAGGTGAGCATAAATCACAGCAAGATTACCGTGCACCACGTGAAACTAATGTTCCGGATTTCATGTAAATAAAAATCAGGCACATGCAAATCGTTACACGCCGCTTACCTTGGAGAAAACCACTTATTCTCCCCAGGTAACGCATGTACGACGAAACAAAAAAAATGGTGAGATTAGTTTGTAAATCAAGAAGAAAATAAATGTAATTTTCGCCTAATTCTGTGACAATAACAAGCAACCATATCAACTGAAATAATATTATCACTGTCGTATTTGTTATTCCATAAACCGCCATGATTAAATTCTAAGCAACTAGCCTCAATGTCTGGCAAGAATTCTACGCGTGTTGGTTTCCATGCGTTTTTGATTCTTGCAAAATGAGCTGCAACCGACGGGATTGTAAAACAGTTTGTCAATAATTGTTCATCATCGTTGATGATTTCATCACTGGTGGCTTCGCCACACGCCGTTAAAAACCCATTAGCTGTTTTTTTCATTTTGTTGTGAAATGCTTCAGTGCGGTATAATTCACCGTTTGGTCTTACAAACTGGTCAAAAACGTATCCGTGTCGTTTTCAGTGCTGCGAAGTAACCACACCGACACGGGGTCGTTTTTACTCAAATGCGCAATAGCATCGAATAGTTTCTCTTCAACGAGAAAACCATCCCTGGAGAATTCTTCTCGTAAGAATTCGTCGGGTATATACTTTATTGTTCTGTTCCGTGGAAATAGTGTGACCGCGGGCGTCCACTCGTGTTCGTTATGATCAATAATTTTGATTGGGGCTCCATTTGTATTATATTTTGATTCGTATAAAACTTCTCCGGTTATCGTTGTAACGGTTATTGGAAATCTCAGCGACGTTTCTAATTTTGCAATATAGCTAATAGTCGCTCCACGGTCTTTCACCGTTAACTCCCATTGAGCTATTTTGCTACGCCGTAGATCGGTAAGTTTGTTCCCTCGGGATGCATTTGTAAAATGTTCTGTTATTCGTGCTGCTACACAATTCAGCGACAAAGTCGCCGGCGACGACTGTTTCATTGGTTTAAGTTTTCCTATATCGGCTTTTTCATTTAACGGATATATCCCATACACAACTGCTGTTTCAGGATATGCTCGTTCATAGTATGGTTTGTCAATTCCAGTTAACAGACTCGGCTTAGAATCACGGCTAACAACGACTGTTTTATTGTCTTTGAGAATCGGTTCAAATTTGTCTCGTATCATCCAACCGCCTGATTCTACACGGATAATGAATTTCACTCTAAAAAAATACTTTTTGTTGCCAAGTTGTGATAATATCAACTCTGCGTTGCTGTCGTTCATGGTGGCATCAACAACGCCATCAATTCGAAATGTTGACCAGCTATGAGATGCACCGTCGTGCTTGAATTCATTAATACAATCGCGTATTTTATTTATCAGGGCTCTATCCGTTATTACCCATTTTGGCACATCTTTGAGGGTTCTATCGAGATTAAATTTAACGTTTTTGTAATGCTTAATTGCTGATAATCTCTCGAATTCATCATTCATATAATTAAAACAAGTATTTAAATAGAAAAATATAGTATAATGAACCATTGCAAGTGGCTAATGATTGGATCAACAATCCCGTGTAACAAAACATGCAGAAGCGAATTCTGTGGGTATCATTTACAAAGCGTTCGGCGAGGAAGTTTTGGCCCTACCCCTTGTCTGGTTTGCCATGTTGGCGTTCGTGGGAAATCACAATTATGTCTCAATTGTGGCGGCAAACGATACAGAGAACTAAAACGCTACTATGACAAACGAATCAATGACCCGTTCAATGACAAAGTCATCAAAACCCCTCAAGACTACATTAATAGACTTATAATTCAAGCAGATATAAATTAGACAAGTAGTATTATTATACAAATGAGCCAAGATTTTAAGACCTCACCCAGTGCTTGTTAATTATGAAGCATCCCGTGATGGTGTTGTTAGAAATTGCAGACTAAAGAAGCCGGTTGGACGGGTAAATAATATGGAATACTTGATGTTTGCAGCCGGGAAGAAGAAATATCTGTCACAGAGCCATCTATGAAGCATTTTACGGATTAATCGAAGACGGCCTTGTTATTGATCACAAAAATGGCGTGAAGACTGATAATTGTCTTGAGAATCTTCAAGCCGTCTCACAAAGTCAGAATGCAAAAAGGGGCAGGACAGGGACCTGTAAGTCAGTTGGAAAGAGATGCGTCAAATCATTTGATACATCAACTAAAGAGGAGAAAATATTTCAGTCAATAAATGAAGCCAGTAGATATTTCGATATTTGTATGCCTTCAGTACAAAGAGTAGCAGAAGGAATTCAAAAATCAGCTCTGTCAAAGAAAAATGGCCATAAAATAAAATTCATATACATCTGAAACGATTCAAGGCAGATAAATCATCCAGTGATAAAGTTGCATGACAGAGTTATGTCGCATGATTGAAATGTAATCCATGCTGCTATTTGACGCGGACACGTGACTGTGGAGATTTATATTTATAACATCGAAATTGCATGCTGTTTTAGAATCGACTTGTGTGTTACGTAATTGATGTTTTCACAACTTATTAAAACCAGATAGATAGACTGATAGATACTTTATAATTATATCAGTGCACACATCATACATGTAGACTGCTAATCAATCGTATTTCATTGAGGCGGGTACGTGACTGTACAATTACTATCTTCTACGTGCGAGTTGTATTTTTCTGTGTGTAAAAATATTTTATTTTCCTTTTTCCTGTATGCATTTTTATATATTACATTCAAATACAGTGAAAACTCTTATTGTTAAGTATACATGTCAGGTTATATTGTTCCCCTCCTCTATATTGATCAGATTTCACTGACGCAGGCATGCGTGACTTTCAGTACAAACGTACTTTTGTTCCCCTCCCTGTATATTGATCGGTATTTCACTGAGGCAGGCATGCGTGACTGAAAAAGCCCAGAATACTATTTACATGATATTTTAAGCAACAGTTATATTATTTTTTTTATCTACTTAGTATTTTATTTCCTAAATACTATGAAATTTCTGTGGATACAGTAAAATTGTCTATTTTAAAAATCTCTTATTGTTAAGTATAATCAGAAGATATATATATATATATATATATATATATATATATATATATATATATATATATATATATATATATATATATATATATATATATATATATATATATATATATATATATATTAAAAAAATCTCTATTTTGTATGACAGTTCCGTAGTCTTAACGGTAGCGTGTTTGTCTTGTAAACACAGGTCTATCAACTACGTGTTCGGTCCCCATAGCAAATACATTATTTGATGGTGAAACGAAAGATGGTTTTTTTCTATTAATTGGGAAGGGAGGGCAGCCCCCTCAACCAAACCAACATCGCAACTCATGCTATCACATTTTCGGTAGCGTGGGTTGGAGTTATTTTCCAATTCCATGCAACCATGAATTTGAATTCATTTCACTGACGCAGGCATGCGTGACTGAAAAAACCCAGAATACTATTTTCGTTAATAGTCGTTAATTACTATTATTCTTCACAAGAACACCCATTCAAACATATACCTTCTGAGAGATCTAACACAGTGTTTGCTGAGTTAGATCCCCTCGCCGGAGATTATGTGTTTGTCAAAGTAAATGGGTGTAAAATAAATGGTATAAATTGATGCAAAAAGCTCTGCATTCACATGAGGAACCCCATAGGGTAGCACAGAATGCTAATAGAAACGGTGTTAGGGTCACACAAAAAGGGCATCCGGAATGGATAGCCAAGTGAAAAGACCCTAACAAAGACACAAAGGCCTGAATAAGGGACTCATGAATGAATAACCGCTCATAATTTATACCATTTCTTTTGCATTTTTTTTTAAATTAGAGATACAGTATACTATAAAAATATGGATATCAAAGATGTAAATGCTATAATTGCTGAAATTTCAAATTTGAAAAATCGAGGAATAGTATTATCTAAAAATCTCGACTGCGACAGGATTACCTAGGAATATGAAGACATTGAGTATCAATCTAGTAAGGGTCGTTATGTTTTACCTAAGATGTACAGGCTCGTGAAAGGAATTCAAAAGTCCATCAATGCTTGTTTGTACGGTAACGACATTAATGTATTTATAACGCTATTTGGCACCGTTGAAGCAATACGTCAAAAGCTCGGACAAGGGTATCAAAAACGAACTGAAATTAGTTCTAAGGTTCGTGAGCTTAGAAAAATATTAAACGAGGAAAAACCAGTATCCTAACCACGTGAGCGTTACTATAAAAAATAGGCTTTCAGTAAATTTTTTTAGCGTTTTTTGTAGCACTTGTTACACTTGTCACATGGGATTTTCTCCTGAAAGAATACTCATCAGATTGGGCTTGCTCATGCAGTTATGTGCGTACTGGATGATCTGGTTGTGGTAGCAAGTAATCATCGCGACGCCTCCATTTTCACGTAGTTGTTGTTGTTGCCGCGTCGTTAACAAAAATTGTTCATCGCCGCTCTCAGATATTACAATTTTGAAACCCCCAGCGATGTTATTTCTGAAACATTCGCGGATAGCGTCGTACAATTTAACCTTGTCGGAGATGGATACTCTAGCTTGATAGTACATTATTTGATAACTCAGCTTTTAATTGTGATAACGTCTTCATGTGGAAATACCCTCCGGGTGAAAACGCAGGCATGGAAACCCTCCGGGTTTCATATTTGAAAACTCAGTTCACAAACAATATATGGTAGGTGAATCGCTTACAACTAGATTAGTCCGAGAGCGGCTAGCAGCAATTAAAAAGTTTATACCGGTTCGAGACAGACTTCGCGAAAAACTTCAACAACGACAACAAATGCAAACTGACTTTTCTGTGTCAAGTAAACAACTGTTTACTCCGATAACAAGTGCGACCAAAGATGTGAAAAAGTTAACTGAAGCAGCGATATACTGAGATATTCCTGAAAAAGAACGAGCAAAAAAGGCGCCGCTGCTTGATACGCTTGAAAAGATAGCAGCAGAGACCGGACAAACAGGCGCAGGGATACAACAGCTATCCAGTGATATAAAAACCCAGCGAGAATATGAACGATTAGCTGATATTGAAGAACGCGAAGAAGAACAACAAGGTGTAGCTGCAGAAAAAGACTATTCACCTGAAAATATATTTACAGTCGCAGCATTCAATGAAATTAGAGGAATCCGTACGGATTACAAATTAGCTGATTATGCTAGAGACAATTTTCAAAAGAGTAAAAGAGATAATTTATTAAAAGACGACAAGTCTAGAAATTTTGTGAAAAACAAGGACACTTGGGCATCAAAAATATATTTAGCAAAACACAGCGGGGATAGAATCACAGCGTCGCAGCACCCTGGTTATGGTGACTTTCTAGCTGCGGTTAAAAGCGGTCCACAACCACCACGTTATACGGAGGATCCAATCCCGGAACAAATAGACATAAGAGCAGAAGCCGGTTCAAAGAAAACAAGCGGAAAAGGATATTCGATTAAAAATCCTTTGGATTTCAACGCAACCGTGACATGTCCTGGTAATATTCTCAGTGATATATCACGGTTAGAAGTACTTATCGGGGGGAAACGAGCCGGAAACAACTCCGTCGAGATAACTAATGAAGCAGCTGATATCTGTAGACGATTATTTGCCGGCGGTATCATGGGCATTGATGTATATCGAGAACTCATTGCTGAATTAGTTGAAAATCACAGAGACGCCCATGGTTATTACAGCGATTGATCACTAATTGAAAAACTACTAGTTTTATAACAAGATGATCATACTCTACATCCATGATAAACCCGTAAGCGTCTACGTGGTAAACTCACGATTGCCTGTTTATAGAGCATATTATATGATATGATTTCGGCAATACCATTGCGGGGTTATTTACAAGAATGGCCCCAAACGTGGCGCCGTTAGCTAAACAATTCTCATTGAAAGCCATTGATCTTATTCGTGATAAGGGAATCAGCGCTGTTGGAAATCTTGCCGGAAAGGCATTTTCTGCCGCGAAAGATAAAATAACATCATTGGTGCGAAACAAACCAACAGCGACGAAGTCGGTGGTGAAAACACCAGTGCTGCCATCAACTACAGTGATGCCTGCAAAAATCAGCAAAGCAATAAATAGCGCAGTGGAAGAAAAACTAGCGTCGTTAGCTGCTTTGGTGACTCCGTCGCCATTGACGGCTTTGCCGGTAACAGATAGCGCTATCATGAACGCGATAGCAGGAAGTGGTTTGAAACGAAAACAAAAACGACGATGATTACAAAGAATTTCACAATTGAAAATACTAGTATGTTAATATAATGTTTAAAAGAACAGCTGATCCCGCGCTTGATATGGAAGCCAAAGTGCGCAAAGACGATTCCGTCCGTGAATATCAATACTATTCCTATCATGCAATACAACCCGACCTACGATCGCGAATTGAACTTCAAGTTCAAGATACCAGTAAATACTTTTTGCCATGTGAAGCATTTATTGAAATCGAGGGAAAACTCGTAACAAATGTTGCAGCTGATACCCCATATGCAGATGATTCAAATATCCGAGTTGGTTTTGTTAATAATGGCATCATGGCGCTATTTGAAAGTGCAAGATATCTCATTGGTGGAAAAGAAATTGAATTAATAGACCGTGAAGTTGATGTTGCAACAACAATAATCGGACTAGCAAGATATTCTGATGATTATACAAGATCGGCTGGTCCGTCTTTCATGTTTGCAAAAGATACTACTGATAACGCTGACCACCTTCAGTACATTAAAGTGTTAACAGCACAAGATACTGCAGAAGCAAATCAACAAGAAGCAGCTAATCCAGAACGTCGAGCTAGACCCGGAGCTACGTTTGATATTTTCAGAGGCGTTAACAATAATTACAATTTAGAAATTTGCAACACGAAAAGGAGCAGTGCAAGGACAACAACGATATTTTTCATGTGCGATTCCACTCCATCACATATTTGGATTCTGCAGAAATGTCAGAAAAGTCATCTATGGAGCCAAACACACAATCGCGTTAGTGCGAAAAGGCAATGACAACGATGCAATTTGGCGTACTGGTGCCGCTGATGGTAAAGTTGTTTTAACTAAATTAGCATTGTGGATGCCAGTAATGACCCCATCAATCGCCACAGAAGAGCGGCTACTCTCATTTATGGACACAGGCGGCAAATCATTGCTAAGTTGGCTAACAACAACAACTGATACCAAAGAGGATAGTGTTACTGATACATTTACATGGCACCAGGCATCAAAACAAGGCGTTTCAGCTCCACGTCATATATTTATAGCGCTGCAGAATCGGAATCGATTACGCTCCCAAGAACACATTCATATGATATTTGATCAATTAGGAGTACGTGAGGTTTCACTGAGAATAAATGGACAACAAGAACCATCTGAAAATATACAACTTCATTACGACAACAACCATATAGCACGTGTGAATCATCGGATGCTGTCATATATGGGTCGTGATCAAAACGTTGATACCGGTTTGCAAATATCGCAACTTGATTTTAAAAACCTATATCCGATTTACTACTTTTCGCTGGAACATCTTGATTTAACAAGGCAATCTGTCGTTGACATACCTTTTAGGGCTCGTATAGCTCGTGGTGGTGTTGATTATAGAGCGGTTGCTGTCATTCTCAGCGACAAATCAATGTTGTTAGAAGGGGCTGGCGGACGAATGAGAATCGTTGATGCACCAGTGGATAAAATGTAAACGATTCACAATTAGATCAATTGAAAGCATAAATAGTTTTACAATAAAATGACATATAGTGTTGTTAGTGTCAAGCTGACTGATGGTCAGGTCAAGAAATTGCGATCAAAATCCGCTAAAGAATGTGGAACAACAATAACGTTAAAACCAGCGCAGATGTCCGGCGGTACACATAAAATATCACTGACGGATCGTCAAATAAAACATTTCAATGATGCACTAAAGAAACAGCGATGGGTTCAAATTGTATTTTCAAAGGCTGCAGTCGCCAACATGATAAAATCAGGTGGTATATTTCCATTGTTAGCTGCAATACCAGCATTGATTGCAGCGGCTGCCCCAGCGGTGGCGAAAGCGGCTGCGTTGGGAGCCGTTGGTACCGCGGCAGGGATGGCGTTGAAAAAGGCAACTGGGAAAGGATATAAAAAAATGGAAAGTGTTTAAGACTACCAGGAACTCCGTATTCATGGTACAGCGAAAAGGGTCTGAGAATACCAGGAACGGTTTATTAGTTGAAAACCCAATTGTTCCCATGTCCAATTTTGATTTAATTGATGCTGCTAAAAAAACTAGCGATAAAAAACTTCAGAGGGGTTTTTATGAGAGATCAATTACCGAGAAAACCAAATAACGTTGAAACCGGTATCATCAATCTTGATAACAGCAGAGGATCGGGAACTCACTGGGTTGCATACGCGATTGATCCACGTGGAATTGTCTATTTTGATTCATATGGGTTAGCCCCACCGAGCGAGTTTATGCGGTATATAAATTCTTTGATGAAACTCAAAGAGTTTCCGATTTTTTATTCCACGCTGCCAACACAACAGGTAAATGATCCACCGATATGCGGCCGTGAAGTATTAAATGTCCTCGCGGAGATTTCATCGTCACAGAAACCACCTCATCTGGTTGTAAATGAATACACGAGTGGGAAATTACAAGGTAATTTTAGAGAATCAATAAATTGAAAACACGAGCTGCGCTAACAATAATGATTGATATATGGGGACGATCTCTGTCAATGTCGAAACCCACCGCGGAAACATCTGCGGGTTCTATCAAGGATGTAAAAAAAATAATTCAAGATGAAATCGCTGAGACGTTAAATTTAGCAAGTGTTGACCCGAACGAAAAAGGTGTATTTCAAGATCGCCAGGGTAAATTGAAAACCAGTAATGTGTCATTGGATGACTTTTTAACACGACAACACGACGCCGCTTAAAACACAATAGCGTTGTATTCCAAAGACGGACGACTAAAACCAGGCGCACTTGTGTCTACGATCACCGACGCGATTGCCGCCCACGGCCGTGATCTGGATGATTATATACGAGGTTATATGACTTTTCGCAAAAATGTCGTACATAAATTCTTTGGAACCCCGTTTGTGGTTGGCATGACTGTCGCTGAAATTAAAAACTTTCTATCTTTATTCTTTTTTAAAAGGAGGCGGGGAGGATGATGAATGAAAATGAAATCAAGGCAAATTATCTCGATATTTACACGGATATTTCTAAACAAATAGAAAATTTTGAAAAGGTACAAAAACCCACTAACGACGTCGTTGGTAAGTTTTTTGGAGCCCCACTTGCGGCAGGCATGACTCTCGCTGAAATTAGCGAGTTTATTGGCAAGCATACTCAAAATACCTACGTCGCTAATAGTTTCTTTGGTGTCCCAGCTACATCTACGATGACTCTCAAAGATATTAATATGTTTATGGTGAGACAAACAACACTTAATACCATCGTGGATAAATTTTTGGGGAGAACACCTGTGTCTAAAACCACATCTCTGATAGGCCCGACCCTCGCTGAAGTTAAAAAAGCTATTAACGAACAAAAGCTCACCAGCGAAATTGTTAATAAGTTCTTTGAGGGCAGTAAACCCCAAGATATCACGATGAAATTTTCTGACATCGACCGGTATATTGAAAACCAAGCACGGCTTGGAATCGACGGCCTTCTGGTTTCATTCTTTTTTAACAAGAAGGCGGGGAGGATGATGGTTTCTACCGAAGTCTATGTAAACTATCTCGAAATTTACAATGATATTCTTAAACTAAAAACTCTCGATGAAATTAAAAACCTTCTATTTTCATTCTTTTTTAACAAGGAGGCGAGGGGGATAATGAATGAAAATGAAATCAAGGCAAATTATCTCGATATTTACAATGATATTCTTAAACTAAAAGATTTTAAAAAGGTACAAAACCCCACCAACGACGCCGTTGTTAAGTTTTTTGGAGTCCCACTTGTGGCAGTAATGACTCTCGCTGAAATTAAAGCGGCTATCGATGAAAGTAAAACAACAGTTAATGCCGTCAAAGATGATTTTCCAAAAATGATCGAACGACTCGATAAGGTAAAAATTCCACACCGCGTAAAAACCGGTGGTAACATCGTATACACAGTTGCCAGTGGGACCTTTGATTGGATCCGAGGAAATGAAAATAGTTTACATTTTCACAGCAAATATGGTAGTATACCGGGTTGTTATCGATTTACAATAATACATCGCCATTAATTTGATTTGGGAGTCGACCCGGCAAAATATATAAGCGGTGTTAACACAGTGACGTATATAAACGATATGATACCAGCAGCACCCGACCGAATAAGATACCCTATTAGTATTGATATAACTACATCCGACGAGTCAGTGTTTAGGGATTCGCTACCCTGGACGCTAGAATTTGTATCCGGTATTTCCCCCACCGGCCATAAATCCGAGTACACAATCGAATAATTGAAAACACTAGCGGGTTTAAAATAGTAATGACGTCGATGAAATCAATTGAACCAATAATAGTCCCAGAGGTATCACAATCGCATCGATATCGATATGATACCGTGAAAGAATTTTCCGCGAACTTGAAATCACTTTCTGAGCGCTATCATGAAAAAATAAAAAAAAATACCGACGCAGCGTAACAATCGTTGACATCACCGTGTACTCGGTGTCCGGTGTGATGGCCAGCGCCGGGGTTATTTTGTCGACGGTGACCATGATGGCTCCGATTGCAGTTCCAATCGCTATCTCCGCGGCAACAACAATCGCGGCAGTCGCCACCGCGATAACTAAAAAGTTATCATCGTGTTCTCAGTAAAAACTCAGTGATTATACAGCTCGGTACCGGGTTGTATTTGACGCGTACTCGAAATTATCCGAGTTGATCTCGCTGTCGATAGATAATTCGTTCATATCCGATGTTGAATTTTCCACGATGACCCAGTTGCATAACTCCGCGATGTTGAAATTGGAAATTGAAGACAGCGTTAACAATAATGTCACTCGAACTGCTTCAACTAATCGCGGAGAATACCACTCAGATACGAACAAGCATGATATCAATAACATCAACAAACCCACAATTTAGTGTGAACTTCCCTTCTCCGATTCCAGTGCGCGAGATCGTGCTGGCAAAATTACGAGTATATCATAGCTGGCCTAATATCAGATCGGTTGCATTTGGCGGTCAGCAACCGAATAACGCACTGATGTTCTCGTATAAGAATAAACCCGATGGTACTCCAGCGTGGGAAACTGTTTCGTTACCAACAGGGTCGTACCAAATTGAGCAAATCGATGCTGAAATTCAGCGTATAATAAAATCAATCACTGGAAAAGAATCAAAAATAGCTATTAAACTTCATGAACCGACGCTCTCGTCGTCGATCGAAAAAAGCACAGAAGGATACATTGTAGATATCTATAACAGCTAGTTAAGAACAGTGTTAGGATGGCCTGAAAAATCACCGGAAAAATACGCCGTCAACTTAACCACGGACGTACGATCATATCATGAAATCAATCCCAGATATCGAGATAGTTAATTTGATATTAAAATGGTAAAAATCGCCGATAGATTTATATTTACCAACAAAAACACGTTGCAATGGGATTTTATCATTAAAAGAACAGCTGACTCATCTGTTACTATCGCATTTACGCTAACTAACATCACTGGTTATTTTAATGAAATTAATCAATTACATAAAACACAAATAGAACAACTACGGCAAACAAAATCGCGAAAACACGTTGAAATATTAAATCAGCTTGTATCTGACATGGAATATATCAATGAACTAATTATTTAAACAATAATTAATGACAACAGCGACAATAAACAACGATTCCTAACCGATTACAATATCACAGAAGCCGATCTGCGTAATTTCAAGTTTTCCGGATCGGAGGAACTAAAAAAAATTGTTAGAAACAATATCAAGGTGCTACAAACACTAGATTCAACTGTCCTTAAATATAATAATGACCCAGATGGCGGCGGTAGGCATATTGCCCCGCATAATGTGAATATTTCAGCGGTGATTGCGTTCAATTTAACATGTGACGCAATCGAAGGAAGTTATCAAATTAATCTAGAGCAATTAAATCAAGCACAGCAAGGATATATTCTTTATTCATTTGCGCCAACAGCTCCTCCAGGATTCCTAATTATTGAAAACCCAATTAATCCTGTCTACATGCGATGCCATAATTATTCGCTAACGAGAATTAATTTCCGACTCACCGACCAGTCAAATAATTTGATTGATCTACAAGATGAGGTGTTAGCGATTAGTTTGTTTGTAAAGTCCTAAGGACTTGATCAAATATTCGGTTAACCCATAGCAGCAGAGGGGGCGATGACAACACCGCTGCGACGTTTTATGGTTAAGCAACGAAAACACGAATAGAGTATCACCCGCGCAAACTTATGTTTTGAGCAAGAAATCAATAAGGCTCCGTTTACCAAATGGAGACTTTCTTTTTTTTGGTTAAAATATGAGATTTCGTAGGAAGGCTCTATTTTCCGTTTTGGGGGCTTGATCGATTTTGTCGGAAAAAGTTGTAGGGTTCGCCCCTATCTATCTATCTATCTATCTATCTATCTCTTAGTCTTGCCGACCGTTGGGGCACCACTCATAACCTCACAACCAGCTTCCTCCATTCCAATGTGTTATCTGATACTCTCACTCAACTTCAGTCCTGTCCACTCTGAGATGTTATCCTCCCATCTTTTCCTCTGTCTTCCTCTCCTTCGCCCTCCCTGCACAGAACCTTGCATGATTATCTTAGCAAGCCCTGTTGATCGTGTGACATGTCCATACCATTTCCTTTTGCGCTTCTTCACAATGGTCAATAGCTCTTCATAGGGCCAAATGGCTTGCTTAATTCCGTTTCCCACTTCCTCATTCGTGACATGATCTCTATATGTAATGCCAAGCATCCTTCGGAAGCATCTCATTTCAACAGCTTGTATCCTCCTTTCGAGATCCGCTGTGAGGGTCCATGATTCACTGGCATATAGGAATACAGATGCAACCAAGGAGCGCATCAATCTGATTTTTTAGCTGGCTGAGGTGTTTCTGTCTTTCCAAACTGTCTTCAGCCTTGTCATTGCTGTTATTGTCAGCGCAATCCTGGACAATATTTCTGGTTTCGATCCCTCGTCTGCCACGATGGCTCTTAAGTATTTGAAACTATTAACTGTTTCCAGTTTTTGGCCACTAATCATGATGTCAGTGCTGATGCCACTGGTATTGATGATCATCAGTTTGGTCTTCTCTGCACTGATTTCCATTCCATAGGTACATAGTCTATTCAAATTAATATCCATACGGACTAGTTTTTCATTTACATAGGTACTAGTTTGAGTTTCCTCTGACCCTTGCCACCCCATTTTTGATATTGGTTTTTATGTTGGGGTGTAACATGAATGTCCAAATATCAAAAAATGGGATGGAAAGGGTCAGAGGAAACTCGGACTACATAGGTCTATTCAAATTAATATCCATACGGACTAGTTTTTCATTTTACATAGGTACATAGTCTATTCAAGCGAAGACTCATGATGTGAAGACCAATACATTTAAAGTGGTTTTACTATACCATATATCACCAAGATCAAAGCATATGTTTTAATGAAATCTTAAAAACTGAATAGATTCAAAAATTTATATTTATCAGAAGATAATCTGAATATAGTCTACTGATTCGTCAACAAGAAAATAAATAACATGCTTGATATGGCTGTCTATTTGACTCACACACACGTTTCTGTATCATTTCCTAAAGTGCACAGTTGTTTGTGAGCGGAGGGGTGACATGCGGTCTTTCTGTTATCTTCTGTTTTTGTCGATTCCGGATTTTTTTCCCCCCCGTTAGTCCAGTTCACATTTTGCATAACTGCTTGGTATCCTGCTTCCTCTTAACCCATTTCTATAGTAATACTGCTATAATATAATAAAAACTTTACTAAGATTAGGATGCGAGATAAAATGTTATTAGAACCCGACAATTTTTACCAAAATGGCACCTGTAAACGTCAAAATAAACCGGCTTGGAGGGGTGGTTTGTATAGCTGTTGGTTTATGTTTATTTCTATACTTATTTGATGTATCAGGATGGTTCAAAGAGGAGCAAAGAATAAGTATGAAAGAACTTTTGTCGGTCAGCATTGAATTGGCAAAGCGAGGAGGTGATAAAGTTTGGGAAATCAGGGCAGAAAACACTTTGGCAGGGAAGTCGAAGGGGAAAACTAAAGAAGGAGCCGACGAAATGTTGACAAGAGGAGATTTAGAATCCCACAAGACCATTGTACACGGTCTTGCAAAAGCTTTTCCTGGTCTTAAGGTACTCGATAATATTTCAATAATGTGTATTTTAGAAAAATCATTGGAATTTATTGATATAGTACTACCCGCTAGTCATACGTTAGTCGTTCAGCAATAGACACATCACCTGGGGGTGCATATAAGCACCGAAACGCCGGAACGCAATGGAATATCGTAACGCACATCAGTTATATTGTATAAACCAAGGTGTATATTGGTGGTGAATGGATAATTCATATTTGTGACATTTAATATTAGTTATATAATAAATGAATATGTAATTTCCTTTTCCTGCAAGTGATGCAACATCAAACTATTTATTTTTATTTTTAAAAGAATGGAAACTGCAAAAATTTATTCTGTAACAAAATAGCATGTATTGCAGTGTTTAAATGCTTCAGCTTTTAATAATAAAAACATTAATATTGATTTCTTAAGTTGATTATTATGTTGTGGTTAATAATTATTACGTATTTCAAATTAAGTATTTTTATGTGTGAGATTTTTGCAGCCCAGCATGCGAAACAGCTGTATTGTTTTAGTGTAACTATCATGAATTACACATGATAAGGATCTAAATGTATCGAAACATGTGAGAATGGCCTATCAAATAAATTTTGTCTTTCTTTGACCTTTTTTTAAACCTCTTCTGCTATTTGAATAAGAATATGGGATACTGGACAGTGGCAGAAATGGATTTAATACATAAAGTCAATTTTTGGAACATATTTCAAAATGTATTTCTTTCATATAACACACAAATGTTTACAAATTAAGATACAGATAACTTAGGCTTGCCCACTCAGAAAGAAAATAAGATTAAATGTAGCAACATCAAGAATAAAAACAAGTTATATAAATTAAACTGATAATTAGAATTTTCTCAGCTGCTTGCTCCACTATTAGGACATCCTTTGTTCAGGAATAAACCACCATCATTTGATTGTCAACCCATTTATGCTATGATGGACCCTCATTAATTGCTTTAAATGACCATTCCTTGGCTCTCCATTCTACATTGTGCACAAGACTAAACGAACTGGGACTACATTCATCATTACTTAAATGTAAACTGAAGCCATAAAAGAAACATTTCAAAACTGGCCGGCATAGAACAGGAAGAATTCCAGTTGTTTCCCTTTTGCCATTTCCAGCTAAACAGTTTAAAAATTTGGCCATTAATTGAGATAACCTGGTGCAAATCCCTATTAAATCATCAACCGTTGTGTCAACTATCCAGATATTCCACTGCATATTGCATTGATCAATGCCCAATCATTAGGACCACCGGAAAAGCACACAGAAATAGTTAAATTTATCAACAATCAGAATATCGACATCATCTTCCTGACAGACATATGACTAAAAGCATCAGGCGATGAGCCCAAGTGCGTGGATCTAACACCCACCGATTAATCCATCAAGTTGTTCCTTTGCCACTCTTGCAGAATTTGAATCGCTGTTATCATAAATAATTCCATGATAAAATGTTTTAAATACAACACAACCTTCAGTTTCTGTCACACATTGTTTGAACTAGTCCAAACAACGTTCACACTGGAATAAAAGTCAGTCCATTTTTTTCTGCCTATACCGCCCTCCTTCTAGTAGAAAAAACTTTTTGGAGCAGTTTCTGAATCTCCTGGAGTATAGCTATTCATTAGGTGCCAACTTGATTATTCTTGGAGATTTCAACTTTCACTTTGACTGTCCTGGAAACTCATACACATCAAAACTCCTAGATTCCATTCATGTTTTCAACCATAAACAGTTGGTTAACCAACCCACTCATAAACATGGTGACTTTTTAGGCTGGATTCCTCTTTGACCCGATGATAATATTCTATGATCCACCCTTGTATCCCACAAACTTGCATATTATCACCTCTGCAGTATATGCCATATGGACGTATCTATCCCTGACCCTCCATCTTTATTTGCTACTAAGAGAAATTTCTGTATGATAAATAGAACCAAACTAATGCATGACATCCAAGCAAACCTAACAACTTGCTTTCCTCCTACAGCAGAACAACTAGATAACTGCCTGCGTTTATTGCTTGAAAAAAATGTCCCAGCCACCAAGTGCAGAGCATCAATAAAAAAATTGTTGTCCATGGTATAGCAGTGTTATTGACCAGCTTCGCACTGCTTAAAGAGACCGCCATGAAACGGAGAGGCTTTGGCTGTTCACCAGACTCACTATTCTTAATCAAATATATGAAGCCGCTAAGAAGAACGTCACAAACATAGTCCATTTAACCAAATTATCCCAATACAGTACTAAGATTATGGAGGGTTAGAGCTAAAAAGCTCTTCGAGATCACTAACAAACTAATGACTGTCAAGGAACATATTACGCCACTTCCAACTAACTTCTCTCCAGTAGACCTTCCTGACCTGTTTGCGAATGTCTTCCATGACTAGGTACAAAACATTAGAGATAAGCTTGACAACACAATTTCAGTTGACTCATCATCACCATACAGTTACGATACAGAATTTTGGCAACAACCATTATCAGCATTTGGACCTGTTGCTATGGATTTAGTATGGACAATCGTGATGAAGAGTGCACCAAAGTCATGTGAACTTCATCTAATTCCACCATCACTGCTGCTTGAGTGCTTAGACCCAAAATTGCCTTCACTAACTGATGTTATTAATACCTCACTCTCTTCCAGGGAATTCCCATAATTTTTCAAAACTAATAAACTATCATTGTAAAGCCTCAGCTAAAGAAACCAACACTCAACCATAATGATTTAAAGAACAACCGCCCTGTTTCTAATCTCCCATTCATATAAAAAAGTTGTTCTAAACCAATTTGTATCTCATCTGAATTCAAACAGTCTTTTTAGCAATGTACAGACTGCATATCGCCCTTGCCACGGTACTGAAACCACTCTTCTGAAAGTAGTTAATGACATTATCTCTGCTTTGGATAGTGGAAAGATTACAGTACTCACCTTCCTTAATTTGTCTGCAGCATTTGACACAACAGACCATGATATATTACTTCACTGTTTCCAGCATGTATTTGGCATTTACAATACAGCCTTACTGTAGTTCAAGTCCTACTTAGTCAACAAGACAAATTGTACATGCAGATGGAATACACTCCAGCCCAGTTGATCTATGTTGTTGTGTTTCACAATGGTCTGTTCTTGGACCTGTTCCCTTCATTTTATACACTCTGTCATTCTCAAGTGTCATAGATCATCATCTAGTGTCTCACCAATTATACGCTGATGACACAAAAATATACAAGTCTAGCCACCCAACTGAAGTTAATGCTACCATCCAAGGAGTAGAGAGGTGCATTTCTGAGGTGAAATCATGGATGACATTAACAAGCTGCAGATGAATATGATAAAACTGAGGCCATTCTGATCACAACACAAAGACTTTCTCATTCACACCCTTTACTTCAAACAATAAATATCAGCAACACCAACATTAAATTCAAACAGTCAATATGAAACCTAGGTGTTTCTTTAGACAGTGCTTTCACATTGCACCAATATGTCATGAACATATGCAAGGCTTCCTATCTGGAGCTGAGATGCAGTAGCTCCATTTGCAAATATCTTTCAGTTGATGCCACTAAACACTTGTGTGTTCATTAGTACTTTCAAGACTGGACTATTGTAACTCAATTCTGACTGGTTCATCTCAATATCTACCCCAGAAACTTCAAAAAGTTCAAAACACAGCTGCTCGGATCATCTTTTTAGTACCGTGTTCATAGCACACCTCCATGCTGCTCTGTACCCTACACTGGCTATGCATTTGATCCAGAATCAAACACAAAGTTTGTTCTCTGTGCTACATTTCACTGATGGATTCCAGTCCAACATACCTATCTGGCCTTACCCATGTGTACAGAACAGCTAGATCCTTACGCTCCTCTTCTAACAATCGTATACTCATTATTCCCACTATGAAAATGAAATCATATGGAGTACGTTCTTTTGCATACCAGGACCCAGCAATGTGGAACAAATTGTCCATTGAAAGTAGACACAAAGACACAGTGATCCCTTTCAAAAGTGCTCTTAAAACTCACCTTTTTTGACTGCCAGAACAAATTTAAAGACCTAATACTGTTTCCCACCTTAAATATTGTCATCATTTTTTTATGTTTTCTAATTTCATGGTGTTTGCTTTTGTTTTTTTATAGTCTTATCATTATAGATGTAAGTAAGTCAAATACTTCTTAGATTTTTCATCTAAATTGATGAATAGGTATAAATTAATGAATCAGCATTATTTATTTATATTACTTACATTTTGCATGATGTATGTATTACCAAACTGAAAGAGGTATTTCACAGATTACTTGAAAATTGGGGCCCCAATTGGTCTAAATTGCTCTCCGTTATGGATCACTGCCATCTCACCTCTGCATGGTTCGAGTTGCATATCCTGCTAATGTATGTGAGAAAGCTTGCCAGTAGCTTCTCGTGGGTCGGTGGTTCTTTCCAGGGTTTTTTACGGGTTATTCCTCAACCATTAATACTGGCTGCCATGAATGCCTATCATGTACAAAAAAATGGTGTTAAACCCTACAACAACAGCAACATTACTTGAGAATATAAAGTAATATACATACTCATGTTTATATTATACATGTAACATCTATATTACTGGTAACATAAATGTATTTAGTGTTACTATTGGTTCCATTGACATGTGATACCCTTAGTACGAATATCAGTAGCATGCCATTGATGCATTATTTACTCGGAACTATAGCACTGAGTATTCCATCAAGACAGTATGTCAAAAAATAGCATGAAGTCTCAACATGTTTTATGAGCATCAGAAAGTCTCTGTATAGAATCAAAGAGAAAATGTGAAGTCCTTTGTCAACCATATTTTTATAGGTAAAGAAAGTATGCTGATCAAACAGTGGAGCATTTTTTACATTTCTGAGAGATCAGTTCCAGAGGTATATAATATAGCACAGGACCTCCAGTATCAGGTACCAACAGATAGCTTTAATCAAACTATTTCCATACATGTGATATTTCTAATTAAAAAAATGACACTGTGTGATATCCATGGGAATTTAAACTTAGCATTATTTTGTTTTGTTGGGAGACACAGTGTTTGAGGAGAAACTTAACTCAATGGATATGTTTTCTGATAAACGTTGCTACTTTTAATGTGGTTGGTTTACAATGTTTACAGTAAACTCTTTTTTTTTTTTTCTCTTTTTATTAAAAGGTTTTGTACTGCATGATTGAGTGATGTTTGTTTGTTTGTTTGTTTGATTAGGATTTTTAACGTAGCTTTAACAATTTTTCAGTCATATCGCTACGATGTCTGCAGTGAGGCAGTTTATAGTGATGTCGAGCACTGAGACATCATGCCGCAGACATGTAGCATGATGTCTCACCCAGTCACATTATGCTGACATCAGGCTGACCAGTCCTAACACTAACCTCTTAATGCTGAGCATCAAGCGAGGTAGCTGTTAATACCATTTTTGTAAGTCTTTGGTATGACTCGGCCGGGGATCGAACCGACGACCTCCTGCTTCCGGGGCGGACGCTCTAACCACTAGGCCACCGGAGCGGTTGATTGAGTGATGTAAAATATTGCAAATGTCATACTGTTCATTGTCAGGCCAGGTGGATGGTTGCAAATTGCATAATCTGCAACGTCAACTCTTAATTTGTGGATTTGGAAAGGGTTTCTGTTGTTTAAATACAAGAATCTTTGTTTATTTGATCTTGATGTTAGTTGTTTAAGCTAGACACAAGTCCATGTTACTTCTTAAAAAATTATTGAATTAATAGGAACTGTTAAATTTTGAAGGTTATCTCAGAGGAGCATGAGAGCCAGCCTGTTGATTTCAAGAGAGTTCCAGATGTAAACAAGAAAGTTCCTGAAGTTGAACATCTCAGTGACCAATCAATTATTGCCAAGGACGTGACAGTTTGGATAGATCCCCTTGATGCAACACAGGAATACACAGGTTATTAATCAAGATACATAAACCTGATTTTAATCTGCTAATAATACATAATCCATTGGACAAGTTTTATGTTAAATGCCATTTCAGTCATAAAGTTTGTTTTGTATCATTTTAGATTTCTGACACACACACATACCTATATATATATATATATATATATATATATATATATATATATATATATATATATATATATATATACACACTTTTATATTTTGAATGGTTGTTTTGCCCCTATAAAGTTTAGTTTGTTAACATATCCGACAGAATAAAACCTTGTTCATTTCAATTGTAATGGTGGTAAAATATAATAGTTTTTCAATTTAAATGAATGGGTTCGATTTAATGGATTTTCACAAGATACCCTGTGTACACATATACCCTGCAGAAATTCACTAATCATGTACAGTGGAACCCCACTATAATGCGATAATTGAGGTCCAAGAAATTGAATTGCATAAAAAGTGGGATCGCGTTATTGTGGAGCTTTTTAATTATTTTCAGCAAACACCGCATTGGCATATATATGTGTGCTTGTGTCTAATGTAAAAAATGTGGAGTATTATCTGATGAATATTAAATGGAATGCAGTAATAGGACCTATTCAAATAAGTGGATGGATAATATATTTATAGGTTATTTTTTTGTGTTAAATAGTTTTACTAATTTTTATTGTTTTCCCCCAAAAAATACACATTGATCGATAATACCCCGCCTGACATTATATAATGAATAGGGTATCAACATCATTTACCTTTGTGCTGTCGTGGCACGCAGTTCATCCATAATGCATGTAATTCCATTGGAAAATTGCACAGATTTAAAATATTCAATAATTTTGTTTAAGATCGTTGTCTGAATTCAATGTCCAATATATAGCATGAACAGAGTATTAACACCGTTTACTTACCGTCTGATATAGTACCATCATGGCATGCAGCTAATCCATAATACCTGTAAATTCCATTGCAAAAATTGCAAACGTAATTAAACTATTCAATATTTTTGTCATAAATCATGATGTCTGAATTCAATGAGAAAATTAACAGAAAATTAGGTTACGAAACACGAAGCAAGTGTACGTTTCATTACGTTCCAGGGTCTATGAATGGTGTCTATACAAATTGTAAACTTGATTTTCCATAACGGTAAAATATTTGTTATATATAAATAAAATAGGAAAGTACTGACAAGTTCATAAACAAACACCATACACATAAAATCTGAGAACTAAATCATAAAATGCAGTGAGTCTGTGAAGGTCATGTGCCACTGATATAAAGTTTTTTCAGCTGTACGCATGTACAATTTCATACCCTTTCAATTTCCAGCTAACAAAGCCAACACTGTTTACTAGTCAAATTATTCCCTCTAATAACACCGCCAAGCCCAGAAAATGTGTTCGCGGCTTTCATTTTTTGATGTTTATTAAATTATGAGAATCTTGTATCAACCACCACATTGTTGGCAAGCTTGGTTGTTTATGCAGTTAAAGAACATGTGTCTTTACTCTTGGATTAATAATAAGTTGTATTTCTGATGTTTATTTAGGCATAACAATTCAAGGACCTGGTGAAGTTAATACATTTCAGAAGCCGTGTTTTACACACTATTTCTCGCACTTTATTGTATTAAATATTGTATTATATTACAATTCATACATGATATCTTCCCCAAAATCATAATAAACTTTTTTTGTGGCGCAAAGTGCAGTGAACGACTTCCGTTTGTGAACTTGCTTTTCCATAACGGTAAATATTTGTAATATTGAAGAAAAGAAGGGGGAAATTAATAATCATTTCATAAGCAAACCCCATACACATGTAAAATCCGAGAACTAAGCGCAGTAGGCCTGCAATGGTCACAAGTCACTTTTTTTATTGTTTTTAAGCTGAATGCATATCAATTTCATACCCTCTCAATTTCCAGCTAGGGAAGCGGACAGTATTTACTGGTCAACTGATTGCGTCTAATAACACCGCCAAGCCCAGAAAACATGTTGGCGGCTTTCGTTTTTTTATGTTTATTACACTGTGAGAAGCTTTTATCCACCACTGCATTGTCTGTTGCTTGGTTGTGTGTGCAGTTAAAGAAGAAACACGCGTTGGCTATTGTTAGAGCAACGATTGTATACAGAATTAATTGAAGACAACCACAAAGACCATATCATATTTATTTTGGCATAACACTTCAAGAAGAAAAAAATGATAGGCGAAAAAACATACGAAATTTCAGGAGTGACGCCACGATCGCGTTATATCCAAATTCGCGTTATGGCGGGGCATGTTATAGCGGGGTTCCACTGTGTATATAAAAAACTTAGCATATACCACCCACACTTTATGCCAAGAACAAGCCATAATAATATCTTTTAGTACTACACCTTTGCCACAAAGGAAGGATGTTGTGACCTACATTTCACATTTTATTGGCATGGGTTGCACTTTATTATGACCAAGTAGGTGTTTTGCACCCAGCATATATACTGGTGTACTTGGATTCGTGAACGTTGGCAAACAGTTGCATCATAATGAATGCTTCACCTTCATCACAAAAGTATGCCACTGTGACCTATATTTCTAGCTTAACTGATGTTGGTTATATTTTCTGTTTGAAGTTTGTCTTTAAAACTATTGTTAATGCTAGAATCAACAAACTGGCAAAACTGATTTTAACACCCTCTTGAAGAATACTGATTTTAATACCCTCTTGAAGAATACTGATTTTAACATCCTCTTGAAGAATACTGATTTTAACACCCTCTTGAAGAATACTGATTTTAACACCCTCTTGAAGAATACTGATTTTAACACCCTCTTGAAGAATACTGATTTTAACACCCTCTTGAAGAATACTGATTTTAACACCCTCTTGAAGAATACTGATTTTAACATCCTCTTGAAGAATACTGATTTTAACATCCTCTTGAAGAATACTGATTTTAACACCCTCTTGAAGAAAACTGCACCAATGGTGCCAATTAAAAGTTCAATTTTTAAATGATTAAATGTTCAATTATACAGAAAAAAGATTGTCAACAAAATCTCTAAATGGAAAAGGGGTCAAGCTGTGGCTTTAGTTGCTTTTATTTTTTATGATAATGTTTACAGTGAGTTCTGAAGATTACTAAAAGTGAGCAGTATAATTATTGATTACACTCATGTTTTCCATAAATCATATCAAAGCTATATTTTCCAAGCAATTTGAAGATACACCTCTGTGTTCACTTTTCATCTCGGATTTAGGCTGCATACAACATTAATTATTGGTTGTGTCAATGTCTGCAATTGTTTAATTAATTAACACTTTGTTGACAGAGGATCTGACTCAATTTGTAACAACAATGGTGTGTGTGGCAGTGAAAGGCCAGCCTACAATAGGTGTTATTCATAAACCATTCTTAAATGATGGGAAAGGAGAAACATGTGAGTAATGCTAATCATAACATGTAAGTGATGCTCATTGTTATATGTATGTAATGCTCATAATATCTTGTAAGTAATGCTCATTGTTACATGTAAGTAATGTTCATTGTTACATGTATGTAATGCTCATTGTTATATGTATGTAATGCTCACCATAACATGTAAGTAATGCCTACCATAACATGTAAGTAATGCTCATTGTTAGATGTAAGTAATGCTCATCATAACATACATGTAATGCTCATTGTTATATGTATGTAATGTTCATTGTTAGATGTAAGTAATGCTCATAATAGCGAGTAAGTAATGCTCATTGTTATATGTAAGGAATGCTCATGGTTACATTTAAGTAATGCTCATTGTTATTTGTTAGTAATGCTCATTGTTACATTTATGTAATGCTAATCATAACTTGTAAGTAATGCCCACCATAACATGTAAGTAATGCTCATTGTTGGATTAAGTAATGATCATAATAGCATGTAAGTAATGCTCATTGTTGTAAGTAATGCTCATAATAGCAAGTAAGTAATGTTCATTGTTATATGTAAATAATGCTCATGGTTACATGTAAGTAATGAACATTGTTACATGTAAGTAATGCTCATTGTTACATTTATGTAATGCTAATCATAACTTGTAAGTAATGCCATAACATGTAAGTAATGCTCATTGTTACATGTAAGTAATGCTAATCATAACTTGTAAGTAATGCCAACCATAACATGTAAGTAATGCTCATTTTTAGATGTAAATAATGCTCATTGTTACATGTAAGGTATGCTAATCATAATTTGTAAGTAATGTCCACCATAACTTGTAAGTAATTCTCATTGTTACATGTAAGTAATGCTCATTGTTAGATGTAAGTAATGCTGATAATAGCAAGTAAGTAATGCTCATTGTTTCATGTAAGTAATGGTCATTGTAACATGTAAGTAATGCTCATTGTTACATATATGTTATGCTCATTTTTACATGTAAGTAATATATATATATATATATATATATATATATATATATATATGTATATATATATATATATATATATATATATATATATACACCAAAACAAAAGTGATGCATGTTTAAGACGAAATGAAAAGTAAACCTCTAGAAAAGTGTTAATATTCAACACAGAAGAATAGAAAGAAATATTCAAATTCTTGTAAATAAAAGAAGGAAAGAGAAACCATTTTATTCATTGGACATCACATGCCAATTTGAGTATGTTCTCCTGGCGAGAGATATGATTGACATCATCATATGAAATGGAAAATTTTTTTCCAAAAATTACATTAAGTTGAGAGATAGCAACAAGCCTTCGAGTTGCATAGGATTTGAAACTAAAGTTTGTGCAACTATTTTAGTGGTAAACATTCAATTTTGAAATGATTTAAAGGTGTTCTACAGCTTATGACTATTTAAAAAAAAAAACCAGTATGACCCAGAACATAGTGCAAAACAAATTACTTTTAAACTTAATTTATGGTGTCCCAAGATATACAGTGTCCCAAAATATATGTTAATGAGACTCTTGCAGTTGATTGGCTGAGCTTGCTACCATAATGGAGTCCATATTTCTGATCAGTTGTGATGAGTCGTCAAACATGCACAAAGCTTTTCTTGCAGCTGACTGGCTGAGCTAGTGTTGATTATGGCCTAACTGGAAATCGCCTCAGACATTCGCTTCGGCTGAATATCCGGTTTTTCGGTACTATTTGAAAGTATTCGTCTTGGCAAATAATACGTGCATAAATGGTTACAAGTAAATTAATTCAATAATTATTGAACTTTTTTAAAAAAAGTTTTTTAATACATAATAATAAAAATTTTCATCTTATAACTGATATATATGGTATACGGTACACGAAACGTTTAAACGGTACTCTCCGGAGTCGCACCTACTACTCTGTTCATGCTCGGATCCGGCAAATAGTACATCCAAATACTCGGATTTGGTACTCAGCGAAAATTATCTACTCAGGTCCTAGTGTTGATCATACTTTGAATTTATATACTTATCAGTACTTTATGCAATCTTGTATCTGATTGATTGAACTTATAATCACTTTGAAGACAATATTTCTAATCTGATTTTGACCAGATGTAGTATGTAAGCTTATATTGTTAAGATTTCAGATGAGTTCAGTTCTGAGTAACCTCAAAATTATTTATGATTTGATCTTTGTTACTTTGAGTGCAAAGCTGTGAACAGTTTTTAAGTCATGACTCTGGGCTTAGTTCCCTATTGCAAATAGAGTTCCAGGGGGGAATGTTGGCAATATAAATGACTTGTCCTTATTTTCCAAGTAAAGTGTGGAAATTCTTCTTCAGGCACTTTATCTGTAGCTTGTTTATTACAATAATTGTCTCATGACTATCTTCTTGATTTACCACTTCTCTCCAGTCTTCTTTGTATGACACAACATTAGAATCTCATACATACCAACCATTATGCTTACACAAACCAACACCGCTTTACAAACTTTAAAAGAAGAATATGGGAGTAATGTACAACAACATGTTGTGCCATCGTTCCCTCTAAGCGAATGATAGATGTGCATGCAATGCCCACTGCATTGTGCAAGCATTTCGGAGATGAGCAAACTTTAATGTTGGATTGATAATTCAGCTGCGTGAGAATGTCTGAGCAGCTGCGTGCGCGTATGCAGCTTAAAGGGAACGCTGGTTGTGCCTATTGCAGAATTCAATCAAAACTTCAAGTTCATGATCACTCATTGAAAGTTGCGTGTGTAGTCTAGTTATAGTAAGTACTGAACATAAATAATTTATATTTTATTTTTATATTCTGATTCTAATCAACATTCATTTTGCCCTTTGTATTTGACTAGATATAGAACCAGGTTAGTTGCAAAAATCAATGTATTTTTTTTTTATTGTGTATTATAATTATGGGATTCAATATACAGATATTCCTCGACTTACGACCTATGCAACTTACGACCATTCGACTTTACGACCACAATCGCTATCCGCGGCGCATGACAGTGTGTACCAGCTTCCGGCAGCACTACCATCTCCGTGTGTACCATTTCAATTGTTATCCCAGCTGTCTTAGATATTTTTCATCAAATCCCTCCCAAGATGTCTACCAAGAGGAAATTGTCTTTGTCTACGCCTCAGCCTGCCAAGAAGGAAAGAAAGGCCATCAATCTCGACACGAAAATGAAGGTAATTAAGCAGTACGAAGGAGGAAAGAAAGTGAATGTGATCGCACGTGATACGAAGTTATCACACTCGACTGTATCGACGATTTTTAAAGATAAAGAAAGAATTTGTGAAGCTGTGAAAGGTTCTGCACCCATGCGATCAACAGTTATAACAAAGCAACGAAGCGGGCACATCCACCAAATGGAGAAATTGTTATATATTTGGACGGAAGAGCAAATTCAAAAACGGACACTATTAAGTCTTTTTACTGTGCAGATGAAGGCGAGAAGTCTATTTCAGACTCTGAAGGAGCGTGCTGGAGAAGATTACAGTCAAGAATTTGTAGCAAACACTGGCTGGTTCCAGAGATTCAAGAAAAGATTCCAAATGCATAGTGTTCGAGTGACTGGAGAAGCAGTGAGTGCAGATGAGGAAGGAGCACGTAAGTTTGTTGATAGTCTGGATAAATTAATTACAGATGAGGGATATCTAGCAGAACAGATTTTCAATGTTGATGAAACTGGATTATTTTGGAAACGGATGCCAGCATGCACTTATATTCACAAAGAGGCCAAAAGCATGCCAGGATTTAAAGCATATAAGGATAGGCTAACTCTGCTGCTTGGCGGGAATATCGCAAGGTTTAAGCTGAAGCCATTCTTAATTTATCACTCAGAGAACCCGCGTGCGTTCAAAAATGTTAACAAGCACACACTGCCCGTCTACTTTCGTTCTCAACGTAAAGCATGGATGACACAAGGATTGTTTGAAGACTGGTTTATGAACTGTTTTATTCCTCAAGTTCAAGAATATTGTTTGGAGAAAGATATTCCTTTCAAGATTTTATTGCTACTTGATAATGCGCCTGGACACCCACCACATATAGGCGATCTCAATCCAGATGTAAAATTTGTTTTTCTTCTGCCAAACACGACTCCACTCATCCAGCCTATGGACCAAGGTTCGATTGCTACATTAAAGGCCAACTATCTCCGAACCACCTTTGCTCAAGCAATATCCGCTATAGATGCTGACTCAGAACTAACATTGCGAGATTTTTGGAAACAATACAACATTTTGATGAGTATCAAGAATATCGCTACCGCCTGGGAGTCTGTGACGACAAAGTGCATGAATGGCATCTGGAAAAATTGTGTCAAGCGCTATGTTAATGATTTTGACAGATTTAACAGTGAACATGAGCTTGAAACAATTCAGGAAAAAATAGTAAAACTCGCTAAAGACCTTTCTTTGGAGTGTGAAATGGAAGATGTCAAAGAGTTCCTAGACAAAGAATCCGGAGAACTTACAAATGAAGAGCTAATCAAACTGGAAGAAGAAAGAGTAGCGGAAGAAGAAAGAAGAGAAGCAGAGAAAGAAGAGGAGGAGCCAGAAAGAAAGTTCACCACTAAGGGATTATCAGAAGGTTTATCTTTACTGAATAAACTTCTTATACATTTCAGTGCAATGGACCCAAACATCGAACGATTTGCAAGAATTGAACGGATGGCGCATGATGTGTTTCGTCCGTATCGTGAAATTTATGAAGAAAAAAAGAAACATACAATTCAGACAAAACTCATCATGTTTATGAAAAAACCAGCTCCGGTAACCCCAACTGCTGCCTCAGATGACGACATCAATGATCCGCAGCCAGGCACCAGCGGCCAATAAAATGTTTCGTACATGTCTATATATTTTGATATGTTATGTTTTGCAATTGGGAAAATGTTTCCTATGGTATTTTTTAAACCTGTATTTTGTAATTTTGTATGTTTTGCAAATATTAAACCAGTTGTACCAGTTGCACAGCACAAGCAGATTGTTCAACTCTATCAGTTTTATTTAGTTGCCCACTACAAATAAATTATACATAATTATATAGCATTTAAAATTACTGACAACAGCTGCCTTCACAATTTAATTTCAGACAGACTAACAGAAGACAGACAGAATTTCGGCACACAGGCCGCTTTTATACAGCAGTATAATTGTTCGCCCGGTGGGCGGAGCCACCGCGCATCCATAGTTACTCACAGTAACAAACCTGACGAATGTAATAATAAGAAACAAAATGGTGTAGAGATGACACAAATGACATAAAATGAACAAAGAAAATGATGATATATACAGTATAACAATAATGAAAGAAAATTATAAAATACTACTTAAAGATTTTTATAACATCATTTCACAGTACTGTACATATAGCCTACTCTACTTACGACCAAATCGTGTTACGACCGGTCTGTCGGAGCCAATCGTATAGATAATACATTTTATGCCCAAATTCCACTTTTTCCCCATGAAAAGTCAAATTCATTTGTGGAGCCATGACTGGCCCTTGGGACAAAATATAGAAACTGTTCATAGTCACACCAATAAAATATATATGCATGTACTTTGAATTACAAGAGAAATTAAGCTATGCAGTTAGCATAGGCCAATGGGTTTGTCATTACCTAAACACCTAAACCCCTTTAAAATTCCATTGGGTTGCATCTTTTCATACTCCCCTTCTAAATGAATATATACACATTTGGCATGGGGGAAAAACAAACTTTTAATAAGCAACAGAAAAAAATTGGCTGTAACAGAAAATAGTTGAAATAGTGTGATTTCTGAACCCATGTATATTATGTATTTCAGCTGATAATATTTGTTGAATTTGAATTTGATGCATGAAGAGTGGCAGAACCCCCACCCCTATCATATTAATAAATTCTTCCACTGGATAATGGTGGATGATAATAAATTATATATCATCATCAAAATTGTCTGATTTAGTCTTCTGTTTATCAATGTTTAGTAAGTGAATTATCATCATGATTGGTTGTTCTTGTTGTAGGGTTTAACGCCATTTTTAAGCACATGATAGGCTATACATGGCGGCCAGTATTATTGGTGGAGGAAGAACCAGGGAAAACCCTGGAAAGAACCACCGACCCACGAGAAGCTACTGGCAAGCTTTCTCATATAACTACATTAGTCAAATCTTAGACTCGAACCCATGCAGACAGAGGTGCGATGGCAGTGATGCGTAATGGAGAGCGCTTTAGACCACTCGGCCACTCGGGGGCCCCCCATCATGATTGGAATATATGTTCACTAAGTTGATATGTGAGCCAATAAATCATACAGTTGGACCCCGCTATAACACGCCCCATTATAACACGAATTCGGATATAACACAGTCGTGGCATGGCTCCCGAAATTTCAGGTAATTTATTACAGGTATTTTCTCAAAAACCCCAAAAAATATTTTAAGTATGAAAAATAAAATATGTCAAGAGTTTAATTATCATTCTCATACTCGTCTAAAAAGTGCGAAAAAGAATGTGTAGATAATGTATTATCATTTTTGGGAGGAAATCACACACAAATTCAAATATAAAATAATCGTTGTATGGCTCCTAAAATTTCAAAAAATTAACAAATTTCTTCAGTTTTGTGCCAAATTAAACATCAGAAATACGAATCAATTGCTGGGCCTACTGAGAACTTTAATCTTTTTTTATTGTTGAAAAAAGACAGCTCATAAGTGTCAATGTTATTACTATTGATCACTGAGCAATGAAACCATCGTGTCTACTTTGTGTTAGTCTTGAATGCATTCCGAATACAATCGTTGCTCTAATAATCTCCAATATATGTTCTCTTAATTTCATACACAACTAAGCAACAGCGGTTGATAAAAGATTCTCACCAGAATGTATAAATCAATTAATTTAAGTACATTGTTTATCATCAAAGTGAATTGCCGCGCTAAACTTGTTCAAATCAGGGGGCAACGATTTATACAGCATCAAAGAAACAAAAGCCGCCAACATGTGTGTGTGGCTTGGCGGTGTTGTTTTATGCAATCTGTTGACTAGTAAATTCGAATTCTGCAACTGAGAATTATAATTGACTTTGCCAAGAGCAAACGTGACATTAGCAGAAAGCAGCTAAAAATCACCGAGTTTTTAAAAAAATAATAACTATTGACAGATGAGAAATGTAGTGGTATAAAATGTATACGATACAGAGGTCTCGGAAACGCTTAATTACGCGTATTTGAATGCAAATATTTGATCTGGGACGCATAAATCACTCCATGCAGGAGTTCTCCGTATGCATGCAAATAGCTGGGAGACAAAGTTAATGTTGATTACTTTATCATTTTAGCTGTGCTGATATTTATAGTGACATAATTCAGTGGTTAAAATACAGCCAGTTCTGCCTGCCATATTTTTTAGTGTACATCAAAAGAACATGACGCAATAGCTGGTCTAGCTGGGCGGCAAGTTCAAAGGACTTTGACTAGCAGCTTGGGTGGGAAAATGTGCTGAAATTTACAATGACTGAATTCAGAGACAGAAAGATCCTGAGATGTACATATAGTTATTATAAGAATACACTTTAGCTTCCATTATTTAATCTACGGACATGTACTATTTCATCATTCATTCACAGCAAATGTTTTTCTCATTTAATATATATTGATCAAAAATGGTAATTGTGCCATGCATTTTCGCACCCGTCTTTATGTACCCTCCACCCCCCAATTAAATCCAAAAATGTGTTGGTATTGTACATGGTTGCTTATAACACGGTTCGGTTCATAACACGGTCAGATTCTATGGCTCCCAACTACCGTGTTATAGCGGGGTCCCACTGTACTTAGGCTAAAGATCATAAGTTTCAAAATTGTTATTCACATTTTATTTTTTTATTTTTTTTCTTTAAATTCAGACTGGGGATGGGTGGGACATGGACAATCCAGCAGTTTAAAAAAATCAGAAGAGTCCAAAAGGGATGAAAATTCTCACCACAAAATCATTGTATCACGATCCCACCAAGGGCGTGTGGAAAAAGTAGCAAGAGAACTTCTAGGTGAGAAGGCAGAGATTACACCAGCTGGAGGGGCAGGTAAGGAGTAAATAACCAACCTAGATGGTTTTGGAAAATAGGCCAGTCAGTAATTGTCAGGTCTGTTTTATTATGAAGAAAAAAATCAGATACATGTACTTATCCTTTGAATATATTCCCCAATCACATTACGTTAGAAATATTAGCATGTTACCTCGTAAATCTAGCCCTGCTAAAAGATGAAAAACATAATCTTTGGAATAATACGTCCTTCTCCTTTACCATGGCTGCTTGTATTCAGCAGCATCCATCTATCACATCTGTCACCAGGATGCAACAAGAAAACAGCTGGTTAAGGTTAATGCCAGTGAGAAAAACACTGTACATTGACATCACTTCACATCCAGTAGTCCGCTTGGCTTCATGACATCCAATCTTGCTGCATCCGTTGTCAGAGGATATGACATTTAATTTGGCATGGATTAATGAGTGGTCTTCAACAAAACTGAGACATCTGTCTGCCCTTCTGGCTTGAACTTTCCACAACATCTGTAAACCATGTTGAACCGTTTCTGGACAGGACAGGGCGATTGTGCAGCCAACTTGGTCTGATGGGGCCAGGTCACTGACTCTTCCTGTAGCTGTAGAGCTCTACAGACCATGTCACACATTGTGAACAACTGTCCACTGACAAAGTTATCTGATGAATTGCAGGCTTTGTACCTTGGTGGATGATGTTGTTAAATGGCTGGGCACATGATAAATTAATATACAGAACGATAAATAATAAATAAAATAATATACAGAACGATAAATAATAAATAAAATAATATACAGAACGATAAATAATAAATAAAATAATATACAGAACGATCTGTGCTTTAAATGTAATCACTGCACATGATAAATAATAAATAAAATAATATACAGAACAATAAATAATAAATAAAATAACATACAGAACGATAAATAATAAATGATATACAGAACGATAAATAATAAATTAAATAATATACAGAACGATAAATAATAAATGAAATAATATACAGAACGATAAATAATAAATAAAAAAATATACAGAACGATAAATAATAAATGAAATAATATACAGAATCATCTGTGCTTTAAATGTAATCACTGCACATGATAAATAATAAATAAAATAATATACAGAACAATAAATAATAAATAAAATAATATACAGAATGATAAATAATAAATGAAATAATATACAGAATGATCTGTGCTTTAAATGTAATCACTGCACATGATAAATAATAAATAAAATAATATACAGAATGATAAATAATAAATTAAATAATATACAGAACGATAAATAATAAATGAAATAATATATTGTCGCTTAAGTGCTTACTTAAGCATGGTTTATGCACAGCAATATATGACCCACTCACTACCTTTCTCGCAAATAGTCCGCATTGATATGCATGAGATGTATTAATACAGCACTTGCCGGCCAATCGGAACAGACCCAGCTGTCATGTACAGTGTCCTTTGTTCTCAGTTGTTTTGGTTTAGAGCTGATAGCGACAGCGCGCTTAATTCGGTTGGAAAAACTTATTTCGTTTGGAAAAACTCTGTGCACTTTGATTCATTTCAGCAACATATACTTATTCGTACTTGAGATATAATTCCCAGTTTATGTCTTCCTGTTTCGGGATTCAGCTAGTGTTTAATTGCCATTTCATTGGACCATCCGCCATTTTACATTGTTTAGAAACAATGGCGTCACGCTCGTCAAAACAAAGGTCAGTCCCATACGATCTGGACAATCCGTACAACTGGACAACACTTTATTTGAAGCGGAAACTGGAATCTATAGGTATTCAGGTGTCATCTGTTCTCCCGAAGCACGCCTTGCGACAATTATACATCGATAATGCGCCTTCCACGACTTCGCGGCCTGCTGATCATTGTACAGAGACAATCGAGGGACAGTCTACCACCTCACGTTCACCTCAGCGTACGTCCTTTGGAAGAAGCAACATCCCCCATTCCTCAGCCAACTACACGTCGAAGTCGCCGTGGCGCGACAATTGTTCATGCTAATGCGGCAGAGGTTGCTCATGCAGCGGGAACAGCCGTACAATGTAGTATTCCGGAAGTAAGGGCTACATCAAAAATGGCCGACGTTGCCGAAAACCAGTTATCTTCGGACAATATAATAACATCTATCCACTCCATGCAGCGTTCTATCGCTGACTTAACAAATTCGCTTACCACCATTATGGCACGACAGCAGACGCCTTCTTCGGAGGTTTCCTTCAGCGACTCCGCACATTTCACGACATTGCCAGCAGCCCAGCCTGTGACTGCGCTCGATCAGCTGATGCAATCCCACGGAGTTTCGCCAGAAATACTACCAGCCATCGACGTAGTGTCCGAAAGCCAGAGAAAACAGATTCTCGAGGGTAAGCACGTCAATCTTGCTACTCTTTTGATACCCCACTTTGAACTGGATATATCAAATCCGGACGACAAGGCCGCGAAGTATGATCCTAGATTACTTAAGCATCTCAGTCTAAGTGAGTTTATAACGGCTTTCGGGAAATATAAACGTATCATCTGTTCAGTTTACCCCAACAGACGACACGAATTGGATATGTACGAGGCCGACATTATAAAAATTTCAAATGTGTATGGGGACATTTTCTATGACTACCATAATGTCTACTCCAGTCAAGCTGCTATTGCACTTCGTGACTACAAACTAAGACAACTGGGCTATTAGGGATCAGGCAACTCTTCAGCTGTTGATTGGCGGCCGAAAAACAAAGTCGTGTAACATCTACAATTCTGTCGCTCACAATACCGATTTTTGTCCACAAACAACGCTCACTGCAATGCCCATGGTGAATCTTGGCAACAGGGGAAAAACAGATATTGACAAGTACGGTCGGCCTAGACAGATGATGGATGGGAAAGAACTTTGTAATAATTTTAATTCCATACGCGGTTGCCATCGTACTAATTGCCAGATCTTGCATACCTGCCATCAATGCAGGGCCAATTTGCATGTGGCAACTGCATGCCCAAACAATACACAAAAAGTTTTTCTTAGCACTGGTACACGCAATATCAATGCCCCTAGTAAATCAGCACCAGATAAGATGAAACAAATCTGACAGACCGTCACGCCATATGCTTCCACTCCCATTGATATTAAACGATTGCAACATTAACTACTTCATCATCCAGATCAGAACTTCGTCCGATATTTATCTTCCGGTCTGAAACACGGTTTCGACACTTATGGTGAAAACAACTAGCTTGCCTACAAAAGAGTGCAAGAACTTGCTTTCTGCATGTAAACAACCATATATTGTGGATCAGTTATTGGCAAAGGTATGTGCCAAAGGTTTCATGCATGGCCCTTTTCCATCTCCACCATATCAAGAATATAGAGTCAGTCCTATCGGCATCGCAGAGGGGAAATATTCAAAAAAAGAAGAGACTTATCATTGACCTGTCCTCCCCCCATGGCAATAATGTGCATATCATCGACAAGGATAGATGCTCCCTAAGCTACGTAAAAATTGATGATGCTATTAGAATTATTCGGAGTTTGGGTCAGGGAGCAATCATGTGTAAAAACTGATATTTCAGACGCTTTCAAACAGATTCCCATTGCACCTTCCCATTGGCACTTGTTCTGTGTAAAATGGAGAGGAAATTATTATGTTTGTGTTCGCCTCCCTTTTGGATCACGTTCAAGTCCACAATTATTTGATACTTTGTCTCAAGCGATTTGTTGGATAGCAAAGCATAATTATGGTATTGACAATATCTTGCACCTCCTTGACGATTTTTCTTACAATAGATCCTCCTTCTGCATGTGGCGAGAGGACGATGGCTTTGTTGACTCTCATTTTCAACAGATTGAAGATTTCTACAGCTTCAAGCAAGACCATTAGCCCCTGTACAGTTATAGAATATTTGGGAATAATTCTAGACTCTGAGCAAATGCAAGCACGTTTACCACATACTAAAGTGTAGCGCATTGTAAACTACATTAATCAATTTCTTAACAAACGCAGTGTCTGCAAGCGAGAATTGCTCCAGTTACTGGGCCATTTTAATTTTGCTACTCGTGTTATCCTACCTTGGCGTGCGTTTGTATCATATCTCATACGACTGTCTACCAAAGTTAGGGAACTAGATCATTATATTCACTTGGATGCAAATTGCAGAGAAGAGCTATACATGTGGCACCATTAGCGTCATGGAATGGGGTTTCTGTGTTTCTTGACAATCAGTCCACTACAGCAGATGATTTTGAATTGTGCACTGATGCTTCATCCAAAGTAGGGTATGGTGGTTATTTCAAAACTCACTGGTTTGCAGCTGCATGGTCGGATGATCTTCAAATGATTTTTTCTGTGGAGGATGATTTCTCTATGGCCTTCAGAGACTTGTATCCTATTGTTGTGGCTGCCATTATATGGGGTGCAGAATGGACAGGCAAACGCATAATATTTACATGTGATAATATGGCCACAGTGAATATACTTCAAAAGGGGAGATCAAAATGTATGCATATAATGAAATTAATGCGTAAACTTACATGGTGTGCTGCTACTTGTAACTTTCATATTTCTGCCAAACACATTCCGGGAATTGTCAATACTAAAGCTGATGCCTTGCCCCGCCTTCAAATTTCAGAATTTTCATGCACTGGCTCCGGATGCAGATCGACAACCCTGCAAATGCCCCCTACCCTCGGAGGTCTTATGGACCTGGATGAAGAGGTAAACTTGTTATGGAACCAGGCTTTAGCCCTGCGACACATATCGCCTACAACTCGGCATTCAATGTGTTTAGGAACTTCATGCTGATGTGTGGCTTTGCCTCGCACATGCAACTATTGCCAGATATTACGGAGAACACCTTAATATACTTCGTTACACATTGTGCAAGAGCCCTCAACTTGAAGCATTCTACAATAAAATTATACTTATGTGGCATTAGGTTCAAGTACATGCAGGCTGGTGTTCAATCACCATTCACGACAGACAAAAATAATATGCCACGTCTTGCCACCATCCTAAAGGCCATCAAAAAAACCCAAGGTACATCGGCAAAACTAAGGAAGCCTATTACATACAATATTCTGACAAGCATTTGTACTGTGTTGCGAGGAGGAGTGTTTGACGCACACACAGATTTGTTGTTGTTGACTATCTGCATATTTCTTCGGATTTCTCAGATGTGGGGGAATTCACTATTAGGGATTTCTTCAGCTACTTCAGCAGCAGCTGCCCATCTGGAAGATCATATGATTAAAGTTCTCGGCCGGTGGTCTTCAAATTGTTACTCTAGATACATTCGCACACCCCGGGTACTATTAGGTCAGCGCAGAGGGCCATGGCAATGGATGCGGATAGTACTACACATTGATCAGGATCATGCTGCATTCAACAGAGATCATGTTTTTGGATCTAGTTCAACGCTACTGTACCAGGGAAGTATTTCCTGGGGTTCCAGTTTCCATAGTCGTGCATTGTGTTTCTATATTCATTGTGTTCGGAGTTTCTGCACGCGTGTGATACCAGTGTTATTTGTGTGGCACTTGTGCCTATCAATTGTGTGGTGTGATATAGTCGTGCATTGTGTTTCTATATTCATTGTGTTCGGAGTGTCTGCACGCGTGTGCTACCAGTGTTATTTGTGTGGCACTTGTGCCTATCAATTGTGTGGTGTGATACCAGTGTTATTTGGATGTCACTTGTGCATGTCCGTTAGATGGGAGTTCTGCACACGTGTGTTGCTAGTGTTCTTCGTGTGGCACTTGTGCATTTCCATCATTTCATAGCCATACATGCATTCAGTGGTTTATTCCTGGAAATTCTCAGGTTATTCTTCTCACCAATTTCATGGATGTGATCATCTAGCTTCTCTCCGAATTGGATGGAATAACTTCGTCATTCTCATTCTCAAGTTTATCTTTGCTGTATTCCAAGATGTACTCGACACCACTCTGGGACATTCTGGACTTTGGATCATAGTTCATTGACTTTTCTATATGCAGGTGTACGTTTTTTTACATTATATGCTGATTGTGTAAAACATATATATATATATAATTTTTTTTTTCTTTTCATGAAACACTGAAGGCTTCCCCACTATTTACATTCTTGGGGGACAACATCTGCTGCGCATATGTTTTCTTTGGGCATTCACTTCATTCCATTTCGTTATTCACCCAAGAATCTAATGTCAGCACTATATGGTGTATTCATACTAAACCATTGAGTGAAGTCCACACAGCTGCCGCTGTCATCCCAACCTACGTTGGACAGCCCAGTCTTCGCTGGGCTCCTTCAGTTTCCGCTGAAGGAACTTTACTCAAGGGTTATCCATAACATTCTGTCAGGGAGTTTCACAGACCAACTGTGACTTCTGTACAACCACGTTGTGCCATTCAGTAGCTACTGAATCACTCACTGACAGAATGAACCAAAACGGCTACATAAGTAGCAGCAGATAGTCCTCCTAGCCAAAGAGTATAATTATCAATAAAAACTTAACTGAACATGTGTTTTGTTGTGTATAAATTGTTGCTTAAGTGCTTACTTAAGCATGGTTTATGCACAGCAATATATGACCCACTCACTACCTTTCTCGCAAATAGTCCGCATTGATATGCATGAGATGTATTAATACAGCACTTGCCGGCCAATCGGAACAGACCCAGCTGTCATGTACAGTGTCCTTTGTTCTCAGTTGTTTTGGTTTAGAGCTGATAGCGACAGCGCGCTTAATTCGGTTGGAAAAACCCGCCGCCATCCCCACCTCAACGCCTACAGTGTTCCATGGACAAGGGAATGTCTGCTGCTGCATGTTGCTTACCCTAAAAGGGCATTCACTTCATTCCATTTCGTTATTCACCCAAGAATCTAATGTCAGCACTATATGGTGTATTCATACTAAACCATTGAGTGAAGTCCACACAGCTGCCGCTGTCATCCCAACCTACGTTGGACAGCCCAGTCTTCGCTGGGCTCCTTCAGTTTCCGCTGAAGGAACTTTACTCAAGGGTTATCCATAACATTCTGTCAGGGAGTTTCACAGACCAACTGTGACTTCTGTACAACCACGTTGTGCCATTCAGTAGCTACTGAATCACTCACTGACAGAATGAACCAAAACGGCTACATAAGTAGCAGCAGATAGTCCTCCTAGCCAAAGAGTATAATTATCAGTAAAAACTTAACTGAACATGTGTTTTGTTGTGTATAAACAGAATGATCTGTGCTTTAAATGTAATCACTGTACATGATAAATAATAAATAAAATACTATACAGAACAATAAATAATAAATAAAATAATATACAGAACAATAAATAATAATAAAATAATATACAGAATGATAAATAATAAATAAAATAATATACAGAATGATCTGTGCTTTAAATGTAATCACTGCACATGATAAATAATAAATAAAATAATATACAGAATGATAAATAATAAATAAAATAATATACAGAACGATAAATAATAAATAAAATAATATACAGAACGATAAATAAAAAGTAAAATAATATACAGAACGATAAATAATAAATAAAATATCATACAGAATGATAAATAATAATGAAATAATATACAGAATCATCTGTGCTTTAAATGTAATCACTGCACATGATAAATAATAAATAATATACAGAATGATAAATAATAGATCAAATAATATACAGAATGATAAATAATAAATGAAATAATATACAGAATGATCTATGCTTTAAATGTAATCACTGCACACGATAAATAATAAATAAAATACTATACAGAACAATAAATAATAAATAAAATAATATACAGAACGATAAATAATAAACAAAATAATATACAGAATGATCTGTGCTTTAAATGTAATCACTGTACATGATAAAAAATAAATAAAATAATATACAAAACAATAAATAATAATAAAATAATATACAGAATGATAAATAATAAATAAAATAATATACAGAATCATCTGTGCTTTAAATGTAATCACTGCACATGATAAATAAAATAATATACAGAACGATAAATAATAAATGAAATAATATGCAGAACAATAAATAATAAATAATATACAGAACAATAAATAAAAAATAAAATAACATACAGAATGATCTGTGCTTTAATTGTAATCACTGCACATGATAAATAATAAATAAATATACAGAACGATAAATAATAAAAAATATACAGAATGATCTGTGCTTTAAATGTAATCACTGCATATGATAAATAATAAATAAAATAATATACAGAATGATAAATAATAAATAAAATAATATACAGATTGATAAATAATGAATAAAATAATATACAGAACGATAAATAAAAAGTAAAATAATATACAGAATGATAAATAATAAATAAAATAACATACAGAATGATAAATAATAATGAAATAATATACAGAATCATCTGTGCTTTAAATGTAATCACTGCACATGATAAATAAAAAATAATATACAGAACAATAAATAATAAATAAAATACTATACAGAACAATAAATAATCAATAAAATAATATACAGAACGATAAATAATAAATAAAATAACATACTGAATGATAAATAATAAATGAAATAATATACAGAATCATCTGTGCTTTAAATGTAATCACTGCACATGATAAATAATAATAAAATACTATACAGAACAATAAATAATAAATAAAATAATATCCAGAACGATAAATAAAATAACATACATAATGATCTGTGCTTTAAATGTAATCACTGCACATGATAAATAATAAATAATTTACAGAATGATAAATAATAAATAAAATAATATACAGAACGATAAATAATAAATAAAATAATATACAGAATGATCTGTGCTTGAAATGTAATCACTGCACATGATAAATAATAAATAAAATACTATACAGAACAATAAATAATAAATAAAATAATATACAGAACAATAAATAATAAATAAAATAATATACAGAACGATAAATAATAAATAAAATAATATACAGAATGATCTGTGCTTTAAATGTAATCACTGCACATGATAAATAATAAATAAAATAATATACAGAATGATAAATAATAAATAAAATAATATACAGAACGATAAATAATAAATAAAATAATATACAGAACGATAAATAATAAATAAAATAATATACAGAACGATAAATAATAAATAAAATAACATACAGAATGATAAATAATAATGAAATAATATACAGAATCATCTGTGCTTTAAATGTAATCACTGCACATGATAAATAATAAATAATATACAGAATGATAAATAATAAATAAAATAATATACAGAATGATCAATAATAAATGAAATAATATGCAGAATGATCTGTGCTTTAAATGTAATCACTGCACATGATAAATAATAAATAAAATAATATACAGAACAATAAATAATAAAGAAAATAATATACAGAACAATAAATAATAAATAAAATACTATACAGAACAATAAATAATCAATAAAATAATATACAGAACGATAAATAATAAATAAAATAACATACTGAATGATAAATAATAAATGAAATAATATACAGAATCATCTGTGCTTTAAATGTAATCACTGCACATGATAAATAATAATAAAATACTATACAGAACAATAAATAATAAATAAAATAATATACAGAACGATAAATAATAAATAAAATAACATACATAATGATCTGTGCTTTAAATGTAATCACTGCACATGATAAATAATAAATAATATACAGAATGATAAATAATAAATAAAATAATATACAGAACGATAAATAATAAATAAAATAATATACAGAATGATCTGTGCTTTAAATGTAATCACTGCACATGATAAATAATAAATAAAATACTATACAGAACAATAAATAATAAATAAAATAATATACAGAACAATAAATAATAAATAAAATAATATACAGAACGATAAATAATAAATAAAATAATATACAGAATGATCTGTGCTTTAAATGTAATCACTGCACATGATAAATAATAAATAAAATAATATACAGAATGATAAATAATAAATAAAATAATATACAGAACGATAAATAATAAATAAAATAATATACAGAACGATAAATAAAAAGTAAAATAATATACAGAACGATAAATAATAAATAAAATAACATACAGAATGATAAATAATAATGAAATAATATACAGAATCATCTGTGCTTTAAATGTAATCACTGCACATGATAAATAATAAATAAATAGAGGATATTTGCTTGAAACGAGTGAATAACGGATATATTTCATCGAGTGGATGAAAAACTCAGTATTTTCATGAGTGGCGAAGCCACGAGTGAAAATACTAGAGTTTTTTTATCCAAGAGATGAAATGTATCCGTTATTCACTCGTTTCAAGCAAATATTCTTTTTATTTTATGCTCACATAAATTTATATAGAAAATTAAAGGGAGTTAAGTATGTTCTGACCCAAAAATGTAGTTCCTGTAGTGAAAAAAATTGTTATTTTTTCACTGTTATTTTTTCACTTGTTATTTTTTCACTGCAGTGAAATATCAATATTATTTTAACTAGAAAATCAAGTAATTCACTGCTGAGCATAAAATAAAATGCTATACAGAACAAGAAATAATAAATAAAATAATATATAGAACGATAAATAATAAATAAAATAATATACAGAACTATAAATAATAAATAAAATAATATACAGAACGATAAATAATAAAAAGAATAATATACAGAATGATCTGTGCTTTAAATGTAATCACTGTACATGATAAATAATAAATAAAATAATATACAGAACAATAAATAATAATAAAATAATATACAGAATGATAAATAATAATAAAATAATATACAGAATCATCTGTGCTTTAAATGTAATCACTGCACATGATAAATAAAAAAATATACAGAACGATAAATAATAAATGAAATAATATACAGAACAATAAATAATAAATAATATACAGAACGATAAATAATAAATAAAATAACATACAGAATGATCTGTGCTTTAATTGTAATCACTGCACATGATAAATAATAAATAAATATACAGAACAATAAATAATAAATAAAATAGTACACAGAATGATAAATAATAAATAAAATAATATACAGAATGATAAATAATAAATAATATACAGAACTATAAATAATAAATAAAATAATATACAGAATGATAAATAATAAAAAGAATAATATACAGAATGATCTGTGCTTTAAATGTAATCACTGTACATGATAAATAATAAATAAAATAATATACAGAACGATAAATAATAAATAAAATAATATACAGAACGATAAATAATAAATAAAATAATATACAGAATCATCTGTGCTTTAAATGTAATCACTGCACATGATAAATAATAAATAAAACAATATACACAATGATCTGTGCTTTAAATGTAATCAGTTTTCACTGAAGCTTCAGCAAAAAAATTCTAGGTACATTTTAAAACAAATTAGCCATTGTTTGGTCTATTGTAGTCATTCCAGTTCCTGTCTTCAAAAGTTGGTCGATTGTAGCTAATCCAGTTGCAGCACTCATGCCAGATGTCAGCATAAATGGATTCTGATATAACAATGCACTGTTAAGATGGATTGTCAATATGAACAACGAATTTATTTATGTACCAATATATGGATTCCAGTGTATTTTATATCCAATTTCGAGGCTTCATTCATGGTGCATTTTGAATTTCTCCACACTAAACCCAATACTGTATATACAAGTTTAAACACTTCTTCATGTTATTTTTCATAGTTTAGAAAAATATAGATATTTTTGTGTATGAGATAATACATGTATAAAAAATTTCAGGAAGTAATGCAAGATCATCTTATGTTAAAATTCATACATGATCTCTTCCCCAAAATAAATAAGTGAACTTTTTACACGTTATTTTTCACACGTTTAAGAAGAAATACATGCATATGAAAATGTCTGTAGCCAGGCTACAATTGTGTTAACGAAGCATGCTATAGCAAGATCACGCTGTACATGTTTTATCGTATGCAAGATCTACGTGTATGAATCATGCATATGATTGTTTGAGTTTCTTATCGCTTGGGAGACTGTATTTGTGACCCAGTTTTAAAAAAACTTGGAAAATAAGCTAATGTTTTCCAAATATTGGAAGATTTGTGTTACTAGTGAGACCTATGCACTCTGGATAGGAATTTGATCCAACTTGATACTAAGGTCTGTGGTTGGATATGAGTGAGATTCATGTCTATTAATGATATAACGTTGCATTTGATTGGTTGAGCTTGTATAAACTGGCAACAAGATTTCTGATTAGATGTTGTCAGATGTGTTACATTGTCTCATGTTAGCAAAATGTTGAAAAACTTTGATTATAAGATTGATCTGTGCATATTAATATGGTAATCATGTATCAAATTGAATAAGCTTGACTGTCAGATGGGTTATCTAATATATGAAATCTGTGTTTATTAACACATTAACCCCTGGAGGTTTTTGCTGTTTTCACATGAAATGCGAGTAGAAAACATGCTTCCAAGCAATATTCCATTAGACCAATGCCTAGTTATGCTAAAAAAAGTGTTTTTCATTGGTTAGTTTGCTGGCGCATGAGCAGAAGGTGAAAAGTTGGATCTTTTATTTAAAACATTTTACTTAACAGACCCATAATTTTCATATGGAGAAGACTCTTTGTTCAAAATGTCCAACTTTTTGCATGGGTTCACCTGTCTGGATGCACTTCAGACCAGTCTGCCATAGATATGAGGCCTTAAAGTCTAAAATCTGGACACAAAATCGTAGCCATGGACAAATTTGGGAAGGAAAATTACAGGAACCAAAAAAAATAGGTTTTTCCCTCAGTATTTTGTAGTGCAATTAAAATGTCCAGATTATTTGGTATCATTGTAGAGCTAAATCTGTCTACCTTTCTTTAATACCACCCATAGGGACCCCGAGTGGCAGAGTGGTCTAAAGCGCTGTCCGTTACGGATCACTGCCATCTCACCTCTGTCTGAGTGGGTTCAACTCTCGGATTCAGCCAATGTGGGTTTGTGAGAAGCATGCCAGTAGCTTCTCTTGGGTCGGTGGTTCTTTCCAGGGTTTTCTTTGTTCTTCCTACACCATTAATACTGACTGCCATGTATAGCCTATCTTGTGCTGAAAAATGGCTTTAAACCATAAAAACAAACAAATAAGTACCACCCACTTTAGTGTATCATGCATGACCTTGATGCTACAGACCTTGGAATTAGGCCACTACCTCATGCCCCGTAAATTCAGCGCTAGGGGTTAATGTGTTAAGGAGTTGCCTTATATCTGATATGCTGAATTTGTTACCTCTCTGGATTTTGAGACTAAATTTCTCATATTATTGTTGTTAAACTTGATAAATGAGTTTATATTATCAAAATATTGGATGACTTATATAATGAGCAAGAGACTATCTTTAGACTGTATATAATTTGTCTTCATCATGGATAACATTATTTATGAATAAAAAATTATGTATATTATTTATGTCTTTAGCTTTGACTTCATTTATGAGAAAGAGACTGTATTTTTTTGTTGTCTTTATTGTTGATGACTTCATTCATGAGCAAGAGACTGTATATTGTTTGTCTTTAGTTTTGATGATTTCATTCATAAGCAAAAAGTTATGTATATTATTTATGTCTTTAGCTTTGACTTCATTTATGAGCAAGAGACTGTATCTTATTTTTGTCTTTATTGTTGATGACTTCATTCATGAGCAAAAGGCTATGCATTTTTTTTTATTTCTTTCTGCTTAGAAGCTATGTTTATCAAGATATTGTAAAATAAGTGAAATCAACATGATATAACGTTTGGGATATAGTTTAGATAGGATGTGTTCTTACAGTACTGCATAAGCATGCTTAGTGAAATTGACAACTGTTAAGTTCAGTATAAATTACATGAATAAAACATTCATAATTTAAGGATTGAGAACTTTCAGTTCAAATTATTTGTATTCTGAACATGCTTGAGCATCCTTTGGTAATATGCTTTTTTAAGTTCCAAAATCACGTGTTTGGGCCCTCACAATTCATTATGATAGAACATATTTTTGTAAAGTCTGATTCAGAACTTAGTGTGTTTAGTAAAGAGTTTTACTTGATGAATAAAACACAAGTACCCATCTGCGATAAAAGAATAGGGGAGGCAACTCCTGTGTTCACTAACTATCACAATGACAGAGAAGATAGGGGTGCACTATAGTCAGTATTTTAACTGATCTTGCTTTGATGAAATAAACAAATTGTCAAAGTTTCAAAAGTTGCAATAACCAATATAACTAATTCAGAATTTACATTACTGTAAAGTACTAAATTTCCCAACTAACAAAACAAGACTGATTTTCAAAATTGATAAATACAGATGTAATTGCTATGTTATTAAGTGTTGTTATGACATTAGATCGATATAATTAAAGTATAATTAAAGTTTCAAGAATTCATATGTGAAGTTTTAGTGCCTCACTGTTAAACATGCTGGACTTTCAACCGATCAGATCAGTCCATATACATGATGGACTTTCAACTGATCAGATCAGTCCATATACATGCTGGACTTTCAACTGATCAGATCAGGCCATATACATGCTGGACTTTCAGCTGATCAGATCAGTCCATATAAACTGCCATGGTGTGTCCTTGGCAACTTAATTATTTCCATTTGCAACAACACTAAATAATCTACTTGTTGTATTCTTGTGCCATATAACACCAGACCAAACCAGCTAGCTTTTGCAGTTAATAAATTCAACATTCAAATCCATACAAATTATATTCATTGATCTTTATTGATTTTATTTCTTCAGGATACAAAACGTTGGAAGTCATCATGGGAAACTCAGATGCCTATGTACACATTACATTAATCAAAAAGTGGGATATTTGTGCTGGCAATGCCATTATCAGCTCACTTGATGGCAAGATGACAACATTAAAGGGAGAGCCCATTAACTACTCATTTGATTCCAACCCCAAGAATGAAGATGGACTACTCACAACTCTTTACAACCATGACTTTTACCTTAAGAGATTAGCTCCAGCTGCAGACGAACATAAGAAGAGTAGCTACCACTAATTTGTCATTCCTGTTTTTTTTATTTTTTAAAATTTGTGTTCTAAATAGATTACAGGGTTTCTGTTAACCATGACCATGGTTTATAGATTTCAGATTTGTATTCATTTTCTTCAAATCATCCTGGATTCAGTCAAAATTATTGCATCCTTAGTTTTCATAACTGTACACTGTATCAGTAACTGACAAAAACTATGATATTTGGAGGTTTATATATTGCTAGTCAAAATTCACACTGTGCAATAACAATATAATTTTCTACAGGTTTTACATTGAACTTAAGTTTTAACAGATTAGGCTCTTCTACTAAAACTAATAAAAGAGATTTTGTGTATACTGAAAATCAACATTTCCATGAGTTCAGGATACATGTACTAGACTGCAGGTCAACATTTCCATGAGTTCAGGATACATGTAATCGACTGCAGGTCAACATTTCCTTGAGTTCAGGATATGTATCACTTGTAGGCTTGTCTGGATTCGTTGCTCAACAAAGTAGTCGAACCAACTGTAGCTAGATAAGGATCAAAAGCCAGACTATTTCAAAAGCTAAAATCTAAATTAACACTGACTATCAATAGCCAGACTATTTCAAAGGCTAAAATCTAAATTAACACTGACTATCAAAAGCCATACTATTTCAAAGGCTAAAATCTAAATTAACACTGACTATCAAAAGCCAGACTATTTCAAAGGCTAAAATCTAAATTAACACTGACTATCAATAGCCAGACTATTTCAAAGGCTAAAATCTAAATTAACACTGACTATCAATAGCCAGACTATTTCAAAGGCTAAAATCTAAATTAACACTGACTATCAAAAGCCACACTATTTCAAAGGCTAAAATCTAAATTAACACTTACTATCAAAAGCCAGACTATTTCAAAGGCTAAAATCTAAATTAACACTGACTATCAATAGCCAGACTATTTCAAAGGCTAAAATCTAAATTAACACTATCAATAGCCAGACTATTTCAAAGGCTAAAATCTAAATTAACACTGACTATCAATAGCCAGACTATTTCAAAGGCTAAAATCTAAATTAACACTGACTATCAAAAGCCAGACTATTTGAAAGGCTAAAATCAAAATTAACACTGACTATCAATAGCCAGACTATTTCAAAGGCTAAAATCTAAATTAACACTGACTATCAATAGCCAGACTATTTCAGAGGCTAAAATCTAAATTAACACTGACTATCAAAAGCCAGACTATTTCAAAGGCTAAAATCTAAATTAACACTTGACTATCAAAAGCCAGACTATTTCAATGGCTAAAATCTAAATTAACACTTACTATCAAAAGCCAGACTATTTCAAAGGCTAAAATCTAAATTAACACTGACTATCAAAAGCCAGACTATTTCAAAGGCTAAAATCTAAATTAACACTGACTATCAAAAGCCAGACTATTTCAAAGGCTAAAATCTAAATTAACACTGACTATCAATAGCCAGACTATTTGAAAGGCTAAAATCTAAATTAACACTGACTATCAAAAGCCAGACTATTTGAAAGGCTAAAATCTAAATTAACACTGACTATCAAAAGCCAGACTATTTCAAAGGCTAAAATCTAAATTAACACTGACTATCAATAGCCAGACTATTTCAAAGGCTAAAATCTAAATTAACACTGACTATCAAAAGCCAGACTATTTCAAAGGCTAAAATCTAAATTAACACTGACTATCAAAAGCCAGACTATTTCAAAGGCTAAAATCTAAATTAACACTGACTATCAAAAGCCAGACTATTTCAAAGGCTAAAATCTAAATTAACACTGACTATCAATAGCCAGACTATTTCAAAGGCTAAAATCTAAATTAACACTGACTATCAAAAGCCAGACTATTTGAAAGGCTAAAATCTAAATTAACACTGACTATCAAAAGCCAGACTATTTCAAAGGCTAAAATCTAAATTAACACTATCAATAGCCAGACTATTTCAAAGGCTAAAATCTAAATTAACACTGACTATCAATAGCCAGACTATTTGAAAGGCTAAAATCTAAATTAACACTGACTATCAAAAGCCAGACTATTTGAAAGGCTAAAATCTAAATTAACACTGACTATCAAAAGCCAGACTATTTCAAAGGCTAAAATCTAAATTAACACTGACTATCAATAGCCAGACTATTTCAAAGGCTAAAATCTAAATTAACACTGACTATCAATAGCCAGACTATTTGAAAGGCTAAAATCTAAATTAACACTGACTATCAAAAGCCAGACTATTTCAAAGGCTAAAATCTAAATTAACACTGACTATCAAAAGCCAGACTATTTCAAAGGCTAAAATCTAAATTAACACTGACTATCAATAGCCAGACTATTTCAAAGGCTAAAATCTAAATTAACACTGACTATCAAAAGCCAGACTATTTCAAAGGCTAAAATCTAAATTAACACTTGACTATCAAAAGCCAGACTATTTCAATGGCTAAAATCTAAATTAACACTGACTATCAATAGCCAGACTATTTCAAAGGCTAAAATCTAAATTAACACTGACTATCAAAAGCCAGACTATTTCAAAGGCTAAAATCTAAATTAACACTGACTATCAAAAGCCAGACTATTTCAAAGGCTAAAATCTATATTAACACTGAGTATCAAAAGCCAGACTATTTCAAAGGCTAAAATCTAAATTAACACTGACTATCAAAAGCCAGACTATTTCAAAGGCTAAAATCTAAATTAACACTGACTATCAAAAGCCAGACTATTTCAAAGGCTAAAATCTAAATTAACACTGACTATCAAAAGCCAGACTATTTCAAAGGCTAAAATCTAAATTAACACTGACTATCAAAAGCCAGACTATTTCAAAGGCTAAAATCTAAATTAACACTGACTATCAAAAGCCAGACTATTTCAAAGGCTAAAATCTAAATTAACACTGACTATCAATTGCCAGACTATTTCAAAGGCTAAAATCTAAATTAACACTGACTATCAAAAGCCAGACTATTTCAAAGGCTAAAATCTAAATTAACACTGACTATCAATAGCCAGACTATTTCAAAGGCTAAAATCTAAATTAACACTGACTATCAATAGCCAGACTATTTCAAAGGCTAAAATCTAAATTAACACTATCAATAGCCAGACTATTTCAAAGGCTAAAATCTAAATTAACACTGACTATCAAAAGCCAGACTATTTGAAAGGCTAAAATCTAAATTAACACTGACTATCAAAAGCCAGACTATTTCAAAGGCTAAAATCTAAATTAACACTGACTATCAAAAGCCAGACTATTTCAAAGGCTAAAATCTGAATTAACACTGACTATCAATAGCCAGACTATTTCAAAGGCTAAAATCTAAATTAACACTGACTATCAAAAGCCAGACTATTTCAAAGGCTAAAATCTAAATTAACACTGACTATCAATAGCCAGATTTCAAAGGCTAAAATCTAAATTAACACTTGACTATCAAAAGCCAGACTACTTGAAAGGCTAAAATCTAAATTAACACTGACTATCAAAAGCCAGACTATTTGAAAGGCTAAAATCTAAATTAACACTGACTATCAATAGCCAGATTTCAAAGGCTAAAATCTAAATTAACACTGACTATCAATAGCCAGACTATTTCAAAGGCTAAAATCTAAATTAACACTGACTATCAAAAGCCAGACTATTTCAAAGGCTAAAATCTAAATTAACACTGACTATCAATAGCCAGACTATTTCAAAGGCTAAAATCTAAATTAACACTGACTATCAATAGCCAGACTATTTCAAAGGCTAAAATCTAAATTAACACTTGACTATCAAAAGCCAGACTATTTCAAAGGCTATAATCTAAATTAACACTGACTATCAAAAGCCAGACTATTTCAAAGGCTAAAATCTAAATTAACACTGACTATCAAAAGCCAGACTATTTCAAAGGCTAAAATCTAAATTAACACTGACTATCAATAGCCAGACTATTTCAAAGGCTAAAATCTAAATTAACACTGACTATCAAAAGCCAGACTATTTGAAAGGCTAAAATCTAAATTAACACTGACTATCAAAAGCCAGACTATTTCAAAGGCTAAAATCTAAATTAACACTGACTATCAATAGCCAGACTATTTCAAAGGCTAAAATCTAAATTAACACTGACTATCAAAAGCCAGACTATTTCAAAGGCTAAAATCTAAATTAACACTGACTATCAAAAGCCAGACTATTTCAAAGGCTAAAATCTAAATTAACACTGACTATCAAAAGCCAGACTATTTCAAAGGCTAAAATCTAAATTAACACTGACTATCAATAGCCAGACTATTTCAAAGGCTAAAATCTAAATTAACACTGACTATCAAAAGCCAGACTATTTGAAAGGCTAAAATCTAAATTAACACTGACTATCAAAAGCCAGACTATTTCAAAGGCTAAAATCTAAATTAACACTATCAATAGCCAGACTATTTCAAAGGCTAAAATCTAAATTAACACTGACTATCAATAGCCAGACTATTTGAAAGGCTGAAATCTAAATTAACACTGACTATCAAAAGCCAGACTATTTGAAAGGCTAAAATCTAAATTAACACTGACTATCAAAAGCCAGACTATTTCAAAGGCTAAAATCTAAATTAACACTGACTATCAATAGCCAGACTATTTCAAAGGCTAAAATCTAAATTAACACTGACTATCAATAGCCAGACTATTTGAAAGGCTAAAATCTAAATTAACACTGACTATCAAAAGCCAGACTATTTCAAAGGCTAAAATCTAAATTAACACTGACTATCAAAAGCCAGACTATTTCAAAGGCTAAAATCTAAATTAACACTGACTATCAATAGCCAGACTATTTCAAAGGCTAAAATCTAAATTAACACTGACTATCAAAAGCCAGACTATTTCAAAGGCTAAAATCTAAATTAACACTTGACTATCAAAAGCCAGACTATTTCAATGGCTAAAATCTAAATTAACACTGACTATCAATAGCCAGACTATTTCAAAGGCTAAAATCTAAATTAACACTGACTATCAAAAGCCAGACTATTTCAAAGGCTAAAATCTAAATTAACACTGACTATCAAAAGCCAGACTATTTCAAAGGCTAAAATCTATATTAACACTGAGTATCAAAAGCCAGACTATTTCAAAGGCTAAAATCTAAATTAACACTGACTATCAAAAGCCAGACTATTTCAAAGGCTAAAATCTAAATTAACACTGACTATCAAAAGCCAGACTATTTCAAAGGCTAAAATCTAAATTAACACTGACTATCAAAAGCCAGACTATTTCAAAGGCTAAAATCTAAATTAACACTGACTATCAAAAGCCAGACTATTTCAAAGGCTAAAATCTAAATTAACACTGACTATCAATTGCCAGACTATTTCAAAGGCTAAAATCTAAATTAACACTGACTATCAAAAGCCAGACTATTTCAAAGGCTAAAATCTAAATTAACACTGACTATCAATAGCCAGACTATTTCAAAGGCTAAAATCTAAATTAACACTGACTATCAATAGCCAGACTATTTCAAAGGCTAAAATCTAAATTAACACTATCAATAGCCAGACTATTTCAAAGGCTAAAATCTAAATTAACACTGACTATCAAAAGCCAGACTATTTGAAAGGCTAAAATCTAAATTAACACTGACTATCAAAAGCCAGACTATTTCAAAGGCTAAAATCTAAATTAACACTGACTATCAAAAGCCAGACTATTTCAAAGGCTAAAATCTGAATTAACACTGACTATCAATAGCCAGACTATTTCAAAGGCTAAAATCTAAATTAACACTGACTATCAAAAGCCAGACTATTTCAAAGGCTAAAATCTAAATTAACACTGACTATCAATAGCCAGATTTCAAAGGCTAAAATCTAAATTAACACTTGACTATCAAAAGCCAGACTACTTGAAAGGCTAAAATCTAAATTAACACTGACTATCAAAAGCCAGACTATTTGAAAGGCTAAAATCTAAATTAACACTGACTATCAATAGCCAGATTTCAAAGGCTAAAATCTAAATTAACACTGACTATCAATAGCCAGACTATTTCAAAGGCTAAAATCTAAATTAACACTGACTATCAAAAGCCAGACTATTTCAAAGGCTAAAATCTAAATTAACACTGACTATCAATAGCCAGACTATTTCAAAGGCTAAAATCTAAATTAACACTGACTATCAATAGCCAGACTATTTCAAAGGCTAAAATCTAAATTAACACTTGACTATCAAAAGCCAGACTATTTCAAAGGCTAAAATCTAAATTAACACTGACTATCAAAAGCCAGACTATTTCAAAGGCTAAAATCTAAATTAACACTGACTATCAAAAGCCAGACTATTTCAAAGGCTAAAATCTAAATTAACACTGACTATCAATAGCCAGACTATTTCAAAGGCTAAAATCTAAATTAACACTGACTATCAATAGCCAGACTATTTCAAAGGCTAAAATCTAAATTAACACTGACTATCAAAAGCCAGACTATTTCAAAGGCTAAAATCTAAATTAACACTGACTATCAATAGCCAGATTTCAAAGGCTAAAATCTAAATTAACACTGACTATCAATAGCCAGACTATTTCAAAAGCTAAAATCTAAATTAACACTATCAATAGCCAGACTATTTCAAAGGCTAAAATCTAAATTAACACTGACTATCAATAGCCAGACTATTTCAAAGGCTAAAATCTAAATTAACACTGACTATCAATAGCCAGACTATTTCAAGGCTAAAATCTAAATTAACACTGACTATATGTACACTTGTCATTAAAAGTTAAAGTGATCATACTGGTTTCAAGTGAACATTTAGAGTGAAAGTGAACATTTAGAGTGAAATTGAATATTTTGAGTGAAAGTGAATATTTTGCATAAGAACAATGACATCCAAATTTCTGTATCATTTTGGTCATTTGTAAATATTCACACTTCATGGAAAATTCTAGAGAATTGAACAAAACTAATGCATAATTTGACTCAATTCGTATTGCATCCCAGTCCCAACTTTTTTGCATTACATGAATGCAAATTTATTTCTGTTTTTGTACAGATTCGTTTATAATCAATCAGATTATCTCTTACATCACTTTGATGATTTGGCATTTAGATCGTCCTCGGTGTAATCAGTTTGGCACGTTTCCACTGGCTTTTGTATCATAAGCATATAAAATGTCTAAGTTTTGAATTTAAGCTTTTGAAAGTCAGTAGCAGTGGTTAATCTGATAGGTATATGATGGATGCGATGAAACACCAGGTTCTGTCAAACATTTTATCAGTTCAAGTAATGCTTTATTAGCATGCTTTCATTTTAAAGACATTTATATTTTTTTTAAATTGCACCACTGCACTCTTTTTATGCCATGCGCAGTGACTCATGCAGCTCACATACATACATTAGTTTCAGTGTATGCCATAACATCAGGAATGCATCTTTGATGTAAATCGAGTGTCACTGGTGATTTCATTGCATTGCATTGATTTTAGATACACGGTGATACACAGTTCTTACTCACTTCTATTTACATTTTAGATGTAAATTAACAAGCCAGATAGAACTTTACATTTCTGCTTTGATAATAGGTATTCTGCTCACATTATTAACTTATGTATATAAAGTACATAGGACTTGTACTTATTCTGAGAATACCTACATTTCAATCACTAGTCATGACTCTGTTCTTTATTACATTGCATCATATTTGTGTTGATTAAAATGTTCAGACATGGTACTTTTGTTTGCTGGTCACATTTTTAGATGTGACTAGCTTAATCCACAAGTTTCAAACAAAGATTGCTTTGAAATTAGTTAATTTGTTATTTTTGATTGAATGAGGAGAAAGGACATAATACATTATGTTCTTATAGAATCCTCTCCTTTTAAAAAATAAGCTTGTTTTTATTAATCATGGTAATTACATATTGGTATACATTGGTGTGTTATACTGAAGGTTGTATGTAATCTTTGATTTATGACAGTATATAGCAAAGATTATCTGAAGTCACCTGTCTGTACAGGTGATCATGAATTGTTATCGAGGTTATAAAAAAGTCAAAAGAAGTTTGAAACCAACTGTAAAATGTTTCTCTGCTTGATAAATTTGAGTTTTATTTATTCTTCTTAAGACATTTTCCAAAATCGGCATATTTGCATTCATTTTATTCTGAAGTGCTTAATATGTAATTAGCTAATTCTATTGTCTGGCCTTATGTATTATGTGTTTCTAATGTAAAGTAATGATTGACAAATCCTTCTTTCAGCATGTTTGGAAAGAAAGAAAAAAAAAGAGTATCATGGTGGACTCTTTCAATGAGACTGGTTGTTAGGCTGTCCGGTTAGATGATAGATTGATGTTAGACAACACATCTTCTTTTGAAATCCTTTTAAGTGTTAAGGCAGTAGAGATGAAGTTTCAGGTATAGAGAAACAACATGTCTTTTATATCATGAATTGAACCAGCAACTCGTTATGAATATGGTACACAAGCCTAAGCCACTTTGGTTCTCCCAAACATGTCTTGGAATCTGAAGGACATGGGAAAAAAAATCCTCCAGGAATCTTGAATCATTTATTAATCAAGATTCCTGATCAATTCAAATTAAAAAGAGTTTAAACAAAAATGTCAGAATTATCTTACATTCTTCATTTATAACATAAATCTCATCATATTAATAATATGCAGGATGTAATAAACATATTTTGTGATCGTATAACACTAGATCGAAATAATAGCCATTCAAAATTATGTTGGTATCTTTTATTGTTGTGGTTATTGATGCATATCAATGTACTATTGGTGACTTTTGTTGATCATAAAGACAATCATCTCCTGTTGTGTAATGAAAAGAGGACATTGTTAACAACATTCCTTTATTTAGAGGACTTATTTGATTTATTTCATTTTGCCACTTTGTCTTAGTTTAATTTATGTCAGAGATAAGGGTTTAATGATTTATTTCATTTTGCCACATTGATTTAGTTTAATTCATGTCACAGATAAAGATTTAATAATTTATTTCATTTTACCACTTTGTCTTAGTTTAATTCATGCCACAGATAAGGGTTTAATAATTTATTTCATTTTATCACATTGTCATAGTTTAATGCATATCACATAGGGGTTTAGTGATTTATTTCATTTTACCAGGTTGTCTAGTTTAATTTGTGTCACAGATGAAAGTTTAGTGATTTATTTTATTTTATCACATTGTCTTAGTTTAATTCATGTCACATAAAAGATTTAGTGATTTAATTCATTTTACCACATTATCTTAGTTTAATTCATGTCACGTAAGGATTTAGTGATTTATTTCATTTTACCACATTGATTTAGTGTAATTCTCATCACAGATAAGGGTTTAATAATTTATTTCATTTTACCACATTGATTTAGTTTAATTCATGTCACAGATATGGGTTCAATGTTAAATGATTCATATGTCATATCCGATCTCAAATATAATTATAGGTTTTTAGTACTTATTTCCTCCATTGGCTGGCTGTCTACTACAAGTATTGTAGGTCAATGGAGATATGTTTCTATTCAGTTTGAGTTTTTAATATAAAAAACTTCATTTGAAACATGCTGGCCAGTGTTTCCTTGATATTCATGAGCAATTTTAATATTTTTTCATATTCACCTCAGCATCGGTATGTTGTCCTATTGCTATTGTATGGCTGATACCTTTCAAAATAAAAACTATGTGTCTGATACAAAGAGAACAGTTTTATTTTACAGACTAGTAATATTTGTGAACTGGTATTCCTTTTGCTAGACCTATGAAGCTGTAATTTTGTTGTAGGGTTTAACATCATTTTTCAATAGGCTATACATGGTAACCAGTATTAATGGTATAGGAAGAACCTGGGAAAACACCAAGAATGAACCATCAACCCACGAGAAGCTACTGACAAGCTTTCTCACAACTCACATTGACTGAATCTGAGACTCGAACCCACACAGACAGGTGAGATGGCAGTGATCCGTAACGTAAAGCACTTTAGACCACTCAGCCACTCGGGGCCCCTCAGTAATTTTGTGAATTCATTTACTTTAAGAGTGTTCAATTTTGTTATTTAGCCTAACGTTGCATTTCCATAGATTATCAATTCCATGAAGACATATAGATGGAGTGGGGAAGTCCATTTCCACAGAAAGTGCACTATTCCTTAAGTTGTTAAATTCATGGTCGTTTGTTTGATTAAGATTTTTAATGTAGCTTTAACACTTTTTCAGTCATATTGCTATGATGGCTGCAGTGAGGCAGTTTATAGTGATGTGGGGCATCATGCTGCATGCTGTCCCACCCAATCACATTATCCTGACACCAGACACCTGACACCATGTTAAATTCATGGTTGTATGAAACACAAAACCCTATCTTTTGATTATATCATTATGGTAATAGAGGAAAAAATATTATTTTTGTTATAGTCCTTGCAAGAAAATGTTTGCAAGCCACATCAGTGGTAAATTAGACATAGCAGTAATTTTTAAATTGGTGGTAGCACTGCTGTTTATTAAAGTTTCTCATTTGCTAATATTTTCTAAACCCCATCATAGATTTTCATCATGTTATGTTTAAATCATAATGATTCTGGAATGCTCATTCTCTGTCATGCTCATTGGCTTCTTTAACCTTGTCATCAAGATCAGTCTTAAAACGTTTGTGTTAAGGTTTCATTAGAATTTTTTTTTATTTGCTAATATTTCCTAAACCCCTTGATAGATTTTCATTATACCTGACATTAATCATTATGAAGCATTACTTAATCGACTTTATGACCTTGCAATCAAGGTCCAAGATGGAGATTGTTTATGTTAAGGTTTTGGTGAGCATTGTTTAATTTGCTTATATTTCCTAAACCGCGGGTTGATTTTCTTCATACTTTGTGATTAGATGAGTATAAATCTTGTATTTTTACCTTGGGGTCGAGTCGAGGTCATTAACATAGAAATTTTGTATTTTTGTTTTAGTGAAAGTGTTTTATATGTAAAACATCGAAATTTTCAAAATGTTTTTATGCATGGTATACATACACTTTGATAGCATTAAATTTAAACGGACAAAAAGCCATGTGTTTCCATTTTGACTAAACAAATTTCCTGTAGTTATTATTCAGGAAACATTTGTATTAGTTGAAGTAATTATTTTCCACTTCAATGTTATACATTTATTAACCATTCAAATATTTGTATGCAATTTCTATGATCTTCCAGGAGTGTTTATAGGTTCTTAACATTTGATGCCACAAACTGCTTGCAGCAGGCAAAGGGTTTATGATGGCTATTATCTAGTGAGTTTATAAATTTTATGTTTGATAAACATGTCAGAGGTACTATTTATTATATAACTGCATAGTATTACCATAAATACTCACTTATAAGTCAAGTCAAACTGCAGACAACAAAGATCAGGATCTGCCACAGCATAATGTGTCTGCAGATCAGAGTCGATATTGTTTTTTATGCTGATTACTACTAACAAACTGCATTGACTCAGATCTGCTGGTGCATTAGGCGATGTCAGATCTGGGTCTGTGCAGTTAGCAGCTGAATTTGTCTTGTTTATATAAACGATTATATACAGTGTATTGTGGAGTTAAATATCAGTGTGAGATATTTTTTGTCTTGTTTATATAAACGATTATATACAGTGTATTGTGGAGTTAAATATCAGTGTGAGATATTTTTTATCAAATAAGTGCAAATGATACAGGACATGTTGCTATGTGGTGAGAGATATTAATGTGACATGAAAAACTCTTATGATGTCAGTAAATTATCAAAGTATGTTATTAACACATTATTTTCATATTTGAGTATGTAATTGGGCATTGTTTTTGTAGATGCTTTTTACATGTAAAAAATTTCTTATATGGGCTTAAATTGTTATATCGATATGTAGTGTCAAATTACTTATAGTAAAGACATAATTGGTGCCTCATTTCCACTTCACTCCCTCATAGGTAATTTACCTGTAGTATTTTGTCTCACTTGTCACTTTACATTCAGTTGGAAACAATTTTGTACCTACCATATATACTATCATGCAATTTGAATCCAACTGACCCAGGTAATCCATCACGTCATGTGCTGACAGATCAATGCCTAACAAATCTGCTAGATGTAAAACCAACAAGACTGACCCTGATCTGCTGGTGCATTATGTGGTGGAGTATCAATGTCTACCATATTTTCACGTATATTAGACACACCCATATATAAGACGTGGGTTTTGACAATTTGTGAAAACAATATTTTAAATAAGACGCACTAGGCCTCGCCATCTGTCGAACAGAGCAAATCCTATATTGACTGCAGGTGACATATCGTTGATTTTTTAATAACTTATAAGTTACTTACGGTATTGGTCTGTATCTAATATTATTGTGTTAAGTACTATTACATTATTGTTCCAATAAAGTTAAATAAAATCTTTTGAATAATTCTGTGTGTTGTTTTGTTCAAATATGTACCCGTAAACATCCGTTTTCAAACCACGTGCATCAAGGTTGTTACCTGTACTTTCCTTTGTCATAAATGCAAATGTCTACAATGTTTTGATCACTCACCTGATGTAAACATGGCTTCATTGACCGTTTTGGCTGGAGTTCAAAGAATTGTTTGAGGCCAGGCTTGAATTATTGCTACAGAAATGAAGATCATGGACTTTCATGGCAGCACGAACTGAATGTACAAGTTCATGTAACGGAACAACCTTGCAGTCTGGGCACTTACAACTGTTGGACAGAAGCTTCCAGATGATTCGGAGAACAAATTGGATGTTTTCAAAATCTTTGTTCAGAAGGAAATAACTTAACTGAAGTTGGCAGATGATGACATTATCAACATGGATGAGTTTCCAATGTCATTTGATATACCAGCTAGCAGATCAGTGGCAGAGAAAGGAGTAAAGACAGTAGCAGTTCAGCTTGATTTATTACTTCCTAACATTAGCTGGCATTACTTTAGTGCTGGGTAATTTTACTGGATGTGTTTTTGTCGTATTAATCGTGTTAGTCTATCCTTGATGGCTGAAAATGCTTTACCGGCAACATTACCAATAGCACCAGGAGCTTTTTCACGAACAAACTCGATAGCTTCTATTCCTAATTGTCAGCGCCGGATTAAGCACCGTGGAGGCCCATAGGTAGTCAAACTTTTGGGGCCCCAGACCCACGGTCACGGTCTCATGGGGGCCCCTGATGGGGCCCATAAAAGTCGCGGAGCCCATAGGCAGTTGCCTACTCTGCCTAATGGGTAATCCGGGACTGCTAATTGTTTATCAATTAGTATTTTTTTTCTCGTACTTGTAAGAAATAATTTTCTTTTTCGTGTACGTGAAAAATACATATATATAAAATTTCGGGAACCACACCAATTCTGTGTTATATCTGAATTCGTGTTATAACGGTGCTTGTTATAGCGGGCTCACACCGTAATTATATTAGAAAAAGTTAATCATGGAGATCGACTTTTTATTTCTGAGAACTATTCCATTATATTTAAAGGCAAACTATTCCATTATATTTAAAGGCAAACTATTCCATTATATTTAAAGGCAAACTATTATTCCATTATATTTAAAGGCAAACTATTCCATTATATTTAAAGGCAAACTATTCCATTATATTTAAAGGCAAACTATTTTTTAAAAACATGAACAAATTCCATCGTATTATACTTGTAAAGGTTGGCACTGTATTTGATTTTGACAATAGTTTTGTCTTCACCAGAAAATTCTTTCTATTGTTAGATTGAATATTTGCCCCTTTGTTATCTGCCTAAAGTTTAAAACAAATCTCACCTTGTTTACAAATCTAGTTATTCCTTAGTAATGTAAACATGGGCTTTAATCGCAGCAGTCAGGGATGGCATTAAAATAATCTTTATGTAGATAAGAATACCTCAATTGATACCTTGGATTGCATTAAATATTCTACTATAATACAGTGGTTATCTGTGAGATTGCCTTGCGTCTTCCATCTTCATTGATCTGATGTGTGCTGTTACTGGGTTCACATCTTATTTTCACACAAGGGTGATCAAACCATCTTCTTAATGTATATAATCCTGTATAAGTAAAGTCAAACTGCAAACAACAAAGATCCTGATCTACCATTTCATCATGCACCTGCAGATCCGGACATATAATTTTTGTTCTACAGATTACCCCTAACAAACTGCACAGACCAGATCTTACAGTGAATTATGTGATGGATGATCTGGGTCTGTACAGTTTACAGTTGGAATCATCTTGTCAGCGAGTATATATTGTAATTTGTTTATTTACAGGTGGCTAAAGTATAATTCTCACAGCAGGTTGTTATTTAAATGCATATCAGTTTTTATGTAACCATATATTTCACATGTCTGCCGTGTTAAGGTCTACAGTAGGAGCAGATCAAAATATAAGCTGAATAAAAAATTTTGTTTGCTTAGAAATACACTGACATAATAAGAGTGAAAGATTGCCAAGGATTTAATACTATCAACCCCTCCAAATCTATGCAGCTGTGCAACGAAGTTTGTGTGTGCGATGAATTTCCTTCTTTTTCCATTATTTTTAAAAAGAAATGAAAACTTTTATAAAGGAGAAGGATTTTGTTGATAGTATATTTGCATAAAATGTGCTTTCTTTGATGTATTTATTATTTATCTATATTAGTGATATAGGTAAATATAGATTTTGAATTATTCATTGTAACTAGACCAGACTAGATAGAAATATAGATAGATAGATAGATAGATAGATAGATAGATAGATAGATGGATGGATGGATGGATGGATGGATGGATGGATGGATGGATAGATAGATAGATAGATAGATAGATAGATAGATAGATAGATACAATGTTTCAGAAATTTTCATAATATCTCAGAAGTTATACTAAGAAGAAACTAAGCCAATAAGTCAGTTTATATTATCAGACAATACATATAAAGTTTATATTATCAGACAATACATATAAAGTTCGATAGAAAAGTCAAGAACAATGCCTTTTACAATGTGATGGAACATAACATGTCGGGACCCCGAGTGGTCTAAAGCGCTCTCCATTACGGATCACTGCCATCTCACCTCTGTCTGCGTGGGTTCGAGTCTCATATTCGGTCAATGTGGGTCTGTGAGAAAGCTTGTCAGTAGCTTCTCGTGGGTCGTGCTTCTTTCTGAGGGTTTTCCCGGGTTCTTCCTCCACCATTAATACTTGCCGCCATGTACAGCCTATCGTGTGTTGAAAAATGGCGTTAAACACTACAACAATAACAACAATACATTACATTTCACCTTCAGTCTGTACATCGCTATCAATATTAACAGTGCTACTCTAATTCTCTACCTGTACAGGTTACATACACCTTACTACAGATATTTATCATCGTGTGTAACTCTGCATGGACATTCATAAGTTATACAGCAGGACACTCACTACTCTAAGCGTATGATGTATGTATATATATATATATATATATATATATATATATATATATATATATATATATATATATATATATATATATATATATATATATATATATATATATATATATTGTCTTAGTTTCAGACCATGAAACCAGTCTGATAACCACTCAACATGAGTAGTCTTCTCTGGTTGTCGATCCTTAAATACATGTTAGAATTGCATATTAAAGACAGAGATCAATTGATGGTAATTATTTGGCTCCTAAGAGAAAGGCACAGAATCGTAGCATGAGGACAAAACATCAGGTTGCACACAAGGGTTCAAAGCCATATCATTTACAGGAGAGCGAGATGGAGAGCGTCAACTGTCTCAGTTACAGTCTCACATATCGGAATTATTGACCGGTTATATGGATCAATATCCCGTACCTTTTTCTTAACCTCAAGAACTGGACAACGTCATGCCATCCAAGATGGCCATGTTCTTCATCAGCCACCAGAAAATAATGAACTTGTCAAGTTCCACTACTCAAATGTGTATCATACCTAATTTAGTGCCTCAATACCCATGAACCCAGTTACACAGCTGATGAACCTCATATTGCTGCCAGACACCTCCTACAGACTGCAACCAGTTCAAACAGGCACTCACATGGATCAGTTTAACCCCCATAGCACTGCTAGTCACTTCCTGTTGATGACGTTCAGTTCATATAGGCACTGTCATGGATCAGTCTAAACTTTCGATGCAGACTTGGGAAGATACAATATGACAATATGTGAACACCTGATGTGTGGTTTCGGGGATATTCAGGATCAATTTCAGCGCACATCCAATCCTTTGCCATCGTTCCACAGCAACAGATGCAGCACGTATGACGTGGTTGTGAACCTACGCGCATTCAAATAACTATTTTATGTTCTTGGTTGCACGATGGAAAGTAATATAACAACGGATTATAAATGCCGTCCAATGTGGAAACTATGCAATCAGTGTTGACTTGCAAGAGGTGTGACTTCACGTCACCACTCACCAGAGTGCTGTAATTCGCCTGTAAAATATCAGTCTAGTCTTATTTTGGAGCAAGACATGATTCCACGTGTTGTCCGCCTCCTCAGTCTTCTTGGTAATAAGGATATCTACAACCTTTTACCCTTTCAAGATTTGGTCAACAAGGCCTGAAATCAATAGAGAAGTAAAAAGAGTATTTTCCTCCAGGAACGAGAATCGAATTAATGCAACTGTAAGTTCATTGCCTATACAGAGCAGAGAATTCCTTCACCTCCTGCGCTTTGCTCAATGCGGCTGCGGACGTCTTAGTCCTAGTTCTCTCCCACCACAACGATTCAGTGGATTAAATTGAGGCCGAAACTTGACCATTCGGCCAACTTTCACAATCTGCCTGCCCATTGAGACTGCATCTAGATGACAATAAAGCAACACGGGTCTAGTGTCAATAATGCATCTGCGAGAATAACCTCCGTCTATCACGATCGGTACGAATGTGAACAAAACGGACTAGAGGAGCAAGTCCCATACCATTTCAGGATGCCATAGGAGTGTGGCCCCTACTCATTATTTACATATCAATATTATTGAGCTGAAAACCGTTTTGAATCTTTTCAATGGTGGCTGGAGTTTTCTGTCTATCGGACAAATCTCATGTCTTTTCTTTAACAGCAAAGTGAAACCAAACATCTAAACATTTGCTTACACGATGAGAAAAAATCTGAGACATACCCTGCCATCTTCCAGAACTCTTATCATGATCTCCTCAACGATTTTAGAACCTACACTAAAATGTATACTGATGGATCAAAGGTTGATGAAAAGGCTACTGCAGCCTTCGTTAGTGGCAAGCACATAACCAAAGTTCGTTTGCCAAACGATGCGTCCATTTTTCAGCCTAAATCAGAGCAATAGACCTGGCTCTGAAATTTATCGAACAGAAATGTATTTTAAATAGCATTCATTTCTGTGACTCACTATCAGTGCTTCAGTCACTACACAATAGAAAACAGGATAGTATATTATTAGTCAATCTCCTCATCAAAAATACGGAGCTTAGTACCTCCTACAATATAGTATACTGTTGGTTACCTAGCTATATTGGTATTAAAGGTAATGAAAAGCAGACCGCGCTGCTAAGATGGTTCTATCCCAAGAACTATATGATTTTAAATTACCGTTTACTGATTTTAAACCTAATACCAAAAGGTACCTACGCCAAAGGCAGACAACATGGGATGATGCAGTGAATAACAAACTCCACGCCATCAAACCAACCTTGGTAGAATTGACTCCTTTCTACAGAACCATCCGTAGGGAGGAGGTAGTCATTGCAAGAATCAGAATTGGTCATACATATATTACCCACTCCCACATACTAAAAGGTGAAGATCCACCAGAGTGCGTTTCTTGCAATGAACCATTCACTGTGTAGCACTTTATGACCGAATGTTCAGACATGCAACCTACGCGTGATAAGTAATATAATGTACTTGACATGAAGGAACATTTTAATACTTTATATATCACCTGTGGTTTAGAATTTCTTTATTTTAAACTATAACTTGTATGCCATCACCTAGGGCATTTTTATATAATGCAAATACGGCCTCTCATTTTCAACATATTTTCATCAACATACACCATTTACATCTCCCGTTGATTGGGAGGCTTCATATTTTACTGTTACCAACATCTTGCCATTTTACTTTGAACTATTTGGCTTTCTATATCGCTGGTCGATATTAAATCTTTTAGTATTTTTAAACATGTACAAATATAACCTATTGCAAGGCGATAAATAGCCTAAATGTGCTGGTGCGCCGTGAAAAAGCAATCAATCAATCAATCAATTAATCAACCAGATATTTGCCTTCGTGTTTTTTGGGGGGGAATTTTTTTATAACTGGTGTCCCTAATGATAAAGCAACGTCCAATTTCAACATATCTAATGCTAGCTAGTGAATTGACGGACTCGCTGTCCCTCAGAAACAAACTAATACAAACGAAAAGTTCTCTTCATCCCACGTTGTTCATTCACTATATAATAATAATAATAATAATAATAATAATAATAATAATAATAATAATGAGGACTTTGTATAGCGCCAAATCTTTCGAAGCTCTAAGCGCTTCACACCATCAATAATGATATGACTACACTACAGAAAAACAAATGACAAAAACAATGAAATTGGAAAACATAAAAACATGCTGGAAACATATAAGATACAAAACATAATTAGGTCTCTAAGTTTGTACCTGCAGTCGAAACAGGTGAGTTTTAAGAGCACTCTTAAAAGGGACTACTGTGTCTTTGTGTCTAATTTCAATGGGCAATTCGTTCCACGTAGTCCACTCTTGAAAGTACTAATGAACACACAAGTGTTTTAGTGTCATCAACTGAAAGATATTTATGAATGGAACTGATGTGTCTCAATTCAATTGTGGAGTGTCGTTTAGTAGGGGTGGGGTTCTTCCTATAGACTTTAAAGAATTATGAGGAAGTTCCCCTGGTCCGCATTCAGAATGTTTACTTCTGGACAATATATTATATATGGCTACGAGCCCCCAGTCAGCAATGCCGACAGTTAAATTAAAAGAAATACAAAGATGAAATTTAAACAACAATTTAATAAATGAAAATTTTAAAGATATTAATCAGTCAACGTCACTCTTGACCCAATGATCCCTAGATCATCATTTGATTTCAGTGTGAGGAATATTTTCCCTTCTTGAGTGTTACTCATCTAAATAAGTCTCCTTTCGTCTTTCTCTCCTTCCGATTCCTCTACTTCCGTTTCCTCTTCTATCTCTACTTCCGTTTCCTCTTCTACGGTATCTCTTGAGGTCACCCGAAATTCACTCGGTATCTCTCAAATTCACTCGGAATTCTTTCCACGTCATCCGAAATTCCCCCGGAATTCTCTCAACGTCACCCGGAATTCTCTCAACGTCACCCGAAATTCTCTCAACGTCACCCGAAAGCTTCCTTTGAAGCTATCTTAAGATTTCCTTGATTTCCAAGATCTGAGTCTGCCACCAATTTTCGTCTGGCCGTACAGAGTTCTATCTCTTCTCAATTCTTATTGGAGCGAACTGACGAATTCTTACTAAACATGAGTTATTATCGCAGATTCCAATCAAGGGCCCACCCTCAGCGAATTCTGATTGGATGGCGATCGACTCTGGTCAGTTGTTCGACTGTCAATCATCCGAATGTCTGTCTGTGTGTCTATCAATTGTTACAGGCTTCTTATTAGGCGCTGTCCTGTCCTTTGATGTGGTTACGTCACCCGTCCGCGATGGACACAGTCTCCTCTCCCCTCGAGAGCTAACAAAGACCATCTTACGTAAGGGGATTAGCTAACTTAGAACAATTGGAAACATCACAGCTGGGTCAGGCAGACCTACAATTTATACATGTACAAGGCCAGTCAGAATCACAAGTTATAGTTACTTATACCTACATACAAGGGGTTGGGGTAAAATCGTCACATCCCCCCACGCTTGAGAATAAAATCAGGATTTTATTCCCTCAAAATACTACAAATGCAAAAGTGTTACAACAATATAAAGAACAACATCAGCAAAATCAACTAGATGCTAAACTGAGTATGAACATGAAAATTTAACCAGAATGATCTATATCATTCCAGCGCTTCTACTCATGAAATCTGCGCCTACGTTTTCAGATCCTTTCACGTATCTGATCTGCATCTGGTAGTGCTGTAAGAACAGCGACCATCGCATCAATCGACCATTGGACAACTTTGCCTGCGCCAAATAGGCGAGTGGTTGGTGGTCGGTCTCCAATATGAACTTGCGTCCATATAGGTATCGCTCGAACCGTGATATGCCGAACACGATTCCGAGACATTCCCTCTCCGATACGGAGTAGTTCTTCTCGGCAGCCGACAACTTCCGACTGCCGTATGCGACAGGGAAAAGCGTTTTGTCATGCTCCTGTAGCAGTACTGCTCCCAGTCCTGTGTCGCATGCATCGGTGCGAAGAACGAATTCCTTATCCAAATCCAGTAGACGAACAACGGCGTCGGATGTATGTCTAGCCTTCAGGGTTTGGAAAGCGTGCTCACACGCATCTGTCCAAATAATCTTATTCGGGGTCCGTTTCTTGGTTAGGTCGGACAACGGCCCCGCAATCGCGCTGAAATTAGCGACATACCTCCGATAGTATCCAGCCAATCCCAGAAATGACCTCACCTCCGTTTTCGTGGTGGGGCGTGCGGCGTTTCGCAGTTGCTCCACCTTCGAATTCTCTGGAGACAGCTTGCCTTGGCTCAGGGTATGTCCTAAATAGTCCAATTCCCGACAGGGAAAAGCGTTTTGTCATGCTCCTGTAGCAGTACTGCTCCCAGTCCTGTGTCGCATGCATCGGTGCGAAGAACGAATTCCTTATCCAAATCCGGTAGACGAACAACGGCGTCGGATGTAAGTCTAGCCTTCAGGGTTTGGAAAGCGTGCTCACACGCATCTGTCCAAATAATCTTATTCGGGGTCCGTTTCTTGGTTAGGTCGGACAACGGCCCCGCAATCGCGCTGAAATTAGCGACATACCTCCGATAGTATCCAGCCAATCCCAGAAATGACCTCACCTCCGTTTTCGTGGTGGGGCGTGCGGCGTTTCGCAGTTGCTCCACCTTCGAATTCTCTGGAGACAGCTTGCCTTGGCTCAGGGTATGTCCTAAATAGTCCAATGTCCTGAAACCAAGGTGACATTTGGAAGGTCGGGCTGTCAAGCCCTCCTGACGTAGCCGCTCCAAAACGTCAGCTAACAGAGTGAGGTGTTCACCCCATGTCTCTGTAGCTAACAAGAGGTCATCCATGAAGTTGTGGACACCCCTATCGCGCAAGGGCTCCAACAACTTCCGCATCATCCTGGTAAAGATGCTGGGCGCGTTTTGTACCCCGAACGGCATAACCAGCCATTGGTATGTCCCGTCGGGAGTAGCAAAAGCAAGCTTCGGTCTGTCTTCTTTCCTTACCGGAATTTGCCAATACCCCTTGGACAAATCGAGCTTGGAAAAATATTTCGCTTTTGAGACCGAAGCGAAGATATGTTCCGGGTCAGGTAACATTTCGACTTGAAATTCTGTCACCTGATTCAGCTTCCGGTAGTCGACGCAAAACCGATGGGTGCCGTCCTTCTTCTGCACTAGGACTACTGGTGAGCTGTACGGAGAGTCGGCAGGTTCGATTACTCCCAGAGCAATCATTTGCTCAATTTCCTCCCTTACAACTTGTCGTTTCGCGTGGGGCAAGGAGTAGGGTTTCCGCTGCACCGGTCGGTCGTCCACCATCTTTAACCCGAACTCGACAAGCGCCGTCCTCCCGGGTTTTTCTGTTAACACGTCGGAATACCCGGCCAGCAAGGTCTCTATCTCGTCCCGCTGGCCTTCAGTTAACATGGGGTCACACTCCACGTCCGACGGAGTCTCGACCCTCGTTAATGGACAGCTCGGGACAGTGTTGGCACCTTCCGTATCGCCTTCGGCATCCTCGGTGACTATCGTGGCGACAACAAAATCGCTTACGGTCTCCCTTTCCCGGTACCTCTTGAGCAAATTGGCATGGTACAATTTCTCTTTCGTCGGTAGCCGTATCCGGTAGTTTTGACCTCTGACTTTCTCGGTGACGACGTATGGACCCCTCCAGGAAACTTGCAACTTATTGTGTTCCTGGGGCAACAACAACAACACCTTATCCCCTACCTCAAACTGACGTGGTTTTGCGCGCTTATTGTAATTTTTCGCCTGCTGCGCCTTAGCTCGTTTAAGATTATCTTGCGCGAGAGAACAAACCTCTTCCAGTTTGTTGCGCAAGTCCGCGACGTACTGGTAGGTAGTGCGTACTTCCTCTACAGCGTGGTCGTCTGTCCACAGCTGTCTCAGTACGGCGATTGGGCCGCGTACGGTCCTCCCGTACAAGAGTTCAAAGGGAGAGAACCCCAAACTCGCTTGTGGTACTTCCCGGTATGCGAAAAGCATGGCTGGAATATACCGGTCCCAATCCTTGGGGCGGCCTTCGCACAATTTCTTGAGCGTGTGCTTTAGAGTCCCATTAAACCGTTCGACCAATCCGTTACATTGGGGGTGATACGGTGTAGTAGTGAGGTGCTTAGTTGACATGAGACGATTCACCTCCGCCATCACACGACTCATGAATTGTGTCCCTTGATCGGTCAAGATCTCGTCAGGCACTCCAACTCTTGACCAGATCGCAAACAGAGCTTCCGCGACGGTTTCCGTGTCAATATTACGCAATGCTACGGCCTCCGGATAGCGTGTAGCATAATCGACGACCGTTAAAATATACCGATTTCCGTGCGCAGACGCGGGTTTTATCGGTCCGATTAAATCCATGGCGACACGTCTAAATGGTTCATCGATAAGGGGCGTACTCCCCAATGGAATGGGTCGATGATCCGTTTTCGGTGCCATTCTCTGGCATTTGTCACAGGAGAGACAGAACCGTTTTACGTCTCCCTGGACCCCTGGCCAGTAAAACTCTTTTACAAGACGGTCACGTGTCTTAGCAATTCCCATGTGTCCACCCATGAGACTTTCGTGTGCAAGCTTCAGCACTTCACAACGCTTTTCCTTTGGCACGACAACTTGCTTAAAGTGTTCGTTGTGTTTCCTGGCGTGGCGATACAAGATTCCCTTCTTGTAGACAAACTTCACCGCGCCGTTCGGAGGTTCCCTTTCCGTTCCTGCTTCTGCGTGTTTATGCAACTGCGCCAGAGTTGTGTCTTCCTGTTGCAGCTTCGTCAACTCAGCTGGAAGAACATTACTAACCGGTGTCGATGTAACTTGGATCGGCTTCGGTTTCGGCTGTCGACTCATGGCCCTGGTCTCAACGGCACTCACTGGCATAGGTGTACAGGTTTCGGGGTTCGGCTGGGGTAACACATAACGGCATCCCAATATGACGTCATGTTATAGACCCTCCAAGCAAGCAGCTGCAATTTTCCCCTTCACGTATGGTGAATCGAGGTCAATGACAGCTACTGGTAATGAGTCACGCGCGCAGTTCGCGTACTGAACTTCTATTACTTCCCCTGTATAGTCCTCCGGCTTGACGTACTTCTTGTCGACAAGCGCGGGGACGCTGCACCCAGTGTCATACAAGATGGTGGCACCTTCACCATTGACAGTTGCGGCCGCAAGGTTGGCTGGGTTGCGACTCGCTTCCGGCACGCACTCCTTCCTAACAACGACATTCACCTGGGTCTGCCTGCCCTTCGGACAGTCCCTGGCAAAATTCCCCAGGCGCTTGCAGTTAAAACACGTCGGCGGCCCTCGCCGACTTGCAAGTCCTGGTTTCGTGGGTGAGGCCTGTCCAGGTCGATAGGTGGCATCCCTACCTGTAGGTGCCCCTCCGACCTTCCCGTCGCCCTGACGGTTGCGGACAGCAGGCTCAACCTCCCCCATGCGACGCGACTCAGAGGGTCGGGGTCGATCCGCGCCCCCGGAACCTCCACTCTTCGAGTGCACCTGCTCGTATCGCTCCGCCATGTTAGCGATCTCTTCGAGCGTCCGGTGTTCTCTTTCGGCTAAGAAGACTGTCAATTCGCGACGGTAGGTACCCAGGACATGTTCCTTGAGTATTACCTCGCGTAGCCCGTCGTACGTGCGTTCGACTTCAGCCATTTTCATCCACTTCTCAAATAAACCTCGAACACGGTTGTGGAATTGAGAGTGGGTCTCGGATACCTTTTTCGCCGAGTCCCGAAAAAATTTCCGGTAAGTCTCGGCGGTCAGCCGATAATGGCAGAGAAGGGCCTTCTTGAGGGCATTGTAGTCATCAGCCTCTTCTGCAGCTAAGCCGTGGTAGACTTCCCGAGCTGCACCTTGCAAAAAGGCTGAGACATTAATGGCCCAGTGCTGTTCAGGGACCTGATGAGCGTGTGCGAGTTTCTCGAACTGCACGAGAAAATCGTCAATAGCCTCCTCCCTGTCATTGAAGCGTGGCATGTTGTTATGGACCATCCGGTGGTCGATGAATGGTCGGCCGGTCGTTCCAGAGCTTGTACTGGCGTCGTCCCGTCCGTTGGTCCTAGCTTCAACTCTCACCTTTTCCATCTCCAGAGTGTGGGCGAGTCTGGCTAGCTCTTGGTCTGCAGCTATCTTGGCTAGCTCCTGTTCCGCTGTTATCTTGGCTAGCTCCTGTTCCGCTGTTATCTTGGCTAGCTCCAGCTGTCTTTGTGTTTCTTTGTCTGCTGCTATCTTGGCTAGCTCCAGCTCTCTTTGGGTTTCTCTGCCCGCTGCTTTTTCGGCCTTCCATTCCTTGATCCTTTCTTCTATAAAGGCCGCCAGGCGATCTCCCTCATATCCGAGATCTTCAGACCCCATAGCTCGATATTCCTTTATCATTTGCCTTTCGGTGGCCATTATAACTAATGTAAAGTGATACCTTGTCTCAATTTTTCTAACAAGACACAGCTACTTGTAATACAAGTTTAAATACTTACCTGTCGATAGCAACTAATTTCGTTCAGGTAAGATATTTGTTCGATATCTGCTTCACCAGTACTGCTAGTAATGGAAGGTCTACAAAGCATGCACATATGACAATAAAATGCAAGCTGAGAAAATCATAAAACAAATACAAAGAATGGAAAATATCTCACACTGTTCCCTAATACTCCTACAAATAACTTTAGGTCCTAAAATAATATATGTCTAATTCATATCCCGGACGAGCCCCCACTGTGGAGTGTCGTTTAGTAGGGGTGGGGTTCTTCCTATAGACTTTAAAGAATTATGAGGAAGTTCCCCTGGTCCGCATTCAGAATGTTTACTTCTGGACAATATATTATATATGGCTACGAGCCCCCAGTCAGCAATGCCGACAGTTAAATTAAAAGAAATACAAAGATGAAATTTAAACGACAATTTAATAAATGAAAATTTTAAAGATATTAATCAGTCAACGTCACTCTTGACCCAATGATCCCTAGATCATCATTTGATTTCAGTGTGAGGAATATTTTCCCTTCTTGAGTGTTACTCATCTAAATAAGTCTCCTTTCGTCTTTCTCTCCTTCCGATTCCTCTACTTCCGTTTCCTCTTCTATATCTACTTCCGTTTCCTCTTCTATCTCTACTTCCGTTTCCTCTTCTACGGTATCTCTTGAGGTCACCCGAAATTCACTCGGTATCTCTCAAATTCACTCGGAATTCTTTCCACGTCATCCGAAATTCCCCCGGAATTCTCTCAACGTCACCCGGAATTCTCTCAACGTCACCCGAAATTCTCTCAACGTCACCCGAAAGCTTCCTTTGAAGCTATCTTAAGATTTCCTTGATTTCCAAGATCTGAGTCTGCCACCAATTTTCGTCTGGCCGTACGGAGTTCTATCTCTTCTCAATTCTTATTGGAGCGAACTGACGAATTCTTACTAAACATGAGTTATTATCGCAGATTCCAATCAAGGGCCCACCCTCAGCGAATTCTGATTGGATGGCGATCGACTCTGGTCAGTTGTTCGACTGTCAATCATCCGAATGTCTGTCTGTGTGTCTATCAATTGTTACAGGCTTCTTATTAGGCGCTGTCCTGTCCTTTGATGTGGTTACGTCACCCGTCCGCGATGGACACAGTCTCTTCTCCCCTCGAGAGCTAACAAAGACCATCTTACGTAAGGGGATTAGCTAACTTAGAACAATTGGAAACATCACAGCTGGGTCAGGCAGACCTACAATTTATACATGTACAAGGCCAGTCAGAATCACAAGTTATAGTTACTTATACCTACATACAAGGGGTTGGAGTAAAATCGTCACATCAATATATGCAGTCTTGCATATGTTCATGACATGTTGGTGCAATGTGAGAGTACTGTCTAGAGTAACGCCTATGCTCTGTGGGATCGACCATTGTTATACTTATTGTCGATATGGTGAATTGCAAAATGTTCAACCCTTGGCTCGCCAATCCTGGGATTCATAAGACCCGGATAATCGATGAAATTTCTGTTGATGTTAACGGCCAAACTTTACACTTCAACACCTCAGGTTCCATCGGTAATACAGGTAACAAAAGAATCTAAGCTGCTCATCCTGATTATTCCACTGAACTGGGATAAACATCCTCAATCTCACAATATAATCACCAGAAACTGAAATGTTCCCTATTCTACTTCAAGCAACCAAGATGGCATGTGTTTTAATTCAACCCAGAGTTACCTGACATTAAAATCTGGAGCCCTTTAAAACAAACATGTCTCACAAGAAGTGCTGGAGATCTGTTTAAGTGAGATGACCATCCACCTTAAAGGCGTACGAAGGTAATACAATATAAAGAACACTTTATACCACTGGAGGAATCCATACCTCATATGTTAACTTCCTATGGTTTTGCAACGAAAAAAAGCAACAGTCACAGTTAAAATTACGCCGTTCCAAAATCACTGGCACACTTTTGTTATCACGGAAGAGAAGATATCGGACGCACCAAGGACCGGTCCAATCTTCTCAAAACGGACAAATTTGCCTGTCTAACGTTGAAATGGGATAAATTTGCAGATTGCGTAATTTCATCATGTTTTTTGCAGTAATTCTTAGCAAGGTTAGTTTGCTCTCTCTCTCTCTCTCTCTCTCTCTCTCTCTCTCTCTCTCTCTCTCTGATCCATTTCCTGTTAGCTGGGTGATATTAGTCAACATGATAATTATTTAAGTGTTTGTGTTTAAAGTGAAGTTTTGTATATAAGAAATATGAACTTCTACATATATAAAACACCATGATCTTTGGCACCTAGAGGCACCCCCTACTCCATCTTCTTGTTTCAATTTGTTGTCGTTTGTCTGCAAGGAAAACGTGAACTCTTGATAGTCTAGCACAACTTAAATAGTTAATAAATATTACACTTGGTAACGTCGATCTATGGAATACTAGTCACTAGCCGAAGGTATCCCGAATATGAACAGCGGAAAAACAATATTAGAAAGATACGTGTTTTTAAAAATGTAACTGGGATATCCAAGTTCACTCTAGTGATGAATGTATTGTAAACACCACAACGTATTTTGATGCTTCCAACAACAGAGTAAGTACTAATTTTTTCCAAGGACTATAAGTTTTCTTCAAAGTCTAAAGCCAGAAGACTATAACATAAAACTTACCATTTGCCACATGATTGTAGTATATTTCGTGCGTAACATTGTATTTGCAAAATATAGAATTATCCCCGGTGCCTATATACCTATACAACAATGTAATCTGTCTTATGTTAGGGATGTTTCCAATAAACCAGAGTGTATGACTTGATGCGACTAATGTTTAGTAGGTTCCAAGTACGTGACCATTGTAGAAAATAACATGGTCCTTTCTCTGGTATGAGTTAGCACAGTGATTCTTAACCTTTGGGTCGCGACACAAAAGTGAGTAACCAAACTGTTTTGAGTGGTTAGCCGAGATCAATTTTAATAATTTTGAAATTTACTACCTGAGTGGGGTAACATTTGATGGGTCGTGAAGCTAATACTGCAAACCTAATCCGAGTCGTCATCGAAAAGAGTTATGAACCACTGACTTAGCAGAAAACTAATGTATGTACTGAGTGTTTCATAGTCGTTAAAAAAGAGATTCATCACGTTGTACATATTTGTCGCATCCTAGTATAACAAATTCCGGATATAGCTGTAGTCTAAGTTTTAGTAATAAATAAAATCAACTGGACACATATCTGAATAATTTTATTAACTTTTCACTTCGTTTACATATTTATATTGGGCTTTTCTGGGCGTTGGGTTAGGGATATCAATAAAAGTAAGTAGACAAAGGAAAGAAGATGAGTTTGATACCTTTATTAATGTCGTCAAACATTCAGATCTATTTTAATACATTCAACAAATATTCATTTCAGATCTAGTTACAACTACCTTGCGACTAGTAGCATGCAGTTTAGTACTGTCAGGGAGATGACTCCAGATAATTTGATAACTTTTTTCCGACCATAGTATCAACATAATAGCATAATAGTTGCAATGACTCGTCGAACACTTTTGTTGTTGCTATTTCTCTGTTCCTTTTGGTTTTCGACTCTTTTTTTTGGGGGGGGGGTATGGTGTCCTTGTTTTCATTATGTATATTTGTTCTTTGTAAGCACTGTCTTCCTCACCAACCCAATAAAGTATCGTTCACTTAAACAACGTTAAGACAACAATTATGACGTCATTATTTCACAATTACGTTTGACGTCACGGCATCCATGACGTTTAACTCAGTTAACATGGAATAGAGTTGTCATCTAGTTTTTGACCCGTCCATTACTGCGTAGAGCTGAGAGAGAAAATTTTGGAGCCGGGATGAAACCACTCTAATAAACTAATGCATTATTTTTACTTGACTTGCAGCCGAGATGGATCTATCAATTTTTAGCGTGATAAAAAGTGAGAATATCGGACAGGTAATTATACTAATAAATTATAAATATTTTACTTTAAGATTACGGATATCTATCTACCTATTATTGCATCTACCCACGTTTTACTATTCAATGCTATGGTTCTTACATAAATGTATCCACTTGAAACTCTAAATTAACAAATTGGCGGATGCTATCTTTTCCTATTACAAAAGAAAACCATCCGCAAAAGTAAACAAAGAAGGTTTGATATCAGAAAGTTGTGGAGGTTTAGGAACTGGATAGTCTGTGACAGCTAACCCCGATAGATCTACCTGAAATTGTAGGTTTGTGAAATTTAAGTGCCAGTAGGCTGTACTATCATATATAGGACCACGCATAACCGTTATCCAGATTTTTTAAACAAATCCTACAAGAAAGTTACAGAGACCTAGTTTTAAGGTTTCGCAAATGGTATTTATTACAAGATGCAATAGTGTGCAAGTTTAATACACTTTGGTGAAGTAGTATAAGAATCACCGACTTAACAAGAAAGATTCAAAAACAGGCGGATGTAAAAAGGAAACCATATAAACGGCCGCTTCTCCAAAGTATAAACTGCCATTTGGGATAAATGTTGTTACTGTGACAACTTTTTTGTATGTGGAACCAATACCTGCAAGCATTTAACGTTTGTTTTGGGTTCGAGTACATTTTATCCCATCTTTTTCAATCTGCATAAACAAAAGAAAAAACAAAAATTCCTCATGCAAACCGAATGCCATCTTTAATATTTTGCAAGTAGCGAGAAAAGTTAGAAGTAAACACGGGGCCATAACCTGCATAAAATTGCTGGAAAATGTAAAATTATAATTTGACATTAATTGTCTTAATCTAAAATCTCATACCTAATATGTTTATAATCCACTCCTGAGTCCTGAAAAGGGTACTGAACGGTAAGGCAAAATAATGACGGACAATATGTTACGTAACGTGAGATGAATGATGGGCAGGGGCAACGATATAATAATAATAATAATAATAATAATAATAATAATAATAATAATAATAATAATGAGGACTTTATTAGCGCCTAATCTTTAGAAGTTCTAAGCGCTTTACACCATCTGTAATGATATGACTGCACAACAGATGAACAAATGACAAAAACAATGAAATTGGAAAACATAAAAACATGCTGAAAACATATAAGATACAAAACATAATTAGGTCTCTAAGTTTGTCCCTGCAGTCGAAAAAGGTGAGTCTTTAGAGCACTCTTAAAATGGACCACTGAGTCTTTGTGTCTAATTTCAATGGGCAATTCGTTCCACATCGCCGGGCCCTGGTATGCAAACGAACGTTGTCCATAGGACTTCGTTTTCACAATGGGGACAATGAGTATACGATTGTCAGAAGAAGAGCGTAAGTATCTTGCTGGTGTATACACATGGGTGAGGCCTGATAGGTATGTTGGACTGGAGTCAGTCAGTAAAACATAGCATAGAGAACAAATTTTGTGTTTGATTCTGTATCGAATTGATAGCCAGTGTAGGGTACAGAGCAGTGGTGAGGCGTGCTCTGATCGAGGTACTCTAAAGATGATCCGTGCAGCTGTGTTTTGAACTTTGTGAAGTTTTTCGAGTAGATATTGCGGCGAACCAGACAGAATTGAGTTACAATAGTCCAGTCTTGAAAGTACTAATGAACACACAAGTGTTTTAGTGGCATCAAATGAAAAATATTTACGAATGGAACTCATGTGTCTCAGTTAAAGATATGCAGTCTTGCATATGTTCATGACATGTTGGTGCAATGTGAGAGTACTGTCTAGAGTTATTAGACAATTAGAATTTTTCTCAGCTGTTTTGATCCACTGTTAAGACGTCATTTGTTTTTTAATAAACCGCCGTCATGTGATCGCCTGTCAACCCGCTTACAATATGACGGACCCTCATTAATTGCATTAAATGACCACACCCTGGCTCTAGATATTACATTGTGCTCAAGACTGAACGAACATCATCATTATTTAAATGTAAACGGAAGCAGCAGAGAGGGTGAACAGACCACGTTTTCAAGCAAAAATAAGGCTTCCTACGAAATCTCATTTTAACCGAAAAAAAAATAAGTCTCCATTTAGCAAACGGAGACATTACGATTTTTTAATCAATTTAGGTCGCAACGATGTGGTCATCACCCTCTCTGCTGCTGGAACTTTCAGTTCTGGTTAACAAAAAATAATAAATGATTTCAACCGAATATTTGATCGAGTTTTTAGGATTTTACAAACAAACTAATCGCTAACACCTCCTCTTGTAGATCAATTAAATTATTTGACTGGTCGGTGAGTCGGAAATTAATTCTCGTTAACGAATTATTATGGCATCGCATGTAGACAGGATTAATTGGGTTTTCAATAATTAGGAATCCTGGAGGAGCTATTGGTGCAAATGAATAAAGAATATATCCTTGCTGAGCTTGATTTGATTGCTCTAGATTAATTTTATAGCTCCCTTCAATTGCATCACATGTTAAATTGAGCGCAATCACCGTTGAAATATTCACATTATGCGGGGCAATATGCCTACCACCACCATCTGGATCATTATTATACTTGAGGAGGACAGTTGAATCTGGTTTTTGTAGCGCCTTGATATCGGTTCTAAAAATTCTTGCTAGTTCATCAGCGTTGTATTTGGGAAACTTGAAATTACGCAGATTGTCTTCTTTGATATTGTAATCGGTTAGGAATCGTTGTTTATTGTCGCTGTTGTCATTAATTATTGTTTGAATAATTAGTTCATAGATATATTTCATGTCAGATATAAGTTGATTTATTATTTCAACGTGTTTTTGCGATCTTGTTTGCCGTAGTTGTTCTAGTTGTGTTTCATATAATTGTTTAATTTCATTAAAATAACCACGGACGTCAGTTAGCGTAAATGAAATAGTAACAGATGAGTCGGTTGTTCTTTTAATGATAAAATCCCATTGCAATGTGTCTTTGTTGGTAAATATAAATCTATCGGCGATTTTTCCTTTTCTTATATCAGATAAATTATCTCGATAACTGGGATTGATTTCATGATATGATTGTACGTCCGTGGTTAAGTCGGCGGTGGATTTTTCCGGTGGTTTTTCAGGCCATCCTAACACTGTTCTTAACGAGCTGTTATAGATATCTACAATGTATCCCTCTGTGCTTATTTCGATCGACGACGAGAGCGTCGGTTGATGAAGATTAATAGCTATTTTTGATTCTTTTCCAGTGATTGATTTTATTCTACGCTGAATTTCAGCATTGATTTGCTTAATTTGGTACGACCCAGTTGGTAACGAAACAGTTTCCCACTCTGGAGTACCATCGGTTTTATTCTTATACGAGAACACCAGTGCGTTATTGGGTTGCTGACCGCCAAATTCAACCGATCTGATATTAGGCCAGCTATGATATACTCGTAATTTTGCCAGCGCGATCTCACGCACTGGAATCGGAGAAAGGAAGTTCACACTAAATTGTGGGTTTGTTGATGTTATTGATATCATGCTTGTTCGTATCGGAGTGGTATTCTCCGCGATTCGTTGAAGCAGTTCGAGTGACATTATTGTTAACGCTGTTTTCAATTTCCAATTTCAACATCGTGGAGTTATACAACTGGGTCATCATGGAAAATTCAACATCGGATATGAACGAATTATCTATCGACAGCGAGATCAACTCGGATAATTTCGAGTATGCGTCAAATACCACCCGGTACCGAGCTGTATAATCACTGAGTTTTTTCTGAGAACACGATGATAATTTTTTACTTATCGCGGTGGCGACTGCCGCAATTGTTGTTGCCGCGGAGATAGCAATTGGAACTGCAATCGGAGCCATCATGGTCACCGTTGACAAAATAACCCCGGCGCTGGCCATCACACCGGACACCGAGTACACGGTGATGTCAATGGCGGTAATTCTTCTGCGGTATTTCTTTATTTTTTCACGATAATGCTCAGAAAGTGATTTCAAGTTCGCGGAAAATTTTTTCACGGTGTCGAATCGATATTGCGATGACGCTGTCATTGACATTGTTATTTTAAACCTGATAGTGTTTTCAATTATCCTATTATTGAAACGGTTTTAGGATCGGATGAGGGGATGCCGGATACAAATTCTAGTATCCAGGGTAGTGACTCCCTAATCACAGACTCGTCGGAATTGTTTATAGTAATCGTAAGCGGGATTGGTATAGAGGGTGGAGGTGGTGGTACTTTCTCTAGTATATACATCAATGTGTTAACACCTCTGATACTTGTGTTGCTGAATTCCAAATCAAATTTACGGTGATGTATTATTGTAAGTCGGTAGCAACCTGGTACACCAGTATGTCTGTGGCCAACACGAAGATAATTTTTATTTCCTCGGATCCAATCAAAAGTTCCACTATCAACCGTGTACACGATGTTATTAACGGCGCTTACACTATGTGGAATTTTTACTTTATCGATAACCGCTTTAATTTCAACGAGGGTCGGACCTGTCAGTGTGGTTTCAGACACAGGTGTTCTCCCTAAAAATTTATCCACGATGGTATTAAGTGTTGTTTGTCTCACCATAAACATATTAATATCTTTGAGAGTCATCGTAGATGTAGCCGGGACACCAAAGAAACTATTAGCGATGTAGGCATTGTGAGTATGCTTGCCAATAAACTCGCTAATTTCAGCGAGAGTCATTCCTGCCACAAGCGGGTTTCCAAAGAACTTACCAACAATGTCGTTAGTGGGTTTTTGTACCCGCTCAAAATCTTCTTTTACTTTAAGAATATCATTGTAAATCTCGAGATAATTTGCCCTGATATCGGCGGAAGTCATCATCCTCCCATCACTCTTGAAAAAAAGTGTAGACAAAAGTCTATCGAATCCAGACTGGAGTTTAAAATAAGTTTCGATGTTAGAAAGTTTCATCGTGATATTTTGGAGTGTAATGCCCTCGAAGAACTTATTAGCTACGTCATTGGTAAGCTTTAGTCTGTCAATCGCGCGATTAATTTCAGCGAGAGTCATGTCTACCACAAGCGAGTTTCCAAAAAACTTAACATCGACGTCGTTAGTGGGTTTTTGTACTCGCTCAAAATTTTCTATTAATTTAAAAATCTCGAGATAATTTGCCTTGATTTCTGAAGCAGTCATCATCCTTCCAGATTCCTTGTTAGCGAAGAATGAATTCAACAAGTCTTTAATTTCAGCGAGAGTCATGCCAACCACAAGCGGGGTTCCAAAGAATTTATGTACGACATTTTTGCGAAAACTATTATAACCTCGTATATGATCATCCAGCTCACGGCCGTGGGCGGCAATCGCGTCGGTGATCGTAGACACAAGTGCGCCTGGTTTAAGTTGTCCACTGTTGGAATATAGCGCAATAGAGTTTTCAGCGGCGTCGTGTTGTCGTTTTAAAATGTCATCCAATGATACATCACTGCTTTTCAATTTACCCTGGCGATCTTGAAATACAACTATTTCGTTCGGGTCAACACTTACTAAATTTAACGTTTCAGCGATTTCATCTTCAATTATTTTTTTTACATCTTCGATAGAACCCGCAGATGTTTCCGCGGTGGGTTCCGACATTGACAGAGATTGTCCCCAAATATCAATCATTATTATAAAGACTCTAGTATTTTCAATTTATTGATTCTCTAAAATTACCTTGTAATTTCCCACTGGTATATTCGTTTACAACCAGATGAGGTGATTTCCACGGAAATCCAAAGGATTTTAATGAAATCTCCGTGAGGACATTTAATACTTCACAGCCGCATATCGATGGATCACCTAATTGTTGTGTTGGCAGCGTGGAATAAAAAAATCGGAAACTCTTTGAGTTTCATCGAAGAATTTATATACCGCATAAACTCACTTGGCGGAGGTAACCCATATGAATCGAAATAGACAATTCCACGTGGATCAATCGCGTATGCAACCCAGTGAGTTCCCGATCCATTACTGTTATCAAGATTGATGATACCGGTTTCAACGTTGTTTGGTTTTTTCGGTAATTGATCTCTCATAAAAACCCCTCTAAAGTTTTTTATCGCTAGTTTTTTTAGCAGCATCAATTAAATCAAAATTGGACATAGGGAGAATTGGGCTTTCAACTAATAAACCGTTCCTGGTATTCTTTTTAGACCATTTCCGCTGTACCATGAATACGGGGTTCCTGGTAGGTACAACCCCTTTCCCTTTTTTTTATATCCTTTCCCAGTTGCCTTTTTTAACGCCATCTCTGCCGCGGTCCCAACGGCTCCCAACGCAGCCGCTTTCGCCACTGCTGGAGCAGCCGCTGCAATCAATGCTGGTATTGCAGCTAACAATGGAAATATACCACCTGATTTTATCATGTTGGCGACTGCAGCTTTCGAAAATTCTATTTGAACTCCTCGCTTATTTTTCATTGCATCATTGAAATGTTTTATTTGACGATCCGTCAATGATATTTTATGTGTACCGCCGGACATCTGCGCTGGTTTCAACGTTATTGTGGTTCCACATTCTTTAGCGGATTTTGATCGCAATTTCTTGACCTGACCATCAGTCAGCTTGACACTAACAACACTATATGTCATTTTATTGTAAAACACATTTATGCTTTCAATTGATCTAATTGGAAACTCTTCAAGTTTCATTTACATATTTTCCACTGGTGCGTCAATGATTATCATTCGTCCACCAACACCTTCTAACAACATTGATTTGTCGCTGAGAATGACAGCAACCGCTCTATAATTGACACCACCAGGATCTATACGAGCCCTAAAATGTATGTCAACGACGGATTGCCTTGTCAAATCAAGATGCTCCAGCGAAGAGTAATAAATCGGATATAGGTCTTTAAAATCAAGTTGCGATATTTGTAAACCAGTATCAACATTTTGATCACGGACCATAAATGACAGCATCCGATGATACACACGTGCTATATGGTTGTTTTCGTAATCAAGCTGTATATCCTCAGATGGTTCTTGTTGTCCGTTTATTCTCAGCGAAACCTCATTTACTCCTAATTGATCGAATATCATATGACTGCGTTCTTGGGAGCGTAATCGATTCCGATTCTGCAGCGCTATAAATATATGACGTGGAGCTGAAACCCCTTGTTTTGATGCCAAATGCCATGTAAATGTACCAGCGACATTATCATCTTTGGAATCAGTTGTTGTTGTTAGCCAACTTAGCAATGATATACCACCTGTTTCCATAAATGAGAGTAGTCGCTCTTCTCTGGTAATTGATGGGGTCATTACTGGCATCCATAGTACCAATTTACTCAAAACAACTTTACCATCAGCGGCACCAGTACGCCAAATTCCATCATTGTCATCGCCTTTTCGTACTAATGTGACTGTGTGTTTAGCTCCATAAATAACTTTTCTAACATTTCTGCAGAATCCAAAAATATGATGCAACGGAATCGCACATGAGAACCGTCGGCGTTGTCCTTGTAACGTTGCTACTAGTGTTGCAAACCCTAGATTGAAATTGCGATTAATGTCTACGACATCAAAGGTACCAGCTGGTCTAGTATATCCGGCTGGTGCTGGATCAACTGCGGTATCTCGTGTTGCTTTTACCCTAGTATCATTAATGTGATCAGCGTGATTATTAATATCCTTTGCAAACATCATAGATGGACCAGCCGACCTTGTATAATCATCGGAGTATCTTGCTAGCCCGATTATTGTTGTTGCAACATCAACATCACGGTCTATTGATTCAATTTCTTTTCCATCAATGAGATATCTTGCACTTTCAAATAACGCCATTATGCCATTGTTGACGAAACCAACTCGGATATTTGGATCATCTGCATATGGTGGATCATTATGAACAGCATCATTTGTTACGAGTTCTCCTTCTACTTCAATAAATGCTTCACATGGCAAAAAGTATTTATTGGTATCTTGAACTTGAAGTTCAATTCGCGATCGTAGGTCGGGTTGTATTGCATGATAGGAATAGTATTGATAATCGCGGACAGAATCATCTTTGCGCACTTGGGCTTCCATATCTAACGCCGGATCAGCTGTTCGTTTAAACATTTATAACATTACTAGTGTTTTCAATTGTGAAACTCTTTGTAATCATCGTCGTTTTTGTTTTCGTTTCAAACCACTTCCTGCTATCGCGTTCATGATAGTGCTATCTGTTACCGGTGAAGCCGGAGTCACCGAAGCAGCCAACGGCGCTAGTTTTTCTTCCACTGCGCTATTTATTGCTTTGCTGATTTCTGCAGGCATCACTGTAGTTGATGGCAGCACTAATGACGAAATCATTCCTGGTTTCTTTCGCACCAATGATGCTATTTTATCTTTCTCGGCAGAAAATGCCTTTCCGGCAAGATTTCCAACGAAATCTCCGATTTTGCTGGTTCCTTTCTCACGAATAATATCAATGGCTTTCATTGATAATTGTTTAGCTAACGGCGCCACCTTGGGAGCCATTCTTGTAAATAACCCCGCAATGGTATTGCCGAAACCATCTCCGTAATATGCTCTATAAACAGGCAATCGTGAGTTCACCACGTGGACGCTTACGGGTTTATCATGGTTGTAGTGTATAATCATCTTGTTATAAAACTAGTAGTTTTTCAATTAATGATCAATCGCTAAGATCCATAGGATTTTCATCATAACGTAGGGCGTCTCTGTGATTTTCAACTAATTCAGCAATGAGTTCTCGATATACATTAATGTCCATGATACCGCCGGCAAATAATCGTCTGCAAATATCAGCGGCCTCATTAATTACTTCCGGTGAGTTATTTCCGGCTCGTTTCCCTCCGATGAGAACCTCTAACCGTGATATATCACTGAGAATGTTACCAGGGCATGTCACGGTTGCGTTGAAATCTAAAGGATTTTCAATCGAATATCCTTTTCCGCTTGTTTCCTCAGTTGTACCAGTTGCGCCCTGACTATCATCAAGTAATTGCCTTTGTCGGCCTCGACTTTGTTTTTCTCGTTCTTGTTGTTTTTGTATACCATAACTATCAACTCCTACTTTAAAAGATCTATACTCAATTGTATCCTTTTTCAAATTACCATTAATCCCCTTATTCGTTTTATACAACCAATTAACCCATTCATCTCGGCTTATTCTACTGTTTTTATACTCGTCTTTTAAAAAGTCCTTTCTAGAATTAAAGCTTTTGGCGGCAAAATCACCAAAAGTCGTATAATCTTTGAGTTTTGTTAATTCAGGTCGTTTGATTTCTGTTATACCTCCTTCGGTGAGTTTGTCTATAAAGGAAATACCTCTTGGGGTGACATCAACAGGTTGTGGTTCAGGCGCAGAATCATCAATATCAGCTAATCGTTCATACTCGTGTTGAGTTTTTATATCATTGGATAACTGTTGTATCCCTGCGCGCGTTTGTTCGGTCTCTGCTGCTATCTTTTCAAGCGTATCAAGCAGCGGCGCCTTCTTTGCTCGTTCTCGCTCAGGAATATCTCAGTATATCGCTGCTTCAGTTAACTTTTTCACATCTTTGGTCGCACTTGTTATCGGAGTAAACAGTTGTTCACTTGACACAGAAAAGTCAGTCTGCGCTTGTTGTCGTTGTTGAAGTTTTTCGCGAAGTCTGTCTCGAACCGGTATAAACTTTTTAATTGCTGCTAGCCGCTCTCGGGCTAATCTAGTTGTAAGCGATTCACCTACCATATATTGTTTGTGAACTAATTTTTCAAATGTGAAACTATCACAATTAAAAGATGAGTTATTAAATAATGTACCATCAAGCTAACGTATCCATCTTCGACAGGGTTAAACTGTACGACGCTATCCGCGAGTGTTTCAGAAATAACATCGCTGGGGGTTTCAGAATTGTAATATCTGAGAACGGCGATGAACGATTTGTGTTAACGACGCGGCAACAACAACAATTACGTGAAAATGGAGGCGTCGCGGTGATTACTTGCTACTACGGCCAGATCATCCATTATGCACATAACTGCATGGGCAAGTCCAAACTGATGAATATCCTTTCAGGAGAAAATCCCATGTGAGTGTTACAAAAAACGCTAAAAAAAATTATTTTTTAATAAAATTTACTGAAAAGCCTATCGCTTACATGGTTAAGATACTGGTTTTTCCTCGTTTAATATTTTTCTAAGATCACGAACCTTAGAACTAATTTCAGCTCGTTTTTGATACTCTTGGCCGAGCTTTTGACGTATTGCTTCAACGGTGCTAAATAGCGTTATAAATACGTTAATATCGTTACCGTACAAGCAAGCATTGATGGACTTTTGAATTCTTTTCACGAGCCTGTACATCTTGGGTAAAACATAACGACCCTTACTAGACTGATACTCAATTTCTTCATATTCCTAGGCAATCCTGTCGCAGTCGAGATCTTCAGATAATACTACCCCTCTATTTTTTAAATCTGAGATTTCAGCAATTATAACATTTACATCTTTGATATCCATATTTTTATAGTATACTATATCTCTAATTATTAAAAAAAAACACTCATTTGGCAATCTCTCTGGCGCCCTATGACGTCAGAGAGACCCAGAGGTTAAACCGCATTTGGAAACCCCTTTCGCGTCAAATAACGTGAAAGAGACCCAGAGGTTAGGACAGCACATCTTTGGAACTCCTTGGTTGCCTTCACATCCAAGTAAGCCCAAGGAGACCCGAAACATACATCTCCGGCGGGAGGCCTAAGATGACAAACGTCATCTTAGACCGCCCAGAAGATATGCTTGGGGGACGTGGGACGGCACAAGACAGCACAAACATGAAACGACGGAGCAACCCAATTAAATTAACCCGGTTGCATGATTGTGAACAAAAGACAACCACACGCCTGGGTTAATGGCGTTGGTTAGTTTTGATCGGTCGCATTGGCCTTCGAAAGCCCCAAGCTTTATACCTTTGATATGCTATATAAGGTGACTAATACAGCAGCGTTGATTCATGGGTATGTTATTTTATTTCCTTATTACTTATTAATGCTGTTTCACAACATTTAAATGAGACAAATATTTTAAATGAAACATTAAACAAAATAATACAGTTGTTAAATAACAACGTATATTTTCCCTGTTCTAATTCTCTAGACAAAATGCATTATCGATTAAATCACAAAGAGCTGTACACAAGGAATTTTAACCACGCCCACCTACTTCAATGAATGTCCGTTTCAGGTGTATACGAATTTTACTTTATGACCATTTTTTTTCGACAGAGCAGTTTTAATTATATTTTCTGCAACAAATCGTATTGAAGTCCCACAAATGTAAAAGTATCTACTGGCTTCATTTATCGACTGAAAGCTTCTCTCTTCATTATTTTCTAAATCAAACGATTTGACCCCCCTAGGGCGTTTTGCATGTTTGCCAGTTCCACCTAATTTTGAATTCCGACTTTGTGAGACGGCTTGAAGATTCTCAAGACAATTATCGGTCTTCACGCCATTTATGTGATCAATCACAAATCCGTCTTCGATTAATCCGTTATGACATTCAAAAATAATTCTGTGACAGAGATATGTTTTATTTCTAGCACTAAACAACAAATACCCCATATTATTGAGATATCCAACCGGTTTTTTTAGTCTTCGGTGCCTGACAACACCATCACTGGAGGCTTCGTAATTAACAAGCACTGGATGGGGTCTGAAATCTTGGCTCATTTGTATAATAATACTACTTGTCTAATTTATTATTTGCTTTAATTATAAGTCTATCAATGTAGTCTTAAGGTGTTTTTATGATTTTGTCCTTGATTTTATCAAGGACGTTAGGGTCAATGACGGTATTTTTTATTTGTTTGTCATAGTAGCGTTTTAGTTCCCTGTAACGTTTGCCGCCACAAGCAAGACACAACTGCGATTTTCCCCTTACCCCAACCCCACATCGGAGGCATGGGAGAGGACCGAAAGAACCGTTGCGAACGCTTTGTAAATGATACCCACAGAATTCGCTTCTGCATGATTCGTTACACGGGGTTGTTGATCCAATCATTAGCCACTTGCAGTGATTCATTTTACTATATTTTTCTATTTAAATACTTGTTTTAATTATAACATGGAGGAGTTCAAGAGATTATCGAAAATTAAGTCTTGGAGAAATACTAAATTCATTGATTATAACATGGAGGAGTTCAAGAGATTATCGAAAATTAAGCCTTGGAGAAATACTAAATTCAATCTCGATAAGGAGTTCAACAGATTATCGAAAATTAAGCCTTGGAGAAATACTAAATTCAATCTCGATAGAGTCTCTGATACACCAAAACGTCTAATCGGTGATAGAACTATACTAGGTAAAATCAGGGAGTGTTTTAATGAATTCTACCGAGACGGTGCAGCATACTGTTGGTCGACATTTCGAATTATTGATGAAGATGTCAATGTACCCAACATCGATGCTACTATGAACGATGAAAGAGCAGCTGAGATAATTTCACACCTTGACCCGCCAAGGAGCTGGAAATCCAAGGGTGTAAAATCCAAAGGGGAAATTCAAAGAATTTTATCAAGGAAAATCAAAGATTTTCAACAAAGCAATTCCCAACAGAAGTATTTTTTCAGAATAAAATTCATTATCGAAGTCGAAGGCAAATGGATTATCAGGGATAAATTTGAACCAATCCTCAAGGATAAAAAAAACTGTCATTGTAAGTAGAAATTCCAAACCAGGAATTCTAACTGGAATTGACAAACCATACTACGAAAGATCTTATCCCGTAACAGCAATTGTTTATGGGTTATATCCGTTAAATGATAAACCCGATATCGCAAAACTAGCTCCTATGAAATATTCTAGTTCACTGAATTGTGTAGCAACACGGGTAATGGAACACTTCACAAATGCATCCCGAGGAAATAAACTAACTGATCTGCGACGTAGGAAAATAACCGAATGGGAACTGACAGCGAAACAGCACGGTGCAAAGATTTCTGATATAGCTAAATTAGAAGCATCATTAAAATTCCCAATATCAGTAACGACAATAACCGGAGAAGTATTATACGAACCGAAATATCAATCGCGAGGAGCTCCAATTAAAATTATTGATCATTTAAACACGCGTGGACACCTGCAGTAACAATATTTCCACGAGAACGAACCGTGAGATATATCACCCCAGAATTCGTCCGGAATGTTTTTTATAATGAGAAATTATTCGATGCTATTCACACGCTGTGTAAGGATGATCCTGTGTCAGTGTGGTTACTTAGAAGTGATGAAGATCCCGAAATAGGATTTGATCAATTTGTAAGACCAAATGGTGAATTATATCGCGTTGAAGAATTAGATAACAGAATGAGAAAAATCGCTAGTGATTTTTCACCGGAGAGTTCCCATGAAAAACTATTAACGGATAGTTTTACTATTCCATCAGTGGTAGCTCACTTCGCAAGAGAAAAAAACTCATGGCGTCCAACACAAAGTGATTTTCTCGAGGACGTTAAATTGAGTTGCGTCGAATTTAGTCATGGAGGACTGTGGAATACAAAATACCATCGTGGCGGTATGATTTCAATTGATATATCCGCGTGTTATCCTGGAAGTTTCCTCGGGTATGGAGAATGTAGTAACTATTTTAAACGATTTGGACACCCCACACATGAAATGACTCGTGTTGCGATTAATGGTCCATTGCCTGATTTTGATTTAACTGGATTCGCTCGTGTGATATCATTTGAACTCGCTACAGGGTTACATCCGTGTAGTTATGTTTGGCTTGGTAGACATATATCTGAAAAGGCCTGGATGCCAATAGTGTTACTACGATATATGATTGATTGTGGTATGCTAATATCGTTGATTGTTTCCGAAGCTATTATATGCTATCGAGCTCAGAAAGAAGTTTGGCTACCACAACCCGATCTAGATCGTATAATTAGCGAACAGCGAAAACAGTTTCTAGATGGAAATGAAGAACAAATCATGAATTGGTCTAAGAAGTTATTTGAAATTAAAAAAGAACAAGCAAAAGATTTTGGACGAAGAATAATCGGTAAATTTACCCAGGGTGGAAGATACGACAATGCAAAATATTCTTCGCGGTTGATCATAGACATCGCTGAATACGATTTTATTGTAACGGATTTAACGAAACAGGGAAAACTTGTAAATCGTAAAGACGCTTTCCTATCCGATGGAAGACGATTAGGTACAATTGTTACCTATTGTGATGGATATATTAAACAATATACGCATTTGAGAAGTTCTATGCTAGCTTATGCTTCTATCAATTTATTTTCGATGATAAATAGATTTCCTAATACCGCAGTTAGAGTAGCCACTGATTCTATGTATATCCACGATAAATACAAATCAGATGTAGCTAAATTCACAGATCCGGAGGCAAATTGGGGATGTTGGAGATTTAAAAAAGAAACGCTACACGAGTATTGTGAATCGGCAGATGTTACCAACGACGATAAATACTTGAAAAGCAACCAATTATCAGAATTATCTAACGCGCCATCGATATCAGATCCAATTACGCGATATAAAATCGTTTATATAAACGGATTAGGAGGATCAGGAAAGACAACACGAGTAATTAATTTATTCAAAGATAAAATCAACATGAATACGTTAACACCAACTCATAAACTTGCCAGAGACATGAAACAACGAGATGTAAAAAATTCTGGTACTTATCACAGCTTCTTTCGATGGAAAGGCGATAAGTGGACCCCTGAAAGAATGGGACAGAAATTTATTCCACCGGTGATATTATGGGATGAAATTTGTACAGTACCGTTGAAAGTACTAAAAATATTTCTTGAATGGCTGTCAACGAAAAATACAAAAATTATTATGTGTGGTGATCAAGGCCAACCACCACCAATTTTCGGTGAATCTCCTCATGAATGGCTAAAACAATACGTTGATTATTACACAGAGATGAACGATGACATTAGATCATTAGATGAAGTATTAAAGGAGTTTAAACAACTAATCAGATTACAACCGGATAGAATCCAATGTGAAATAATGCGTGAAATAATTTCAGAAACTCCCATGAATAATTTTTAGGAAGCATTGAGACCAAACGATTTGATAGTAGCAAGTAGAAAAATAGTCAGAGACAAACTTCAGATGAAATTATTTGAATTACATAAATGTAAATTTTCAACACTTCCAGTACCGTTGTGTTATAGGCCTTCGGATACACGAAAACAGAATATCGACGTTGACATTCCTGGACAACGTGAAAAGCAGAATTTAGTATTAAATGATATTGTGCTGGTTGATATCAGCGTCGTCGAAGATGCATTGCGTGCTGATAAATCCCCGTGGACGTTAGGTTACGCAGCGACAATACACTCTTCACAGGGATTAACTGTCACAGACACAATTGTTTGGATAGTAGATAATCGCATTGAGTGGTCAAATTTAGTTTATCTCGCAGTATCCAGAGTACGAAGTATAAATCAACTCCGAAGAATTGTTGTTGACGAAGTCAGTGACGATAATGACACTTCAAATAAGTGATATTGTCAGCATTGATAGAGTCAAGGATATAATCAGAAAAAAACTCTCTGGTTATAAACAACAGGATAAAAAAAATAATAGAAAATTGACATTGATGCTGAATTAATAATTACACTGAAGCAACAACAGAATAATCACTGCGCGAGTTGCAATTGTATAATGCGTTGGAGTTGGTCGAATAAAGATCCTCGCCAATTTACCGTAGACAGAAAGAATAGCAGCATTGGTCATACCAACGATAACGTTATGCTGACTTGTCTTGAGTGCAACAGACGAAGAGGTGCCAGCACAATGCCTCTGGGGGGTGCTAGTTAAGACCACGCGGTGGTAATTGAGTATCCTCGGGAATTACCTGTAGTTGTTGTCGAGTAAATCCTCGCTGAGGAGCAGTTGAATCCAGTTTATAGATTGCTGGTCTACCAGTTCATCGTGTTATACTAGATATTTTATGTACGGTGACACTCCAAATAGGATCAGTAGCTCTTTTTTTACCACCCTCAAGCTCTCCTGGTTCGTATAAATACCTTACAGTGACATTACTACCAAGAATTTGTTCTCGGAAATCTTTTTGTGGTTGTACGGGTATATACTTTTTTTAATAGCGTTGTTAGGTTTCATATTGATTGCTCTGGTAATCTCGTTATTTAGCGCTGCAACTACCCCTGGTAACCTTTTGACCCATTCACGGGATCGCTTTTCTTGGATGAATTCTTTCGCGTATTGATATCCAAATAACCGCTCAGCAAGAGTCCGATTAAATCGTTCAACAATTGCCTGATCGCGATGTAACGCAGTATGCCCCCGTCTGATGGTGACATTGTGATCTTTCATCGCTGATAAAACAGCGCCTTGAAATTCCTTGCCAGGATCGACTTGTAATAGATTTGGCCAGCGTAGTGGGCCTCGTCGATAAATCTTTTCAAATGCAGAAGCAACTTCAGGTGATGATTTTGTTTTTAGTGGTTCTGCTTGTTTGTATCGACTCGCAACGTCAACTACGGTTAGCGCGTATTTGTAACCGTTATCATGTGGTAAAAACAATAAATCAGCTTGATGAACTTCATTGGGTACAGTAACATCAAAATGCGAGAAATTGATTTGTTTAGGACGCGGTAGATAAATTTGCCATATAGCCTGTTTGGATAACCAATTAGGCGCAGTAGCCTTTTTCACTATTGCGGCGCTGGCGAGTTTACTGATTGCTGCTTTACCCTTCCAGTATCCTCTCGGAGAATAATAAATAGATTCCATATTATTAATTACCAGCACCTAACATCAATTTGCCTTTCATAGCTGATTTTACCAACCATGAAGCCAATTTTTCTTTCAAAGATTTATCAGGAACAGCATTTAACGCATGAATGAATTTCACATCTGCGAGATGCCTGTTTTGGAGATTGCTGCTTTTATACGCAACATCATGGGCATGACACGCCTTATCAATAGCGTTTATCGGATACTCGCCGGGTCGGGGTTGATTTTGATCATCAAGTCTGATATCTAATCGTGTTCCGGGGCCACAGTAGCTATATCCTGGAAGGTGCTTTTCTCCGGGGTACTTTGCCCATGGGGTTCCAGGGAGTTTTGCAAATTTGGCTACGATATCACCTCCTCGTTTTTTTTTTAAAACATCTCCGAATTGTAAAATCTTTGATTTTGTAGAAACAAATCTAAATTTTTTTATACCACATGTTGCACATCTACCAGTAAGTGCTGATCTGTTATTTTTAGTTGTAACCGTCGTCACATCATTTGTGCTAGTACGCGTTTTACACTTCACACAATATAGATCCATAATTTATGTATAGAGATATGAATATAATTAATTTTTCAGCGACTAAAACAAGAGAACCAGTTAAGCATCATGCAGCGCTACCAAACTCTATCCGCGCATTTATAATCGGGCCATCTGGATCCGGCAAGACACAATTGTTGCTCAATTTAATAGTGAGATGGATGAAGTGGGATAAGTTGTATTTAGTTGCTCCTAGCGTAGATGATCAACGATGCTATGAAGTGTTAAAGGATTTTAATGAAAACGCTTCAGAAATTAAGGGTGAGAACGCCATTGAATTTATCACAGATATTGACGAGGCACCATCCGTGGATGACCTTGATGGGAGTATTAACAATTTAGTCGTATACGACGATGTGATGTTAGACAATCAAAAAAAAACAGCTAGGATCTTTTCCAGAGGCAGGCATAAAAACACTGACATGATATATGTCACTCAACGCTACACTCAGATTCCAAAAGTGATCAGAGATAACTGTAATATTCTTGCTGTGTTTAACGGCGTTGATACACATACGCTACGAAATATTTGGCAGACATGGTGTTCCGATATGGACTTCAATCAATTTAAAAATTTCTTTAGTAACGCTCAGTCGACCCCGCACGGATTTATAACAATAAATTTACATGATCCTCGGACACGATATCGTATCGGACTCGATCAAATATTTGGTTGAAATCATTTATTATTTTTGTTAATTAGAACTGAAAGTTCCAGCAGCAGAGAGGGTGATGACCACATCGTTGCGACCTAAATTGATTAAAAAATCGTAAAGTCTCCGTTTGCTAAATGGAGACTTATTTTTTTCGGTTAAAATGAGATTTCGTAGGAAGCCTTATTTTTGCTTGAAAACGTGGTCTGTTCACCCTCTCTGCTGCTACGGAAGCGAAAAAAAAAACGTTGTTTCAAAGCTGGCCGGTATAGAACAGGAAGAAGAATTCCAGTTATCTCCCTTTCGTCCGTAACAGATAAACAATTTAAAAATTCTGCCGTTAATTTTAATAACCTGGTTCAGATTCCTCTTAAATCGTCAACAGTTGTGTCAATTGTCCCAGAGATACCACTACGTATTGCATTATTCAACGCTAAATCAGTAGGATCACCGGAAAAGCGCACAGAAATAGTTAATTTTATCAACGACCAGAATATCGACGTCTTCTTCCTGACAGAAACATGATTACGGTCGTCAGGCGATGAACCTAAGTGTGCGGATTTAACACCCATTGATTACTCCATCAAGTCGTTCCCGCGCAACTCTCGCGAAGGTAGAATTGCTGTAATTACAAAGAATTCCATGATCAAATGCCTTAAGTACAACACAACTTTCAATTTCTGCCACACATCGTTTGAACTAGTCCAAACAAAGCTCACACTAGAACAAAGGTCAGTCCATTTTTTCTGTCTCTACCGCCCTCCTCCTAATAGAAAAAACAAGCTGACTGAATCTCTCTTTTTTTTTCTCTCTCGCAGTTTCCGAAGAAATTATTCAACTATCGAGAAAGAATGTTTGGCATTGATTTTGGTTTTGCAACATTTTGAAGGTTATCTAAGTTCAGCTCCTTCTTCGATTTTAGTGTTTAGTGACCACAACCCCCTTACTTTCAAGATGAAAAACAAAAAATCCAAGATTACTAAGGTGGAGTTTGTTATTGCAGGAATATAATCTTGACATCCGGCACATCAAGGGTAAATATAATTTAATTGCAGACGCTCTTTCCCGTGTATAGCAATATATTATATACGAGTTCTTTTAACCTTAGGTGTAAATTGGTTTGTGGTAAAAAGAAAGTTTTATCATATAAACCTTTCTTTTCATTTTATGGGGGAAGGTGTTACGTATATTTGATTTAAATTATTTATTTTTGTCAGATTCAAATTTGACATTTTGGATTAAAAATTCATTCATTGGGAAATTGTTCTAGAAATTTTCGTTCTACAAGTAAACAACAGATGTTAACCTCATTTTCTGACCTTGCTTCAGAGTGTAAACAAGTTCTAAAATGATTGGTTGATTCCCAGGACATTAGAGTTTTATTTTAAAAATGATTGGTTGATTCCAAGGACATCTTTCTTGATCATACGGCATACATGACTTTGCGAGCATGGGTTTGTTCTTTGACCTTCTAGAAAATCACGTGACCTCTTTCTGTTTACGAGAGAATCAATATATAGCTGTGTTTTGGAAGATAACGGTTTAGTACTTAGTCTGGGCTTTGGAATGCAAAGATATGTGCTATTGTTTGAGTGTAAATTATTTCAAATTCGTTTGGGATCAAGAGGAATTTATTGTGTTATTTATCTAGAAATTACTTGTGCTCATTTGAATTATTATGATATTAAAACTGACTTATTCACGTGACATCGTCGTCCATATTGGATTACATTGTCAAGATTCGAACCGGGAACTATTAGGACATTTTATTATTAGGACTCTTGCAATTCCACTAGTGGATTATATTGTGAATTCTTTTTGGATTAATTTTTGGACTTGATTCTCTAAAATCGTAAGCTTAAATTGCCCATTGAAATAATACACAACGACACAGTGGTCCCTTTTAAGAGATCTCTTTAAACTCACCTGTTTCGACCGCAGGGACAAACTTAGGGACCTAATCATGTTTTGTATCTTATATGTTTTCAGCATGTTTTTATGTTTTCCAATTTCATTGTTTTTGTCATTTGTTTTTCTGTAGTGTAGCCATATCATTATTGATGGTGTAAAGCGCTTAAAGCTTCGAAAGATTAGGCGCTATACAAAGTCTTATTATTATTAGAGTAACGCCTAGGTTTTTTACTGACTGTGAGAATTTAATGTTGGTGTTGTTGATATTTATTGTCTGAGGTAAAGGATGTGAATGAGAAAGTCTTTGTGTTATGATCAGAATAGTCTCAGTTTTATCATCATTCATCTGCAGCCTCTTACATGTCATCCATGATTTCACATCAGAAATGCACGTCTCTACTCCATGGATGGTAGCATCAGCTTCTGTTAGGTGGCTAGACATATTTTAGGGTGTCATCAGCATACAACTGGTGAGACACTGTGTGATAATCTATGACACTTGAGAGCGTCTGAATCTATAGAATGAACAGAACAGGTCCAAGAACAGACCCCTGTGGAACTATAATCCCACGCAACAGCGACAAGATTACAACCACCCCACCACACACCCTTACACACAAAGCAAAATATAGAACCGAGTGCACCACGTAGCAGGCTGACCACACTCGAGATTTTTATTTCATCGGAAAAGGTAAAGTGTATGTTTTACCTAGATTTGTAATGGAAATGCTGTTGGAATAGGTTTTGGGAACCATATATATATATATATATATATATATATATATATATATATATATATATATATATATATATATATATATATATATATATATATATATATATATATATTGTGCATTTTATAGATGAAAAGAGATTGTTCTAAAATATATAAATATATTTCTGAAGAAGATCGATTATGATAAACATAAACTGAAAATGTATACAAAGAGTTTTCCCACCTTTGATTTTATATCAACTTTCCACCAAGATTTATGTTTTCCATGTCGTGTCTCAGACTTAGTCTCAGGAATGTTTCACGTTGTAGTATCTTTAAAATCATTATAATTATGTTCAATCTTCGGAGTCTTTATTCGTATAATTTATGTATTATCTTATTCTGAATTTAGTTACACTTGATACTTGAGGCCGGATGTGATATGGACTGCAGAAATGAACGATCTGAGACCCTCTTATTGGCGTCATTGATTCATCTTCATGAACCGGAAGGAAGACAAACCGTAGTGCACAAGCTCATTTACCTAGGTGCCGATGTTAATGCACAGAATAACCGCGGACAAACGTCCCTTATGTATGCTTGTATCTTGCACCAGAGCGACACATTTAGTACTCTCTTGCATTGTGTAAGTACCTCACTATTTTATTTGACAAATTCTAATTTTGTAATCATTTTGATACAAAGGTAATGACATTAAATCACATTAATTATTCGGCAGATTATAATTAAGTTTGAATATTTTATCGTACTACCTACACTGAGAGCTGCTAGGTCATCGCTTTTTCATGTACGTATATCTGTATTGATTCAAGTATATTTCTGTGGGAAAATATTACAAGTGGGGAAAGAGAGAGGATCTATGGCATTCGGAACTACTTCCGCTATTTCTGCGACAATATTACGATCCTTGTCATTGATCTCGAAGTTGCGAATTGATCTATGGTTCAGTTTGTGCTGTGAACTACCGAATATGTCCTTCATTTATTGAATTTTTCTTTAAATCTCGCCGATGATGAAGAAAAGCAGAAACCTGGAGAAACTCTGATTCATCAGGCATAAATCACAATGTCAACGCCATTTTGTTTTTTATCACATGACTACCGCTATGACACGTGCTCTCTACGTAGTGAAAATGACTGTTTCAACGTTGCTGCGAGAACTATAGGTTTCTGGTCGGTCTCAGAATAAACGTGTTAAGAAATTTGTACCATTTCCTATTTAAACAAACATTACATTATTTTAATGTATTATTGTACGTCACCTAAACTACAAGAAGTTTGGAAACGTTTCGACATCGCATTATATCATGTACGTTTAGTCTGCGAGATTTGGGTAGTCATGTGATTAGCAAATTTCGTCAACGATGTAGCTGTGTCTCATTTATCAACAAATTGAAGACACAGTCTATTTTCACAATCAGAATCTATTTCTAAGATAACTAATTTTCAAACCAATTTCATGCAGGTAAGTCTCAATGTAATGTCGTTTAAGGTTGCTAGGCCCGGTAATAAGCGGTTACCCTATGCCGATAGGTAATGCGTTCTAACCACACACCCTAACATAAATATCACAATATATCAAATAAGATAGGATGAGTAAGAGGTATCCTGTCGTTAAGAGTATAAATTAGTCAAGTGCTGTTCTTTTCACAATAAAGTAAACGGAAAGCAAGCATACTTGTGCATGATCAATGTGGCAGAATACGAAACGAACATTGTCAGTATTGACAGCGTGGAGGATTAATAGACGGCGTAACGAACATTGTCAGCATTGATAGCGTGGAGGATTAATAGACGGCGTAACGAACATTGTCAGCATTGATAGCGTGGAGGATTAATAGACGGCGTAACGAACATTGTCAGCATTGATAGCGTGGAGGATTAATAGACGGCGTAACGAACATTGTCAGCATTGATAGCGTGGAGGATTAATAGACGGCGTAACGAACATTGTCAGCATTGATAGCGTGGAGGATTAATAGACGGCGTAATATACATTGTACATCTGGGTGTCAGAATTTTGCGTCAGACACATTTTGATCCTGAAAAGGGAAGTTTCTGATTCATCCTGCACTGACGAATAATGATGTAATCGTTTCCTCACATTTGTGAACGAAACACGAGGGCGTAAGTAAAATTGCCAATCGTGAATCATCAACATACTTTTTATAAATTGGAGATAATTATTCACGTACCTGACGTTAAATTTGTTAAATTTGTTCTTTTTGTTTTATTACGTATATCTGATTTAAGTAATTTATTTTTATTTTTTTAATTGTTTGTTTGTCAGATTCAAATTTGACATTTTAAATTTAAGATTCATTCATTGTGAGATATTTTTTTTAGAAAGTGGAATGACATGTACTCTTAAGAATAAATATCAGGTGTTGACCTCATTTCTGACCTGGCTTCAGGGTTGTAAACAAGTTTTTAAAATGATTGGTTGATTCCAAGGACATTATGGAGCTTTTTTATAAACATCTTTCCATTTTTAGTTGGGTCATACGGTGTGTACGAGATTTTTTGAGCGTAAATTTGTTCTAAAAGATTCTAGAAGATCACGTGACCCCTTTCTTGTTTACGTAATAAACAGGTATATAAATTATGTTTTGGAGCGAACTATTTAGTAGAACTTGGGCTGTTAGAATACTAAGTTGTGTGTCGTTTTGAGTTATTTTAAATTACCTTGTATTGGAAATTATTTCAATTCGTTTGGATCAAGAGGATTTATTTTGTTATTTATCTGGAATAGAATTGTGCTCATAGAATTTGATTACCAATAACTGACTTCATCACGTGACATCGTCTTCCATCTTGGATACTTCACTAAGATTCGAACGTGGAATTATTTGGACATTTTATTACCATGACTTTTGCAATTTCTCTAGTGGATAATATTTTGAATTATTTTTGGATTAATTTTGGAATTGATTCTTAAAACCCTAAGTTTATTTTTCTTTTCTGGAAAATATTTGTGCTCAATAAATTGTTTATTAAGTTTTTACAAGCTTGTTATTTTCACTCTTTCTATGTTACTGTTTATTTGAGCCTAAGCACGTAACAGTTTGATAAATTGGAGACAATTATTCACGTACTTGACATTAAATTTGTTTCTTTTTTTGTGGATAAATTGAAGACAATTATTCACGTGCTTGACGTTAAATTTGTTAAATTTGTTCTTTTGGGGGGATAAATTGGAGACAATTATTCACGTACTTGACGTTAAATTTGTTAAATTTGATCTTTTGGGGGGATAAATTTGCTCTAAGTATGCATTATTTCTTGCAGAGTAAACATTGTTCAATTTATATAATAACGTCAGCAATTTACACATTATAGCGACCTATTTTACATTGGTTTCTAAATGGGAGCTTTGCAAGAAAATATGCCATAAACATATTCCTGCCCGATTGCTTATCAAAATATTTCGCTTAGAAAATAAATACAATAACATGATGAAAAACAAGTTTGCAATAGGTTAGTAACACGTGACATGCTGTAATACATTATATTTTAAGGAATTTCTCAGATGGAAGCAATGTCAGGAGACATTTAAACAATCTGCATCATATTTTTATTTGGCATTTCCTGAATGTGTATCTACAGTTTAAACTCTGATTATCATAGAAGTGGGAACATTTTGCAAAACAAGGTATCCAAAAATATGCAAGAACATATATTTTACTATCCCATTATTGAACTTTTGAAATCTGAAATAAGCATGGAAAGGGAATCTATGCATTTGTCAATAACTTGTTTTCCTGTGATACAGTTGATATAAAACTGTAATTCAATACAAGATGTATGCTCACTTAAATTTTGCTTTTGATGACGTTCAGTTTGTTTTCTTCCAGAAATCAGTGGACCCAAACTTGCAGGATAATGAGGGAAACACATGCCTTATGTACGCTTCCGCTCTAGGAAATATTATGGCCTTGAGGATTTTACTGGGCTCTGTGACAACCGGTGTAACTGATTTAAAATATCACCTATGTAATAACCAAGATTACACCGCCCTGCAATTTGCCATTGATAATGATAGGTCAGAGGTCATCGATATCTTAACATCCGCAATAAAGAATGCCAATGTGTACACCAACAGCAGCAACAACGATGATACTTTCATGCGGAAAAGGCGAAAAAAGAAACAATCCGGGGATAGGGAAAAGTTGATCCAAATAATGGCGAAAGAGATAGAGTTATTAACAAAACTAGGGGCTAATCGTTTTTCTATGGTAGAACCTAAAGAAAAACAAAACGCAGAGCAACAAGATCATCAGCTTAAATTTAAGTCAGGTGATAGTGTTGGCCCAGGCGGCGATTCGGATTCTCGCAGCAGAGATATCAGCAAACGTCCAGACCGCAAGGATTATGAGGGGTCGAAAGCATGCATGGAGACCTCTGCGAGCAAACTGAACATGAGTATAGACGTGTTTCCTGTCAGAGAAAACTACTTCTTGGCGGAGAAAGCTATTTTGTATGATGAGGCCAGTGATTCTAAAAAGAAACTTTGCGATGATGCTAGTGATGCTAGACCACCACAGGATAACAAGTCATCAGCCACATCTAAGGGACGCAGCCGGCTGCGAAGTAGGAATAAAAGCAGTTTACACAGGTCAGGTGGCGACCTCTCGGGGAATCCCGTTTCCAGAATTGAGGAAACATGTTCAGGTATACAGCATGGAGTCATCGAGTTCGGCGAAGAGTTTGCGTTCTGCAATAGAATTTACGGTGCAGATCTCTGGCCATCTTTGGCTGATATCTCATCCAGAGATAGCAACTCGAGTTACAAAGACCATGTCAAATCAGAAATCACGTCCACTAAAGAAATTAAGTACATGCCTTTCTTTCTTAAGCGAGACAAAAACGACTTTCACACAACTGCTCGTCTTGATGTTTTCAGTATGAGTTCTGAACATAAAGCCAGAATCATGGGTCGACCTGTATGGTCTGTATATGGTGATCCTCTTCCTGCGATTCCGGTTAGTACTCTGACCATCACAAGGTCGATAAAAAACTTTAACAAGCTTAAAAGATATTTAGCACAGTCTAAATTTGAACCGAGTCGTCTGCTCACGCTTGATCCAGAGCTCTGGTGCATCATCGAAAGCATTCGGTGGAAGACTGAGAAAGAAAGGCGGGGGTACTCGAACGAATTTTATTTTTATAACAAGGCCCTTTTTACGACTTTTTAAAATGCCTTTATTTAAACTAGGTAATAAAGTTTTCCATTCAAAAGCTACCATTTTCTTTAGTTTAACGCGATTGTAATATATTTAGTTCGTCAGTATTCTTTAAAGTGTACATATTGATAATATAAATATCAATATAACTGAAATCAGGAAGTCTATTAAAAAGTACAGAACAAATATTAACGTCAGGCGTAAATAACGCTTTATTTCCTATAATATTTTAGTTTTGTCCCCCTTAATTTTCAATGTTTCGAAAAATATGGGACGATTTGATTTTTCATATACAAGTAATATTTATTAGTCATACTGCTGGATAATGGTTCCAGAATTATTGTAAGGTGTTGTAAGGTGTTGTAAACGTTTTGCTTTGAATGTGATTGGCTGACCTTTGAAGTTAACGTGTCATGAAGGGCATGGGGTCATATAGCTGCCCTTTTCTATTGCACAAATTTACCTACATAAAGCGCATGGTAGCTATCATTAGGCTATATATTTCCTGTCTTTGATATTCTTTATATATTTAATAAAGTTGCGTTGGATGAATTTAGCAATGATGATAGCAAAGAAACCAAATTGTCAATCAGTTTATAAATTTTAAAATTCACATGTTTTAGTTTAAACTTAATTTCAAATCGAGTAAGCTTCATTACTAATAGGTCGCATGTGCACTTTAAATGTTTTAAAATGTTATGGCAAAGTACATTAAGAATAATGTACATTCTAATTACCAAACTTAAATTTGGCGTCAAGCTCCTATAAGTCATTAAATACCAGGAAATATCATGAAGTTACACTAACCGGCTTTATGGAAATTCTATGGCAAATTTCCTGTCCGTAAAATGTCACAAATGATAGCAGTCTGTGACTCTGACAGTAGCCAAAGACGCCTTAGCGGTAAACGCCAATCATTCGTTTGTTTTTTTAGTTGTTGTGGTGGGCTTAACACCATTTTTCAGGTTATACATGGCAGTCATTATAACTTCACATACTCACATTCGCTGAGCTTGAGGCTCGAACCTTGTGGACAGAGGTGAGATGCCAGTGATCTGTAAAGACGAGTGCTGACATCTGGCATCCCGGAAGGAATCACTTATGCTAGGACCAAACGATGAAAAACAGTCAGCGTATGACATCCACACTGTATCTCACGTTTATTTGGAAATAGAACAGAGCTGTACTTCAAGAACGATTCAGAGTCAGAAAGCAAAATAAGTGGACGAATTTCATTTTAAATTACAAAAGGGGTTTCAGATGTTATAAGCAGACCGTAAATTCCTTACATCCCGCAAATTGTGGCTTACATTTTATTATTAATTATTCACTTTATTCTAAAATATAACAAATTGCACTGATAAATAAAAGATTATGTTATGTAAGTTTTTGTACAGAGTTATCATAACCATCATCTCATTTCTTGCTATGAGAAAGGAATACTCATAAGTTAAAGGAATGTCAATGACCATGGAGAGAGAGAGAGAGAGAGAGAGAGAGAGAGAGAGAGAGAGAGAGAGAGAGAGAGAAATATACCGGTGTACACTTCATCCTAGCTAGAAAGTTGCTCTCATTTCCACTAAGAACGTCCATAGTGTTTTTACGTCATTCGAAAAAACGTTAGCTTTAGTTTCTTAGTCACTAGATCGGAAATCTGCCAATGTATAATCTTGTAATCTAAGGCTTGCTTAAAAATATATTTCTTGGTGAGTTAGCGATACAGCGCGTAATGTACAATGCCTTTCGTGGAACGGCATTCCCTTTTATTCCATTAATATATAGTTGTGATTTAGAAATATGTGTGTGTGTGTATATATACATGTGTGTGTGTGTGTGTGTGTGTGTGTGTGTGTGTGTGTGTGATTTGGATGTTTAACGTAGCTTTAACAATTTATCGGTCATATCGCTACGATGTCTGCAGTGTGGCAATTTATAGTAATGTCGGGCACTGGGGCATCATGATGCAGACATGTAGCACATAGTCACGTTATCCTGAAATGAGGACTTTGTATAGCGCCTAATCTTTCGAAGCTCTAAGCGCTTTAAACCATCAATAATGATATGACTACACTACAGAAAAACAAATGACAAAAACAATGAAATTTGAAAACATAAAAACATGCTGAAAACATATAAAATACAAAACATGATTAGGTCTCTAAGTTTGTCCCTGCAGTCGAAACAAGTGAGTTTTAAGAGAACTCCTAAAAGGGACCACTGTGTATTTGTGTCTAATTTCAATGAGCAATTCGTTCCACGTCGCCGGGCCCTGGTATGCAAAAGAACGTTGTCAATATGACTTTGTACTATCCATACGACATAATTGAAACGTCAGTTTTCCGTTGCAATGATATGGTAAAACAGATTGTGCTCAATAAGAATTATGCGCAGATTCAAATCGGTACTTTAAATTGATAATTAATAAAAGTAAACTCATCAAACATCGTGCTAGAAGATTTGATCTGGCTTAATTAAAAAGAGAAAGTCGTATTTTTGCAACCCAACAAATATCAAAGCGACTTTTGCTGCTTACACGAGTCAACGCCAATGTAAAGCTGTGTTCAGTTCTGGAACTCCTTGGTGACTGTGTTTTATTTTTCAGTTCTGGAACTCCTCGGTGACTGTGTTTTATTTTCAGTTCGGGAACCCCTCGATGACTGTGTTTGATTTTTCAATTCGGGAACCCCTCGGTGACTGTGTTTTATTTTTCAGTTCTGGAACCCCTCGGTGACTGTGTTTGATTTTTCAGTTCGGGAACCCCTCGGTGACTGTGTTTGATTTTTCAGTTCTGGAACCCCTCGGTGACTGTGTTTGATTTTTCAGTTCGGGAACCCCTCAGTGACTGTGTTTTATTTTTCAGTTCGGGAACCCCTCGGTGACTGTGTTTTATTTTTCAGTTCTGGAACCCCTCGGTGACTGTGTTCAGTTCTGGAAACCCTCGGTGACTGTGGTTTTTTTTTTCAGTTCTGGAACCACTCGGTGACTGTGTTCAGTTCTGGAAACCCTCGGTGACTGTGTTTTATTTTTCAGTTCTGGAAACCCTCGGTGACTGTGTTCAGTTCTGGAAACCCTCGGCGACTGTGTTTTATTTTTAAGTTCGGGAACCCTTTGGTGACTGTTTTATTTTTCAGTTCTGGAACCCTCTCGGTGACTGTGTTCAGTTCTTGAAACCCTCGGTGACTGTGTTATATTTTTCAGTTCGGGAACCCCTCGGTGACTGTTTTATTTTTCAGTTCTGGAACGCCTCAGTTTTTTCTGTGTTTTATTTTGACAATAATATCAACGACATTGAATGAAAATGTTAAAGACCGTGGTCCGAAATACATTCCGAAAATACTATTCTCAGCTTGACAAGTGGCAGTTCAAATAATTGCTGATATTCTTACTGAGATAGGAAATATAGGTCAAGATACAAAAGAGAAACAATCGCATTCAGCTCTTTATTCCAGTCTATTGGTGAGTTTCGACGTGTTGAAGCAAACGTAAAAGTCAGGAAAGGACGAAGACTTTCTTGTAACAACCGACGATAACCAGCAAGATCACATTTTGGTTAAATTACCAGGTCATCAATAAACATATGGAGCAATTGTATCCAACCGTCTACTAGTAACGGATACCACGTCCCGACTACAACACCACTTAATATCATGATGTCAAATGTGGCAAATTCTGGATGTAAACATCCTTGGAATATCAGAAACGTCCATTTCTGTTTTAACCTAGCCTCAGGACCACAAACTAAAATAAATTCGTTTGTTTCAGAAAAACCCTCCCCCTGTTATTGCGGAAAATCATGGATGAGAAGAGAATGCACGATCCCTGTTACTCTTGCAGAACTATTGTGATTTTTGCCAGCAGCCTGGAAACATCGATCGGGAATGGAAACAAATACCATGAGACGTACTCCCCAAAAATTTAAGTCGAGCTAGATTTGTGTACTGGGAAGAAGAAGACAAAGTACAGTATATCAGTGGGCTGAGTTATACTTGTTATAGCACGTACAACTGGGTTTCTTATGCATCACTCAATACATATGGTTTTCAGGTCAGTGGTTTTTTGCTCTTTTCGTGGACTGGACTTAATCGATTCTTTGCTTGAAGCGATGTATTTTGCATTTGTCATTCTGCTGGACACACCAGACGAGTTGAGTTTTCTACATCACTCTCGGTTTATTGCACTTAGCATGGTCTTGGCCTGTGGTCAAGTAATATTTGTCTTAGGAAAGAAATCACCAACCGTTGAAATCCTGTACGTGGTCGTCATTATCTGGCAGTAAAGAGTATCGCAAAGGATCAAGAATGATAGGATCATCTTGGATACACAAAAACGAAGTTTTTATCGATGTAGGCAAAGTAGCACAGTCGAACGTCAGAATATACATGTTAGTAGGGAATCACATTAATAAAAAATGTCAAAGGGCATTCAATTTATTGTGAGTCCTGGCCAAAACAGGCAAGGTCTTGATTACATTATATATGTCTCTAGTAAAGAGCTAAACTGGATAATGGCTTAACTGAATACAGATCCGAAGTGCAGGGTCAGAAAGTTTCCTTGGGTGTACTTCGTTCATCCAGTTAAGAAAGGATCCACGTTGAGGGAAATGAATAGTCACATTATTTCAGACGAAGGCAACTGAATCTTCAAACTATACAACTATTTCTAATCTCATATAATCCCTAATACAGTGTATTGTAAGACGAAATAACAGACACTACTATCGAAACCCAAATTTCATTCCACCTTTTCACATACGTATTCGACATCACCTTGAAATAGCCAACATTTGTTTTGGAAATAATATAAAATTCTAAGTTCCAAACACTGTACCACCTTGAACATTACTACCCACCAACCCCGAACATATTTTATATTTTCCGGTTCAAAAGGACCTCAACAAATCCGTTCCAATTTAGAGTAAAATCAATGCGATTCGGCCATGCTGTCATGGCAATAGGACCATGCAAGTAGACAATATATATAATCTGCAAACCAAGAATGAAGGTAGAAATGTTTTCTTGTAATTCAATAACTGCATCAGTACTTCTTTTAAAGATATTGAATATTTTTTAACTTTCTCAATCTAAATAAAAATAAAAATTAAAATGTAAAAGGCAAAGGTTTATTAACAAATAAAAGGTTAATATGTTAGTGCACTTCCATGGAAATTACATTCTCAAGGAAGAAAACGAGAAAACTACCTTTTCTCAACGGCACATACTACACATGAAAAACTGCATAAAGATATGATATAATCAACAGTGACGAAAACTAGGAACATGTATGTGACCACATACAAGATTATCACATTGTTTCGTTGTTTGCTTGTTTGTTGTTGTTTTTTATCGGCCAATCATCGTTGAATGATTGAGGAAGTATTAAAGCGTGTGAGTTATTATATTTTGCGACAATAACTACCTAATTTGATTAGAATACGCCACGAAAGAATCCGAAGCAGACCAGGTAGTGCAGAAATGAGCTCAAAACGAATGTACGGCTTTTTTCGATGTACCAAGTGTAACAGCAATTGGGAGAGTTCTCATGTCTACAGCAAGGGATACGTAAGTTGTGTTTACTACTTTTTTTTTTTTTAAAAAATACACACGAAATGTGTTAGCTACTTTTTTAAAAAAAAAAAAAAAAAAAGAAATGTAAAAATAAAAGGCATACCTTCAGAAAGAAATAAAACTGAATCATCATAAAGATGACAGAGATGTACATTTTCCCCATACCAGCTTGACAAATTTCTTTTCAGATAGAAATCTCCGATTAAATATGATAGTTAAGTGGGATCTGCAAACCGTACTTTGCACCTAAGAAATTGCAAGATCATTTGGCAGAGCTGGTTTCCATATGGAAACGTACTTCTGACATGATGTGAATACCAGAGTTTTAATAACATCATTGTGAACAGATTGTATGTCGTACATCTCTATGCGAACAGATCAATAAGCTAAACGACTCCACCGATGTGTGCTCGAAATATATTTGTTTCGGAGTATCTGCCAAAATTCAGGACCTGCACCTGGTCAGATCCCAGTAACTATCAAACGTCTGCTATTTGTCAAATTTTGAAGGGCACAGACACTTAATGGTTTGCGCATGTTCCCTGTGATCGCTCTTGATGCATCACTTCTGTTTTCCTTCATCACTATGTAAATCAACAGAAGTCATCTCACAGGAGAGGGGGAGGAGAAAGACTATGCTAATAGACAACAAATTCGCTTACTGTGTGGTTGCACAAATATATTCTGTCCCTATAGACACTTTTATTCCGGCCAATTGAAGTACAGACACCTTCGCTACCTGACCAACTCCACGATATGTCCAAAAGCTAGGGTGTCTTCTGGATTAAACGTAAAAGCTGACAGATACCTGGATTGCTCTCTCTCTCTCTCTCTCTCTCTCTCTCTCTCTCTCTCTCTCTCTCTCTATCTCGACAAATTCTATATTGTGCTCTCTGTTTCCTTTTTATAGTTCTAAATTGCAATAAAATACATTACAAAAAGATAGCTTTTCCATAACAACTTTCATACGTTTCACTAGTGAAAGCCCAGCAAGACAACGAAAAGTTAATTTCATTGTCTGCAAAATCTTGAAGCCCAGCAAGAGACTGAAAAGTAAATGTCGTTGTCTGTAACATATCTTGAAATACTTCACTATGGATCCAACTAGTCTTTATAATTTTAAATAGTTATGGCTACCTAGCCACATTGGTATTAGAGGTAATGAAGAAGCAGACCGGGCTGCCAAGGTGGCTCTATCCCAAGAACCATCGGATTTTAAATTACCGTTTACTGATTTTAAACCTTGTATCAAAAAGTACCTACGTCAGAAGTGGCAGGCGTCATGTGATGATGCAGTCAATAACAAACTTCATGCCATCAAACCAAAACTGGGAGAATGGACTCCTTCCTACAGAACTATCCGTAGGGAGGAGGTTGTCATTGCAAGAGTCAGAATCGGTCATACATACATTACCCACTTCCACATACTGAAAGGTGAAGATCCACCAGAATGCGTTTCTTGCAATGAGCCATTCACTGTTTAACACTTTATGACCGAGTGTTCCGACCTGCAACCTACGCGTGCTAAATACTGTAATGTACATGACATGAAGGAACTTTTTGATACAATACAAATCACTAGTAATTTAGATTTCCTAAAGGAAGTAAATCTCTATTTTAAACTATAACTTGTATGCCATCACCTAGAATATTTTTATCTAATGCAAATATCACCTCTTATTTACAACATCTTATCATCAACATACACCATTTACATTTCCCATTGATTGGGAAGCTTCATATTTTCCTGTTACCAACATCTTACCATTTTATATTTAACTATTATGGTTTTTTATATCGCTGGTTGATGTTAAACCTTTCTTAGTTTTGAACATCTAACCTATTGTATGGCGCTAAATAGCCTAAACGTGCTGGTGCGCCGTTAAAATTCAAGCAAACAAACAAACAAACAATTTTAATTGCTGATTGGGGGTCGGACCATGACCTTTCTTGTTTAGGGTGAGCTGAGATGGATGTGCTTGGCAAGATTCTCGATTTGACAATAATTTCTCCTCAATAATAATAATAATAATAATAATAATAATAATAATAAGAATAATAATAATAATAATAATAATTTGAATAATATAACAGAATACATACCTTATTGAGAGGAGTAAACTCAGTTATCGTAACTAATCTACCTTGAGGTCTTCTTGTATGTAAATACAGTACATAAACAGTTACTGGGAACGACAAAACAATTTCATGCCCATAATACATGAACATGCATTTGTAAGTATATACAAATCGATAAAATACAACTTTATATTGAAAATGAATGTGAGAAAAATGTATGAGCAGAAAAGCGGGAGGTATTTGTATTAATCGTCACGATACATTTTTAATCCATTTTATTGATGAATATAATTAGTACTGTATTTTCTACATATCAGTGGAAGATAGTTCTCCCCCCCCCCCCTTTACTAATCAAAATGAAAGTGAAAGTCAAATCAGTAAACTCTGTTCAACATGGAATGTTATCGTTCAAAGTACTTATTTCCTTGTTTAGAATGGACTTTAGTATATGATATGGGTGTGTATTTATACGATGTTGGCAGTTCATTGTATATGTTTGTGATAAATGAGTCACACTGTATCAGATAACTTGCCCTGTAATTACTTCAGCGTTGCTATCTATACATGGTATCTGTAACATCAATGATGCATGCGATTTTTGGCAACCTAATAGCTCTTTAGTTCGCGAAGTTTTACTGCAGACGACCTAAATGTCCATAAGAAACCTAACCGCAATATTTCCGTAGGGATTCCTTCCATATTCAAAACTTTCATATACAAGATAAACAACTGCTATGCAACGTGCCGCTAAACAAATGACACTGATATTGTTTCCACGCAGAAACATCAACTTTCATCATCCCATTCAAACCGCATAATATCCGATGTTTTTTTCTTCTTCTCAAAAACCGATCACTTCTATTTAGGCATGTGATTGCTACATATGATCAAGATTTACTTACCTCCTAAATAAAGAGCTTACAGCGTACAAACATACACACCTCCGAAAATGAAGATTTTACAACGGAAGTGCTCCAGTACGCATCGGCATTGTTACACTTTTCATCTTGTTTTTAATGTCAGTGTCAGAACTAAATTTCGCCCAGTACCTGGTGTTGTGAGGTTATCACTTAAAAAGACTAGCTGTGGTGGCGGTATAATGGTAATGTTATAAAGGTTTATTTTGTTTTTAAAGCGATCGCCCTAATTGTCCCTTCGTCATACTTTTTTCAACTCTTTAACTTCAAAGTCATTTAAAATCAAACAATGAAACTTGGGACACATACATAGATGGCATAACATGTTAGATGTTCTAATTTCGTAGACTATTAACGTCACGATCTCTCATTAAACAGTAGTTAGCGTGCTCGTCTCAAGACCAGAATGGTTCTTGCTCAAATCCTAACCAGAAAAAAATCAGGTTTTTTGACGTGGTGTGTATCTCAGTAAAACACTCTATTTACATTCCCTTGAAATGTTATAGCCTTACGTATGTTGATGTGCCGTTGAATGGTAATCAGTAATTCAACCTTATTTCATGATCAAAACTGAGAAGTCACCATTTCCTAGGATTGATTTTCTTTCTACCATGTAACCTTATCATTGCTTTTGTGAGTGGGATGAACCTGGTTATCACATCAAATATTGTATATTCAAGGTCCAGATGACATGTCATGTTACTATTTTGAAGCCCATTCAAGTATACATATGAAACTAGTATATATCACTATAAGGAAATTAGGTGACATTCCAAGATAAAGTTTCATATAATGGTCAAACATTTTCAACACATGGGACGAAGTTCATATATTCAGTAAATTTGCTTGTTTTGTCAGTGCTATTGTAATTGCTGTCGTCTAGTAGTATTAGTAGTAGTAGTTATTGTTATTATTGTCATTGCAATATTTGTTGTTGTTGTTGTTATTGTTGTAAATCAACTATGATATGACCTGGGTCATGTACAACACTAGTATTCATATAACTTTCAAAACTTTTATAGTTTTTATAGATGACACTTGCACACAATTTCCAGCTTTGCTTTTATTCGTACAAAGTTTGAAGGCCTACTATAATTAAATTCGGAATATTTTACTCGAATCGTTTCATAATTCTAGTTTTATTCTGTTTATATTCTCAGAAACAGCTCGAGCAAGTACATTAGAGAGAATTCACCTAGCTAGACCTTTAACGTTACAGAAATTATTATGATCCACACTTAAATCTTGCTAAAATTAAAACAGAAAAAATTAAAATAAAATAAAAATATTCTCTAAAAACGTATTATATATTTAGACAAATATTAAAAGACGCATCATTGAATATAAAGGTCATTGGAATTTGAATTAACGACGAGCGATGCAGTATGGCTCCATATTCTAATGAAACAAACAAGAAAAAGTTATTTTAAAATATTTCTAAATTTTCAGGTAATTTGTCTCAAACGTTGCAGATGTTTTGACTAAATTTGATTCGATACGTCTAAGAACTAAAGGCCTCTAAATTTATACTAGTGATGATGTTTGCGATTATGAGAGAGAGAGAGAGAGAGAGAGAGAGAGAGAGAGAGAGAGAGAGAGAGAGAGACCCCTTGAGTGACCGCTCTGTCTGCGTGGGTTCGAGGCTCGGTTTGGCCACGTATAGCCTATCTTGTCATCTTGTGCAGAAAAATGGTGTTTAAATTTTCCATCAACAACAAAACCAAGAGACCATTTGACAGAATTTTCAATAATTATAATACTGGTCTGATGTCAAATACAATTATCGTCTTCATAATTAATTAATTTATTTTTCTAAATGGATTGAACTGATTGAACTATTTTGACAGAGTGCATCTTTGTAACAAGACGTTCTTTTATATTAATGTGCCAATCCATACAGCCAATAAAAGTGGTGCAGATCAATATAATGAAATATCAATCAGATCTATATAATAAAATATCAATCAGATCAATATAATTAAATATCAATCAGATCAATATAATGAAATATCAATCAGATCAATATAATTAAATATCAGATCTATATAATAAAATATCAGTCAGATCAATATAATAAAATATCAATCAGATCAATATAATTAAATATCAATCAGATCAATATAATTAAATATCAATCAGATCTATATAATAAAATATCAATCAGATCAATATAATTAAATATCAATCAGATCTATATAATAAAATATCAATCAGATCAATATAATTAAATATCAATCAGATCAATATAATTAAAGCCGCCTTGCCTTTGAATTTTCTTCTATTAAGATTACATGGTAAATTCGTTCATTACTTTCTCGGGGTAGGGGTGGGGTGATGTCGTGACTTGAGCGTGACATCAGTCACTTGAACATGCCCGTCTAAATCCAGTGTCGATGCATCTGGAGACAAATCTAGAAGTAGTGAATGGTCATCGAGTATTATTGTACCTGAGTTTATGCCCTGCGCTATGCTCTCAGCTATTGTAATTTACCTTCACAGCGGGAAAGATAAGAATATCGGCTCGGTTGTCTAGTCCATCAGAAAGACTTTTCCGACTGTGCCAGGTGTAAATGTCCACTCTTGGTCAACAGTCACAGGCAGTATCGTCTACTGTTACTTACGGTGGTAGACAGAGCCTGACTTGATAAAAGTCCTCAGGAACATCTCCTATGGTGAGTGTACCACAAGTACACGTGCATAGAAAAGGTACTACAATGACGCTTCAACATCTACAATTTAAAAGTCATGTATCAGTAAGGAGGTATTAATTGACTGCCCAAAGTGAAAATCAAAATATATCCTACAGCGCTGACCGAAATGGAGTAAGCAATCGACCCGCGGTCCAATGGCAAAGCATCTGGGAATAGCTGCTATACCAAAAGAAGTTTATAAAACTGGAGGCTCGCACATTATTCTGAATATGTCTGAACTCTTCTAGTCAATGCGCTATACCTCAGGAGAATGTGGATGAGGTACAATAGCTCATCAACTCCAAAATAAATCTCATGGACATAACATTTACACGGCTTGCATCGACCTTACAAAGGCGTTTGACGAGGTTGGTCGTGAGAACTTCTGGAAGTTCATGATAACATTTGGTTGCCCAGTGAAATTCATCATAAGGGTTCAGTTATTCTATAATGTCATGCTCTCTCACGTCGTGGACAACGGTGAGACTTCTGAACCGTTTACAGTTATCAATGTATTCAAGCAAGACTTATTGACCCGAGCCATCTTCAGTTGATGTGGTTCACTGCAATCTTTGCAGATTCCTCATGTGGCTTTGACACTGGGATCAATATCAGATGAAGGACTGAAGACAAACCTTTCAATCTAAGGAGATAACGGGTACAAAAAGGAACTGTTCGTGACCTCCTATTTGCTGAAGAATATTCTGTGAATGCCAAATCCGAGTCCAGCGTGCAAGAGAACATGGACCATTGTCCTTCAGCTTGCTACTATTGTGGATCAATACGACAGAGGTGATGTACCAACCTGCTTCATGAAGCCCTACCACCACACCGAACGGCCAAACCTCAGACAGTGGACAAAGTACGCCCATTCGACAGTACACTGTCACGTGCAGTTAACATCGATGAGGAAATCAACGCCAGAACTGTCAAAGCAAGTGTGGCCTTTGGCAAACTATGCAAATGTGTGGGGCGTGGAGTCATCGGTTTACAACTAAAACTGACGGTCTAGGAAGGTGCCAAAATACGAAACAATCCAAAGTCACCAGCTGAGAACGGAATCAACCTGTATAATTCTTGAAACTGTAACAAGTACAGTTGATTATGGAAATCCCATGCAACATCTCCTGTCCTAAATATCACACCCAGATCAGAGTACAAACTAGCTAGACAAGCAACTCGTGTGATTAGAGAAACCAAACTAGTTAGTGATGTCCCGGTCATTGAATGAAGACACCAGAAACTACAAAAAGCTAGTTCTTAAGGCAATATGAGCCACACATTATTCCACTTTGGTCTCTTCGTGATATGATGAAGAACATCTTTGTCATCACATATTATCATTATTATGATTAGTAGTAGTAGTACTTTTAGTAGTAGTAGTAGTAGTAGTAATTGTAGTAGTATTAGTATTAGTAGTAGTAGTAGTAGTAGTAGTAGTAGTAGTTGTAGTAGTAATTGTTGATGTTGTTGCCCATTGAAATTAGACAGAAAGACACAGTGGTCCCTTTTAAGAGTGCTCTTAAAACTCACCTGTTTCGACTGCAGGGACAAACTTAGAGACCTAATCGTGTTTTGTATCATATATGTTTTCAGCATGTTCTTATGTTTTCCAAATTCACTGTTTTTGTCATTTTTTTTTTCTGTAGTGTAGTCATATCAATATAGATGGTGTAAAGCGCTTAGAGCTTCGAAAGATTAGGTGCTATACAAAGTCCTTATTATTATTATTATTATTATTATTATTATTATTATTATTATAGCAGTTGTATCAGTATCCCCTTGCTCTCCAGGTAGGAGGGTCATATTGAAATACAACCCGTTCGTCCGTATGTCTGTAATGTCACTGAATTCCTCTTGTATCATTGAGCATCGAAGCGTGGAACTTGAATACCTTTTCAAATACTATTGTGACAACACTTTTAAAATTTATGATCATGAATAATATTACATCAAGAAAACAATTACTTAGTCAAGATTAATTCACAAGGAGATTCCCTACTCTAAGGAATTACTTAGTCAACATTAATTCAAAAGGAGATTCCCTACTAAAGGGATTTACTTAGTCAACATTAATTCACAAGGAGACTCGCTACTATAGGGATTTACTTAGTCAACATTAATTCACAAGGAGATTCCCTACTCTAGGGATTTACTTAGTCAACATTAATTCACAAGGAGATTCTTTACTAAAGGGATTTACTTAGTCAAGATTAATTCACAAGGAGATTCCCTACTCTAGGGATTTACTTAGTCAAGATTAATTCACAAGGAGATTCCCTACTCTAGGGATTTACTTAGTCAAGATTAATTCACAAGGAGATTCCCTACTCTAGGGATTTACTTAGTCAACATTAATTCACAAGGAGATTCCCTACTCTAGGAATTTACTTAGTCAAGATTAATTCACAAGGAGATTCCCTACTCTAGGGATTTACTTAGTCAACATTAATTCACAAGGAGATTCCCTACTAAAGGGATTTACCTCAAGATGATATATTAGAAAATGTGAAGGTCCATCCCAATACCCTAATTACCGTTGCAGATAATGAAAAGGTAAACTCATAAGGGTCATTACACTTGGATGGCCAAGTTGTCTTTTGGCGTTCAACTCTGTCCGAGTGAGTCTGAGTTCCGGCTTGGCCAACGTGGCTAAGTATGAAAGCTTGCCATTCGCTGTCTGTGGGTCGGTGGTTATTCCCTAGTCTTCCGGGGTTATTCTTTGACCAGAAATACATGTGCTGGAAAATTGCATTTAACCCCACAAAACCAAATCAGACTGGTCATAAATTAGAAATTCTGATGTCCCGACCCTCTTGAGGTGTAGCATGAAAATTTGAATTTATATGTATGACCCCCATTTGCACAGGGGTCAGTACGAGTGAAGGTGGTGTCATGATTTAAGGGACCAGCGCCTGTCTGATTGAATAATTCAAAGAGATCTCCATTCTATAGCAAATATATACCAGTTATTAGAGAGAAGAAAAAAACAAACGCACAGACAAATTAGTGACAAATGGACCTCTCACTCTTCAAAGGTACAATGATGCATGTTTTCACTAAAAATTCGTATCGTAATGTGCATTATATAAATATAAATACATTTGCACCTGACAGGACAATAGTACAATCGCAGCTGATACTGTCCAAACTTAATCCCTTGTTCTGAGTCAGTAGGCTAACATTTAGGTATATGAGAGTATGGATATGTGTTTTAAGAAAACATGATTCCATTGATCAATTTTTATTTTATTTTATTATATTTTATTTTAATTTTCTGATGTTTGTTTTTAATGTTTTTATCATTAGGAATACTACAAACAAGAATGTAAGAGTTGCCGGATAGCAGTCAGTCCTTACAAGGTAGAGCCCATCATATGCTCAGTGTGTGGAGAACAAAAATGCATATGCACCGAAAGGCGCAATATTCAACCCAATAGACCTCACCGCTCTGACCTCTGTGAGAAATGCAAGAATGGATCCGTGTGCGGCGGCGGATACTGATCACCAAATCTTTAACTCTCTCGACGCCACCACACTGAACGCACAAAATTACTGACAATTGGACGATGTGTGTTATCGATGTATAAACATGGTTGCATAACAATGACCAAAAATGATAAATTCAGATTGTTGATTTACTCATAATTTATTAGTTAGTGATTACATTTGAATACATTTACCATATAATGAATTGCAGGTATCTACTTTATATTTCTGTGATATGTGATTCTGTTTTCTTGTTTTTAAATTATTATTCCAAATGTTGGTAAAGTACATTTACTAATATAATGGCATTATTTAAATTTTTCTTCAGTATGATTTCAACGATCGTTTTTTACTATAAAGTGTTGAAGTTGTATACTTAATTCCCAAATTATATTTATTGTCTGGTTTGTCAGTTTGCTTTCTGTATCAAATATTTGTAATTACTATTATCTGATGTTTGTAATTACCATTGCAGATGGCACGATCGTTTACATGACACTTTTTTTCTTGTTTCAGAAATAAACGAATAAATAGTTCTTGCATTTCCCGGTATTTTACACATAAGAAAATACGTTCCGCTGTATGGCATGTAACGATACTTCCTCGACAATTAAACAAATCAAGCGGTCGGTTTAACTAGCAATTGTACAGTTTATTAAATGACAATTAATAGACACGCATTATATACTAACAAGAATGCATATTTAATTTATCTGATGTATAAATTTGTATTAAATCTACATGGTTATTATTTACTACTAACGTATTATATTTGCCACTGATTTAGTTTTTTAATGCACTAAATATTCCAGGTTAATAATGTGAAGAATCTAGGGTATGCGTCATTTGTGTTTACGTCTCCACTATATATATTTTTAGATTGTATTGACTAGTTGTTTGATGATGGAAATAATTTAGAAGGGAGTGTTCCATTGACTGGATTCACCTCTTCTTTTTTTGGCATGAAGAAGTCAGGTACGAAATCATGGTTGGACTGAACCCATGTAGAGCTGGAAAATAAAAACATAATACAGGGAACTGAGTTATGATTTGTATATAGCATCCAAGTATCAAAGCAGCGTTACGGACATCTAACAAGGAGAATCATGCTGTTGTGAAGTTGCCATGCAATTGTAATGTTGTTATGCCGATATGAAGTTGACTAATTACTCGGGCTGGTAAATATTTTCCCAAAACCGACTTTTCAAACAACTAATCACTAAAATGTAATAAAACGTTTATAAAAGGAGACGTAAGCACAAATGTCTCATACATTAGATTTATTAATATTATATTATTTTAATTAGACATACTGTGTGCACAAATTTGCAACTCAGTTGCTTTTTACTTTTGCTGAATGAAATGGTGTCATATTACTAAAAATGTTTAGTAATAATTGTAAGGCAGAGTTTAGTATTCCGACTGCATTGCAGACCTCACTATTTCCGTGTTCGCTTCATTTGCATACCAAGATCAAAGTTTATTTTCATCGCTGTTAGTTTCTTTGTGAATTTTTCATGCTATTATTGTAATTTATTATTATTATTATTATTATTATTATTATTATTATTATTATTATTATTAATTTGCAATGTTGCAGTAGTATTTAACGATTCTGAATGACTATGATGTCAAACAAAATCTTCGTAACGTACTTATTTTGGAAACTAGCCCCAAAAGGTTTGACGAAGAGTCTAGTGATATTGTAGGTATAAGCTTCGCACCGTTCCGGCTTTTCATTTCAGGCAGTGTGTTTGCAACTAATGTTTTCCTCACGGCATTCTTTCATTTTATGATAACACGTGAATTAATGGATTTTTCATTAGAACCCTTTTGATAATTCAAATGAATGGCAAATGAAGATATGTATTTTTCACTGAGCGTAATACACATACTATTAAAACCAATATATCTGATTTTGTGTTTTGTTACTTATTTAGTCAAATGATACAGATGGTAACAAGTTCAAATTATACCGTATGCATTTTGTTTTCTTCTTCTTCAGGTTTTTGTAGTTGTTTAAATGTTCTTTGTCTTGAATTAGAAACGAGAATTATTTTACAATTTTATTCCGTGCAAACATACAGCAGGATACAGAAGGTTCCCGGCAATATACGGCAAAGAATTTTTCACTAACCCTTCAGTATGTTATATATTGCACAGAAATGATCAAAAAATAGGTCACGGTTATTCTTTCTAACTAAAGAAAGATGGAAAGTCTTTGGAGAACACCAAACTGAAGATGGGCATATATTCTACTATAGTGGAGAGTTGGACAAGTCCATAAATGGCATAGGATTCCTTGTAAACAAAGACATCAAGGGATCTGTGCTTGAATGTCGCCCCATATCTAGCAGAATCATCTCCATTCATTCGAAAACATCTCCCTTTAGCATCACAATTATCCAAGTCTATGCTCCAACTAACGATCATGATGATGAAGAAATAGAGGAGTTCTACAACAACTCCAGGGTATTATAAACATGGTAATTAAAAAAGACATCCTCATCATCCAACAGTACTGCAGTGCAGCGTCCAGGGTTGCATGAGATGAGAGGTAGACAGAGAAAGAAGTCGACTGACAACATCACAGAATGGAATAGGAAAAGGTTTGGGGAGACACGGGCATTGGCACATGATCGAAACCAGTGGATGGAACTGGTAAGATGTTCAACAGCAGAGTGTCTCAACGACCACACTAGTTCAAGAGACTGAGGAGAAGGAGGAGGAGGTGGGGAGGAGGAGGAGGATTCTTGCAAACGATGTTGACCAGTCAGTGTCTCGAAATTTGATTGGAAATCATTGGTTGCTCAAGCCATTTCACCATGTAGCTTCCACAGCTTAAGCAAGACAAGATCTGAAGTAAAAAAAAGAGCTTGCTGTTGAAGACAAAATATTCTAGTTTCAAGCGAATAATTTTGGAAGTCAAATTGGGTATATGTTGCTTTAACAGCACTGAGCGTTTTAAAGTTGGTAATTTACATAATGATTAAAGCTGCAAAGAGACAAACATTTTCTACGCACTCGTCCCAGAGAGTTGCATGATATACTGGAACCTGTGATCATTTTGCTGAGCCCAGTACACTTATCCACTATACTACTTGTCCCTGCCATCACATTGCTCCACACAGTACACTTATCCACTATACTACTTGTCCCTGTCATCACATTGCTCCACACAGTACACTTATCCACTATACTACTTGTCCCTGCCATCACATTGCTCCACACAGTACACTTATCCACTATAATATTTGTCCGTGTCATCACATTGCTTAACACATTACACTTATCCACTACATTACTTCTCCTTGTAATCACATTGTTCTATACAGTACACTTACCCATTACATTACTTGTCCCTGTCATCATTTGGTCTACACATCACACTTATCCACTATACTACTTGTCCCTGTCATAACTTTCCTCCACATAGTACACTTATCCACTATAATATTTGTCTGTGTCATCACATTGTTTAACACATTACACTTATCAATTACATTACTTGTCACTGTCATCACTTTACTCTACACAGTACACTTATCCAAACTACATTAATTGTCCCTGACATCACTTTGCTTAACACAGTACACTTATTCACTACATTACTTCTCCTTGTCATCACATTGCTCTACACAGTACACGTATCCACTATACTACTTGTCCCTGTCATCACATTGCTCTACACAGTACACTTATCCACTATACTACTTGTCCCTGCCATCAGATTGCTCCACACAGTACACATATCCACTATAATATTTATCCGTGTCATCACATTGCGTAACACATTACACTTATCCACTACATTACTTGTCCCTGTCATCACTTTTCATTACACAGTACACTTATCCAAACTACATTAATTGTCCCTGTCATCTCTTTGCTCTACACAGTACACTTATCCACTATAATACTTGTCGCTGTCATCAGATTACTTAACACAGTACACTTATCCACTACATTACATCTCCCTGTCATCACTTTGCTCTACATATTACACTTATCCACTATAATACTTGTCGCTCTCATCACATTGCTTAACACAGTACACTTATCCAAACTACACTAATTGTCCCTGCCATCACTTTCCTTAACACAGTACACTTATCCACTATACTACTTGTCCCTGCCATCACATTCCTTAACAAAGTACACTTATCCACTATACTACTTGTCCCTGCCATCACTTTGCTCTACACTATACACTTATCCAAACTACACTAATTGTCCCTGCCATCACTTTCCTTAACACAGTACACTTATCCACTATACTACTTGTCCCTGCCATCACATTCCTTAACACAGTACACTTATCCACTATACTACTTGTCCCTGCCATCACATTCCTTAACAAAGTACACTTATCCACTATACTACTTGTCCCTGCCATCACTTTGCTCTACACTATACACTTATCCAAACTACACTAATTGTCCCTGCCATCACATTCCTTAACATAGTACACTTATCCACTATACTACTTGTCCCTGCCATCACATTCCTTAATACAGTACACTTATCCACTGTAATACTTGTCCCTGCCATCACATTCCTTAATACAGTACACTTATCCACTGTAATACTTGTCCCTTTCATCACTTTTCTCTACACAGTACACATATCCAAACTCCATTAATTGTCCCTGCCATTACTTTGGTTAACATAGTACACGTATCCACTACTTTAATTCTCTCTGTCATTACATTACTCTACACAGTACACTTATCCACTATAATACTTGTCCTTGTCACCACTTTGCTCTACACAGTACACTTATCCACTACATTACCTTTCCCTGTCATCACTTTTCTCTGCACAGTACACTTATCCACTACATTACCTTTCCCTGTCATCACTTTTCTCTACATAGGTCACTTATCCAAACTACATTACTTATTCCTATCGTCACTTTGCTTAACACAGTACACGTATCCACTATAATACTTGTTACCGTCATCACATTACTTAACACAGTACACTTATCCTCTATAATACTTGTCCATGTCATCACATTGCTTAACCTAATTCTCTTTAAAAATTTAAATTTCTTTCTTTAGTCAGTTGAAATGGAGAGAAAATTCCACTAGTATAGTGGAATAAACCCGTTTCCGGAGAGGATTCTAATAACCTTTAACCTTTAGAGGGATCAAGATGCAGTTAATGAACATTGTGCATATATTTATTTTAAAGAGGGATTTTAGATTTCTGGAATGGTAGTTATGTGTAATATAGCTGACAAAGGTTATATTAAATATGGCTTGGATGAAAACCATTAATATGTATGTATATATATATATATATATATATATATATATATATATATATATATATATATATATATATATATATATATATATATATATATATATATAACTTGATTTAAAAATCAAGTAAACATTAAAGAAATATGAAATAGGTAAATATCAACTGTACAATATGCTAAAGATCAAAACTGTATTCCATAAAACTGAAGATCGAAATTAAGGTAGAAGTGAATTTTCAAAGTCATTATGGTTTTAAGAGAAGAACGTGTATAGATATTACCAGTTGAAAGCAATTAATTGGTACTTTTTAATCCGTTTGGACCAACAACTGAATGCAGGCAAGTATGTCAATTTTAACTAGCATATTAGTTTTATACAATTAACACAATTAACCCAAATACAAAAAAAAAAATCTGCAGTAACTTGAATATGTGATCGTCATTTTAAGAATAGAAAATGAAATATCGATGTTATTTTCTCTATCGGAAGAAAGATAATGGTGACGGGTTGGTGCTATTAATTTAGAAAAGTCAAATTCATATAAAAATGAATACAAAATTGTATGATAGGGAGAAAAAAGATATTAATAATTACATTTTATAAGAAATCCGAATTTAAAAAAGTGAACTTACCATAACTAAAACGAAATACTGATTTGATTGTTTATCCAGCATTACATCATCATTCACAACAAAATTATTAACAAATCCATCAAGGCCATCTACATTAGGTGCATCACCACTATCAGTGATAAAATTAATAATATCATCGCCGTCTTCATTTGTCATCTTTCATTAAAGTCTTTTAACACTTCGTAACATCTCTGATCATCTACAGTTGGTGCAACTAAATACAACTTGTCTCATTTGAACCACCTCATAATCAAATTAAGCAGCACTAGGGTCTTACCACTTTCAGATGGACCTATTATTATCATTTTGTATAGAATTTGGTATCGATGCATGGTGTTTAACCGGTTATCGTTTTCTTGTCGCTGAAAAATCAATTTAATCTATACTGTATAATAAATAATATGGATCTTTCTTGTGGAAAATGCAAGACACGTACTCGTACAGATGGGCTAACAACTATAACAACAAACAATAACAGATCAGCACTTACAGGTAAGTGTGAACAATGTGGTACAAAGAAATTTAAATTTATTTCTAGTCCAAACAGTATTTTGAAAAGGAGGAGGTGATATTGCCCGCAAAATTAGGATAATTACCGTGGATTCCTTTGGTTGAATACCCAGGTGAAAAACACCTTCTAGGATATAATTATTGTAGTCCTGGAAGCAGACTTAATCCGTGGGTTAAATACCCAGGAGAAAAACACCTTCCATGATATAATTATTGTGGTCCTGGAAGCAGACTTAATCCGTGGGTTAAATACCCAGGAGAAAAACACCTTCCATGATATAATTATTGTGGTCCTGGAAGCAGACTTAATCCGTGGGTTAAATACCCAGGAGAAAAACACCTTCCATGATATAATTAGTGTCTTCCTGGAAGCAGACTTAATCCGTGGGTTAAATACCCAGGAGAAAAACACCTTCCATGATATAATTATTGTGGTCCTGGAAGCAGACTTAATCCGTGGGTTAAATACCCAGGTGAAAAACTCCTTCCATGATATAATTAGTGTCTTCCTGGAAGCAGACTTAATCCATGGGTTAAATACCCAGGAGAAAAACACCTTCCATGATATAATTATTGTGGTCCTGGAAGCAGACTTAATCTGTGGGTTAAATACCCAGGAGAAAAACACCTTCCATGATATAATTATTGTGGTCCTGGAAGCAGACTTAATCCGTGGGTTAAATACCCAGGTGAAAAACACCTTCCATGATATAATTAGTGTCTTCCTGGAAGCAGACTTAATCCATGGGTTAAATACCCAGGAGAAAAACACCTTCCATGATATAATTATTGTGGTCCTGGAAGCAGACTTAATCTGTGGGTTAAATACCCAGGAGAAAAACACCTTCCATGATATAATTATTGTGGTCCTGGAGGCAGACTTAATCCGTGGGTTAAATACCCAGGAGAAAAACACCTTCCATGATATAATTATTGTGGTCCTGGAAGCAGACTTAATCTGTGGGTTAAATACCCAGGAGAAAAACACCTTCCATGATATAATTATTGTGGTCCTGGAAGCAGACTTAATCCGTGGGTTAAATACCCAGGTGAAAAACACCTTCCATGATATAATTAGTGTCTTCCTGGACGCAGACTTAATCCGTGGGTTAAATACCCAGGAGAAAAACACCTTCCATGATATAATTATTGTGGTCCTGGAAGCAGACTTAATCCGTGGGTTAAATACCCAGGAGAAAAACACCTTCCATGATATAATTATTGTGGTCTTGGAAGCAGACTTAATCTGTGGGTTAAATACCCAGGAGAAAAACACCTTCCATGATATAATTATTGTGGTCCTGGAAGCAGACTTAATCCATGGGTTAAATACCCAGGAGAAAAACACCTTCCATGATATAATTATTGTGGTCTTGGAAGCAGACTTAATCTGTGGGTTAAATACCCAGGAGAAAAACACCTTCCATGATATAATTATTGTGGTCCTGGAAGCAGACTTAATCCATGGGTTAAATACCCAGGAGAAAAACACCTTCCATGATATAATTATTGTGGTCCTGGAAGCAGACTTAATCTGTGGGTTAAATACCCAGGAGAAAAACACCTTCCATGATATAATTATTGTGGTCCTGGAAGCAGACTTAATCCGTGGGTTAAATACCCAGGAGAAAAACACCTTCCATGATATAATTATTGTGGTCCTGGAAGCAGACTTAATCCGTGGGTTAAATACCCAGGAGAAAAACACCTTCCATGATATAATTATTGTGGTCCTGGAAGCAGACTTAATCTGTGGGTTAAATACCCAGGAGAAAAACACCTTCCATGATATAATTATTGTGGTCCTGGAAGCAGACTTAATCCGTGGGTTAAATACCCAGGAGAAAAACACCTTCCATGATATAATTAGTGTCTTCCTGGAACCAGACTGGATATAATACTCCATAATCAAGATCAACCAAGACCGGGTGAGTATCCAATAAATGAAACTGATAAAGTGTGTCATATCCATGATGTAGATTAGAAATAAAAACTTGCAAGATAGACATATTGAAGATGTAAAATTAATTTACGCGTTAAATTCCATCCAAAATAACTCTTTCAAAGAATCATTGGCTAACTGGTTAGTAAGATCTCCAATGAAAGGTAAGTTTGTATTAGGTGCCGGTAATTATTTAACCGATTGTTACTATGTGGAATCGATTTATTATAGCCCATGAGACTATTGGAAGGGTAGGGCAACGATTAGTAAACTCGCCAATGCAGCAGGTGTCGAACGTTCTGTTCCTGCAGCGTGGTTAGCACGACAAGCAAAATGTCAAATGTATCTGCCACCGCCTGCATGAATTAAGTATGCACATTTTGATGTCACCGTTCATAATGAAATTCATGAAGCTGATATTTTATTTTTACCACAAGATTCTGACGAAATTGGAATACGTCAATTAACATATAAATACGTGTTGACAGTTATTGACGTTGCAAGAAGATATAAAGAGGCAGAACCATTATCCACTAAAACAACTGATGAAGTTTCTTCTGCTATTCAACGAATTTATCAACAAGAATCTGGATCACAAGGTGATCTACGATAGCCACAACTATTACAAGTTCGTCTTGGGAAAGAATTTCTTGGTGCAGTATCATCTCTGATGAAAAAAACATAATTCAAAATTAGACAAGGGCATACTGCAATTCATGGTGATCAGGAAATTGTTGAACGCTTGGATAGGACACTTGCTGTGATTATGTTTGGATATCAGTATGCGAAGGAAAAAATTCAGAAAGATACAAGAACCCGCGAATGAGTTGTACGATTACCAAGCGTAATAGCTGCATTACATAATGAAATAACGCGTGCAACTGCTATGAAACCTATTAATATTATTAAACAAATATACCAATAAAACGACATGATTTTAACAACAACCAGTAGTAGGTAATGTTATTGTAAGATATTTTTTTGAACCTGGTGAACTTGAAGGTGGTTAAAAAACAGCAACTGATCCTATTTGGAATGTTACTGCACATACAATTTCTAGCGTGGTTAGATCCACTGATAAACCTGCTATATATAGATTAGATTCACCTGCTCCTCAACGTGGATTTGTACGTTAACAATTGCAAGTAATTCCTAAAGATACACAATTACCGCCGACTTCACTTATCTAGCACCTTATATTATTGTTGTTTTGATGTCATAATAAATTCAGCGTCAAGATCAAAACTACGTTCATTTTTTATCACATTGTTTATAGCTACATTGTTTATAGCTAGTTAAAAAAACATTAATAATATTATCATAAACAACTTCATTATCGTCAGCCTTAGTTATTTCTTCCACAGGGATAATTATTTACAGTTAATCCTTGTGATGAATGAGTTGTCATTGTGTAGCTTAACGTACGTAGAGATTTGTCCTTGACGTCGTTCAATTTAATACGCTTTCGACATTATTGATGTCAACTAAAACAACATCATTTAATACCAGAGTTGTTCCAATGATCCTGATATATCAACATCAATATTTTGTCTTCGTGTATCTGCTGGTCGATAACATAATAGTACAAATAATTCTGGAAATTGTTCTTTTTGTATCCGAAGTTTATCACGAATTATATTTCTACTTGCAAGTATTAAACCATTTGGTTTCCACAAATTCCAAAAATCATTAAAAGAAGTTTCTGAAATTATGGTACGTGCTACTTATCACTGAATTCTATTTGATTCTAGTCTGATTAAATTTTTTAATTCTTTTAATACTGGATTGATTGATCAATTATCGTTATTTATTTCTTCATAGTAATCTACAAACGTTTCTAACAATTTATGTGGACTCGGTCCAAATATAGGTAGTGGTTGTCCATGATCGCCGCACATTATTACAGCTGTATTTTTTATCAATAACCATTCAAAAAATACTTTCTATTTTCTTAGGTATATGTGAGCATTGAATATTTTAAGTAAATAAATTGTGGTAATTTGCCATCAGAATAACTCACAATTGTACCTAATTTAGTTTCATATGTTAATTCAACATCAATTCAATTTATGATCGTATTTTTCACTGTATCATCAGTTATAAAATCTAACTAAGCATTATCTACAATTAATCTTGCACAATTTATATTGTGATTATATTTTCTTCCCTATGTAAATTTACCTATTATCCTTCTACCAAGATCATTCGCGCTATTTTTCATCATGTTCTCGCCTGTTTTCGGATATATTGTTAAACATTTCAGTAATTGCATCCTCGTTAAGATGACGAAAAGTTTCTTTAACGTCTTTTATTATCAAATTTATCCGGTTGTGGTAACCAAGCTTTAGTTTGCTTCTAACACGATGTAATTGCTCGACTTATTTTGAAAACTATTATTATTTTGTCATCAAGCAAATATCATAATAATACTATTGTTACACCAGTGGCGTCGCTAGGGGAGTGCGGGGGGTGCGGACCGCACCGGGTGACACCATCTCAGAGGGGTGACACCAAAAGGAAAATTTTAAATAAAGTAAGTTTAATGTAAAAAATACTTTTACCTTCTGACCTTCAATTAATTTGTTTTTATTCTTGTCATTTTTATACTGTGGACTTATTTTAAGAAGAAGAAATCCATGGTAGAAGTCTGGAGGGATGACACCATGAGTTTACCGCACTGGGTGACACCAACCCTAGCGACGCCGCTGTGTTACACGTATTTTCGTTGAAAATTGCTTACCAAACCAAACATAACAAATCGGATGAAATTTTGTATCAAGCTCAACTGATTCAACACAAGCAAATCTAGTTAAAAAAAAATCAGGTAACAGTCTGTTCATCGCTAATGTGGTCATTTCGTGTGTTGGATGCCCAAATCGCACAAAATATTTAGAACATTCTTCCATCCCAAGGAAAATTCCAGGATAGCATACAACCATATCAACTGAAATAACGTCTCTGTGATTGTATTTTGTATTCCATAATCCGCCGTGTCCGTAGTCAACACAACTTCATATTATATCATTAAAATAATCAGACCGATATAGCAGCAGAGGACGTCATAACTTTATCTCTTTAGCAAAATGAGCCGCAACTGACGGTATTGTAAAACAATTACTTAGCAATGTTCCAACATCCTTAGTATATTTCAACGCAAGAATCTTCATTTTCTCATGGATAAATTTCACCATTATGTTTAACAAATTGATCGTAATTTTTATCATTAGAACTACGAAATAACCACACAGAAATGGGATCATTTTTACTTATTTCGTTAATAAAATTAAACATAATATTATAAAATTCGATACTTCGATTTCGTTAAAATAATGTTACTGCATTTGTCAACGCCCGTGCTTTGTGATCAACGATATTTATTGAATATCCTCTTCATTTATATTTTGTATCGGACAATATCTCTCTTGTTATGGTTTTGCTATCATTGGAAATTTTAATATTTTTCTAACTTAATTGTAGTTCCGTTATCCCTGACTAATTCGGCCCATTTATTTATTTTTTCACGTTGTAGGTTGGTAATTTATTTCCACGTATCGCATTTGTGGAATACTCAATCACTCATTCGGCTGCACAAGTTTACATAGATAATTTTGTTGGTTTGAAATTTTTAACCTTTGGTTTATCGTTTATTGGATACATTCCATAAATAACCGCATTTATATAATACGCTTGTTCATAATCCAACTAACATACCTGAATTGGAATGCTTGCTTAATATAACGGTTTTTCCATCAGCAAGGATAGGATCAAGTTTGTCACGAACAATCCAAGTATCAACTTCTTCGGTATACATCATCACAATTTTTTTTATTATAGTAAGATATTTTCGTTTGCCAATATAATTAATAATTATTGCCTCTCGTTGATCATTCATTATAGCATCAATACTTTGTAAAGGTTATGTATAATTTTTAATGTCGACCATACATGAGCTGCACCATCCTTGTTAAATTCTTTCTTGGCTTCATGTATTTTATTAATTAATCAGCTAGATCTTTCATTGATACATTAGGAAATATTTTATCAATAGTGAATATATCTCTCGAAGATTATATTGTTGATAATCTTTCAAATACATTCATATTATAATTAAATCAAATATGACTTCAGTTATTGTATGATGGTATGATATATGATTCAAGCAAGGAACAAGTGTAATTGGATTCTGATATGCTCTAAAACTCCCTATAAATAAATCTTGTGTAAAAGAATTATGCGGACATCATCATTCATAATGCGTTCGTAATGGAAGTTTGTGAACTAACCCATGTTTACGATGTGGTGCTGGAGTCGAAGGAAAAACATAATTATGTTTGAAATGTCGTTGTAAAAATACAGATAATAAAAAACAAGATAATGACAATGACAATGTTATATGAACCGCGGAAGATTATTAAACAAGATTTCAGCAAATATATTATTTAGACAAATACTTACCGTTCGATAATATAACAAAATGAGTTTGTAAAACATCCTACCATTGAAAATTATAAGGCATCTCGTGATGTTGTTCTTAGACACTCTAGACTGAAGAAGAAAAAACAATTGATTTTGTTATTAATACTGGTTATATGGCGGTTGATGTTTGTAAATTAATTCATTTATTTATTCACCTCGATTTATTTATGAATTTGTTCACAGACCGGTCAAAGAGGGTTGTGTTATTGATCATATAAACGGAATTAAGACTGAGACTTAGATTACAAATTTTAGATCATGCAGAGTCAAATTGTAAATATGGTAATATCATTAGATATAACTATTAAAAAAACTATTAAGCCCATCTTTGCTGTATTAAATGCGAGGAAATTAAATATATTTATATTTTAATTTAAACAAATGAATATATTATATAAAACACAAGCATGCAACACTTAGACATAAACCACATAACGATGAACTAAAAAAATGATATCTGAAATACTGATTTCTTCGGGAATTAAAAAGAATTATTCTCAGCGCATTTTCCTCCAATCAGATTTTTTAATATATCTACGTCAGAAAGAATATTTATAGGACAAGCAATAAGACAGCTTCCTTCTGTCGTAGTCAAGATAGAAAAACCACTTTCAGTGGCGTCTATCACATTAGAGACTAGAGACACAACAACACATTAGAGACTAGAGACACAACAACACATTAGGGACTAGAGACACAACAACACATTAGAGACTAGAGACACAACAACACATTAGAGACTAGAGACACAACAACACATTAGAGGCTAGAGACACAACAACACATTAGGGACTAGAGACACAACAACACAGTCAATGCAGGAATTTGTTTGAAATACCACTGGACTTCAGTTGGAACTTTATACATCTGGACTTGTGCTGAAACGTTAGGACTATGTGAGATTTAATTCACAATAAGTTCTTAAATACTAACTTTCTATTATAGGCAATATATTTTAATTTTATAAAACGTGCTGGGTTTTTTTTTCCCGCTCTTTTCTGTTGCTTAGTTTATGACCAGAGTCAAGACACTCTACGACCTTTCTGGTGGCCTAATGGTTAGAACGTTCGTCTCGGATGCGAGAGGTCGTGGGTTCGATCCCCGGCCGAGTCACACCAAAGACTTGCAAAAATGGTACTAACATCTGTCTCACTTGACGCTTAGCATTAAGAGGTATTGTTGGGACTGGTCGGCCTGGTGTTAGAATAATGTGACTAGATGGGACATCATGATATATGTTTGCGGAACGATGCCCCAGTGCTAGACATCACTATAATCTGTCACACTGCAGACATCGTAGCAATATGAAAACACACACCCACACACACACAACACTCTCTTGCTAAAATCAGCACATTAAATTGCCCCAACCTTTGCAAGGAGAGTGCGGTCACTTCATGATGAAATAAAAATGACGACCAGGTATATTATCTCAATTTGCACCTGTACCCGTGCGTTGAGTGTGTACACAATTTGGTATATGAAGAGGCATCCCTCAGAGTGCAAAGGTTACTTAAGTATATGAAAGATATTCGTTTAGCTACGAGCACTGCAACTACAAATGATGTGCAGTACCGTTTGAAGAAAGTTCAGAATCGTATCACATCTTTGGGGTTGATTGATGCGGAGTTCTTGGTCTTATATATTGCCACACATTGCAAGGGTTCTTTTAAAATGAAAACGTGAGTATGCCTGTCATGCTTAAACTAGACATCCACTTCTAACTGTGGAGATTGCGAACCTTATCTTAAAAACATCAGGCATGCTTAGATTGTATGTTTAGTCATTGATGACATAAGCTCTTATGTGTGCTGTAAAATAATCCAGTTTAGATAATGCACTGCAAATACTTCCGAATGTAGACTCCGGGGTTGCACTTGCAAAATCAAATATTAAATCAGCCTTCGTCATTTACATGTCAGCCTTAGATTATTGTATGTTGCTTGTAATTGATTGCAAATACATGTACTATTTAATAGATAACCCCCGCTTTGTACCTATACTAATGTACATACGAATTAGGAACTCCATGACTGATCGAAAAGGCACTCCGACAACTCTGGTCTTCAAGGCAGTGCAGACTGACTCCCCCAAAACAACACTTTGTATTGATCCGAACATATACCCCTATGGATTACCACTTGTTCATTTATTTCGATGTTTCATTCCTAACCTGTTTGCACCAGTTCCCCAATCAAGCGTTAAATTTTGTAAGAGAAAACATGGTTACATTTATTACATTAATTTTGTAAATACATATAAAACACTTCTCTTTGAGTATGGATTGAGCAGCAAAGAGGGTGGACAGACCGAAACTATTTCAAGCAAACCGAAACTATTTCAAACAAAATCCTAAAGGATTTCAAACCGAAACCAATTCAGACAGACAAAAAAAGAGAAATGCTTTCGGTTTGTCACGCTATTGAGACTCTGTCTCCAGACAGACCCGACGCTGATTGCGTTTTGGAGACGAATTGTTATGGTAAAACTCTTTAGGATTTCACAAACAGACTAATTTGTAAAACTTCACCTCGTAAATCTATCAAATTATTGGACTGGTCAGTGAGTTTGAAATTAATTCTCGTTAATGAATCATTACGACATCTCATATACACTGGATTAGTTGGATCCTCAATGATTAAAAATCCGGGTGGAGCTGTTGGTGCAAATGAATATAAAATATATCCCTGCCGGGCTTAATTTGATCTTTCGAGATTTATTTGGTAACTTCCTTCGATGACATCACATACTAAATTCACTGCAACCACCGAGGATATATTGACGTTTTGAGGAGCGATATGCCTACCACTCCCGTTTGGGTCATTATTATGTTTGAGGATAGTTGTTTGTTGTGACATTTTCTTCCATGCGACGAGTATTTGTGGAAAGTATTCATCGAGGACATCGTGTTTTTTATTTTTTTTAATTGATCTACATTATACCCGGGGAGTTTAAATGCTTAAATATTCTGTACGCGTATATTATATGTTTTTGCAAATTCTGTTCTTGATTTAGGATTTACAGCATTTAAAATTGTTTGAATAATCCATAAATTAAATGCTTCCATATCAGTGATAATTTGATTACATATTTCTATGTATTTGATGATCTCATCTCGCGGGGATTCTTTGGAAAGTTTTTCTTGCAATATATTTCTATATTTTTCAAATTCATTATTTATTTTTATAAAGTGTTCATTAATTTTACTTTGAAATGGTTGAAACCATCCACCGCGTGGTTCTTCTATCCGCCCACTAAAGAAATCTAAAACTCCAAAATGTGTATCGTATGATATCATTGCATTATGATATGATTTCTTATCAGAATTATAGTCGGATTTTTGTGGTTCTGGTGGTATATGATAAGATGTCCTAGGTGGGGTCTCAGGCTATCCTAACACGGTTCTGATTGAACTCTGATAGATATCTAAGACATACCCGAAGAGGGTAAATTCGATCAATTTGTAAAACCCAATGGCGAATTATATCGTACTGAAGCCCTCCATGATGAGATGAAAAAACTAGCTAGTGGTTTTCAACGGAACACGACGAACAATTACTGACAAACTGTTTTACAATACCGTCAGTTGCAGCTCATTTCACGAGAAAGAGAAATCTATGGAAACCAAAAAGAGCAGAATTTCTCTCGGATATCCAAGATAGTTGTGTTGATTATGGCCATTGTGGACTATGGAATACAAAATACGACCCTAAAAGTATTATTTCGGTTGATATGATTGCGTGTTATCCAGGAAGTTTTCTCTGGTACGGAGAATGCTCTGAGTACTTCAAAAGATTTGGACATCCCACACATGAGATGACCCGTGTTGCGATTAATGGACCACTGCCCGATTTCGATTTAACCGGATTTGCTCGTGTGGTATCATTTGAATTGGCTAAAGGACTTCATCCGTGTTGTTATGTTTGGTATGGTAGACACATCTCTGAGAAACACTGGATGCCAATAGTGTTATTACGGTATATGATTGATTTTAAAATGCTGATATCGCTGATTGTCAGTTAAGCAATTATATCATATCGAAAACAAACTGAAGTCTGGTTATCAAAACCCGATAGTCTAGATAGTATAATCAGCGAAAATAAAAAAAAACAATTTCCTAATTTAGACGAAGAATATATCGTAAGGTGGTCCAAGGAAATCTTTGAAGTTAGAAATAAACACGCAAAAGATCTCGGTAGAAGAATAATTGATAAATTCACACAGGGTAGAAAATATGACCATAAACGACATTCTTCGCGGTTGATTATAGATAATGCTGAATACGATTTTATAATCGCAGATGTAACATCTAAGGGTATATATGTCAGTCATAAAGACGCTTTCTTGTCAGATGGAACCAAATTCAGTACAATTGTTACTTATAACGACGGAGAAAATCCTCAGTATACTTACTTAAGGTCGTCTATGCTGGCTTATGCTTCTATTAATTTACTTTCGATGATAAATAGATTACCTGACACCACGGTTAGAGTAGCCACTGATTCATTTTATATAGATATAAAACATAAAGAAGCAGTGGCTGAATTCACTAATTCAGACGAGAGTTCGGGATTATGGAGAATTAAAAAAGAAACACTGCGTGATTGCTCCAAATCAGCAGATGTTACAATTGATAGCAATTACTTGAAAAATAATCAAATATCAGAACTATCTAATGCACCTTCGATATCCGATCCAATATGTATATATAAAACCAGTTACTTAAACGGCTGTGGTGCGTCAGTGAAGACGACTCGTGCGATTGAATTATTTCGAAGGAAATCAAACATGATTGTGCTAACACCAACACACAGACTTGCAAGAGAGATGAAACAACGAGGAATTAATGCTTGCACTTATCACAGTTTCTTTCGATGGAACGGTGACGAATGGACTCCTGATCGAATGGGGGAGAAATATATTCCTGAAATCCTCATTTGGGATGAGATATGCACAGTGTCGTTAGATGTATTACAAAAGTTTCTCGAGTGATTATTAGTGTATTGCTAGCGAATACAAAAGTGATAATGTGGCGATCATGGTCAGCCACCACCATTTGTCGGTTTGTTCCAACATAATTGGCTGAAAAATTTTATAGAATATTATGAAGAAATTAGTACTGATCATATATCACTTGATAATGAATTACGCGAGTTCAAGAAATTATTCAGATTACAACCGGATAGAATCCAATGTGAAATAGCGCGTGAAATAATTTCAGAAACCCCATTAAATGATTTCTGGGAAGCGTGGAGACCAAACGATTTGATAGTGGCAAGTAGAAAGATAGTCAGAGACATACTTCAGATGAAGTTATTTAACACGCATATATAAAAATTTGCAACACTTCCAGTGCCACCTTGTTATAGACTCAAGGATACACGAAGACAAAATATCGAAGTTGATATTCCAGGATAAAGTGAGAAGCAGATTCTCGTATTAAATGATATTGTGTTAGTTGATATCGGTGTTGTCGAAGATGCATTGCGTGCTGATAAATCCCCATGGAAGCTAGTATACGCAGCGACGATACATTATTCGCAGGGGTTGACTATATCCGATACAATTGTTTGGATCATAGATAATCGAATAGAGTGGTCGAATTTAGTGTAACAGAATTGTTACCGAGAGGATGGTGGATTAAATGAACAACACAAACACAATATGTGAAAGAAAATATAAATTTATGAAATAAATTATTAATGAAAAATAATGATGTATTAACACAATAACTCATGCGTTCAACCCACAATTGCACTCACAACCATTCACAATACATGAATAAATGAAATATTAATACAAAATAAAACACAGATACAAAGGAATCTCTTGGACTATACACAGATCCAAGGAACCTTTACAAAAGTTATATTAACGCAAGTATAAATTACGATAATAAACACAAGCATCAAACTATACTATCGCACGTATGGATTGCGACAACTAGCACGAACATATACATGTATTTAATCAAGATGCTAGCTTTTATTGAGATTCATGCAATGCCTTGAAATACTATTGTGATTTGAAGTAACCATGTAAATACAACAATGTATTCAATTGTACTACAATTGCAACACACACATGTGTCTCGACCCTGTATAACCATACGATTCACAACTGTTGAATCGCCGCCCAGTTTCCCCGAAAACCTAGGGTTGACTCAATACTTTTATCGGTCACTTGCGCTTCACGGATCCACCACAGTTATACGTACAGACAGCATACAACATCTACTAGAACTAACGTTCCTCAATACCGTAGATGCCACCCCGGATGTTTACAACTCTAGACAGCTCCGACACTCGGACTTCTAGATTTCCGGATATTTACACGTCACGACAGATGTAGACGGACAGACAATCCGACAAACAGAGATGCTCCGCTACAATATCAGCTACAATTTCAGCTACGATATCAGAGATGTTATCAGAGATGTTCCGCAACAAATCATCTACAATTTCAGCTACGATCTCAAAGACGTTATCATCTCAAAGACGTTATCAGTGATGTTATCCGACGTTATCAGCTACAATAAAGAAACCAGACTAATAATAGCTGTCTCAAAAAATAATCTAAACCTTAGATTACGCTATTTCATTTAAAGTCTAATAGTGACTAGTAATTCCAAATATTCCACGTTTAAAATCTGCATTGTAATAAAGGCATCATTATATGAAATGATAAACTGAATAAAATTCACAATAAAACGAAATATAAATTTAACACTCACCCCTTTGGCTGGAGATTGAATGACGAGCTATCTTTCCTGTGATAAGATACTTTTGGTCCCGTAATATTTATCAGTAATATTCTGCCTTATATACCCTCAAATAGGTGAGCGGAAATCACGGCAAAATTACCGTGCACCCCGTGATTCTAATGTTCCGTACTTAATGTAATTCAAATTCAGGCACATGCAAATCGTTACACGCCGCTTACCTTGGAGAAAACCACTTATTCACCCCAGGTAACGCATGTACGACGAAACAAAAAAAAATGGTGAAATTAGTTTGTAATTCAATTAGAAAATAAATTAAATTTTCGCCTAATTCTGTGACATTTAGTTTATCTCGCAGTGTCCAGAGTACGAAGAATAAATCAACTTCGAAGAGTTGTTTTAGATTATAATGATACCAGCAACAATGATATTGTCAGCGATGACATAATCAGAAAAAACTCACTGGTTATAAAAAGCAGGATAAAAAAAAAATAAACGAGAATTTGATTTTGATGCCGAATTTATAATTACACTAAAACAACAACGGAATAATCACTGCGCGAGTTGTAATTGTATAATGAATTGGTGTTGGTCGGATAAAGACCCCAGCCAATTTACCATAGACAGAAAGAACCCTGAAATTCCTTGCCAGGATCAACTTGTAATAGATTTGGCCAATGCTGAGGACCCCGCCGATAAATCCTTTCAAACGCAGAAGCCACCTCAGTTGACGATTTTGTCTTTAGAGGTTCTGCTTGTTTGTATCTACTCGCAACATCAACTACGGTTAGCGCGTACCTGTAAACACCATCATGCGGCAGAAATAATATATCGGCCTGATGAACCTCATTAGGGACGCTGACATCAAAATGCGAGAAGTTAATTTGTTTAGGCGGTGGTAGATAAATTTGCCATATCGCCTGTTTGGATAACCAATCCGCTGCAGTGGTATTTTTCACCTTTGCGGCGCTAGCGTGTTTATTGATTGCAGATTTACCACTCCAGTATCCTCTTGGGCAATAATAAATAGATTCCATGATGTTACTAATTACCAGCACCCAACATCAATTTACTTTTCATCGCCGATTTTATCAACCATGAAGCCAATTTTTCTTTGAAGGATTTATCAGTGATAGAATTTAACGCATGAATTAATTTCACATCTGCGATATGTCTGTGTTGCAGATTGCTGCTTTTATAAGCAATATCATGCGCACGATACGCCTTATTAATGGTGTTTATTGGGTGTTCATCGGGTCGGGGATTGTTTTGATCATCGAGTCGGATATCGAGTCTTGTCCCGGGTCCACAATAACTATACCATGGAAGATGTTTTTCTCCTGGATATTTTGCCCATGGTGTTTCTGGTAATTTTACTAACTTGGCTGCAATATCACCTCCTCGATTTTTTTTAAATCCTTGATTTGATCAAGGGAAACAAATCTAAATATTTTGGTACCACATTGTACACACTTACCAGCAAGTGTTGATCTGTTATTTTTTGTTGTAATCGTCGTCAAGTCATTTGTGCTAGTACGCTTCTTACATTTCACACAATATAAATCCATAATTTATTTATAATAACATGAATATAATTAATTTTTCAGCGACAAAAACACGAGAACCAGTTAAGGATCATGCAGCGCTACCGAATTCTATTCGCATGATTATAATCGGACCATCTGGAAGCGGCAAGACGCAATTGTTACTTAATTTGATAACGAGATGGATGAAATGGAACAAGTTGTATTTAGTAGCCCCGAGTCTAGACGACCAGCGATGTTACGAGGTGTTAAAGGATTTTAACGAGAAAGCAAAATCGGAAATCGATATTATTGATAACCGATATCGAGGAAGCACCGATTGTTGATGATATTGATGGAAGTATTAACAATTTAGTCGTATATTATGATGTCATGTTAGACAATCAAAAGAATCCTGCTAGGATATTTCCAGAGGTAGGCATAAAAATACCGATGTGATATATGTCACTCAAATACCAAAAGTGATCAGAGATAAGTGCAATATTCTTGCTGTATTTAATGGAGTAGACATACATACGCTACGAAATATTCACCAGACTTGGTGCAGTGGAGATATGGATTATAATCTCGTTAGAATTTTTTTAGTCACGCTCAGTCAATCCCACATGGATTTGTAACGATAAATTTGCACGACCCGAGATCAAGATATCGTATCGGACTTGATCAAATATTCGGTTGAAATCGTAAAGGATTTTCAATTCGTCTCCTCAGCGACATCAGTGCCGGGTCTGTCTGGAGATAGAGTCTCAATAGCGTGAAAAACCGAAACCATTTCTCTTTTTTTTTTTTGTCTGCCTGAATTGGTTTCGGTTTGAAATTCTTCAGGATTTTGTTTGAAATAGTTTCGGTTTGCTTGAAATAGTTTCGGTCTGTCCACCCTCTTTGCTGCTGATTGATTATTAAAATCAGTATTAATGTAAACATGTTTACATGAATTAGATTTTTATAAACTATAGACTTGATTATAACCCTGGAAAGAAAAATTTCCTTAAGTGACAGAATATTTTTTCTAAAAATGGTAGTTGAGACCTAGGTCAAGTATATGCTTGTCTATCTAAATTATTCACTGACATATTAGCATGTTCGAGACTAAGGGCACATCAACATGTTCATAATTTGAACTTTTGTGGAATATCACTGGAATATCACTGGAATTCAATTGGAATTATTATTCTTATTCTTATTCTTATTCTTATTCTTATTCTTATTCTTATTCTTATTCTTATTACCACTGCTGACCGTTCAACCATTCTCTCGGCATATTTCTTTGATAACCCCTATATATACTTTTACCGGGATTTAACTTTTTTTGTGCAAATTTTGTACACAGATTATCTCAGCTACTGTTCTTTGTCTAACGTGGAATTAGGTCACAACATTTTTCGTTCTCATTGCGATAAGAATGATAATTCCTTCTTTCATTTTTGTTATACATCTCTGCAGGAATGGCAGCCACACAAAACAAACATGTAGCCATTTTAAGACGTTATTATTTATTTTCTTCTTTCATTCTTCTATTTCTTATTTATAAAAGGTGCCTATACAAGAAGTTCGGCTTTGTGGTAAAATGCTGCTGTGGATTTTTCAATCATATTTGTGTACGTAGGGCATTTAATTTCTTAGATGATACTGATATACAAAGACAATATCATTCTCATTGTATATGAGTAAATATGGTTGTAAAATCATTTAAAACACGTTCTGCAGATGTAAACGTTTTAAGTCTGTAATCATATTGTATGAATTTATATTGTGCTCCTGTAAGGATGTATGTTCACATTTTTCAAGTGCTATAATGACGAAATGTTTAGTACAACAATGTATTTAGATTTTAATGATTAGTTACATAGTGTGTCAGGAATGGTTGTAAGCAACAACGTCAATAGACATTACGTTTTGCTAAGAAAGAGAGTGCACTCAGAAATAAGATTGTTAACAATAATTTCAAAAATCTTCAAGGCAATGTTTTATTTTGCTTGGTGTCGTAATACTTAAATAATAACTCGTTGTTGGTGTCGTAATACTTAAATAATAACTCGTTGGAGCGATATATTGCATTAATATTGTTTTAGTGATTTCTGTGGCATATCTTTTGTGAATGTGCTGAGTTTATTGTTTATGGACTTAAAGTCTGAAAAAAAGTTTTATTTTTTTATAAATAATAATAATAATAATAATAATAATAATAATAATAATAATAATAATAATCATTATTATTATTATTATTATTATTATTATTATTATTATTATTATTATTATTATTATTATATTCTGTTTCGCTTGTAGACCTAGCTTTGAGACTTGTTGTGAGAATGTAGTTTCCTTGGACCGAAATGTAGGGAAATTGTGGACAAATGTGTGTGTGCGTCCGTGTGCGTGTGCCTCCGCCCGCGTACGCGTGCGTCCATGTGTGTGTGGTTGGCACGCAGCTTTTGGGCTCCATTCTTAGACTAGACTCTAGAGGCGCTATAATCAAGTAGCGGAGGCAGAGAAGTAAGTGTAAAGGCCATTTCGAACAGACACGCAGAAAATTCTCACACAACCCAGCACCGAGCTAGTATTTAATGTTTTGATCATTTGGAAATCAATGAATCTCAGAGAAAACATGGACTTTCCTTTCGATTCTTGAACTAACCTTATCATATAGATGTGATAATGGCAAGCCTTTGTTAAGTGACGTGACCAGGTTGCCTTTGCCGACTTAGGTTTCTGGTCTCTGGCTGGTTATGGTAACCATGCGTAAGAGTTTAACACTAATCTCGCCGCAGTCTTTAAGGACCAAACACACAGTTGCAGTAATATTCCCAAGGCAGATAGATTCAAACTTATACATGACTTCATAGTTGTGTACTTAGCAAATGTGACACTGGTCAGTTGCATTGGTGTCCGTTTGATAAACAATCTTGTCCTCTGTAACTGAAGAAAAAGAATGTAATTCTTCTGTTGTTGTTGTTGCTGTTGTTGTTGTTGCTGTTGTTGTTGTTTTTGTTTTAGGGGCCCCTATAATTCTTCTACCCGTCCAACTGTTTGTTTTTTACCATGTCATTGATCTACGTCTGGATCACTCTCACTTGCTGCAATGCCAAGGAGAATTGCAGGTTGTTGGGGATGCCGAGGAATGGAATAGCAGTTTGTTCATGAAACATATGCTGGCAGCAGAAATGAATTTGCAGGTTATAGTTATGTGTTATATAATTTGTGGAAAGGTCGGATTCAAGAGTAACAAATTTAAAAACACAATTTTGGTCATTTTTAAGAATTCAAATGCACTAGCTGTTTTTGTATCCCCGTCCTCTCCCCGTTAGTAGGCTACTGGGTATGAATATATAATGGAAAATTAGTTGGAATATGCGTGGGAACTGAAATGGTATATACAGTATAAAGTTACAAATATGCAATAGATTGAGCAGAAAGTATTATCCCGCAAACTACAAGAGGATGCGCAATAACATAAGTGAAATATTCTTATCTTACAGGTTAAAATATTTGTAATGTATTACTTATTGAGTAGTGAGAGCGGGTTCCTGGGTTATGACACCCCTCAAATTGCCTGCAAGTACGACTCCGCCCAAACACCACAATTGGTGCGTGTATGCATGGTGAATGACATTGTAACATTCAAACTCTGATTCAAGCATCGGTAGAGGACGAATTCAATCTTATTAACAGTTATAAGTTGTTAGTTTGTAACATTCAAACTCTGATTCAAGCATCAGTAGAGGACGAATTCAATCTTATTAACAGTTATAAGTTGTTAGTTTGTAACATTCAAACTCTGATTCAAGCATCGGTAGAGGACGAATTCAATCTTATTAACAGTTATAAGTTGTTAGTTTGTAACATTCAAACTCTGATTCAAGCATCGGTAGAGGACGAATTCAATCTTATTCACAGTTATAAGTTGTTAGTTTGTAAATTTACAGGACGAAACTGTAGAGTAAATAAAATAATAAAGGATCAAAACAATTTATGTACGCATTGTTATGTCAATAATGTCATAAACGAAAAGAAAATGCCATATTTATTGCAGTATTTCTTTTATCAACATCAATCTCATATTCCTTCAAACTGTACATGGGTAATTGTATTTTGCATTTCTTAGTAATATTACAAATAAATGCAGTATTATATAAACCCATAGTTGCCACCTAATTCAGAGTTCCCCAATAGAATCCTACTAAAATTTTAGTTTCTAGCCGTGACGTTAAAGACTTTGGAATGATCACTTATATTTACGGAATGATCAACGCACCTTTACAGATAACAGTTTAGAAGGCAGTCCGTTCAAATGGGGTATCGTCTTTGTAAGATATGAATCGATGTCGAATTTACATAGAACTCGTTACGCCCAAAATAATAAATCACACTTATCGGTCTCTACGACTCGAAGAGTGTTCAAAGCTGACCTTCTCCTTGATTGATCAATTTTGGACGGATTTTAATACTAACTGCGCAAATTCAATATAAAGAATGCTTAATGAATCGAAGAAATTTTACAATGGGTGTGAACATTTTTTGTTACTATGAGAAACAAAACGTCAAACCCACGCATATCTTGTCAAACTGAAAGAAATGCTTTCGATCCAGTGACATCAAACTCTTTTATCTCTGTAGTTTTAACCTATGCCCCTGGTTTTTAAAAAAAGTTGTATTTACACAGCGTTCTTTATCACCCACGCAAATGCATGCTTCTAGGTTTAAACCCCGAATGTCCCTGCCTTCGTCCCACCTAAGTCCCGTGAGCACTTAATTATTAATGTTGCTGATCAAATGTTATCAGAGGGCGGTGGTTCGGCATACCTTGGCTGGCTAGGTAACCAAATAGTGCTTATCCCTCGCTTCAGAATTTTTCAATGAAAAAATTCTTCAGATATCTAGAGTAGCGATCAAAAGAACTGACACATTTAAAATTTCGAGTCTTCTATTAAGTTGACCAGAGCGGTTGTAGATATCAACAAGTAGCTGGCTACTGAGACTCGGCTGCAGTTTCAAAAATCTGGAAATAATGAAATTGGAATTACTTATTATTTTATGCTCATTATGGGTAAGTAGTTTTGTCTTTGTTTGGTGAACAATTTCCTAAATCATTTATTAGTCGCGATCCAAGTTAAAGGAAGAAAGGTGGAAACAGAGCCCGGAAATGTAAAAATTGTCAAATCTTGAAATCTTACGCTTTATGCTTCAACAATAAAATCCAGTCATTAGTGTTGCTCATTACAGAGACACGCATTACCCAATACTTTCCAATGCCTATTTTTTAAACAAAATATTCAATTACCCGGTAATACTAATGCCATTTTCCAAAAATATTCAATTGCACATCATTACACGATACCTGTTTTGAACAATATATATATAAGTTCCCAGTATTACGCAATTTTTTTTAAAAACAAAACATTTAATTACCCAGTGCCTTTATGAACAAAATATTCAGTTACCCAGTGTCAGAAAATACCATTTTAAAGCACAATCTTAATTTACCCAGTATTACACAATACCTTTTTTCAAACCTTAAAATATTACAAACCTAAAAATTAAGCATATATAAATAATCTGGTTTATACGTTTTATAGATGGTAAGTATAATTGATCTACACTCCAAATTGTAAAAATGACGTTTTTAATATTCTTGTATCCTTCTCAAGTAGTATATACATAAATATAAAACAAGGTTGCCGTTAATCGCGATATGGGTTGGTTTCAATTTAGGAATGGTTTGGTTTGGTGATTTATACAGCAGCAACCCAAATAGATTATTTAGTTCCAAGGAAACTTTAAGTAAAGCGCTCTGCCCATGGATACGCTATGGTAAGTGACAAAGACTGATCTAATTGTAGGATTCGAACCCACACCTCTTTGGTCGTAAGGTCGACACGATAACCAATGAGTAACCGCGGCTCTTGTTTGGAACGGATTATAGCTCTTGATTTCTCAATCATGAAACATTTTTTGGTATATTTTTTTAAATGTTATTTATATAGCGCTTGTTAAGCATGCGTCTTGCTCTAAGCTCTTCGTGGGGTGGGGGGTGGGCTCTGCATTGTGGATAATAATGTATGTAAACGGTCAAATCGATTAGATATATATTCTTTACACTCGTCATCACTTGCAGACATATATTGTGTTACTGGACATCAAATTCATATTAATCTGTCATTTTCTTTTTGACTTTAAAATTCAATCTTAGTCTTAGTATCATAGTGTCATATCATAGACACCTGGTCTACAGGTAAATCGATATTGATAAAGTCTTTCGCTAAGATATTGGATTTGATGCCTTACTTTGTTAACAGTCAAACATATATGAAATTGAAAGTTTGTTATTTTGTCATAATTTTGACGTCTTGCTAGAACTAAAAATATTTTTCAAATTGCCTGAAATACGAATCTGCGGGAGTATTATTGAACTGAATGGAAACTAAAATCAATGATCACTATATTGAAAGTGCCAACTGATTGACTAAATCGTTTAATCGGAACATCATTGCTTCTATGGTAAAAAGAAAACATCTGCATATAATAATTCCTCCAAAAAGATGATGTTCTGATATAGGTATTATTCATTTACTACGATCATCCTTAGCATACAGAATGTTGACATATTGTTTCAGGCATTTTTTTTCTTTCTGTTGTTTTGTTTGTTCATTTACATTTTAGTCACACAATCTAAAATTTAGACCTCTAAAGTGGAAATTTAATCTTCTCTTGAAATGACACTGCCGATTACACAAACCATGTTATCCTGGATTAAAGGCACACATCCTCAATCTTACGAAATCGTTTAAACTTCAAGTTCCATAGTAAACACTCAACGCTTTGGCTCACTACTGCATGGCGTTTTGATAGTTTCTATGTTTATGAAATGATTCATTAATCATTCTACAAAGATAATCCACACTATGGAAAACTTGGGTGCATGTATTTCAGCATTTAGTTCTTAGTTCATAAGTGGTTTTATAAATTAGGATCTTACCAACTGGAAGTGTCCATTGGTTCTTTTGAAAGGCGAGTAGCTCGGCATGTCCTGATGGATTCCTCGACATAAATGATAAATACAATCGCAATATCAAAATCACTAGTAATTTTATCGTTAGGACATACGTGATAAATAAAATAAAAGTTTCTTCATTTAGTCGTCTACGTTTCGAAGTGTTTGTTTTTCCCTAAATGTTGTAAATACTAAAGGTAATATATTTTTAAATTACTCATTTTAAATTCATTGATCGATTTTAAATTCGCTCGGCTGTATGTTTAAAATAAATTAGTTTCCAAACTTATAGTTCATACAGTTTCAAATGCTTTCGAATGTTTTTGTTAAAAACAAATGAAAATGAATTAAATAAAATGTGGCGTAAATTGGAGACGAATTCAACTCTCTTCATAGATTGAACATAGCAGGTACAATCTTTCTTTTTGTCCTCTGGCCTTTGCCTGCCTGTTTTGACTGATAAAATCACGATATGACACTGCAAATTCAATTAAATTTGACACAGTGTTATCGAACTCTCAAAATGTTGTGTTGACTTATGAGTTAATGTTAGATTTCAAACATATCAACGGAGGAATTTTACATCACCTATTGTGGAAATATTTCTGTTAATTATCGTATGTACCCTGTGGAATTCTGTATTCACTGGGAACAAGAATGCTTGTAAGTAAGGCCTTCAATTCATTAGTCTGTTATATGGTCAGTATGAAAGGCCTTCGAGTCATTAGTCTGTTCTAAGATCAGTATGGAAGACCTTCAAGTCATTAGTCTGTTATATGGTCAGTATGAAAAGCGTTCGAGTCATTAGTCTGTACTAAGATCAGTATAGAATGCTTTCGAGTCACTAGTATTTTCTAAGGTCAGTATGAAAGGCATTCGAGTCATCAGTATTTTCTAATTGAGTCGGCACATATTCTTACATATTAAACTGAAATATTTACATCATTGTCCTGACAATGAAACAATAATTAAAGAAATGTAAAAATGATTGTTGTATTTTCACTCGATCTTATTCCAGCATTTATATTGTCAGCATGGGAGGGTTAAACCTGTTTACGCACGTTACTGACTGGACGGGAAAGGGGTAGTGACTGACAGTGTCACGTGATCAAAATGAATTCTGCCATAACAGAGTTGCTTTTTAAATGATAAAATGCCACGACCTTTTGATGTCTTGGGGTATTTTGGGAGAAAAAAAATTAGCTTTAAAAAATAATCAAGATCAGACATAAAATGAACTAATTATTATATATTATAAGCTTTATGAAGAAGAAAAAAACTAACTTGATGTGACCCTCCATCATGTTTCGAAAGAAAATCCAAGCCCATCACCCCTCCCCTCCCCAAATGAAATTGTCGTTCTATACAAAAACAAACTGATCTCCTATTTATTTTGCTATTCCATCAAAAGGATGTTTCTAAATAGTAAATATTAGCATAAGAAATTTTATTTTATGACATGTACTTTACCAGTAAAATATCAACACTAGGAACTTGTTGACGCAATAATAATTCACATTTGGTTTGCCTGCCTTTGCGTCTTTGGTTATTGTGGTATTGTCTTTGGTTATGATATAAGGATTCACTGTACTGATTCAATAATAACCGAGTCAACAGATTTAACAAGATGGGCCCACTTATATTTAATTTTAATTATACAAAGAAACAAGGTCAACAGACTGTAGCCGGATTTATTTATATTTGTCCGTTTTTGTTAATAAACAAAACCATATATGGTTTTATAGTTCTTAATAAGAAAAAATTAGCACATTTGGCACCAAAAGACAACCCCTTATCTAAATGAAGAATCGATAAATGCCAGTATATCGTATATTTAAAGGAAAGTATCCGCACCTTTCTTTACATAATATATTCCCAAACAATGTAAATAAACAAGATATAAAACTGAATCCCATGACCTAGATCCAGGAAAATGATTAGTACTAACTCAAATAAAACTCTGCAATATGTTTTTGAAGAAATCAAGTGGCCATATTTTCTTCAACCTCTCTGACCCAGATTTCACCGACAGACCTTTAGTCATACGCCTAGGTTCTAACAGTTATGAAAAGATTACACCAACATATTTTACTCTTTGAATCTGGCATGAAGAAATTTCATTATTACAACATATGAACTTATGAAATTCATCCTATCAGATGCTGAATTCAGGACCGGATCGGGTGTAGTGTTGCTGGTGGGGAAGTGAATCCAAAATTAAAATTGCCCCGACTTTCCTTGAAAGGGTGCAAATGTGTATATGTCTATTTACTCAAAGTGTGCATAATACCTAATAAACGTCCGCTAGAATAAAATGATGGTCAAATTTCGTGTGAAAAATAACATTACATTACTTGTGTGTGTGTGTGTGTGTGTGTGTGTATGTGTGTGTGTGTGTACGTTTTTTATTGCCGGGGGTGTCTGTTCGGAAACCCAAGATCCCCGCCCCCAATCCGGCCTTGGAATTCAAGACTTAAATGTCATGTCTGGATTTAATACCTGTCGCATAAATTATAATTTAATGGAAGTTTAATCTGACCTGAGATAAAGAGTCCAGTTTTATTTACATTCAGTGCCTTATAGATATTTCATATGTTACCTCCCAACTTACTCCTCAGAGTAGGTATGGTATGCTTGATGTACGTAGAAGTAAAATGATTAAATTTATATTCCCTCTGGACACTCAAGTGTTATTGGGGCGTTCGACGTTGTATCGTATACCAAAGCCGTGAAATTATATTTTGTAGTTTCTATCTTTCAAGAGATACTGATCTACGTCGAATTCGGTTTCTACCAGCTGCATTGGTTATTCTATTGAATTTCGCTTTACCTCCCCCCCCCCCCCTCCGATCTAGACTTTTCATTTTGACACTCTTTGAGGATATTAATAGTTAACATTTTTTCTTTGGTTTTAACGATGCTTATTAAATACAATCTTGGCTATTTCGTGTCGAGGGTGTATGAGATAAATGCTGTTCTTATAGACACATCGAGGCAGATGATCTGGCCAGGTAATGAACTTGCCACCCTACGATTACGAATCTGACATTCTAGCAACTGATCCGATCTTTTGGTATAAAATGCCATGTCAATATTACTTTAAGTTATGAATGTGATATGTCACTCAACGTTTTCTGGCCATGTTTCTTCATAAACAGGATCGGATATAGTTTGAAAAAAAATATTGTCCAAAAAACAGCGAGGTAAATTTGAAATGTGTTGCAATATTTGTGAGTGACTCGGTATAGAATCAGACGGAATCAATAGTAAACTTACCTGTCAGACGGAATCAATAGTAAACTTACCTGTCAGACGGAATCAATAGTAAACTTACCTGTCAGACGGAATCAATAGTAAACTTACCTGTCAGACGGAATCAATAGTAAACTTACCTGTCAGACGGAATCAATAGTAAACTTACCTGGATTGTGCGCATGAGCCACATTTGGTGCGTTTCTGGCTGACTCGGTATTATCCCATACCGGATAAATAACTCCACAATTAAAATGCCTGGTAATGAATTATATATTATAGATAAATTATATATGAAAAAAAAAATCCCACTGTCAGTAGTCAATATTTTATCTAAGTTTGTCATCGTGTGCAATCTTTTACTTTTAAAAAAATGTAATAAAATTATTTTTAAATTTTCCCAAGAGTGGCCAAATATTTTCGACCAATTTTTGTGTGAAGTGCTCATTTCCAAATTCCTTAATAACTTAATGTCGAAATCCCGAAGTGAACAAAATGAAACTATATCTACTTCTCGTCGTGTTATGATGATGATAACGACAATGACGATGGCTATGATGATGATAACGACAATGACGATGGCTATGATGATGATAACGACAATGACGATGGCTACTACTCTAACCATCTTTGTTTATACTAATACTGATGCTTTTAACAATAATATTTTTATTATCATCTCCAGATATCAACTGTGATTGGAACTGGCACAATTACAGTGACATTGTTCAAATATTGGAATCCATCTGCCCTCAAGTACGACGACGTGTGTTGTGACGGGATCATCCCCAAATGTCCTTTGGACCAATGTGACCACCACTTTGATATCTGTTTAAGTGACAATACCAGGTAACAAAAAATCAACCGAATGTACTATATTATTATACTCTCATGTTTTGTTTTCACCGCAAACTTTACATTGTCAGAATCGTGCAGTATTTTCCCATGCCAACGTTAAGTATGTGGATCAAACGCAAGAGACGCAATAATTTAAAATACATTGTGATAATTTAAATAGTTATTTACTTTACTTACTGCAATCAAAACGAAATGAATGTGATATTCCATGGCGTCTTATTGATAATTTCAATTAAAATAATTCATATTTTCCCCTCATTATCACTCCAAACAATCAATGACGCTAACACATGTGCAGTTGAATCAACTGTTCAAATCACGTGTACATAGAACGGAATTGTCCCAATACATCCAGTACATCACAAGCAAAAAAGCAGAATTAAGTTGGATCGACAGAAAAACAAAATCCATCCATTCCAGACAAACGTAAAAGGTGTTTCAATACGCATTCATTCACAATATTACTCTAAAGTTTAATTTTAAATTGGATAAAATGAGAATTATTTTTAAAATTAACGAGAAGCGCGAGACCAACTTTGGTAAATACTTTTCCAGCTGCGATTTCAAGACCATTAACACGGTGAAATCTTATGTAATATTTTCTGAAGAAAAAAATCTGAAAAATGAAGTGTTACGTCCTCAGACAATACTTAAAATCAGATCTACATGTGAAACTCTGGCAGCGACCGCTTATCATCCATTCAGATAAAATGTTATATTTTTGGAGACTGAGCAGTGTGGCTGAAGAGCAACAATTTAGCAGAACAATTTGACTCACTTTCAGATTTTTGAAAGCTGCATTTCCATTTGTTACTTCAAAAGGTCAACAAATGATGACCCTAATGCGGCCTCTATGATATCTTCACGTAGGACAGTGGAGATATGATTTTGATCAAATGATGTCCTCAGAACATGTTTAAAGCTAGGTTATGTCGCGTATTGCTTTTTTAATTTAAATTGTATTTTATCAACATACGTATAAAGTTTCAGAAATTATATATTTAAACATGGTACGTCATGTAGATATATCGCGGTATAATTTCATTCCATGGGTTGTCATTTATTTATTTTTTGGACTTGTTTGTACACATATTATATTATTTTCTAATGAAACAGATTGGAACTGTAAAACTGAAACTCGTGATAATTGCACTTTATGTTGTATCAAATATTTAAAGACTGAAATTGTATCGCCAAGGTTCAAAAATATTATAGGGGGGGGGGGGCATGGGTTTCTGTCTAAATGTTCGGTTGTTCATTGCGTTTGGTTTTTTTTTTTTATATCATTTCACATGTCAGAAAAAATACGTCACAAACTACGACAGCACATTAGATTTGTGTACTTTTGTCATTCAAAACTCCTAACCAGTTTTAACATTTCAAGACCTACACGGTATTATTTTGATTACAAATAAACTTAATGATCAGGATGACAGAGCTGAATCCTATGCGTTACATAATTATATTACGCCAATAGTTTCCTAAATTTTATATCAAATTATCGTGTGCCACGGACACGTTCATCAGTTAAATTCACTAGCCTTGCATTGATAAGTGATGTTGATTGGAAACGTTACCATGTCATATGCCACGATATGCATGCTGTCATGTTATGATAATTATAATTTACGAACGACACGTGATTACGTAGTTTGCACTATAAATTTATCTTTACGACGCACGCCAACTTCTAACCATTTAGGTCGAAGAAAGATTTGGATCTTGTCCAAATTGGATTGAGCCATCTAATGACTGGTAATATAATAATCACCAGCTAACGAGTTCATTTTTTAATTATTTTTCTCAATCAAATCAAGCTATGCGCTGACCATAAAGAAATACAAAGAAAGACACACTGGAGTGTTCAAAGTACACATTATTTTAGAATAGAAATTGTATGAACCTCAACGTGTTATAATATTTCAAAAAAAAAAAACGCCACGTGACAATGTCTTTGATCCACGTGAGTCAGGGGCGAACCCAGTGCATATCCCCCGCCCCGGCCACTTAGCTTTAGATCATTCGCACAATGGGCCCCAATGCGATTATCGTCCCGAAAACTCTTCGCCTACTTGGTTTATGCTTGCAGTTCACCCTTCTCTGTCCCAAAAACGATATTTCCGTCGGTAGAGGTGAAACTTTTGTTATGCACAAAAAAATCACACAAAACAAAACAAAGCAACAACAACAACAAAAAACACAACGATTTATTCAGTGACAGCAAACAAAAAGGGAAAAATAGTACCTTGCGTATTGATCTACTATTTTCATAACCCAGTGAAATATAACCATCTTGACAAAGAACGCGTCTATGTCGTTATAAATGGAAATGGATAATATACAGCGATATATATATATATATATATATATATATATATATATATATATATATATATATATATATATATATATATATATATATATATATGTGTGTGTGTGTGTGTGTGTGTGTGTGTGTGTGTGTGTGTGTGTGTGTGTCACCTTTGATGTTTGTACTTTTCTGTGTAAAACTGCTCCTAAAAGATAAATTCAAGTTTAATACCCTTCGTGGCTTCATTCGTTTTTTGGCCTTACATGCACTGTACTGACCCTCGCACATAGATTAATATTTTCGTTTGAATTACATTATAATGCGCTCTAGATAGATGATATGTATGTCTGACGCTATTTATGTCTGACGAATTTGTGTATTTGCCGGGAGCTTAGTTCTTGAAAATGTTTTGGTCTCTACGGAAATAACCAACTGCATTATCAATCGTAAGGGACCTTTGGCAAAATTAAGTGCTAGGCGATGTGTGTGGGGTGGGGTGGGGGTGTCTGTGTGTGTGTGTGTGTGCACGCGCAAGCCTTCTCAGCAAACAATTATTTTAATTGGGAGTGGTCCCAGAATTAAGTTTTGCTAACGGGATAGGAGAAGACAGAATTTCTTGCTACGTCACAGGTTTAAATTCATTGTAACATGCCTTCTCTATTGTAGTCCAGTTTAAGAGTTCAACTGCAATAGTGTTCCTTTCAAAAGAACTCCTTATATTTTGCAACCAACCTCTCTCTCTCTCTCTCTCTCTCTCTCTCTCTCTCTCTCTCTCTCTCTCTCTCTCTCTCTCTCTCTCTCTCTCTCTCATACTCAAGGCACACGTCATGTCAAATAAACTTAAAGTCAATGGTAATATTTATAACCGTTGCCTTCTATTTCGTGCCATGAATGTTCGTATTAAAAGGTAGAAAATATTAAACTAATATCCAAAAGGTAATGTGATTGGTTTCAGGCAATAAAAATAAATAAATAAATTCCAGAATTTACATTTTACTTTAATCGCAAATTAGTACAAGTTTTAATCAGCGAGATTGTTAGTTCTTCACGAAAACTATCGTTTAATATGTACTATCATAAAATTTAAAAGCTTTTGGATGTATCCTATATTCCCCAGTAAATAGTCATGTCTCATATGCATGTAAATTTATTATAAATTACCCATTAGGGTAAAAGCTAATATAACATACTTTCGTAACTGGGAGTAGCGGAAACTTATTGATTATTATTCCTGTATCCATTATTAATATAGTAAAAACACGAATGCAAAACTATAAAAGGTTTCTACTGGTCCCCTGACATTTCATTATTTCCATTTTATACCTCCTACGCAATCACTACACCTACATAGTTTATATACCTCCTACGTAATCACTACCTCAACAAACTGTTAGAGAATCATTTCGTGAATACTCTCATCTCTTGGCAAAAATAACACGGACAACAGTCAAAAAAATGTAATGCGTTTTGAGTGATATGTATCTTCTCAAGAAAACGAAAGTAAAAAAAGAGAAAACCATGTTGCGAATCTTTAGCACGTAGATAAAAGCATACAATCTATTAAGATAGGTTATTACGTTAATAATAATAATAATAATAATAATAATAATAATAATAATAATAATAATAATTAATAATGAATATTTGTATCGGTACAATAAAATGCATGGTGACTAGTAGAAAGGCGAAAGTTTATCGAACAGTCTATAATTCTTTACCTTGATACGAGTTTGTATGTACACTGAAAATATTAAATTTCACGAGTCTGCGTGTATCTTGAAAATATCAAAAGGTACGAATCTGCATGTGGACTGTATTTAATCTTGTGCACTGTTGTACGTAAATTTCACGAACAGATTTTCTTACAACGTTGTTTATTAACCCGTTAAGCCTTAAATGTATATGAGACTATGAGAAAGAATTTTCTGTATTTTTCCTTGGCAATCGGAAGTTTATCAATTATAACAACGCAGTTTTCATTGACATTGACGAAGTATTGTTTTCTCGATATTGATAACATAAATCATATTAGCAACAGTCGATTTCTTATAGAGATAATCAAAGTGTGCATTTTTCATTAGATCTTCACTGAGGAAAAAACTCTTTGGCATTCAAATGTTTGCTGTATGTGTGTTTTACATATCCTCATGTAAAAGTATATTTTGATCTTTAACATTAGAGTAGAACAATAAATAGGGATGTCAATGGGGAAAGGAGGGCTGTGGCATTTGCCCACTCCTCCTGAATTGGCATGTGCTGTAAAATTGTTGTAGCCAATATTCGAATATTAACAAGCCCGTCAAATTTTGACCCCGTCCCCCATCCAGAAAATAAATTGAAATGACGTATCTGACAATAAATCTCCCTTCTAGTTATGTTTGTCTTTAAAGGTTTTAGCTGCCATTGTGAAATACTAGAAATATAAATTTATAACTGTATGTGTTGCCCTCTTCTGTCGCAATAAACGTCCTTAAGATGTGGGAACATAGTTTTATGACGTCAATATTCATGTAGGCGTCTATAATATTAGAACTGATTATGCATTTCGCGGTACTCAAAAAACATGGAAATTTCTTCGTTGTCAGCTAATAACAAAAAAGAAAAAGAAAATATATTTAAAAGACCAGAAAAGCAATCAAACTGAATATTTAGGATTTTCTTGTAAATTTTTTATAATATTTGTTTCAAAGATACCCGTGTGGGAGTTATTTTTAAGCTAAACAGATGAAGCCTCTGATTATGAGATTGTTTTTATGTCTGCTTGCCTAATATAAACAAATAATTGAAGCTGTCTGCAAATTAATTAAATGCTTTTCCTCTTTTCTCTCGCTTTCTGATTGACTATCCAGTTTGGTTGACTACACTCTTTTGGTATATGTATTAAAAATGTATCTGAATAACAAATCTGATATAAAATAAAATGTATTTTTTTATTATTCTTATTTACTTAAAATCATTGACTAATGTTCGAATGCAGTTACGAGGCACGTGTTGCACGGTCGACCCAAACCATAAACTTGTTCTGCAAGAAAGATCTCGACAAACGTCCTCTAACGCATGCGTGATTTTTGTCGCCACCATGTTATTGGGAGGCAAGAAACAGCAATCACTTTTTCGACGGCAATGTTGTGTTTTAATATGTTCTGCCAGGTGTTTTGTTGCTTTCACTTTATGCGCTCTCTGGGGCAATGGGTGGTAAAGTTTTCTAAGTCGATCACCTTTAAAGTTCACCACCATCCCATCTCTGTCCGCTTGGGTATGACTTGGCCAATGTGGATATTTGTTGTTGTTGTTGTTGTAGGGTTTAACGCCATTTTGCAGCACACGATGGGCTATACATGGCGGCCAGTATTAATGGTGGAGGAAGAACCCGGTAAACACTCACCCCCTCCCCCCCCAAAAAAAAAAAAAAAAAACCACGAGAAGCTACCGGCACGCTTTTTCACTTATCCACATTGGCCGAATCTGATACTCGAACCCACGCAAACAGAGGTGAGATGGCAGTGATCCGTAACGGAGGGCGCTTAAGGGCACTCGGCCACTCGGGGCCCCTAATGTGGATATTTTAGAAAGCTTACTAGTAATTTTCATGGGTTGGTGGTTCTTCCCAGGGGTTTCGCGGGTTCTTTCTCCACCAGATTGACTGACCACCATATATAAAATATCGTCTGCTGAGAAATTTGGTTAAACCCATACCAATTACATATCTAGTCTCTAATCAATAAGTATAATACAAAATGTCAGACCCTCGCTACGTATGGGGTGTCCTGAAAGAAGGTAACACAACTGGCTGGCTAAGCAGTCGCACTCCTTCGGGGATAGCTAATCCACCTCTGGTCCCCATTTGGCACTCCCACCTGTGGCGCCAAGAAGCTGTGGCATGCTGTGAAGAGGGCCCCTGATACACTTTCTTTTGGGGCCGCGAGGAAGTGAAGTGCGCAGTTAGGCTGGTGTCGGCTTTGCAGTGAAGACAGCACTGATTAGCAAATTGACTGGACCTCCCAAGGGAGTAAACGACAGACTCATGATTATAAAACTCACCCTCTTGTCTGGAAGAAAACACCTTACCATCATCAGTTGTTATACTCCTACCATGACCAACCCAGATGAAGTGAAGATCAAGTTGTATGAGGATCTTCACTCCGTCATTGCTGACGTTCCAGTGAAACCATCAGCCGCCTCTCACAAGTATCCATTAACGAAGCAATGGATGACCTCCAACTTTGCTGTAGACACAGAAAGTGATACATCGACTCTCCAGTGACAATGCACCTGGTTGAGACTCCATCTCAGCTGAAGTCTACAAGGAAAGGGGCAACTATTCAATCTCAGGAGTCGTCAAGCGAACAGACACCATCCCGGATCACTTATTTGCTGATGACTTATTTGCGTCATCAATGCTGGTTCAGCAGCCGACAGGCACAAGCTTTGATCTCACCATCAATACCAAGAAGACTTAAGTCCTGCATCAGCCGGCCCCTGGGAAGCCCTATGTTAAGCCCAAAATCACCTCCAACGATCAAAACCTCAACTTGTGAACCGCTTCACCTACCCCGCCAGTATACTGTCATATAGCATCAATATTGACGACGAGCTGAACCTTCGCGTTGCCAGAGTCAGCGGAAACTGTCAGACGATTGTATGCCAACATCTGGAATAGAAGAGGCATCAGCATCCAGACCAAACTAAAGACATACATGGCAGTTATGCTCCCCACACTACTTTACGCCTGCGAAACGTGGACGGTGTACCAAAGCCATGCCAGGAAGTATAACCACTTTCACACCACAAGTCTGAGGACAATCCTCAACATCAAGTGGCAGGACAAGGTCCCACTCGTCCCCTGTCCCTTATACCAACGCACATTCCGTGCAAGGGTTGGTCTCACTAGCCACCTGAGCACGCACAAAACAGAACCATCCCCTCCAACCATCGGATGACTAGAAACGTTCTCGTCGAATCGACGGACGAACAACTCATTACAACTAGTCATACACGTACTTCGCAGTTACTACAACACATACTGTAAGTCGTAACATAATCAAATCAAGAGAAATGTCACTTTGTACATATTTACTATATCAAATAGTCACATTCACTACCTAAGTACCACAGCAAGCACTTTCAGATAGTCTCTACGTAATGACTAAAACAAACACTGTCAGACAGTCTCTACGTAATTACTATAGCAACAGCTGCCATGCACTAATTACTCAATTGCTACAGCAAATGCTGCCAGCCAATCACTACGTAATTACTACAGCAAACAGCCAGACTCTTACTATATAATTACTACAGCAAACTGTCAGACAATGCATAATTATTAAAGCACTGTCAGACAATGTATAATTACTACAGCAAACAGCCAGACTCTTACTATATAATTACTACAGCAAACACTGTCAGACTGTCAGACCCTACCTACTTAATTACTACAGCAAACTATCAGACACTCGCTACGTAATTAAAACAACAAACGGTCATACACTACATAATTACTACAGCAAATAAATACTTATTATTCACATCCTCTTGTCAGAAACAAAACGGGCAACAGAGAACACTTTAAGTGTATTGGATGATTTGCCAGGATTTAGTGTGAATTCATACTAAGAGATTTCAAAACTCTGACTAACAATTAATCTACTTTGTCTCACGCCAAGAACAAAAATAAAAATAGCAAGTAGCGAATCACTTCGCACAAGGATATAAATATTTGTGAACACTGCCGGATTAAGACCTTCCAGAGCGCTAAGGACTGAAATTGTTACGGTCCCCACCTCCACCCCACCCAAAAAAAGTGAAATTCTCGAAACAGTATTAATAATCAAAATACGCATACATGCAGATCGAAATGGTCCAATATAATTCATTAAATTATGTCATCAGTTAATTTAAAAAAATTATGTTGGGCTGGTGCCCTAAGTACGTGCTTCGTGTGGAAATCCAACCTGAATTTAACATACCGAATATTTATATGGTTGATAATAATATGATTAATTAAAATATTGATTACATAGAGAAATCAATTCCAATTCTTTTAGATAACAAGAGTGAAGATTAAAATGTGTTCTGGAAAAGAAGTGGGTGGGGTGGGATGTGGGTGGGTTGGAATGTGAAGGGAAAAAACGATTGATCCCATCAAAGCAAACTTTAGTTATCTTCTTCTGACATACGTAATACTAAATTTAACGCTTAGATGTTTGGGACAAGCTTTTTTCACCATTTCGTATGTTTGCATAATAGATTTCAGTAGAGAAGGATTAACTCGTAAACTTTATTACTGCGAGATAGAATAAAGTTTTAATCACCTGGCCATATTACGATGATGATCGTACTTCATACTGACATAAATATTGAGAAAGTTTTAGTTTTGTCATCTTAACAAGATGTTAACTGTATTATCATACGTCTAACTTTTCAAGAGATAATCGAAGTGTGCGTTTTTCTTTAGATCTTCTGTGAGGATAAACCTCATTAGCATTCAAATGTTTGCTGTTTGTTTACTTCACATATCCTCATGTAAAGGGTAGGGCACAGTAAATGTCTTATCGGTAATAAATTTTCATCGCATAGTCATCAAAATAGCAATGATGTAAATAAAATCTGGGTGACGTGATTTAAAGCCCATATTGATATCGGATACTCAAAATAACAATATAGAGTGTTGTTGTATAACATCGATGCCTTATTCTAATTTCATGCACACCCCCCCCTCTCTCTCTCTCTCTCTCTCTCTCTCTCTCTCTCTCTCTCTCTCTCTCTCTCATATATATCATACTCTGACTTAGAGTACCATTTAGCGACTACACTACAATAACTCTTAGTCTGATTGATGATAGCGCATGTTCTACATGAGTCTAATCTTCTGAACGTATTCAGAAAAACACATTTCGGATATGAGTCACATGAATACAACAATAAACCCCCTCATACAGTGTGTTTGTTTTAAGAGGGATTTGGTGGCATTTTGCCAAAATTCAAAACAATTGTAATCGTGAAGTACTGGGATAAATTTAGGACTCTGTGTCTGCCCCTTCTGACACGTAAAGCTTCTATGAGATCAGGGTGCATAATTTTATGGAAAGAATTATCCTGTAAGCATTTCTCTTGTTTTAGAATTGATCACGCATTTTCTAGTAGTACAACACGTTCAAAAATCCTCTTAATAAACAACCAAAGGTTAAAAAAATATATAAAAAGATAAGAAAATAACCAAACAATAAAATGCACAATTGTTTTATTATTTGACTCTTAGCAATATCACAAACTTGGAATGAATTTTAAGCAACACAAACAGGCATCTGACTATGAAATAACGTCTTTTTGTGCTTTCATGCAGAGAGAGAGAGAGAGAGAGAGAGAGAGAGAGAGAGAGAGAGAGAGAGAGAGAGAGAGAGAGAGAATAAACAATACTGTCTATGACATTAAATAAGTTTCATCCCATCGTTCGGCTTCTGTATGATCATGCAGTTTAAGTTTTCTTCACTTCTTAGAATTTGTCTATAAAAGGTATTTGAATAATAACACTGATATATGATAAATTGGAATAAAGAACAGCCAATGTCACCAACACACACACACACACACACACACACACACACACACACACACACACTTTTGGTATGTGGTTCTTATTTACTTGTATTCACTAGCAATTATCTAAACAATGTTATAACTCAGCTTGTATACATTTTGGCAAAACCGCAAACATGTACGTGCTATATAGCTCGACAAAGGTTGTATAACATGTACGTGCTATATAGCTCGACAAAGGTTGTATAACATGAACGTGCTATATAGCTCGACAAAGGTTGTATAACATGTACGTGCTATATAGCTCGACAAAGGTTGTATAACATGTACGTGCTATATAGCTCGACAAAGGTTGTATAACATGTACGTGCTATATAGCTCGACAAAGGTTGTATAACATGTACGTGCTATACAGCTCGACAAAGGTTGTATAACATGTACGTGCTATATAGCTCGACAAAGGTTTTATAACAAGTGCATGTTTTATATAGAAAATATTAGTAAGAAGCAAACAAAGAAGTCAACTTTCCATCACGGTGGCTGCACTTAATTATAATACATTGAGGAACTTTGTTAATGACTATTCTCATCCCCTTGTCTAAGCACGAACAACAGTAATGAAAAATGGAAAGTCTATTCGACGACTGACCAAGCCTGAGGATGAGTTTGGACTCGTGCAAGTTCAAGGAGCGTTTAAACCCCCGAACTTTACATTTAATTGAAAATGCAAACAAACAAGAAGAAAAGTTGCGAATCATTTTAATGTGGATGAAGAAATAATACATAGCATAGAATTATCAAGGTAATATACTACAGTTGATAATAATAACTTTAATCAAACTGTATTTAATAAATTCACAGGAAAAAGATTGTTATTGATGATAAAGGTGTGGAGACTAAACATGTTTCTGCAGATACAACGCGAGCGCGCGCGTGTGTGTTGAGAGGGGGGTCTAGAAGACTAATCCCGATACAAATATCGGAGGAAGAAACAATCGACTGGTGCCGTTTGACATGATATTAATCATTCTATTTTGACATTTCTAAATATATATATATATATATATATATATATATATATATATATATATATATATATATATATATATATATATATATATATATATATATCACATCTGTCCGCATAGGTTCGAATTTCTGGATCGACCAAAGTGTCAAAGTGAGAAAGATTGCCAGTAGATTCCCGTGGGTTGGTGGTTCTTCTTGGGGTTTTCCCGTTGTTGTTTTTTTCTCCACCAAATACACTGGCAGTTGTGTATTTTCATGTACTGAAAAAGATGTTAAACCCCTTCAAAAGCTGAATGCTAATTGAAAACTCGAGTGCTTGAAAAATTAACAAATCCAATAGATTGCATTTTACGATGCATTTAATATTTTACACTTCAATGCCGGTTTAAAGGTAAAGTAACTGACACATTTACTCCAGGGCCCCAACAACGTACTGAAATGGCACTTTATGAGGTCTGGGTGCATTGTTACATTGAACCATGGCATTCGTCCAACTTAACCTGGCTTTAGCAACAATAAAATTTACTTAATTATGTTTTGAAAGTTTTTGGAATTGGTTTTGTTACCATTTCAAAGTTGTTGTGTTTTTTAATGGCATAGTTAACTAGCGAAGAAGTAATTTATATGATGTACTGAGAGGCAGAAAAAAGTTTTAGTTGTTTGACCATATGAAAAGTTTCGACTATAATAGTCCATGTTTTACATGACATAATATTGACGAAGTCATATTTTACATGACATAATATTGACGAAGTCATATTTTCATTATATTAAAGTCATATGCTGTATTAGTAACAGCTATAGGTTTCATGAGATAATCTAAGACTGCCCTTTTATTTAGTTCTTCAATGTCTGATTGCTGAAAGTACACAGCAAGTAGACATTCAAGTAAACTAAAATCGAAGATCACATCTCATATTAAATAAAGCTGTCTGAACCTCATACATTCAGGTACAACAATAAATCCCCCCTCCCCTTAAACTATTTTATTTACCTGAAAATTTCTTGGTGGCATTTTGCCAAATTTCAGAACATTTGCCAACAAAATATACATATTTTTTTGTTGTTAAATTTACATTCCTTGAACTATGTATCAAAGTCAATCTCCCCTTTATCCGAATAATGAAACTGAAAAACGAGTTTTAAAAAAATATTCAGTGATAACTTATATGCATTAGGCCCAATGCGTGAGCAAACACAGTGCAAATAGTTCGACAAACATTATATATCGCATTTCGTGTTGTTGATTTTTTAATTGTGTAATCATGACACAACAGAAACGTTTCGGTAGAGCGGCATTTTGTTAAGGTTTTGGTTACAGCTTTTAATTTACATATATTTCTAAACCCCTGAATTGATTCATAAAATTCTAGGCAAGGTTTATTCTACAGCGTGTGCTCTCGCCTCTTTCTAGAAAGAACAATGGTTCTAGAAAGTACATTTTTTGTTTTCTTCGTATGCTAAAATTTCCTAAATCCCATCATACACAGCATTACCAATTATGAAATTCGGCAATTCATTCCACGATGTTTGCTGAACCATACAATTTACAGGTCAATGTCACAACATAAAACGTGTATGTTAAGGTTTTATTATAAAATATTATTACATTTTCAAGACCCATTTATGGGCTTTCTACATATATAGCTACAAGAATTTCATGTGGGCTAGACATACAGTTCCTTGTCTTTGTTAGCATCCATACTATTTGTTTTACTATTATTACTTTTAGGGATACATTCAATATTGATTCAATAAGCATGTGATCAAAAACTTTAAATTATGACGTACTCATGAGAGAGAGAGAGAGAGAGAGAGAGAGAGAGAGAGAGAGAGAGAGAGAGAGAGAGAGAACTTGTTAGGTTATGATATCTGCATCCTTGTGCCAAATGTCTATCCAATTTGTTATGATATTTTTAAAAACGTATTGGAAATTGAACAGCAAATTGGATTTGGTTTAAAACAGATATTGTTCTATATTTAACTACTGGCTTTAAAACTTCTGCCTTAGACCTCGAAAATACATTACATTAGCAACCCACCAGTGACTTTTGCATTGCAGATGTGCATACTTTTACCTACATTGAATGCATGACTGCCAAATGTTTACTTTTACTTACATTGAATGCATGACTGCCTAATGTTTACTTTTACTTACATTGAATGCATGACTGCCTAATGTTTACTTTTACTTACATTGAATGCATGACTGCCAAATGTTTACTTTTACTTACATTGAATGCATGACTGCCAAATGTTTACTTTTACTTACATTGAATGCATGACTGCCAAATGTTTACTTTTACTTACATTGAATGCATGACTGCCTAATGTTTACTTTTACTTACATTGAATGCATGATTGCCAAATGTTTACTTTTACTTACATTGAATGCATGACTGCCTAATGTTTACTTTTACCTACATTGAATGCATGACTGCCAAATGTTTACTTTTACTTACATTGAATGCATGACTGCCAAATGTTTACTTTTACTTACATTGAATGCATGACTGCCAAATGTTTACTTTTACTTACATTGAATGCATGACTGCCAAATATTTACTTTTACTTACATTGAATGCATGACTGCCTAATGTTTACTTTTACTTACATTGCATGCATGACTGCCTAATGTTTACTTTTACCTACATTGAATGCATGACTGCCAAATGTTTACTTTTACCTACATTGAATGCATGACTGCCTAATGTTTACTTTTACCTACATTGAATGCATGACTGCCTAATGTTTACTTTTACCTACATTGAATGCATGACTGCCTAATGTTTACTTTTACTTACATTGAATGCATGACTGCCAAATGTTTACTTTTACTTACATTGAATGCATGACTGCCTAATGTTTACTTTTACCTACATTGAATGCATGACTGCCAAATGTTTACTTTTACCTACATTGAATGCATGACTGCCAAATGTTTACTTTTACCTACATTGAATGCATGACTGCCAAATGTTTACTTTTACCTACATTGAATGCATGACTGCCTAATGTTTACTTTTACCTACATTGAATGCATGACTGCCTAATGTTTACTTTTACCTACATTGAATGCATGACTGCCTAATGTTTACTTTTACCTACATTGAATGCATGACTGCCTAATGTTTACTTTTACCTACATTGAATGCATGACTGCCAAATGTTTACTTTTACCTACATTGAATGCATGACTGCCAAATGTTTACTTTTACCTACATTGAATGCATGACTGCCAAATGTTTACTTTTACTTACATTGAATGCATGACTGCCAAATGTTTACTTGACTGCCAAATGTTTACTTTTACTTACATTGAATGCATGACTGCCAAATGTTTACTTTTACTTACATTGAATGCATGACTGCCAAATGTTTACTTTTACCTACATTGAATGCATGACTGCCAAATGTTTACTTTTACCTACATTGAATGCATGACTGCCAAATGTTTACTTTTACTTACATTGAATGCATGACTGCCTAATGTTTGTTGTTTTAAAATGGATAACTAATTGCCATCTTATTCGGAAGTTATTTGGGGTTTAGGGGACATAACAAAAATATTGTGGGAAATAAGTGATCATGTGCTGGTACTTGAAAATCCAATAATTTGACTAATTTTGATTGGAAAATAGTATTCCATTTTTTTAAAATATTATGTGAAAGCATTTTAAGAGTTATTTCAGTGAATATATTTTTATCACTACCAATCGTAAATTACAGAAAACAAGATTGTTGTTGTTGTTGTTGTTGCATGGTCTTTTGGTGCAAAATGTGAACCAAATTGATAAACAGTATTTGGAAAGGGATTGTACATATCAAATGTTTTTTATCACAGAACACACAGACAACTCTAACCCAGGTACATACCAATTATCCCATGTCAGACTAGCAAATTCAACTTACCCATTTTTATTTTTGGTCTTGATTTCACTGGTAACAATTGCAACCATTTAGGTAGTTGAATAAGAGACTTCCTTTATTCCTGTTGTTCCTAATCTTTGTATACTTTTAGTTCCTGAATGCTTCCTCCCCACCTATAATTTGGAAAGTAGGTGAGAATCACAAAAGAGTAAAAATCCAATTGGTACAGCCTCTTTCAAAAAAGAAATATATGCTGGGTATATAACATTCAAATTTTGCTACTGGATTCTTACATTTTATGATTTTTTAAAATAGTTTAATAAGTAAGTATGAACATGTTATAATGTGGGATGAGGGTGTCCACCAAAGATATGAGATAAAATGGTAAATATGAGCTAAATGGTAAATATGAGATAAAATGGTAAATATGAGCTAAATGGTAAATATGAGATAAAATGGTAAATATGAGATAAAATGGTAAATATGAGATAAAATGGTAAATATGAGATAAAATGGTAAATATGAGATAAATGGTAAATATGAGATAAAATGGTAAATATGAGATAAATGGTAAATATGAGATAAAATGGTATACCCATCAGTGTTCCTGGCTTGTCTGCCCATCTGTTTCACAAATTATATTATTAATAGGGTTGAAGTTTATAAAATTTATTTATCATAATATAATAACTCTTGTACACACTGTCTATTACATCAGTTTCTTGTATGGCATTGATATTTTATTTTAGTACATATTTATTCAAGATTGTTTTCCCTTCATTTCAGTGGTTCAGGTTGTAGCTATGGTTTGCAATCTGTGACAGGACCAGACAACACAAATGTGATAGTTTTCCCCAGCACTAGCAGTAGTACTTCAGTGGTCAAATTTAAATTTGAAACATGGCTGGTAAGTTAATCTGGTCAAATTTAAATTTGAAACATGGCTGGTAAGTAAATCTGGTCAAATTTAAATTTGAAACATGGCTGGTAAGTAAATCTGGTCAGATTTAAATTTGAAATGTGGCTGGTAGGTAAATCTAATCATCAAGAGAAACTGCATCACTGAATAATTTTCATGCTGGTGTACTTATCTATATCATAATGAAGAAAGTTTTATTATTATTATTATTATTATTATTATTATTCTGCACTAAACTTAATGATGCTATTTTGGCAGTCCTCTTCTTTCTTCCTAAATACTTTGTCTGATGATAACATATCAGGCTTAACTAATGTATGGATGAGACTTCGTGTTAGTTCCTCTTTCCATGGGAGACTACTCTTGTTTGACTTCCATCTTAGGTGGGCAGAAAACATTTGCTGCTAAGAACAGCTTGGGAGGGAATGATTTGTGAGGTAGTGGTTGCACTCCTATTGTATTTATTGATCAGGTAAGTATTATTGAAGAAACATATTTTTATAAATTGTTTTTGGTGGACGGCCATGTGCTGTGATCTTAGAACTCAAAAAATATGTGTGGACTTGGTAGTAACATTGCTCTCCCAAGGAGTGACATTTTCTCTATTATGTCTGACTTCAATGGTGTTTCAAGTTTAATCTTTATGTTTCATAATGTGCCAGCAGATCTGGGTCTGTGTAATTTAAGACGAGTAATCATTAGAACAAAAGAGGTTTGACTTATAAGCAATGGTCCCTCTTTGCTGCATGTACACTGGGCCATGCAGATGCTCAGACATCCACACCCAGCTGAATTGTCAATTCAACATTAAATTTTGTTTGAGTCACCATAATGCTTGCACAATGCAGTGTGCATGGCATGCACATTTACCATTCACTTAGAAATATGTTGACTACAAGTGAGTTAAATATGATTAATCTGATTATATAGGTAAGATTATATAGGTAAGATTATATAGGTAAGATTACTTTCAATTATCTTGAAGTATCCCAAATAGTCCTGAATTAAATTTCTCTGCCAAATTTCTTTTTATATGTCAAGCAACAATTAAGCCCATTGGAGCTGTGACAAAGCTTCAGAAGCGACTGCAGAACAAGGTTGTTAAAGTAAATAACTGTCAGAGGTCAAAGAAAAGTGGTGGCCAAACTCCCATGACTAAGAAAGAAAGGGAATGGTGTCAATGACACAAGTGTTCTTTGTTCTTGGTGTGCAGAATGGAGAAAGATAAACTCTTTCATTAATTGAAGTACTAATTTGCAGTTTTCGGCATTTTTCCAACATGAGATTAGTCCTGATCACGTACATTTTCTGACATTGTTTTGCAAGCCTAACTTGTACTATTCCAATAACATCTGTAGCTTGTGAGAGAGGCTTTTCCTCACAGAACTGTTATTAAATATTTGGCAAGTCTTGGACATGAGAGTGTCACTAAATTAATTCCTGTAAGGGATGAGAAACATAAATTAATACAGTTTGACCTTCACAGCCAATATGGTTCTTTTCTGCTTTTCAAATGCAGACAATTTTCTCTACAGAACACAGCATAGAAATAACTCCCTGTGCATTACAATGCAAATAACCTATATTTTTGTTATTTAATATTAAAAATGTAAAAAAAATTTATGGATAAAGTATCATGGCTTGTGTCGTATTGACATTTTACTCTGGTGCTGGTTTTTCATTATTTGGTCAGGGACTCCCAGGGTTTTCCAAAAAATACCCCAATTTGGGGCCAGAAGTCAATAACCTCAACTTTGAAAATCAAGAGTTATCCCTGAAAGCATTCTGAAAATTGTTTAGTACTAGTAATCTGGTTTTCATTAGTCAAACCATATTAGATGGTCTGATATTAAAAAATTTAGTAACATATTTCTCATTACTTATCTAGTAAATGTTTGCTTAAAGGTCCCAGACCTGGAGATTAACAAAACATATTTCTCATTACTTATCTTGTAAATGTTTGCTTAACCCTTTGAACCCTAATCTCCACCATATTTCGGCACAATAACCCGAGCCTCCCCTACACTTTTTGACAATTTTATAAAAAGTAAAATTTTGCAAAATAAAAGTAATATTCTGACTTAGAATGATAATCCACTATGATATAACAGCAAATATCAAATTGTCTCTTTTCAAACATGCTTATAAAATGCTTTTTATTACTAAGACTATGTAACAAACTGTCTCAAAATTTCTTCATATTTCATATTTTTCATATTTTTTTCTATATTTCACTGACCATCTAGCGAATAATATAACACAGGCCAGGATACCAGCCTGTCGGGTTATGATGGTAGATAGCTAGGCCGGTATACCGGCCTGTTGGGTTATGATGGTAGATAGCTAGGCCAATATACCGGCCTTTCGGGTATATACACCGTTACAACCGGCCTGTCAGGTTCAAAGGGTTAAAAAGTCCGAGACCTGGAGATTAACAAAACATATTTCGGCTTCTGAATTAGTAACTATTAGAATCCACTTTGTTTACTGAACAGAAATGTGAAAAAATATATTACTTTTAATTAACAAATACAGTAATATGAAAAGTAATAGATTCATTTCTACAAACTCATTTCATATTCCACTGGTATATAACTCATTTAATATTCCACTGGTATATAATTCATTTAATATTCCACTGGTATATAATTCATTTAATATTCCTCTGGTATATAATTCATTTAATATTCCACTGGTATATACTGTGAAAGTTTCCAGTAGCTGTAAATTAAAATGTATAGAGTAGGATAAAGTCACTTGAATATAGAAAGAGAATTATATCTTGAAAGAGCTATTATTTTGTCAAATTAGCAAACATAGAGTTTAATTATCATTACTGTGTATAGATACATATAGGTACTGCATCATTTTGTACTCGTAAATGTATTTGATAATTCAACAGGGAATCACATTGGTAAAGATTAACGTAACAGATGTGGACAGTGATGGAAGTCAATTGGTGGATTATTTTGCTTTGAATCACTCACAGACTACAGGATATAATTCCAGCATTGCATCACAAACAGTATATAATATCACCGGTACTAGAGAGAAGTCTGCTACACAGTGAGTCACTAAATTTTTTTTTTATTTTTAAACATTGTATTTGAAGTTTTGAACCTTCTTATATTTCAGTCTTACAAATAGAAGATAATTTGAAATACTGTTGTCAAGGTAGAAATATTGTTGTCAGGGTAGAAATATTAAAATATTGTTTTCAAGGTAGAATTATTATTGTCAAGGTAGAAATATTATTGTCAAGGTAGAAATATTGTTGTGAAGATATAACTATTGTTTTCAAGGTAGAAATATTATTGTCAAGGTAGAAATATTGTTTTCAAGGTAGAAATATTGTTGTGAAGATATAAATACTGTTGCCAAGATTGATATACATGTACAGCATATATGGCATATTATAACTGCTAAGCTTCTGAGATATAGATTAAAAAAGAACTGCAATTTAAATTTCAAAATCATAAGGTCATATTTCCAGACATTTCAGATTTAATTTAATTTAATTTAATTTAATTTAATTTAATTTAATTTAATTTAATTTAATTTAATTTAATTTAATTTAATTTAATTTAATTTAATTTAATGACAGTATAATTTAGTAATCAAGATTATGTGTATTGGTTTGGTCAAAATAACTAATGTCAAAAAATTAGATGTCCGTTATGTGGGACCTTATCATATAGCGCTTGACCAATGGCCATTATATTTTAGTTTTAAATCATACCTGTCCTAAGCAGCTATATTATGAAAGTGGTACAAGTCAATTACTTTATAATAATTATTAAATGAAGTGGTACAAGTCAATTACTTCATAATAATTAATAAATAAAGTGGTACAAGTCAATTACTTTATAATAATTAATAAATGAAGTGGTACAAGTCAATTACTTTATAATAATTATTAAATGAAGTGGTACAAGTCAATTACTTCAAAATAATAAATAAAGTGGTACAAGTTAATTACTTTATAATAATTATTAAATGAAGTGGTACATGTCAATTACTTCATAATAATTATTAAATGAAGTGGTACAAGTCAATTACTTCAAAATAATAAATAAAGTGGTACAAGTCAATTACTTCAAAATAATAAATAAAGTGGTACAAGTCAATTACTTCATAATAATTATTAAATGAAGTGGTACAAGTCAATTACTTCAAAATAATAAATAAAGTGGTACAAGTCAATTACTTCAAAATAATAAATAAAGTGGTACAAGTCAATTACTTCAAAATAATAAATAAAGTGGTACAAGCCAATTACTTTAAAATAATTAATAAAGTGGTACAAGTCAATTACTTTAAAATAATTAATAAATAAAGTGGTTGTTAAAGACAGATACTTAACTGGGTTGTACTTTCAAACAGATTTAATTGGGTCTCAAATATGTTATGATTACCAGTAGCTGTTCACATTTTGAAAAAAAAAACCAACACAATTTTATGGAAATCTAATATTTATCACTCTTTTATGTTCTTTTTAGAATTCTGTTAGGAATTGCTGTGTATTGCGATCAACATTTCTATGGACCTCAGTGTGCAGCCCAATGTGTCAGCCAGACTGATTGTAATGGACATTATTTCTGTGATGAACTGGGTAATAAGAAATGCTCACCTGGATGGGGTGGCATAAATTGTACTATCCAGATCTCTGGGGGAGAGGCAGATTGCAGTGTCTATGAAGGTAACACTATTTGTATATAAGCGAGATAAATCTATTATTGATCTTTAATACTAAGTTGAACTTTATTCAAAGAAATGGTTACTGGGTAATACTTTAGTTGATAGCATTTTTATGAAATCTTAGCTTTTATTTCACCTGTTTAATGGCCAGAACTGAGTATGTATGCATGTACATATGATCTGATTGCATCACAGCATAATCTGTGCTATTTAACAAATGACAAATTTTAAAGCCTTAATAGGTAAATATTACGGTTTATGAAAACTTTTCAAAACATAAACTCTCCAATAATGGATAGATATATACATGTACTCCCAAAAATAAAGATGTTAATATTAGACATACAGATTACAGGTTTTAAAAAATACTTAAAATATACAACCAAATATGTCTGGTAAAGATGCCAAAAATTAATTTATATTCATTAGCATAGTTATTTATGTAACACTGAAGTTTTTCTTTTGTAAAAAAAATTCATATATCCTAATTCAGAAATAATTAAGTTATTAAATATTGAATTTATGCATACTTTATGGTAAAAATGTTTAGGCTTTAAACTATTAGGCCATGTTGCAACTCTAGGACTAAACTATCTAACAGGAAGGAAGTGTAACCAACAATTTGAACAAACTCAGCAAATAACTTATTTCTCTAAGTTACAAAGTGAAAATATAAGAATCAATTACACAACCTAAGATTTTCGACTTTTTTGTTCTTGCAAATGCATGATATTATGAAAAGTACAGTAGAAATAATGAGTAATTACAGGTAATTCAGTTTCAAAAAATGTACATCTGTAAGTTTAATCAATGAAATTATAACGATTTTCTGTACGGATTGCTAATTAACTATGCAGAAACGGAATTTACCGATATTCTCCGAAGTCGCAGTGTCAAGTGACGCGCGTCAACAAATAATGGAAGTCGAGGTAAGCCTGTGATTCTCTTTTGATGTAATTATTGCCTTATCTTTCCTTCTCCTTAGTTCTTTATAGTCACCCACAATATATGTATTGCTTATAGATTTCTCATTATGTATGATAAATTACAAGAAGTAGGCAAAAAAGTCAATATGATGGAAAATCCTGCCAATAAGGGGTTCCTAAGGGGCCATTCTTGAAAGTGTTTACTTCTCGTTTTGTGTGATTCTGTTACCTTGTAAGATAAACCAACTAAAAATATGATAATTTGTATCATTGTAATCAGAACCGCTATTAAAAGGTCTCGCTAAAGTCGCTTCTTTTGCTCAGAATAAAGTTGATCTTCTTGGGCAGTTGCATTATCACATTATGTTCATGTATCCGATAGTCGATGTGATTTGCGCATTTGTTTGTATATTTACACGTTTGCTTCATTGCATAACACAAAAATTAATATTTTCCCACATAATATTTAATGGATTTATTTTTTTGGGAATTTTTTTTACTGACAATTTTTAAAAAATTTCTGCAGGACTTCGACCTGGTTGTTTTAGATGAAGTCGTGCTCCTTGTTGCACAGAGGTATATTCAAGATGTCCTGGCAGCAGAAGAAGATAATGATTACAACCAGGGGAAAAGGCATACTGCTAATAGGCAGTTTATTTTATGGACTTAACGGATACCTAAGTACTGGCAACAGACATGTCATTCCAAGCTGTTGTGTATGGGGTATAATGGATAAATAATTTTGGCCAGTACCATGGCTTTACACAAGGAAGACTTGGATGACCTATCCAAATATATGATGTGTGAATAATATAATTTATGTTGATTTTCTGTTGTATAAAACATTTCTTTTGTAGTATGCAATTTTTATTTTGCATAAACAAGTTTTGTTAAACATTTTTTAGCTACCTACCCACTAAAGAATGATTATATGTATGGCTATGTTTTGAAAGCAACTGTGAGGAGACTATTTATTAAAAACATAGGATCAATTGAAGTTGACTTGCATTGTCTTGGGATGCAAAGAATATAAAAAACAAAAGTACACTGGTGAACATTATTTTAATCGTGCATATACAGTAATACATTAAGTTAAATGATAAATAACGCATATTCATATTGAGTTGAGAAAGAAAAACTTGTTGGAGTGTTTCATGAATACAGATTGGTTTGCAAATATCAACAGAACTACAAACACTAGGATACTATTCTATCCAGACACTGCTCATTAATTACAATATCATGTACCGGTAATACAAAATGGCTCTGGAAACAGAATAAGGTTTTTAAGACTAAAATACTAGTTCATCTAAAGCAACCTTGAATGCTTATATGTATCACATGTGGATCATCAACCATCTTATTACAACTAAATCAAATATACTCGACACCATTTAAAATCATCAAATTTTCAGTTTTTTCAAAGTGTTCATTTACCATAGAAATAATTATACCCTTTATATGAATACCCAGATGAATGTACACAACTGCATACACTGTAAAACTAACTATTATATATTATGAAATGTACAAAACTTATATAAGTACAAATGTGCACGTACAGGTATAACTTTAATTCAAGAGTACATGTACAGTCAGGCATAAAAAACTGAAGGATATCATCTAAGAATAATTATGGCATATATAGAGGTTTTCCATGTTATTTAGATTGGGTGGGGTGCTCCCAATATTATTTAAATTATTACAAACGACCCCTTTGGCATGTTTTTGTCAGGAATTTAAGTAGTGATAGACAGATGCAATGCTCAGAGCCCCCAGTCAGTGGTGCCAACAGTTAAATTAATGAATACACAAAATGTGAAAGTCAAATAAACAACAATTTAATCTCATTAAATAACAGTCATCTCTCAAATGAAATTCAAATTAAAACCCTATCACTCGTCTTTAACTCGACCAAGTTATGGCCTATTTTATCATTTGACTTAGTGTAATAGATTTTCCTCTTGTCCTGTGTTCCTACTCGTATGTATGATCTTTCTCTGGACTGGTAGTCCAATTCCATTCAGTCCATCACACTTCTGCCTCCATTCTTCCTTTTTCTTTGTCTCCCAGAGCCTTTTATATGAGAAACTAGTGTACCATTACTATAAATGATTACAGACATCCTATTCCAAAATACTAGACAGTTCTATAGAAATTACATTGATGTTTTAGTATCCTGTGCTTGGTTTCCTTGCTTTTGACTCAAGTGATTACCAATTACTCAATGCCAAACTTTAGTACATCACCTAAACAAACTACTGCAGAGAAACAAATATTGAAATTAAGCCCACCCCCATGTATGTTTCCTATTGCATTTCTTTTAAAATTAGGGTAGCTAGGTACTCATTCACACACACACATACTGAATAGTATATATAATGTACTACGTACAATGCAAAACTGGCTCAGATATACTGCATTCAGGAATGCAGGGGTCATGTTACCAGGCGAGGAGACTTTGACCTCTTGATTTTTTAGACGTAAAATGACTGGTTGTACTTTATACCTTCCTCGATGTACCCATTAAGTTCTGGCAGTGTTGTAATCCAAGGCTACATGTATTTATGCAATGTTGATACCAATTAGCCTATGCAGACAAACAAACTCTTACACATTCACAGGGGTGTTTTAATTGCTGACCTTTAACCCTGTTTGCAGCAATACATCACTGCTGAGTTCATGAAATTGGGCCTACTGTACAGTGATGAAAATATACCAAATTCTGTTTCAAAATTGTAACAGTGTGTGTGTGATTTGGATTTTTAAGATACCTTTTTCAGTCATATTGCTACGATGTTTGCAATGTGGCAGTTTATAGTGATATTTAGCACTGAGGCATCATGCCGCAGACATGTAGCATGACATCCCACCCAGTTACATTATCCTGACAGTAGGACGACCAGTCCATACACTAACCTCTTAATGCTGAGCACCAAATGAGGCAGCTGTTAATACCATTTTTATGTCTTTGGTATGACCTTGCCAGGGATCAAGGCCTCCACAACCTATTGCATCTGAGGTGGATGTTCCTACCACTACGCCACTGGAACGGTCAACACCAGTATGTAAATAGTAATTTGTTGTTAACAAATATAATCAGTAAAGATCATTTTTAATTGATTTCTTTTTTTATAAAAAAAACCCCAGAAGTTAACAGCATTTTTTTCTTTATAAAATTAGTTTGAAACTGTATGTGAACCGGTAATAGCAGACATCGCTGCACCTGTGATAAACCACTTCATTACATTGTATTCTTAAAAAATTGGGCAAATATAAATTCAGGAAAATATATAATTTAATTAAAACAAAGTCTAAATATTTTGTGTTAGAAAATTTAGCCTAAATATTTAATAATGAAATAAGAAATATGGGACAATACTATGTTGTGGAATTCGAAACAATGTTGTTAAGCTCAATGCTGTTTTCTGATTTAATTCATTTTCATGAACATACATACATACATACATACATACATACATACATACATACATACATACATACATACATACATACATACATACATACATACATACATACATGGATTGAAGTCATTTGCTCCAATGTACATTTTTTCTTATTCAAAGTATCCTAGAAATCTTTCTGACTGCAATTTTACACAAAACATGTAGAAAATAAAATTATTAAAAGGTACTTTATTATGCAATAATACCGACTTGCAATTACACGATTTTAATCTTGTTACTCCTATAAGATTAAATGAATTACAATGAATAGTTTCTGCTGTTCTTTTTTTTAATACATCATATGGCCAAAATACACTGCATTTACTTCAATCTGAACATACATATAAGACAAGTATAAATGCAATGGGTATGAAAAGTTTGAAAAGGTCCTACATCTTGTGGTTCAAATGCATGTTTTTTTAAAAGCATTAAGAACATAATCAACAGTGGTCTGAAGATGAACTGAATCTTGGAAATCAAACAGATGCTAGACTTTGGCTCATAGTAGACACTTCAAGAAAGACTTAGTCAAAGTCTATAGTATATGGGTCCATGGTAGGGATCATTTGTTATCATACAATCACTAGTATAGTCTCTCCATAACAATTTGATATCAATAGGTGTTACCTGACTAAAAGGCCTAAATCATTTTAACTTAAAATGAGATTTCTGCTTTGTAACAAACTCTTCTATAGGTGGTGGTGGTATTGGAGCAAGTACATCAGATATTCACCTATGATCATTTATGACCAAAACAACTGGCTGTTTCATTCCAACTCTATCATCTAACCTCATTTTCAATATCAGCTTTCTTTGGGTTTGCAGACCATCTCTCACTTTTTTGTTGAATGACCTTTGATATCTGACAAGAAAATGCAAATATTTCACTGACAATGTCATTTTATATTTTTTTTTAATTCTCAAAAGTCAAAATAAAAACTGCATTCAATTACATGTAACAAATCATTTTGCTACAGATGAAAATGTAAATATAGCAAACCTGTATCTAGCCCATATATCATAAAAATGTTTAGATTATTTACAGAATTTTCTAATTACATTAGACTAATTCTAACCAAAATTGGTTTATGAAATTTATTTTAAAAAATTTCTTCTGTAAAAGATTAAATTGTACCACAAACAGATGGTTTATCAACTTTCAGGTAAAGCATTAATATTTTAACGAAAATAAATTATTATATTAACAAACAAGAATAAAGTTTATTACCTTATTTTTCCATTTGTGTTTACAATCACATCTCTGTCAATATGATTGTTATGATCAAGAGTTACCAACAGATTCCTAGCTCTGAAAGCTGGTGGCTTATATGAATATTCTTTGGAGGCATACAATACAATCAAACATCTGGAAATTCTACAGTTCTGCTGTACTTCTGAAACAAAGTAAAATGACTAAATAAATAAATTGATTCAGATGCAAAGAACTATTTCAAAATTATAAATCCCAATTAATCTGTTTTGATGAAAATGCCAGTGTACAGTAGCTTGATACAGGCAGAGAATAATCAATTCATTCCACCCCTGCAATTGTTTTTCCTTGTCACCTGAAATGGGGGTAGGGAATGCATTTGTGGGCTAATTTTGAATACATTGAAATACATCTGCTTCCAAGAATTGTTTGCTTAGATATATGCCTAGGTGTGCTAGAAACATCATTCGGCATCTGCATAAGGGTAAAAGTTGGAGTTTTTTCTTCTTCTGACCCATCATTTTCCTCCTGGCCACTTTTTACTTCCAATCCCCAATTTATCCTACTTCTGCAAATGTTTATCTGTCTGTGTATAGCTCAGACTGATATGAATTAAGACTGCAAGCAAAAAAGTAAAAATTCCGGAAACAAAATCTGATTCCAACAATGGGCATGTGCACAAAAATCGGGTAAAGCTTGACCCCTCCCTCCCTGTACACATGCATACTTTATTTTTTTACACACACCCCATCTGCATACATGCAATTTCCCTCCCCATTCTGTAGAACAGCCTATATTTAATCCACACAGAAAAGATCAAGGATTAATAATATTATGTATTTAATATAACAGATAGTCCACCAATGTTGAATGTCTGGCTGCATCAAATAAATAAGCTGTGTAACTTTAAAAAGTTTGTCGATTGTCCACTAAAACTCAAACACCAACTGAACCCAGTCAAGCAGGTTACATATTAGACAAATTACTATCGAGGTATATGTGTAAATACATAATCAGCAGACCTCCCACCCCCATACACAAGCATATGCATTTGGGTAAACACCCCCTTGCCCTCTCCAAGTGTACTAAACGGACAAACCATAACTATGGCCTTAGTGTGGTTTGTATTTATAATACAATGTATTCATATTCTTACAATGATAACCAGTATATCTTCATTTTTTCAATTACGAATCAATACTATATTTAAGATATATTGTAATTACACATTTTTAACTTGTATGTTCATATACAGCAAAGAAAGCTTTTGTGGGAGCAATTTTCTGGTTTATACACAAATACCATCCACAAATACAAATACAATACTAAACATGTATATATATATATGGTTGCTTTTTAGTATACTTAACACGAATATTCTCCTTTTTTGTATGTATCACAATTATTTTTGTTAGTATACTTTCTCAAATGGGTTGATAAAACTTTTAGACTTTTCCATCATAACACTTTCCTTCTCTTTAAGTTTTTCAACTTCAGACAAGACTGAATCCCTTAAAATAAAATTTTGAAATGTGTAAATACTAATGTTGAACTTGGAAATCTTTAGTTTTGTATCAAAAGAAAGCATTATCATTTATCTTGGTTATTATAATGGGAATGATAATGCCTCAAGAAATAATAATAATAATAATAATAATAATAATAATAATAATAATAATAATAATTTATTTAAAGGGGTGACTCATTTAGTCAAAGACTATTCTCACTTGAGACTAACTAAAATACAAACAGCATGATGAGGAACATATCAATAACAAAAATGATATGTGCCAACAATTTACAACAAAAGTATTATTCTAAATAAAACAAATCATATTTTAACAAAATGTACAATCTTTTCCAACTGCAAAATATTAAACTAATATAGAATGATACATTTCCAGGTGCATCTACCAAAATATTTTTAAACAAGTAAATATACATAAAATTTAATAAAATGTAGTAATACTTACATATATGCCATATCTGATTCTGATGTGGTTATATCAGAGACAGCAGGAATTTGTATCCTATGAATTGTTGGCCCAGGTGTAGAAGTTGTGGCCATGTCTTCTTTGACAATCCTCTGTTTCTGATGTTTTCCTTGCACTGGCATTAAATTCATAACTAATATAGCAAGGGAAAATAAATATTTCATTAGACACAAAAATTATATATATTTTACAAATAATAGTGAATGAATGAATGTTAAATTAAAGCGAACCAGCCCCAGTGGGTCATTATTCATTGTTTTATCTTTCAAAAGAAAGTTATTTAATTTTTCCCGTGGGGTAAGGAATGATGCCACATCCCCACGAGCGTTTATGCACACATAGTGTGCTATTTAATTTGGTCATGCATAAAATATACTTAACTGTATTGCATTACTTTTATTTACAGCCATCACTATTTACATTATAAATAATTTGTATTTAAAAAAAAAAAAACAGTAGTGACTGCTTGCCTCTAAATAGTCTTATGGTTGCGTGCGAAAATGAAGATGATCATTTTAATACCCTTTCGGTAGCCTCAAAAAACAGCTGCTGTATGTCATGTACATGCGGATTTCAGCGATATTGTTGAAGGGCTGTGTCATTTTATTTCAAGCTAAATGGAATAATGCCAGTTTATATATAATATGTTATTTTAAGAGTTTTGATAAACAAAAGAAAAAATGCTAAATGACTTCTCTTTCAATATGGATAGCATTGTAAATAGAAAAAACCCTAAACGACTTCTTCTCTTTCAATATGGCTAGCATTTTACAGTAAAACCTGTCTTGAAAGACCACTGCTATGTGAGACCACCTGTCTTGAGAGACTATATTCTTAATGCACAAATTAATGATTATATAGTGTTTTGACCTGTTATGAGAGACCACCTGTCTTAAGAGACCATAATTTTATGGCAAAAGCGGTGGTCTTTCAAGACAGGTTCTACTGTAAATAGAAACAATCCTAAATGACCTCTTCACTTTCAATATGGCTAGCATTGTAAATAGAAAAAATCCTAAATGACTTCTCTTTCAGTATGGTTAGCATTGTAAATATAAAAAATCCTAAATGATTTCTTCTCAAACAGAAATCGTACTGGCAGAAGGCTTTTCAAGAAATGACACTAACAAGTCTTCAAAACTGACTGACATGACTAAAAATCTAAAAACATTTAAATGCCAGAAAGCAGGTCACTAACTCATATTTCTTAACCATGTGCCCACACATGTATCTAAGGTAGTAATTTTGGGCTTATTTGGGTTTTTTGTAACTATAGAAACCATTCAATATCAAGGTACAATTTAGTGCTAAATCTTGATTTTAAAAGTGGATGTTCATCTTAAGAGTTTGGAAACTAATGATCAGGCTCTATGTTCTTTAATTTATTGATTACCCCTAGCAAACTGCATAGACTCACTTTAATTTACTGATAACTCCTAGCAAACTGCATAGACTCACTTTAACTTACTGATTACTCCTAGCAAACTGCATAGACTCACTTTAATTTACTGATTACTCCTAGCAAACTGCATAGACTCACTTTAATTTACTGATAACTCCTAGCAAACTGCATAGATTCACTTTAATTTACTGATTACTCCTAGCAAACTGCATAGACTCACTTTAATTTACTGATTACTCCTAGCAAACTGCATAGACTCACTTTAATTTACTGATAACTCCTAGCAAACTGCATAGACTCACTTTAATTTATTGATTACCCCTAGCAAACTGCATAGACTCACTTTAATTTACTGATAACTCCTAGCAAACTGCATAGACTCACTTTAATTTACTGATTACTCCTAGCAAACTGCATAGACTCACTTTAATTTACTGATAACTCCTAGCAAACTGCATAGATTCACTTTAATTTACTGATTACTCCTAGCAAACTGCTTAGACTCACTTTAATTTACTGATTACTCCTAGCAAACTGCATAGACTCACTTTAATTTACTGATAACTCCTAGCAAACTGCATAGACTCACTTTAATTTATTGATTACCCCTAGCAAACTGCATAGACTCACTTTAATTTACTGATAACTCCTAGCAAACTGCATAGACTCACTTTAATTTACTGATTACTCCTAGCAAACTGCATAGACTCACTTTAATTTACTGATTACTCCTAGCAAACTGCATAGACTCACTTTAATTTACTGATTACTCCTAGCAAACTGCATAGACTCACTTTAATTTACTGATAACTCCTAGCAAACTGCATAGACTCACTTTAATTTACTAATTACTCCTAGCAAACTGCATAGACTCACTTTAATTTACTGATTACTCATAGCAAACTGCATAGACTCACTTTAATTTACTGATTACTCCTAGCAAACTGCATAGACTCACTTTAATTTACTGATTACTCCTAGCAAACTGCATAGACTCACTTTAATTTACTGATTACTCCTAGCAAACTGCTTAGACTCACTTTAATTTACTGATTACTCCTAGCAAACTGCATAGACTCACTTTAATTTACTGATAACTCCTAGCAAACTGCATAGACTCACTTTAATTTACTGATTACTCCTAGCAAACTGCTTAGACTCACTTTAATTTACTGATTAGTCCTAGCAAACTGCATAGACTCACTTTAATTTACTGATTACTCCTAGCAAACTGCATAGACTCACTTTAATTTATTGATTACCCCTAGCAAACTGCATAGACTCACTTTAATTTACTGATTACTCCTAGCAAACTGCATTGACTCACTTTAATTTACTGATTACTCCTAGCAAACTGCATAGACTCGCTTTAATTTACTGATTACTCAAACTGCATAGACTCAGTTCTGCCAGCACATTATGTGATGACAGATCTGGGTCTGTTCAGATTGCAGTTGGTCATGTCTTATAAGTGGGTATATATGGTAGTTCTGCATATCCTCATGCAGGATGATTATCATTGCTTCTGCTTTATTTTTTAGTTATAGGTCTTCTCGATAAATATTCCACATTTCTTGTAAATTGTGCTTTAATGTGGAATCCTTTGAAACTCGATTGCTCAGATTTATAATGAGGTTTTTTTTGTTTCAAGGGGAGGCTTCTTTAGTCCCATGATGTAGGCAGAAAGGAACTTAACTAATCACTTGTAAAGTTAAGACAATGGTGAATAACAAGAGTACGCTAGGCTTTTTGCTCAATCTTAATAACTTCTGTATTGATTTTTTGCGTTCTGCATGATGATGACTGCAAACACTTCAAATCATCAGCTTATAATTCGCTGGGTTGTTGAAAGTGATAACAGTTTAGGTTCTCAGAGAAATAATTAAAGTGGTGAGAAGGGTTAATTAATCTGTCACAGGCCAAGTTCTTTCTTTTTCTACACATCCTAATTAGTGCATGTCATCAGAAAATGAGTCTTTTTGAAGTTTTTCTACTTACCTATTATATTATTTTACAGACCAGAGGGAATTCATTCCAAGTGAGTGGACTGGTAGCTACAGTTGTCCATTACAGTCTAATGTTTCTCTAACACTCAATGTGACAAAGTCTGAAAACAGAATTGAAGTAGCAGGAAGTCTTATGTTTCTTGCATTCAACCTACCTTTCTCTGGCACTTATGCAAGTGTTGCCAAATTCCTCACAGTGCAAACCACAGGAAATATGATCAGTATAGATGCAAAAAACTACTCATCTGTGGAGCTGAATTTGTTTCTTAAAGATTCTATCACAATGAATGGGTCCATTGTGTTCCTTGGGTCAATGCAAATGACATGTGCCCTTTATCTAATTCGTCAAGCAGGTGAGTGACTTTGATAAATCTGAATTACATGTTTGTTTCATAGCATATATCATTGATCAGTCATCTCAAACATACAGCACAGCACATATCCCTGACACATACAGGTCATACAGTATAACGATTACCATTAATCAGCCACCATTCCAAGCATTTGTGTCATACAGTATAGCAATTATCATTTATTAGCCAACATTCCAAGCATTTGTGTCATACAGTATAGCATTTATCATTAATCAGCCACCATTCCAAGCATTTGTGTCATACAGTATAGCATTTATCATTAATCAGTCACCATTCCAAGCATTTGTGTCATACAGTATAGCAATTATCATTAATCAGTCACCATTCCAAGCATTTGTGTCATACAGTATAGCAATTACCATTAATCAGTCACCATTCCATGCATTTGTGTCATACAGTATAGCAATTACCATTAATCAGTCACCATTCCATGCATTTGTGTCATACAGTATAGCATTTATCATTAATCAGTCACCATTCCAAGCATTTGTGTCATACAGTATAGCAATTATCATTAATCAGCCACCATTCCATGCATTTGTGTCATACAGTATAGCAATTACCATTAATCAGCCACCATTCCATGCATTTGTGTCATACAGTATAGCAATTATCATTTATTAGCCAACATTCCAAGCATTTGTGTCATACAGTATAGCATTTATCATTAATCAGCCACCATTCCATGCATTTGTGTCATACGGCATATGATATAATTATGCTGCATATATTCATTTTACAAAAGCAAATGCCAACACATCTCAGGTATTTAAAATGTGCTTTACCTGTGTATGTTAAAATGGGTGATTTGTTTTTGTGCACAGCACTTTACTCATATAAGCAATCAATATTTTCACCTTGGCCTAATTGTCACATTCAATCTTGCATCACTTGGCCTTTTTCTCAGTGTAACAAACCATAAATGAATTTCTGATAATAAACAAATGTTTGCATGCTAGCAAAAAAAAGTGATTTACATAAGATTTAGAGAGTTTATGAACACTTTTCACGAATGAATGAACTATGTATATATATATATATATATATATATATATATATATATATATATATATATATATATATATATATATATATATATATATATATCTATATAGCTGAATGCTTTCTATGGTGTTTTTAATAGTCTCTTACAGTGTTATGATTCAAGTGTTAGAATTCACTTTCTGGCAATAATGAAAGCATTAAAATTGATGTTAAATGAACCATGGTAGGTAGATGATAATAATGCATTATCATTGCATCAACGTGTTCCAGAATCAACAAAATATGTGCATCTGTCCTTTGATGTGCCAATTCTTTTGATTGTTGCGGTCTTATTTATGTCAGCAAAAACTGTAACTTAGATGATAACTGTCATAGTCTTTACTATTTCTATTGGTTGCTATTTTGCTTACAAGGCAAAAGAAGTGGTCTCTCAAGACAGGTTCTACTGTACTATATCTATTGGTTGCTATTTAGCTAACATTGCATTGAAAATGTCTTTAAAACACAGAAATATTGCAGTATTTTTTAAAGCTGTCACAGTCTCTTGATGTCATGTTTTTTTGTAAACAAAACTATGCCAATGTCACTTTGTTGGCAACAGTACTTGATAAAGTTCCATTATAATATGACACTTTTATAAAATTCAGTACAGCTATAATTTCTCCAGAGTTTTAGTTTGGAGCATGATAAAAATAATTTAATAATTTTAGCCAAACATTTATGATATAAGAATGATTAACTACTGCAAGCAAGGAAAGATGTTGCATCAGTCATGCATCACGAGTCCTTTCCTCTTAAGTAATTTCAACCGAACTCGGCAGAATACTTCTCAATTTGTCTAATTTAACCAGACTTGGCAGAATACTTCTGAATTTGTCTAATTTCAACCAAACTTGGCAGAATACTTCTCAATGTGTCTTAGAATTCACTATCATATATCACTACCATTAATAAAAAGAGAAAATCCTTTAAAAAGTTTCTTCTTCAAAAAACATTATTCAGAATCTAACTAAATTTGATAAAAAGTATCCTGGCAAAGAGAGCTTGTAATTTTATATAAATTATGTTAACACACTGTTACATATGGGTGCCATTACTAAAAACAAAACTATTCAACAACTTCATGACAAAAACCAATCTAGCTTGATTGCCTTTCAGAATTAGAAAATGATCTGGGCCTGCCATCTGGGCCTGGATTTCTTGAGAGGTATAAGGCATTCACCTTTGCAGATTACTCATATCTCAGATCTCTCCACATATCGGTTAAAGTATCAGCTTAACCAGTACTGGTATTTGAGAACGTTTGCCAGTAGCTTCCCTTCAGTTGATGATTCTCCTCAGTTTCTTCTTGGGTTCTTTCTCCACCAAGTATACTGGCTGAGAAATGACATTAAACCCACTAAACAACACCCAGCTAATCTGCCATCACATATGGCCAACATTATTCAAGAAAGAGAGACATAAATGGGTTTATTCTCCCCCACCCACCCCAAAAAACTAAGAGACTTTGACCAAATTTGATAGAATGTTTCCTGACGTTGTAGCCTTTCAATTTTGGGTAAATTAATGCTGATGTACTATCAAATAAAGGCAAAGATACCTGTCTTGAAAAATAAATTGTCTTGAAAAAGTTCTTTTTTTAATATAGGAACAGCATTGCATAATTTTTTTTACAGAAAGCATTCATCTAACCCACTGATTCAGTGTCCAACATCTCTTTGCAATTAATTATAATGCAGATGTCAGACAGGTGAGTGATTCCAGACCCACATGGTTTTCTTGATTTTTTTTCAGTGTATTTTGGAGGCTGTAGTATGCAGGGAACATGTATCAGATATGGAACAAACAAGGATGAGTATTTTTGTTGCTGTAATGAAGGTGAGTTTATTTTCCCATGATCCTTATTTTCTACATAACATCCATTATAGAGACTTAAAGATAGTTATAAATTTGTCTTGATGATTACTTAATAACTTTATATAAAATACCTGTGCTTATGGAACAACTATTAGTCCATATAATTGAAAAGGCAGAGTAATGGATGAATTGTTAAATAATTATTAAATTTCTTGCAAACACTGTCTGGCATTTTATGGGTCAACTTTTCAAACAATTATAACCAACAGTCAGTTTGTCCTTCAAACACAAAATAGTGATTTAAAAATTGTATGCGGGAAATTGTATTAATTCCATCATAATAGAGCTGAAATGAATATCGAATTTTCTTGTTAGAATTTAATGCATTCAAATAGGATTGGACTATTCATCAATGTTAATTAAGGTAACAGCTCTATCCATTTTTCATTGTTGTCTATGATAGCATTTATTGACACTTGCAGCCACGTCTTACTGAAAGCACTCTGTGAACTAAGTCATCTAAATCTAATTAGATGAAACTGCAGAGGTTTTGAGTTTGTTTTTTGTGCTTTCAAATGAAGAAAAAAAAACAAATAAATGAATGTGTTATTTTCCCTATTTTTCTTCAAACTCAGTACAAACATAAATGTTCCATTGATGGTAAAGATGGATTGTAAAATACAGAAACTGTTTTATAAGCATGAGCTATTATTTTTTTCTTCTTTCTTCTAGTTAGCTTCCATTTTCTGAACAAGATATAGTCAATAAGGAGTTAGTTTCCATTTTCTCAACATGATATAAATAACAAGGAGTTAGCTTCCATTTTCTCAACATGATATAAATTACAAGGAGTTATCTTCCATTTTCTCAACATGATATAAATAACAAGGAGTTAGCTTCCATTTTCTCAACATGATATAAATAACAAGGAGTTATCTTCCATTTTCTCAACATGATATAAATAACAAGGAGTTATCTTCCATTTTCTCAACATGATATAGTCAATAAGGAGTTATCTTCCATTTTCTCAACATGATATAAATAACAAGGAGTTATCTTCCATTTTCTCAACATGATATAGTCAATAAGGAGTTATCTTCCATTTTCTCAACATGATATAAATAACAAGGAGTTAGCTTCCATTTTCTCAACATGATATAGTCAATATGGAGTTAGTTTCCATTTTCTCAACATGATATAGTCAATAAGGAGTTATCTTCCATTTTCTCAACATGATATATCAATAAGGAGTTATCTTCCATTTTCTCAACAAGATATAGTCAATAAGGAGTTATCTTCCATTTTCTCAACAAGATATAGTCAATATGGAGTTAACTTCCATTTTATCAACATGATATATTAAAAGGAGTTAGTTTCCATTTTCTCAACATGATATAGTCAATAAGGAATTATCTTCCATTTTCTCAACATGATATCGTTAATAAGGAGTTATCTTTCATTTTCTCTACAAGATATATTCAATAAGGAGTTATCTTCCATTTTCTCAACAAAATATAGTCAATAAGGAGTTAGCTTCCATTTTCTCAACAAGCTATAGTCAATAAGAAGTTATCTTCCATTTTCTCAACATGATATATTAAAAGGAGTTAGTTTCCATTTTCTCAACATAATAAAGTCAATAAGGAGTTAGCTTCCATTTTCTCAACATGATATAAACAATAAGGAGTTATCTTCCATTTTCTCAACATGATATATTAAAAGGAGTTAGTTTCCATTTTATCAATATGATATAGTCAATAAGGAGTTAATATTGCAATTTAAAGGAAATAAAATAATAATAGTTTTGTAAAATACTTTGTTCTAACTGATAACAAAACGCCAAAACCACAAAACACTTTAAAATGTAATCATTATATTAAAATGCTTGAATAATTTGTAATTTTTAATAGTATTACTTGTATTATGGCATTTCATATATATATATATTAGTCACAAATAGCAATAAAATACCCAATACACATTCTCCTGAAACACTTTCTCATTTAATTGCTACGAGCAAAAGAAACCCAATTCCATTAGGAAAGAAAGAAATTCTGATGAACTTGTTAGCACCTCAAGTCTGAGCCAGTGGTGGGAATAAATCCACACCTTCTAGTCACAGGGCCAGTGGTGGGAATAAATCCACACCTTCTAGTCACAGGGCCAGTGGTGGGAATAAATCCACACCTTCTAGTCACAGGACCAGTGCCTTCATTACTGAGCATGGCTACCCTGGGTGCGGATTTCAATGGTTTCTAAATAATGCTATGGGGGTGGGGTGAGAAATATGCTTTGAATCTAATGGCTACTATGAGGTCAGTAGAAGTTAAAACTGCATGTGGTCAATGGTTAAAAATATTGGACCTATCAGTATAATATTTTCGGATCTGAGGTTAAAGACAATTCAGTTGGATAATATTTTGGAGAAGAAAACGTGTGTGTGTGTGTGTGTGTGTGTGTGTGTGTGTGTGTGTGTGTGTGTGAGAAAGAGAGAGATCTTTATCCAGTTTCACTGCTGTGCATGTAGCATTCTTGTAAATGACAGATCAAAGGGTTAAATGTCAGTATCATAGAATGAATTCATTGTTTTGTCAGTGATGTCACTATATCTTCTGTTCCATATTTGGCACAGGAGTTTAATAGTTAAGATGACACACTGTTAGCAAGGTGGTGCATTAGATTTAGATGGCTGGAAATCAAAGTTCAAAATTCATAAGGATCATTTGATATTTTTTTCTAAGACAATGCACAGTATAATAAAATATTCACTTTTTCTTGCTCTGGAAGGTTTGCAACAAAATCCACTATTGTTTAGTATATGACATTTATGAATGGAGGGATGTATGTAAAGTATTTGTGTTTAAAGTTAGTACTGCAATTTATTACAGGTTTTATTGGCCAGCATTGTGAGATATCCACTATAACAACCTCCAAAGCTACAAGCTCAAGTACAAAAGCAACTTCAAATCCCATCCATGCATCTGCAAATACCACCAAGACAACAAACATGACAATGCCAGCCTCTTCTGGATCTACTAAAACAACACCCACTACACCACATAACACTACTCCAACGACAACCATCCAAACAAATACTGCACCAACAAACCCTAATATCACAAGTTCTACATTGACACCACATAATACTACTTTAACAAGAACCAGTACAGCACCAAGCACAATTAGTACAGCACAAACAACAACAGTTAGCAATATTACAGCATCAAGTACAACACCAACAATCATAAATTTATTAACAACAAGCACCACAACAATAATTCCTAGTACTATAACAAAACCACCAACATCAAAAGCAACATTAATAACATCAATCATTACAGCACATACATCATCAACTTCCCAACAACCATATACAACATATAGTACTAAACCAACAAGTCTTTCATCTCAACCAAGCACAATTAATACAGCACATACAACAACTCAACCAAAACCAGCAACAACAAAACTAGTCACTACATCAATGCAGAGCACAACAAAACCAAGTACTGCATCAACAAGTACTACATCAACAACTTTCACCACTACACCATCTACAACATCAACAACTTTGCTAACAACTACAACACCAGCTGAAGTAGCAGTGAAAGGAAAAAACTACAGCTTCCATGTTGAACTTGTGAAAGAGGAGTACAGTGAACACAGTTTCCTGACTATAATCAGTAATGCATGGATCAAAGCTAACTCTGGTAAGTTATTGGAAATTGTAATATTTATCAAATTTATACATTTCCATAAATTTTGTGAGGATATTCAATAGACAAAAATAGTTTTCTTGTGAAAAGGTAGTTTACACTGATATGAATTGGTGATCATTTAATGATGCAACAATATTACTTTTAGTATATGTATCAGGATTGTTCTTATTTATGACAATGACCATATGTCTCTCTTTGACAACTTTTTTGTTTTGCCAGTCAAAGTCCAGGAAAGATTATGTGATGGTTTGTTGTCTGACATCTATTTGTCCACCAGCACAGGTTTTGTTATCACAACTCCTCATAAACAGTGTAGAAGAATGCCATGAAACTTTAGACACACTCATCCCATGGTCTAGTTAGACACACTCATCCCATGGTCTAGACACACTCATCCCATTGTCTAGTTAGACACACTCATCCCATGGTCTAGTTAGACACTCATCCCATGGTCTAGTTAGACACACTCATCCCATGGTCTAGTTAGACACACTCATCCCATGGTCTAGACACACTCATCACATGGTCTAGTTAGACACACTCATCCCATGGTCTAGACACACTCATCCCATGGTCTAGACATACTCATCCCATGGTCTAGTTAGACACACACTCATCCCATGATCTAGTTAGACACACACTCACCCCATGGTCTAGTTAGACACACTCATCCCATGGTATAGTTAGACACACTCATCCCATGGTCTAGACACACTCATCCCATGGTCTAGTTAGACACACTCATCCCATGGTCTAGTTAGACACACTCATCCCATGGTCTAGACACACTCATCACATGGTCTAGTTGGTCCTAAATAAAAATGTTCATGCTTAGACCACAATGTCCATCATAAAAATCTTGTTATTTCTATTCCTCCTGTATGAATGGTCATATCAACATGGTGTTTTCACTGACAGACTTCCAGTGATGTCCAGTTGGTCCTAAATAAAAAGATGCTGGTCAGACTCCAATATGGCTGTCACAGTAGCCATATTGATAATCTTATTACTAATTCTCCTGAATGATTGGTTATATCAACATTTCACAGAAATACATGTTATGATGTCTAATGGGTCATAAATGATACTTGTGCTATTCTGACCTCCAATATGGCCACCACAATAGCCAGCTTTGAAGATTTTTTTTATCCCAATTTGTACATGGCGGTAATGTTGACATGATCCCCATGGTGAATCCTACTGAACAGATAGTCCTATCGGCATGAAATTTTCACCAAAAGACTTCTAATGATTCTGAAATATTACTGTCCTTGAAAAATATCATGGATACCTTCAACACTCACCAGGAAAAATGAAGAAATGGTCTTAATTAAAATTACTGGAAATTCTTTTCAACCAGTAAATTGACCTATCACCACTTGTTAATCATCCTGATCAATTAACTAATCATGAACGTAAATTAGACACACCTCCATTCATGTTTATGTCCACCATTTTACTCTGACCAGCTGCTTGTGACAATAATGAATTAATTTATGATAAGTGTTTAAATTTTTGCAATGATTTGTTGATTTCTGTATCAATAAAGATGAAAAGAAGTCAGTGCTAGCCTTACAGTTATGCAATGCCATGTAAATATCCAGATCATCTAAATTGAGGAATTAGGTTTATTACTTTCCCGAAACATAGACAAAACTTTGATTGATAAAGAATCTGTTTTTATGGTTGCATATCTGATCAACTGACAAAGGAAACAATTGTTTGCAAAAAAATTATACAAAAGCATGTCCTGTCAATGGCTTTAAGGGGAAAAAAGAACTGAAATTGAAAAATATATGTAAAAATAAACAAACTTTGACTATTGGTGGAAAAAAACATAACTTCCAGGCTTTGACGTTTTTTATTTTTCTTGTAGAAGAAGCCCTGAACCCCAGACTGCAATATTTTAAAGTTTGAACATTTGCATTTTAATGTTGTTTTATCCCATAACTAATGATTTATTGTCTCAATCTTTAAGACACTTGAATGACTCTTTACTTTCTCACTGGGCTTAAGAAGAGGTGTGGATATAAAAATGTAATAATAAAGAAATACAAAATCAATGGTTTCAGATACTTACAGTCAGATATATTAAGCATGCATGTTTACATTAACAGACATCATTGATCAAAATTCCATTTTACAAACAGAATAGAACTTTTTAAATTATTATGTACAACAGTATACTTCTAAACAGTACTTATTTATGATTTTGTTATTAATTTTTAATGTATTTCCTTCCAAGGCAGCATGAACATAAGCCAAGTAAAATTAACAGAATAAGGTTATATTCTAGCATCCTTTGGAGCAAATTTCCTTGTACATGAATAAATTATTGAGCAGCTTTAAAACTGATTTTATTTTTTACTGAAATAACACACTTAGATTATTACTATATGAACTTAAACTACAAATATAAATATCGTCCACTGCACTATAATTATGCAACATTGAAATTTTACATTTTTAAGAATAATAAAAATCATTTTCAATCAACATATCCCTTTGACTGAAATATATTTCTTGGCCAAATACTGCATATACAAGCATGTCATGTCTCATGATTTGGTAGGCAGAGTGATCTGTCATCTCACACATGTCTCATGATTTGGTAGGCAGAGTGATCTGTCATCTCGTACATGTCTCATGATTTGGTAGGCAGAGTGATCTGTCATCTCGCACATGTCTCATGATTTGGTAGGCAGAGTGATCTGTCATCTTGCACATGTCTCATGATTTGGTAGGCAGAGTGATCTGTCATCTCGCACATATCTCATGATTTGGTAGGCAGAGTGATCTATCATCCTACATAAGGTCAGCTGTCAGATCTTCAAGGAACTCTTGATTAGATGATTGGGTTTACTGAAATTGACAAAAAAGAAACAAGTCATATTAGTATTGTGTGTTCCTTGGAAGTCATTCAGTTACAGTGTTACCATTCATTTGAGTTTTTATTCCACCTTGCTTTTGCTAAAACTACACTCAAGTGAAATTAAGTTTATCAACTGTACAGTATCTACACTTAAAACTCACTGAAGAAAGACCATACTTAAGTGAACGACACAGTAAGCTTATTATCCATTATGTTTAAAATATTTCCAACTGTAAAATAGCTTGAAAAAGGTATTATTGCTCTGATTATGGCCAAGAAAAGGTCCATATTATATTGGTTAGAGTAGTTAAAAGATATTAACTATCTTGAGGAAAACAGAAAATAATCTTGACTCAAAGAAAATCCCAGAAACCTCCCTCTGCCCTCACCCACTTAAATGATTGGGAATTTATATATTTGTGCAAGAATAGTTACATAGGCTCACTTGATTAATTTCATAATTCCTAATTAATGTTTGAATTTTCTCATAGGATTAAATTTGAATTCCTCAGTCCTGGAAGTGAACATTACATCATGGGATACTCTAATAGACAGAGAAGGGTAAGTCATGGATACAAATATGTTACATTGTGGGATACTCTAATAGATATAGAAAGGTAATTCATGGATACAAATATGTTACATTGTGGGATACTTTAATAGATATAGAAAGGTAATTCATGGATACAAATATGTTACATTGTGGGATACTCTAATAGACAGAGAATAATTAGCTTTGGAACAGATGTTTTACATTGTGGGATGTTCTAATAGAAAGAGAAGGGTAAGTCATGGATATGCATCTTTTTGGTTTTTGAATGCCATTGTTTCGATTTGCTCAACAAGGATGTCTAATTTTGTAGTTATGATTGACTACAAAATGTGTTAAAATGTGTATCCCATTCTTTTTAACTTTGAATACTTATCTATGTTTTCATAAGTTGAGCACATGTGGGCATTTGACATGTATTCTGTAAAAGTATAAGTCAAAACTGAAATCCTCGTAGATGGAGATAATATATATAAAATCTAGTGAATGGAAATAGTCTATACAATTTCTTTGAATGGAAATACTCTATACAATTTCTTTGAATGGAAATAATCTATACAATTTTTTTGAATGGAAATACTCTATACAATTTCTTTGAATGGAAATAATCTATACAATTTCTTTGAATGGAAATAATCTATACAATTTCTTTGAATGGAAATACTCTATATAATTTCTTGTCTGATGATCAATCATATTACTGATATCAATAATATGTCTGATATCAATAATATGTCTGATATCAATCATATGTCTGATGATCAATCATATTACTGATATCAATCATATTACTGATATCAATCATATTGCTGATATCAATCTCATATTGTTGATGGTCAATTATATTACTGATATCAATCATATTACTGATATCAATAATATGTCTGATATCAATCATATTACTGATAGCAATCATATGTCTGATGATCAATCATATTACTGATATCAATCATATTGCTGATGATCAATTATAGTGCTGAATATTAATTGTATTCCTTTAGTCTAAACTTCTAACTTGAGAATTTCTTCTACCTTTCTATCTTTTTTTCTTTCTTTTTGTATTAGTAATGATTTATATATACATTGGTATACTTAACTTTACTTTGGTGTAACAAAGAGAAAAAATCTAATGCAAAGAAGCTTCTTTTCTTTCCAAATTGGATCTCAATTTTGATTCAAACTCTCCTCATTGATGACTTGACCTTTGAAGTTAGTTATACTACCAAAAAAAATCCAGTTTTGTGGCATACATGGGTAGTTCTGTCTTGTAGCAGCAACCATAGGTAGTTGAGCATTGCTACAGAAACAAAAGAATTAGGATAAATGGCAGTACATGTACTACATGCCCTATATTTTTTCCAGTAATATATACTTTTAACTTGGTCAAGATGTTTTAAGTTGGAACTGAGCAAGTCATTTGAATGAAGGCAAGTATTTGACTAAAGAAATTGAATAGTTTTTAAGTAAATCTGACTAACACATATCTATATGAATTTATTTTTCCTACCATAACAAGGACAACAATTTGTCACAAACCTTTCTCATACTGTGTGTAGATTTATTTTTAGGTGTCTGAATTTTCATGCTTTTAAACAAAATTACATTTGTATCATTATTTAACTGTCATATTGTTTCCATTGTTGAATATTTTAATTCACTGTTTGAAGTGACCACAAAATATATGAAAATTTGTATCCATCAAAATAGTGATTCCACAGTAATATAAATGAATCCATTCAAAACTAGTGATTTCACATAAGTATCAATCAATCCCACCAAGATAGTGATTCCACAGTAATATAAATGAATCCATTCAAAAATAGTGATTTCACATTAGTATCTGAAGAAATGAATCCAACGATAAATAGTTATTCCACAGTAATATAAATGAATCCCACCAAAAATAGTGATTCCACAGTACTATTAATGCGTTTCATAATTTAGACATGTAGGTCAAATGATTACAAATATAATTTGTGTTTTTTAAATTTCTGTTCTTGGATGTAGGCAGGGGTTTATGACATTTTTAATCTTTCATAGGGTGGAAGTTCTTGGAATATTCTACACAGTTCAAGTGCATGTGTACTGGAACAAATCTATTTTAATCCCTGGCCTTACAGTATTGGAACAAGAAGTGAAGGCTTTTTACAACTCCAGAATATACAGAGGGCAGATAGAATTCCTCATTTCTCTCCAATTCAGCTTCCATATTAACATTGAAGGACCTGGACTCACTCGAGAAGAAAAGTCAAGAGTGGAAAAGGCGATAAATACAACATGGGCAACTAACAGCAGTAAGAACTTTTCATCTCTTTTTAGGTTACCCTTATTGTCAAGCGAACATGTTCAGTTTTGATATATTTTATTACCTGCTACAGAAGGCAAAGTCAGATATTTTCAAAGTTTAAGAATTTCTGTCTTAAAAGTCAGTCGACTCTAATAAAGAGGGAATGTAGTGAATGCACAAAAATGAAGAAAGAAATCTCAGGTTGGCAAACCAAGATGGCTATATACTGGAACCTTCCCTAAGAAACAAACTACAGTCTTTAAATCAGACATGTTGACCAGAGTAAGAAATTTCAGGTTGGCAAGCCAAAATAGCTATATAATGGAACCTTCCTTAATAAAAAAAATACAGTCTTTTTAAATCAGACATGTGGCCCAGAGTAAGAAATTTTTCAAACTGTACAAGATGAACCTCTTATTTGGACAAAGACATCTTTAGAAGCTACTTGCCAAAATGTTGTGAATGGATTGATCATTAAAGGAATACTAAGTAGTACAGTATAACCTGTCTTGAAAGTCCACACATACTGCTAAAAATTAATGGTCTCTCAATACAGGTGGTATGTTATAAATAGAATATAACACTGCATAATAAATATCTTCATGAAGATCCTGGTTTCTCAAAACAAGTGGTTGCTCAAAACAGTGGTCTCTCACGAAAGGTTGTACTGTATCATCGGAATAAGCTAGATACAAAAAATAAAGAATATTTCAAACTATCTAAAATAGCACACACACACACACACACACACACACACACACACACCAGGCCCGCACCTGGGGGGGGGGACAACCATGGCACTTGTGAGGGGCCCGAGCTAGATAGGCACATATACGCACATATTTGAAACATGAAAGGGGCCCAAACTCTGTCACCTGCCTGGGGCCCAGAATTTCCTAGGTTCTGGCCTGCACATACACACACACACACACACACACACACACACACACATAAATACATACATTTAGAAAAACCCTCTGAATTAAGTTTTGACTCTAAAGATTCTAAAATTTAGTTATATTTATAAAGCTGTTATGGGTATTTTTTTCTTTCAAGGAACACGTCACAGAACACTTCATACTTTCTTAGCTACAACGATATCATACCATTATATAGTATACAAATATTATAAAAAAATGTATGCTGTTACTTGTTTTCCATGACCTTATTATTAGACTGTGCACCTACTGTAATTTGATGCCATTCATGGAAAAAAACACTCACCATATCCACCATGCTATCATTAGTGTGAGTTGATTGGTTATTTGAGTCCTACTTTAACTTGTACATTGATTAGGAGTCTTCAGTTTGAATGGCTTATGTTAAAGAGCATTTGTGTAATTATTATTATTCAATACTTCTAATTTAAATCTTTTCTAGGTTTAGTGGGCTGTAAATGTTTGCTGAGTGTTACAATTTTGAAGATGGAGGAGTATGTAGGTGAACATGGGTAAGAACATGGAGTCATATTTATTAATTCATGTTTGACCTAATTGTGAGTCATAAAGAATATGAATAAAAAAGTTAAAGGTACAAAAGGAAGAAGATGAAATTTGCAAATTATTAATAATAGTCTTGAATTATTATGAGCTGTGATGGATTCATTATTTCAAATAATAGTCTTGAATTATTATGAGCTGTGATGGATTCATTATTTTTAAATAATAGTCTTGAATTATTATGAGCTGTGATGGATTCATTATTTTCAAATAATAGTCTTGAATTATTATGAGCTGTGATGGATTCATTATTTTTAAATAATAGTCTTGAATTATTATGAGCTGTGATGGATTCATTATTTTTAAATAATAGTCTTGAATTATTATGAACTGTGATGGATTCATTATTTTTAAATAATAGTCTTGAATTATTATGAGCTGTGATGGATTCATTATTTTTAAATAATAGTCTTGAATTATTATGAGCTGTGATGGATTCATTATTTTCAAATCAGCTTATTGGTATTTAAATCCAATGATTATCACCAAAATAATAACAGTAATCCAAATGAATCTGACATTGCCATTATATTGATGTGATTATCACCAAAATAATAACAGTAATCCAAATGAATCTGACATTGCCATTATATTGATGTGATTATCACCAAAATAATAACAGTAATCCAAATGAATCTGACATTGCCATTATATTGATGTGATTATCACCAAAATAGTAACAGTAATCCAAATGAATCTGACATTGCCATTATATTGAAGATCTTTATTTTCATGGTAGTAGTGATTTCATAATTTCATAATTTCAAATATTAGGAAATAAATGCTGTTTCATTTGTCAATTCATTTGTCACAAGCTTCATCTATGTGATATTAAATACCATGTATAAACTTGCATTTGTCATATTGTTGTGGTTATTATTACCGTATGTTCTTTCTTATAAGACAAGTCCAACTGCAAACTGCACAGACCCATATCTACCAGCACATTTTGCACTGGCAGATATGGGTCTGTGCAATTTGTTAGAAGTAATCAGTAGAACAATAACATAGACCCAGATCTGCAGGTACATTATGCTATGGCAGATCCAGATTTTTGTTTTAAAAGTTTCACGACTTAATTGTGAGTGTAGATGGTATATGATCCAACAATGACGGTGATATTGTTGCTGACAAGAGAGATGTGAAGATACAGTACTGATCAGATACTTAGAAATAGGAAGGCAGTGAGTGAAGATGATGAAAAATTGCAAACAAAAGAATGATAATAACAAACTGAAGATTTCTATGAATAATGTCATAATACTTCATTTACTGTATATGTTTTATGTGGATCATGTATTAATTCTGCTCATTTCTCAACACTTTCATGTATTTACATAAACAATTTCTTTACATATTTCAGTTATTTTAACAGTAATTGTTTAAGTTCATTTAAATTTACAAAGCAATTATGTAAACTCTCAGTTCAGAAGAACTACCTGTAGTCTATAATTTTATTTTATCCTCTAATTATCATTCACCATTAATCAATATTGTTTTTCTTCCTGAAATTTTCATATAGAACACTTTGTATTGCAAAAAAGATTGTAAAAGTTTGATTTTTCTAAATAGCTAAACATTATAATAAAAAATAGTTTACTTAAAGTTAAATCATACACCCAAAAAATAATTACTATGAAGAGCACAGAAAATGACAAAAATACAACAATAATTGTTACAAAATAATATGCTTTCTTTTTTAGGCTAGAAGTCACTGACATATACTACTTTGTTTCCAAAAACCAATTATATGTGCATCCTTCATCTGTTACATTACCCAATCAAGGCATCTTGGAGACCAACATCATAAATGAAGTTTCCACAATAAAATTCTATTCAGGCATGCTTCATTGGAGATACAGGTTCCATTATAGTATCTATCTGGAGGAACATGTCTACACAGAGAATTTGCTGAACTTTTCATTGGCTGTTTCTCAGTTGTGGGCAGCCAATTCCTCAGGTATTTCTTTATCTGGTATTTCTTTATCTGGTATTTCTTTATCAGGTATTTCTTTATCAGGTATTTCTTTATCTGGTATTTCTTTATCAGGTATTTCTTTATCTCGTATTTCTTTATATCAGGTATTTCTTTATCTGGTATTTCTTTATCAGGTATTTCTTTATCTGGTATTTCTTTATAATTTCTTTATCAGGTATTTCTTTATCTGGTATTTCTTTATATCAGGTATTTCTTTATCTGGTATTTCTTTATCATTTCTTTATCAGGTATTTCTTTATCTGGTATATGATTTAAAATATTGAAGGAATGTGTACAGAATTTTGACTGAATCTAAATTCCAGCATCCTTTACAATCCAGCATGGATAACGAGTTCACAATCACAGAGTGTACATGATCTTAAAAACCTAATTGTTGCTATGTTTATTTCAGTACCATTTGCTTAATTTTTTGTAAGACATAAGGTATGATATATGCCAAGACAATGAGGTTTGAAAATTGTATGTCTTGTCAATGGAGCCATGGTAGTTCAGTCACTAGTGTGTCAGATTCACAATCCATGAATCAAGCTTTTTATTTCGGCCTAAGCCAGCCTGGCTTTGCTGTCTCAGTGTACCTTGTAATATGTTATAAGTGCAATGAAAATTTAAAAATATTAATGTCTTGTGAACTTAATGTTTAATTTTATTTGTTTGTTATGACAATTTAGTGTTGAAAAATTACCCAATATATGGATTATGTATAGATTATCATTATGTCAAGCTAACTATTTTTGGATACTGTAATATCTTTTTAATTATAACTTTTTACTCTTGTTAATATTTGATTTCAGTTTGTCCACTCGGTGTCTGTACTGTCAACATTTCCAGGGTTGAGAATTATCTCACAAATGATGGGTAAGACAGTTTGATCAAATAGCAAAGATAAAAATAGGATGAAATATTTGTAATGTGTAAAATTTCTGTACATTCCCATACATTAGTTCCTTTCATTCCTAACAGAAAATCCTTTCATTCCTACAGGAACACTTATTCTCCACCATACCTCCTTCTAAGTGACAGGAGAATCAATGATCTAGATAAATGAAAACTCACTATGATGCTGAAGGTCTTCTATTATTATAAATATGACCTGCTTATTCAGTTCTTGACCTTGGCTGCCAATTCCTTTTAAGTTTTGACAGAATTCCTCAGTGTCATGGCAGATTTTTCACAGGCTATATACCTACATACCTACATGTAAACACATTCAATTATTTTCCTCTTTTTGTTTCTCTTATCCATGGAAGTAGTTATAAGACATTTAACACAGTCACTAGGAACTTGTGAAATGTATTCCTTAGATAACAGATTTGATCTAAAAACAATAATTGAAGCAGATAATACTATAATTATTTTACTGTGTCTAAGTACTGCATTTGAGTAAGATTTACATGTCTTAAGTTACCTGAAATTTATGTAAAATGTTATCACAGAGATACCTGGAATTTGCTGCAATAAAGAATATCAAAATAAATTACAATGTAGGTATCAAAACTGATACTAAACAGCATAGAATATTGGAGCATCATGTCTGATACAGCTTAGATCTTTACAGTTGTTTTAATTTTCTTGCTTTCAGGAAGACAGTGGTGGAGATACTCTATTTTGTCCAGAAAGGTGGATACATTCTCAGTCCATTTATGGTGGCCACAAAGGGTCCAGACAGCCAGCAACTGAGAAACATTAAAGTTATCTCCCCTAAATCAAAAAGTTTATATGTAATATATGTCAGCACTGGCATCCTGTACAGATTGAACTACAGACGAGAACTTTACATTCAGGGTCGAGTGGATGACAAAGATACACATGAAATTATGACCAGTCTTACCCAGGCCTGGACCAGTTATGTAACTGGTAAAGACAGCATGCTAATCCAAAGTGTATTTCCAATGCAAAGATTATTTTTGTATTTATTTGGCATTTATTGTATGTTTTAGTTTCCACCTTACTATTGACTTAGTGTGATACTTGACAGATTTTGCCTGTATATGTCCTTGTTTTGTTTTCTCTGATCAAAATTAACTGTTGACAGTATAAGTGGTAGGGCAAGTAAGAGTTTTAAACTATCAGAACATCACCTCATCTGCATTATTATCACCTCATCTGCATTATTATCTCCACATCTGCATTATTATCACCTCATTTGCATTACCTGTATGAGGTGTCTCATTACATGTCTGAAGCATGTATTTTGTTCATGGAGGTCACATGTGGGTTGATTTCAGTCAAATAAATGTCCTGGGCTGGTCAGATAATAGTTTTCAGTCATTTTAGGTTAAATAAATGTTCTGAGGAACACAAGTTATTATGAATTTCAAGGCACTGTGGATTGTCAGATGTTAGTTCATGAAGTTCCAAGTTACATAAAATTATGCAGGAAGGTATATAAACAAATTTGTAAATTAGAAGACTTTATACTAAGTAAGCTAATGCAACATGGAAATAATATTTTGGGATATTTTAAGTGCATTATGTGCATTGTAAGTGCATTATGGGTATTTTAAATACATTTTTGGGGGGTAATTTAAGTGCATTGTGGGGTATTTTAATTACATTATGGGATATTTTAATTACATCATGGGGCATTTTAAGTGCATTATGAGGTATTTTAAGTGCATTATGGGTATTTTAATTACACTATAGGGTATTTTATGGTAGAAAACTGCATTTGTGAGGATGTGTAATGTCCCCTAACATATTATAATTGGATATATATTATCAGAGAAGTATATTTTGTCCCCTAACATATTATAATCAGATTATTATTATCATGGAAGCATATTTTGTCCCCTAACATAACATAATTGGATATATATTATCAGGGAAACATATTTTGTCCCCTAACATAATATAATTGGATATATATATATATATATATATATATATATATATATATATATATATATATATATATATATATATATATATATATATATATATATATATATATATAAACATATTATAATTGGATATATATTATCAGGGAAGCATATATTGTCCCTGAAAATATTATAATTGGACCACTTTTTAAGCTTAACTTTGGGAAAACTTTGCTTAGAAAGGTTTTAGAAGTTACAGTGGTAGCAAAGTCAAATTTTGTTGTGCATGACAGTTACATAAGTTAACTAAAACCTTTTATTTTTGTGAAAAAGAATAGCCAAAATATATTTAATTATTTTTAAAAGAACCTTTTGATCCAAACAAACATTATTTTAGATAGATCTTTTTTGTTTCTTTTTGAGGTTTTTCAATGCAGCTGCACTTCAGTAGAGTGGAACTTTGTTTGGATAGCCATGGGTAAGTCTGTAGTTATATTAACTATTTTCTACAATATAATAAAAGAATTCAAACAAAGTTTTTGTTGTTTTATGGGTAAGTCTGTAGTTATATTAACTATTTTCTAAATATTATAAAAGAATTAAAACAAAGTTTTTATTGTTTTATTTAATTGCAGTTGAAACGGGCAGGCATGTTTTGAGACATATTTCAATACTTCATTTTATTGGACAGCATTTTTTATGGACATTGATGGATTATGTGTAAAGGGTTATCTTAGTGAATCATGCATTACAAGATAATTTATATTTGAAAATTGAAATGGAATGCAGATTATATAATTTACATTCTTTGTTACAATTGAAGGGTTTCAGTGTATACAACCACAAATGAGTCACATAAATAATGCATTACTTGCTGTTTTTGTCATACCATTCCACATCTCATGATTGGCATATATACTAATGTGAATGAGTCAGTTGCATGGTTGATAGTGTTGATGGTGTTGATGGTGTTAATTTATGTCTAATAAGTATTTTTTCCTGTTTTTTGTTCCATAGATGTACATAGAAGTGACATATTCACTGTACTGAAATGTCATCGCTTTCTCTATATAATACTGGTTAATTTTTGCATTATGATGTTACATGAAAACATTTCTATCATTGTTTTTTTTTAATGTTACAGATTCGAAGTATCTAGAATAATCTATTTCCTCAAGAATGGACCTCTTGTCCAAGATGGCCGATCTATGAATTCTCCAACTATTAACTGGCTGGACACTTGGTTCAGAAACACAACACATATGGTCATCACAGGAAGTGGCCAGGGTTATAATGTGTATACATGGAGGACAGACCAAGTGTACAGGACAACTCAGTATTTCACTCTGTTTATCAATGGCTATACATGGACAGAAGATAAATATGTTATTAAGGAAACAATACAGAAAGCATGGAATCAAACATACCAAGGTAAGTTGTTTGAAGACTTGTGTAGGTTGAAATGTTCAAGGATACAAAAATTAATTTGTCATGAAATTAAGATACAAAAATGTTATTTCCTGATTTAGCATTTTTAAATGTTTTTATTTGATGTTAGATTTGATATCACCCTTTTTTTAAATCCATTGCCTGCAGTTTTCATTTGGTCATTACTTAAGTAAGCATTTATCTTTTGCATTCTTATAGAACCACAAAAAAAACATGCCTGTGTTCTATCTAGTTAAATCAATCAGCTGTGATAAATTTTTTAATGAAGCTTATAATCATAAAGGTAATAATTATTAGGCAATTTTACATTAATAATTACTGTTAGAACAAAATATGTGAATTAGTTTCTCTGATTTGTCTTTATATTTCTTAGGATATGGATTTTTCGTTACCATAGTAAAAGAGGAACTTTCCTATACATCAGAAGGGTAAGTAAAGATTTGTGTTGTATTTAGAGAAATTAAGTTAAGAAAGTAATATTGGTGAACATTTTTATTCATTCTGTTTGAAATTTAAATTCAGATTTAATGCACTATATGTATTATTCGTTTTCACAATATAGATACAAATCTTTTTTGTTATTTCAAATGTCAGTTTAATTGTAATAATTTAAACTATTCAGTTTAATTGTAATAATTTCAAATGGTCAGTTTCATTGTAAGAATTTAAACTTTTCAATTTAATTGTAATAATTTCAACTGGTCAGTTTCATTGTAGAAAAGTATTACATTCTTGACCTACAGAAAAATGTGAATTTCCACAAAAGTTTTCAAGAAGTGATGGCACACTGTTTTCCTAATCCTCATCTTGTACAAACTTAGAATCTCATGTAAAAGACAAAATGGCAATGTTGCACTAATTTGGGGAAGAGCCAGCTGGCCTCTTATCAAGGGAGAGTAAAACTTGTACAAATTACAGTATTCTGGGCAAAAACAAATGGCCACCATAATAAATTAAATTAGGCCAGTATAATAAATTAGTTGGGGATTGCCTTGTTTTCAGACAAAGGGCCAGTATAATAAATTAGTTGGGGATTGCCTTGTTTTCAGACAAAGGGCCAGTATAATAAATTAGTTGGGGATTGCCATGTTATTAGACAAAGGGCCAGTATAATAAATTAGTTGGGTATTGCCTTGTTATCAGACAAAGGGCCAGTATAATAAATTAGTTAGGTATTGCCTTGTTATGAGACAAATGGCCAGTATAATAAATTAGTTGGGTATTGCCTTGTTATCAGACAAAGGGCCAGTATAATAAATTAGTTGGGTATTGCCTTGTTTTCAGACAAAGGGCCAGTATAATAAATTAGTTGAGTATTGCCTTGTTATCAGACAAAGGGCCAGTATAATAAATTAGTTGGGTATTGCCTTGTTATCAGACAAAGGGCCAGTATAATAAATTAGTTGAGTATTGCCTTGTTATCAGACAAAGGGCCAGTATAATAAATTAGTTGGGTATTGCCTTGTTATCAGACAAAGGGCCAGTATAATAAATTAGTTGGGTATTGCCTTGTTATCAGACAAAGGGCCAGTATAATAAATTAGTTAGGTATTGCCTTGTTATGAGACAAATGGCCAGTATAATAAATTAGTTGGGGATTGCCATGTTATTAGACAAAGGGCCAGTATAATAAATTAGTTGGGTATTGCCTTGTTATCAGACAAAGGGCCAGTATAATAAATTAGTTGGGTATTGCCTTGTTATCAGACAAAGGGCCAGTATAATAAATTAGTTGAGTATTGCCTTGTTATCAGACAAATGGCCAGTATAATAAATTAGTTGGGTATTGCCTTGTTATCAGACAAAGGGCCAGTATAATAAATTAGTTGGGTATTGCCTTGTTATCAGACAAAGGGCCAGTATAATAAATTAGTTGGGGATTGCCTTGTTATCAGACAAAGGGCCAGTATAATAAATTAGTTGAGTATTGCCTTGTTATCAGACAAAGGGCCAGTATAATAAATTAGTTGGAGATTGTCTTATCAGACAAAGATAGTTTTAGTAAATATTTCCAAAATCCAATGAAAATGGGGATGGGGTTATCCTAATGTATGAACTTATCATTCGATAAATACAGTAATTAGTAATGTTTCCTCTCTTTTCCTGACAGGGAAGTAGTAACTGCCTTTTTGTACACTCTGTCAACAAACGTTTTTGTTGACCCGGAGCTTGAATACAGGTTCAACGTGACTCTTGTCTTGACAACCATAGGAAAAATCTTGGCCCAAGACACAAACTTGAAGCAGTCCTACAGCTTATATGACTTCAGACAGGCAATTTACACTGCTGACAGTTGCTTTAGCCTGATTTTCTCCACCAAACTGGCATTAGTGGACTTCATACACATTCAGACTGTACTAAATACCTCACTTAGTCTCAAATGGAAAGGTAAATTTTCTGCTGATTTTCTTTAGTAGCATTATTGCCTGCAATGTTTCGGTGAGATTTGTGTCTCACACTGTCTAATTATCATTATCTTCAGTTATTTAAGATAGCCTGCTTCAAGGTAGTCTATAGGTGAGATTTGTGTCTCACACTGCTTAATTATCATTATCTTCAGTTATTTAAGGTAGCCCACTTCAAGGTAGTCTATAGGTGAGATTTGTGTCTCACACTGTCTAATTATCATTATCTTTAGTTATTTAAGATAGCCTGCTTCAAGGTAGTCTATAGGTGAGATTTGATTCTCACACTGCCTAATTATCATTATCTTCAGTTATTAAAGATAGCCTGCTTCAAGGTAGTCTATAGGTGAGATGTGTGTCTCACACTGTCTAATTATCATTATCTTCAGTTATTTAAGATAGCCTGCTTCAAGGTAGTCTATAGGTGAGATTTGTGTCTCACACTGTCTAATTATCATTATCTTCAGTTATTTAAGATAGCCTGCTTCAAGGTAGTCTATAGGTGAGATTTGTGTCTCACACTGCCTAATTATCATTATCTTTAGTTATTTAAGATAGCCTGCTTCAAGGTAGTCTATAGGTGAGATTTGATTCTCACACTGCCTAATTATCATTATCTTCAGTTATTAAAGATAGCCTGCTTCAAGGTAGTCTATAGGTGAGATTTGTGTCTCACACTGCCTAATTATCATTATCTTCAGTTATTTAAGATAGCCTGCTTCAGGGTAGTATATAGGTGAACATGAGTTACAAGATAGAAAACAGATGACAGACATCAGAACATTGCAAAAACTCTTCTGGTTTATGACCAGTGGAGCTTTGCTTAAGAGGATCCAGGAAACTATAGACCAATATTAATCTTGTTATTGTATCCAAGGTGTTCAAAGAGCAATAAACTTGGCAGGATCTATAAATTTGATTAAACTTACTTTCTGTGATAACAATTTCATAAGTCATAGTCCAATTTAGAAATTGATTCCTTTTTGACAGCGCAATCTGATTTTCTGGGTATATAAGCTGACCTTGTTCAAGGTAAGAGAAATTATTCTCGACATGTTTTTCTTCACTTACAGACTATGCATACTATCAGCAGGGATTTTCAGTCAGGGTTTTGAGACAAGAGAAGGTTTATATACAACAGAAGTAAGTTGGAAAAGTTTTACATTCTTTTCAAGTCATGCTGCTAATAATCATACTTGTGTTATTTCTACCTCATCATTAAGTTTAAATAATATTTTTATTTATTTTGCTTTTGTATATTTACAGGTGTTTCTCAAAAGAAAACAAATAAATAAATAGTGCATGCTTAAAAATACTCATGATATTACTTTTGCATTGTTTGCAGTTATATTTTGGTTGATCATACATTTAATGAAGTTATTATTGGCATTTTATTATTTTGCTTTTTTTATAAAAGACATTGCTAGTAAGACAAGATATATGAGAAGTTATTCTCTCTCTTGAATGCTTTGAGGAAACCCAGCTTAATAAAATGTATTCCTATTTCATTTCAAATGAATGAAAATGAAAGGAGACAATAAAATGCATTTTAAGTAAATGTATTCCCATTTCTTTTTAAATGGATGAAAATGAAAGGAGACAATGAAATGCATTTTAAGTAAATGTATTCCCATTTCTTTTTAAATGGATTAAAATGAAAGGAGACAATGAAATTCATTTTAAGTAAATGTATTCCCATTTCTTTTTAAATGGATGAAAATGAAAGGAAACAATGAAATGCATTTTAAGTAAATGTATTCCAATTTCTTTTTAAATGGATGAAAATGAAAGGAGACAATGAAATGCATTTCAGACACTTTAAATGAGCAACTATCCAATGTTAGCTGAAATGCAATCATTTACTGATATCAATCAAAATTAATTCTCTATACATTTCCAATATAACTGAAGCATGCAAATGAAATGCAATCATGTACTGATATCAATCAAAATTAATTCTCTATACATTTCCAATATAACTGAAGCATGCAAATGAAATGCAGTTTTTGGTAACATTGCCAATTAACAGGTCAGTATGAACTCTTTATTATAAAAAGTTTTCCTTAAAAGATTTGATTCATTTTTGGAATACAGAATTGACAGCTTTATTTTCAGAAAACACTCAAGTACACAATGCTTGCCCTTTACGTTTCTTCCAGGAATTTGTAATTGTCATTTGAACATTTTTTTATTATTATTATTTGTTGAATTTTCTTAGGCTGTATATTTCACTCAAAACAGTTATATAAAAAAGACATTTGTGATCTTTGAATGTTTTTTTAGTTTGCTTCATTTATTTTTAAGATGGTACTGGATGGTAATGTTCACCCTCCATTACAAATCAGGCCTCACCATCTACCCCAAATTTGTGACCACCATCAATGAGGCACTACTGGACGGTTCACTGAGTGTAACAGGGGTAGGAGGATACAGGTACCAGTTGTACATGGGATCACAGACAGCCCTGTTATATTATTACAGTTACAGCTTTGGAATCTACTTTGAGTATGAGCTGTACAGGGCAGACTGGGAGAACATCATGATTTATCTGAAGAATGAATGGTGCAACATGCTACATGGTAAGACAGAGAGAGTATAATGTTGATAGTTACTTTCTAAAATGTTGGGTATTTGTCAAATGGTAAAATAGATAACACAGAGAAAAGATGTGCAGTGTAAATTGTAAATTTCAAATGATTTCTCACATAGTATAATTGTAAGTTAAAACACAGTGAATGTTTATCCAGTTACCTCTTTGTCACTCCCTCTCTCTTGTTTAGTTTGAAGCATCTTACACGGTTGACTGCATTCAATCTGGAGGAAAAAGGTTCATTTACAAATTACACATAATGGACATAAACTGATATATTTCCAAGCTAATGGGTATTTTATATAACATAATTCTTTACGCTGAAAGTATGTTAGATTTGAAAGAATTTGCATATAATACATGTCTCATTTTTCTTCAGTGGCATCCTTTACTCTAAATGTCTAGCTGGCACATAGGCAGCACATTCACTCTACACACTGGTGGCTCTAGGTTTGATTCTAGGTTATCAAAGATTAGTGGTCAGCCAAATGAAGTGGGTGGTTTCCCTCACCTCAGAATCACTTCTCACAAACATGTGATGCAAACAGTGAGTTCATTTCAGTCATCAGAACTTGTACACTGGATACAGACTAAACTACTTTCAAGGCTTACTATAGCAATGCCATGTACCTATTATTATTATTATGTCACATCCCCCACTTACTTACTCTTGACTGTGACCTATTATTATTATTAATATGTCACATGCCCCACTCACTTACTCTTGACTGTGCCTATTATTATTAATATGTCACATCCCCCACTCACTTACTCTTGACTGTGCCTATTATTATTAATATGTCACATCCCCCACTCACTTACTCTTGACTGTGCCTATTATTATTAATATGTCACATCCCCCCACTCACTTACTCTTGACTTTGCCTATTATTATTAATATGTCACATCCCCCACTCACTTACTCTTGACTTTGCCTATTATTATTAATATGTCACATCCCCCACTCACTTACTCTTGACTTTGCCTATTATTATTAATATGTCACATCCCCCACTCACTTACTCTTGACTTTGCCTATTATTATTAATATGTCACATCCCCCACTCACTTACTCTTGACTGTGACCTATTGTTCAGAATCCAAACTATGTTGAATATCATAAATGTTTGTATACACAAAGTTGGGTAAAAGAATTAAAAATTGGTTTTAATTGACATTTTTAACATTTGACCCAAATTGTGTTGCATATATTCCCAGAAGAGGAGCCAATAATAATAATAATAACCCTCTTCAACAAGGCTTCTCTAAGGACAAAGTAACTATTAAGTTTTCTGAATTTGTATGGATGAATAGACAAGGTTTCTCTAAGGACAAAGTAACTATTAAGTTTTCTGAATTTGTATGGATGGATAGACAGAGACTATCATAGTATCCCCGAAGGTACAGCTTTGGAATAAAGGATGTGTAACCTCATCAGATATCCTTTTTCTTGTTGCAGGTAACTGTGGCAACATAAATATAGCTGCAATAGATCAAGAGCATTGGATAGATATCCATGGGTAAGTGAAGAAAGGGACACAACTCTATGGAAAGGGTTTTATTAGGTTTCCTCAAAATTTCATTGTAACTGTGAAACTCAGTAAATTCTTTTGAGTTTAAATTTTTGGGCATACAAGTAAGACCATCATATTCTTTTATTATTACTGCAGAACCATTTATACTCGCTTGTAAATCAAATCCAACTGCAAACAACATATCTTCTGATCTGCCTTATCAAAATGTGCCTGCAGATCAGGGTCTATATTGTTTGTTCTACTGATTACTCCAAACAAACTGCTCAGACTGAGATTGGTAGGCACATTATCCACTGGCAGATCTGAGTCTGTGCAGTATGCAGCTGGACCTGACTTATAAGTGAGTCAGTATGGTACAATTACAGTAAACCGGTACAATTACAGTAAACCGGTACAATTACAGTAAACCATGAGCTTAAATGTTCCTACCATCCAGTAGACTGAATTTGAAAGAAAATCTTTACTTGGACACTGTTACTTGGATTAGTTTAGAGTTAGGTGATAAATTAGAAAATTTAGGAATATACTGCATATACTAAATGTGCAAAAATATAATGTAGCTGTGACTTTGACTTCTTGAGTTGCATATATTAAAATCAGGGTTGATAATCTATTGTCTCAGAAAGAATAGATTTCAGGAATATTGGGAAATGAACATTTTTCTTACCTGCTTATGAGCTATATATATGTGTTGGGAGTGGTGATGGCAGCCATAAAGATGTTCAAGTTGTCTTCAAAGATTTTTAAAGTCGTATACTGTAACTACTTGCTTATAAGATCTGCCAGCATATAATGTACTGGCAGATATGAGTCTGTGCAGTTTGTTAGATAGTACTCAGTAGAACAAACCACACAGACCCTGATCTGCAGGCAAATTATGCTATGGTAGACTGGGATCTTTGTTGTTTGCAGTCTGCCTCAACTTATGAACCAGGTTAAACAGCACCTTTTACAGCATTTGGTACAGTCAAGTCAAACTCTGGTATTAAAGTCAAGTCAAACTCTATGATATAACAATCAAGTCAAACTCTATCATATTAATGTCAAGTCAAACTCTGTGGTATAACAGTCAAGTCAAACTCTATAATATTACAGTCAAGTCAAACTCTTTGATAATAAAGTCAAGTCAAACTCTTTGATACTACAGTCAATTCAAACTCAATAATATTACAGTCAAATTAAATTATTTGATACTACAGTCATGTCAAACTCTGACATTGCAGTCAAGTCAAACTCTTTGATATTACAGTCAAGTCAAATTCTATGATATTGCAGCAAGTCAAACTCTTTGATATTACAGTCAAGTCAAACTCTATAATATTGCAGTCAAGTCAATTTCTATGATACAGTCAAGTCAAACTCTTTGATATGACAGTCAAGTCAAACTCTTTTGATATTTTCATTATAGGGTTCCACAGCATTTGGTACAGTCAAGTCAAACTCTTTGATCTTACAGTCAAGTCAAACTAAAGCATTTGGTACAGTCAGGTCAAACTCTTTTGATATTATCATTATAGGGTTTACAGCATTTGGTACAGTCAAGTCAAACTCATTCATAAGTTTGTATTGTAATATGCTGGGAGGTACAGAATTGCCTGTCTTGTATTCCAGCTGGTTTTGGTGAGTTTAATACCATTTTATAGCCATATTATAGACTATGCATGGGAACCAGTATATATTTGGTGGTAGAAGAATCTTGGAGAAGAAAAACAACTCTTGAGAAGTAACTGGCACACATTCTCACATACTCACACTGATTGAGCGAGGACTTGATTTACACCGACAGAGATGATATGCATGAGTAATCTGTAAAGGCTCATGCCTATGGACCCTAAGGTCCCCTCACCTGCTGAATAATCTGTAAAGGCTCATGTCTATGGACCCCAAGGTCCCCTCACCTGCTGAATAATCCGTAAAGGCTCATGCCTATGGACCCCAAGGTCCCCTCACCTGCTGAATGATCCGTAAAGGCTCATGCCTATGGACCCTAAGGTCCCCTCACCCGCTGAAGAATAATGATGAACAATGTTAAAGTTTTAAATTAAAGTTTGTGAAAGTCACATACTCAGATAATATTACTTCAGGGATCATGCACTTTTTATATCTGTGTTTGCTAAATGCTGAAGGCACCAATGAAACCTAACACCAATGAAATCTAATGCCAATGAAATCCAAGAATGTCAATACCAACATCAGTACCAACATGTATGAATACTAAGAAGAAAAAACTGGACATTTTTAGATGCAGTTTCAAGTTTTCCTGATGAAGATGCTGATCTGGTATTTTAACTTGACTTTTGCTGCCACTTTCAGTCTTTGTACTATGTATGCCTATTAGTTGAGGTAACATATTTGTTGCATAGTTATGAAAGAGAGGCAGCTTAAAAGATCTGTTGAGATATTATCTATCATATCAGAGATACAAAACATATGTCAAATCATTCATCATAATATATATCATGTATGAGTTACAAAGCATATGTCAAATCATTCATTATAAAATATATATCATGTCTGAGGTACAAAGCATATATCAAATCATTCATCATAATTTCTGATATGTTTGAGGTACAAATCATAATTTTTATCATGTCTGAGGTACAAATCATAATATCTATTATGTCTGAGGTACAAATCATAATATCTATCATGTCTGAGGTACAAATCATAATATCCATCATGTCTGAGGTACAAATCATAATATCTATCATGTCTGAGGTACAAATCATAATATCTATCATGTCTGAGGTACAAATCATAATATCTATCATGTCTGAGGTACAAATCATAATATCTATCATGTCTGAGGTACAAAGCATAATATCTATCATGTCTGAGGTACAAAGCATAATATCTATCATGTCTGAGGCACAAAGCATATGTAAGGATAGAGTAGTCACTCCTCTGATAGAAGGATTTGCATTTAATCCAATAAATCATTGGTTGATACTTCCACTTACTCTAAATCATGTCCGCTCCAGCATTGACATTGCCTCAACCAATGTCTACCAGGACTAGGTAATGTCCGGCATCCAATTCCATTCCTGGCCTTGTTATTAAAGTTTGTTAATGGATTTTATTGTAACATAAAAAGTTATGAAAAAATTCCCTGTATTTCTTGATCTTGTACAGACTTGTGGAATTTACCATTCAGGATTATTTCTTACAGCAAATCCCTTTGGAAACTTGTCTACCATGTGTCTGTGAATAATACAAGTGTCAGTGCAGCAAGAGAACACAGTTGGGCATACTCCCTGGCTATAAGGAACTTAAACAGTTCTTTGGGATTCTTAATTAACTCTGTGAATATCAGCAGGTCAAGAATTTCAGGTCTTCTGCCATTTTCATACATCTTCAGCCTGTACACAAATATCACCATATCAACAGAATACAGACAGACAATAATGGAAGCCATTATGAATACCTGGAAGGACCATATTTCAGGTATGTATCAGAAATACATGCTTTTTACAACATCATGTTTCAGATTACGGTACTTTTATGTCTATATGATGCTTTATGTGACATTTTGTAACCACCAAAGTAAAAGATGAGCATTGGCAAGGGACCTAACCTAAAGTGTGAAGGTTTGAGAATGGCTTCAAGTCTGGAAAATAATGAATAATTCCTATAATGGTGCAGGTTAAACATTTGTATTCCATTTTTTTTTCTTATCTATGTGATTACAGTGTATGGTGATGTACAGATGAAAATACTCACCTTTAATTAAATATTAATTGTTATTCTAAAATTTAATATCAATATAATTTAAACAAAGTATATTCATTCTTGATTACTGAGTGCTCTCCACCAATGCTGTCATCAAGAAACTTCCAGATGAAAACTTTTGATTGCTTGAACTTTCACAATAATGGTTAGGTGAAGAAAAAAAACATGTAGGGTCTAATTGTCATGATATATGGTAGTGCAAATTTTCTTATTAACATGACATCACAGCATGCAACATTTGAAAGTTGACCTCACCTAAAAATGTCCTGGTACTTTAACATTGAGATTATCTGCATGTGTTTATTGGGACTTGTAAATAACTACCTTCCAAAGGAATATGGATGTTGGAAAATCCAAATAAAGTTAATAATTGCCATTTAAAGGTGTGTTTAATTAAATTCTAAAAACAACGCCCATTACTGAAATAGTTGAGATTAAACGCTTACATTACCTGCATGAATTTTACTATGGAAATGATCCTCATGGATAATATAATTTCATGTAATATTCCGTTATAATGTACAAGCTAGCCGTCTTCAATCAAGACTATGTAATCCTATTTAGTCTTTTATCTAAAACTGATAGAGCTATATCACATTTCCCAGCATCCTAGAAAATATTTAAAGAGGTTTCTTTATTGTTTTTCTTATTGTACAGTGTCCATTGACTGGAGTCAGGTCAGTCTACATATTGTGGACCAGGTTGCAGTTGAAGCTGGTGGTCGCAGCAGGTGAGAGAATTTTCTAGTCTCCTAATGTTTAAAATTGACATTGTTGCAAATAAATAGCTATATTATACTACAATGATGCAAACAATGTTGCATTTAAGGATTTGAAAGGTGTTAGTGTGGTTTTATTATCGGATTTTAAGTTTACCAGCAAAGCAAACTGATAAAGTAGATATTATTCAAACAAACTTTAAAAAAAATTCTTTGCAGCACTGTCTCAGTGGGAAAGTTGACATCACAATAGTGCTAGATTTTTCCCTATATAAAATGGATTTTCATACCACAGATTTTAAAGTTTGACCAGTCAGATGGTGTGGTACTTTTACATGTTTCTCAGAATTTAGTGTTAATGTTCATAATCGATAAAACAGTTGATGGCAAATTGAACAAACATGTTTGATTACATTTTGAATAGAGTTTTAATTTTTTGCTAATCATTTAAAATTTATCAGTTTTAATGTTTTATTTCTTATAGTAATAGCTTTTTACTTTTCTTCATAAGACTGATTTGTCTATGTAAATATAAAAGAAGTTTATAGTGTTTGCATTCAACAGTGATTCTACTGAATTTCTATTGTAACCTTGCCACTACTAAATTAACTACACTGATTGCCAATTTTTGTATTGCCTGCAATGAATATCACAAAAGGTGAGAATTTCAGTAATATTGTCAGTCTATCCTTCTTAGATTGAAGGCCAAGGATGTAAAATGTCAAGGTCACAAGAAACAATTAGTCTTTGGTTTGGGATGTGGCACTATCTGGAGGTCAAATGTAACATTGTTATGTAGGTTACAGTTTAAAACAGAAAGAAGAAAATAAGTCAATTATGTTGCAGAAAAAGAAAGTTTATTTTGTATATATGGAAGAAAACTTGTTCAATTACATCATATGCAAGCGTTATGCCACTTAATTGCCTTATGATATTGGTTTCCACAGAATATGTTAACAAGACTTTATTTTTAAAAATTCACATTTGTCACAATATTGATAAGACTGTAAATGGGTGCAAATTATATCGCTCCAAGAAACTATGTACAAGAATTATGGCCTCTGATTGCCCATCTTTCTGATTTTAGTTTCTGAAGCATTTTCTTTATCAAGAATCATTGGATTTCAATAAAATTTCAAAAGTGGCTTTATTGTCATGAGACATTGCCTCATTTACATTTCTGTTTAGAATACTTTGTATACTCACTTATAAGCTGAGTCAAATTGCAAACAACAATGATCCAGAGTTGTCATAGTATACTGTGCATGAAGATCAGAGTCTATGTTGTTTGTTTTACTGATTACTCCTAACAAACTGCACAGACCCAGATCTGCTGACACATTATTCAACAGTAGATCTGGGTCTGTGCAGTCTGCAGTTTGACTTATAAGTGAATATATATTGTAGTTCTGACTTCTGATTGCTTGTCTGCTTCTGATTTCCATAGTATCTCATTAGTGAGACCTCTTTATCATTAAAACAAATGTTTCATCCATCTTTTTTTTGATGAGACCTTGAATGAGTTTAAATTTCTTGCCCACCACCCAATCATCATTTAGAATAATTATGTCCCCTGACTACCCATTTTCCTTATTCTGGTTCCCAGAGCAGCTTTTCTGTTTAAAAACTGAGCTCTACAATTTGTCAAGTTCCATAGCTACTAGCACTTACATTGAATGAAATTTCATGTTATAAATTCAATTCCCACAAAAATTAATGAATTTACATTAGTTAAAAAATGAAAGAATCAACAGGATATTGAGGAAGAAAGCACTAAAAGCATACAAAATAGATAAATTTACCAATGAAAAAAAAATAAAAGAATAGAGAAAAAATGGATGATTTATACATTTTTTTGTTGTTGCAGTAAATGGGTTTGGAGAATTCTTTACTACTTGATATTCCGAGGACAACAAATTGACTCCACAACATGGCCAACATTCAACACTGCTTGGCTCCAATCCAACCTCAGCAGCTCTGTCCCAATCTGGTTTTATCCTAATCTCAACCTTTATTGGGTGGATTACTACTTCCATGTGTACCTCAGAAATAAAGTTTCCATCAAGGATTATGTTCATTTTGAGAGGATTATTTTGCAGACATGGTACAGTACTCACACAGGTAGGCAATTACAGTACTCAGGTACTTACATTAGTCACACATGTAGATAATTATAGTACTCATGCAGGTAGGTAATTACACTATTTACACAAGTAGGTAATTATAGACTACCTAAAATTCATCACTGTCTTACCTGTACCTCGGAATCCATGACTTAAATATAAAATTCTTACCAGTGTTCTTCTAATGGAATATATATGAATACAGGCCATGTGTGTGTGTGTGTGTGTGTGTGTGTGTGTGTGTGTGTGTGTGTTTACACAAAGTGCAAATTTAGATGATGTTTGTAATACTGCATGCGAAACAGGCTCCACTTTCATATCAACTTAAATTTCATACTTTACTCATCTTTTCACACTTAATTTATTCGAAACAGCAAACAAAACATTGTGTAATAGAGTTCTGTAGTTACATTAAGAAACAAGAAAAGTTCAGTCTCAATATATACAATTTATTTTTCAAGAGCAAAAGTCTGAATTTGTCACATTCTTAAACATGAGACATTTAATACAGGGCCAGGTTTTTATTGCAGTACATTATTATATCTGGTAATTTCCAAAAGTTTTATTCTTGTCGGCTTTGCATCAGTAGGTATAAAAGCTATCCTATCTACTAAGCAACAGGCTTGTTGATGTTTTAAATTGTTTTTAAAAAATCATGCCACGTAATGTGAATTACCAGTAAATATTTTTTGGGAATACACTGGTCTTGTTTTTGAGAGTTGTAACCCCCTGATGAGACTCCATGATGTCTGACACAATAAAAGTACAGTAAAAACTGTTATGAGCAACCATCGGTCATTTATGACCACAATTGTAAAACTCAAATCAATTTTATGATATAAATGCTATGTCATGAGTGACCACCTGCTAAACATGACCAGTGTCAGTGATGTCTTGACAAATTATGCATTTTGACACTTATATGAACGACTGCCTCATGAAACGAGGAAATAATCCACCTACCTTTATTTAATACCTCTAACAACAACTGCTCACACCATTCTATTAAAAAAAATTAGACTGAATAGTGATATCTAAAATTAAGGTGGTATGCTTATAATGGTTTTATGGTTTCTGTTGTAAACCAGACTAAAGTACATGTAGATTATTCTCTTGTCTGGTTCCCTGCTTCTTATGCTCCTTGTGTTGTTCTCTGCCTTTCATATAAGGGAGAGCATTGAAGGGAGCTTATGATGCAGGGAACCAGACTAATTATTCCCACACTTAGCCTGCATGCTGGCCTTATCATATATCATATGTATGAGAAGGACCCAGAATCCCTATGAACAACTTGTGAGAACAGACAGACACCGCTGACTGATATGTAATCAATTGTTACAACGACTGCTTGATTAGTAACAGACACTGCTGACTGATAAGTAATCAATTGTTACAACGACTGCTTGATTAGTAACAATTGTTCTGATCAAAAGGAAACATACAAGGTATAATAATAATTATTAAGAAAAGAAGGATTCTGGTGATAGATGTTAAATGTTTAAGTCTATAAACCAGGCTAATGTACATGTATGAATTGCCACTGTATAGTGACAAAATTTAAGTAGTTGTCGCATATATTGTTTGTCTTTAGAGTTATTCCATATTGCTTGGGGATGAATAAGGTCATTGTGTATTAAACCAGCAAGAGATAATTGTTTACAGGATTTGTTTGATAGTGTTCAATACTTGTGATGTTTGTTGTTCACACACACATACCCCCCACCCCGCCAATCTTAAGCAATTACATCCCAATCACCATTCTGTCATCTATTCAGGTTGGTGCAACCGGGCTGCACACATTGTTTATTGAGTTAATCCCTGTTGTCTTCTTTGAATGAAGCCGTTCACTTTTGTCTCTGAGTAAAATGTTTCTGGATAAGATAACTCTTTTTTATTTCATTAATTTTTGGATATGCAATGAACATGTATAGATTTTTCGTAATTTCCCAAGTCTAGTCAAAATTGTCTTTATGTTCGATATTGCAACTGAGCACTGATAATTTTAACTCCTAGAACCTTAATAACAATATATTAATCTCCAACTAAAAAGAGACAAATTTGAAGGCTGAAGAAAATAATTATTGTAACTGAAAATAATAATAATAATAATAATAATAATGACTTTATTTAAAGAGGGTAACACAATTAGCTAAGAACTAATCTACCTTGAGGCCCTCATACAAAGAATTTATTTAATTCAACAGCATCTCAGAAGCCACTGGATATATTGGGTTTGGAAGATGGAAATAGAGTGGGCATTTCTAATCTCAACTGGAATACTATTCCAGAGCAAAGTTCCAGAGTATTGGAAACTTTTCTTAAATAATTCCTTATTTGGTTTGGGAATTTTATACTGTTTTGTAGATATTGATCGCAGGTTGGGTGTATTACCAGGTAGCCTATACTGGAATAGGGATTGTAAATATTCAGGAGCACTATTATTGGATATCCTGTACATTAATTTGGCTTTTCTTAAACATATTCGGTCTTTAATAGGTAATATTTTTAACTTACCAGCTAAATTTTCCTTGCTTTCTTTCTGGTTTGATATTAGCCTTAATGCTCTTTTCTGAATTTTTTCCAACTTTGATATGTTTTTATCATTTGAATTTTCCCATACTGTATTACAGTAGTCAAAATACGGTTGTATGTAACTGTTATAAAATAATTTTCTGTGCCTTTCAGGGAGAAAATGTCTTATCCTACTGAGAAGCCATAAACTTGAATTGACCTTTTTACTGATATGTTTGATATGATCAGTCCATGATAGATTATTATCTACCAAAACACCAAGTAGTCTGTCGTGACAGACCATTTGCAAATTTTTATCCTTCCATGTTAGACATAGTTCATTGCTATCAAGATTTTTCCTTTTTTTCCTTGTTGAGATAAGTAATATTTTAGTTTTACCAGTATTTACTACCATGCCATTGCATGTGCACCAGTTTTCCAGCTTGTTTAATGCATTCTGTAAAGAGATTTCGAGTTCATGCTTTGTGTTTTGGATGTCAGATAATGTTGTGTCATCTGCATAGAGATCTGTAGATGATATCGAGTCTCTTAGTAAAAGTGGTAGGTCGTTAATAAATAAAATAAATAGTAATGGACCTAGAATTGAGCCTTGTGGCACTCCATATCTAACTGTTTTAGGTTCGGACAGAACGTTATTTATATAAACATGTTGTGTTCTCTCACTTAAGTATGAAGTAAACCATCTAACTGTTTTTTCATCGCATTGGTAGATTTTTAGTTTCTTCAAAAGGATTTCATGATCCACCATGTCAAACGCTTTCCTGAAATCTACAAATACAGATCCTATTATTTTACCTTGGTCAAGTGCTTGAAGCCATTTATCAGTTAGGGAGATCAAGGCAGTCTCACATGAATGTTTCTGTCTAAAGCCTGATTGATTAGGGTCTAACAGCAAGTGTTTGGTTAAATATGACATGAATGAGTCATGGACATGTTTTTCAATCAATTTTGACAAGGTTGGTAGCATTGAGATTGGTCGGTAGTTATCAGCATCATTCTTAGATCCAGATTTGTAAATAGGAGTTACTTTTGCAGAAAGAAGTGAAAAAGAGCAGACCAGTCACAATGAAGCAGTTTAAATGTAGGTAAAACAAATTTAGGTTGTTATAAAGAAAAAGGAGTAATTCAGAAATGATTTCATATGCTAATATACATGATCTTTAAACTGTTTTTTTTTTTTACAAACCTGATATAAGAGACCACCTGTGATGAGAGACTGCTTTTTGTTGGCAGAAAGAGTAGTCTCTCATAACAAGTTTTACTGTATATATTTCCATTTTTTCCCCTAAAGATCACACCCTGATGAGATTCAACATTTTTGAAAACAAATATAGTTTATTTTACCATTTTGGTCCACACATGAGAGGTCACACCCTGATGAGATTCCACATTGATAAAAAAAACTATAATATTTGTACCATTTTATTCTTTTTATAGATGTCACATGAAACACCTTGTAAAACAATCTTTCATTTGTTTTCCATTTTCTCCTCAGAAGAAGACCTTGCCCTCCCCCTGGCCAATTTTTCATTGCAGAAGGAGGGCTTTATGAAAGAGTGACCACTGCACACATTTTTTTATTTTAAAGATACTACAAATTTAAAATAGTAGGAACCTTCCTCCATTGTATTTTAGTTATGATGAAAATGTCACTGTCTATAAAATCATGAGATTTTCATTGTAGGTTGAATTTAAGTTATGGTGAAAATGTCACTGTCTATAAAATTTTGAGATTTTATGCCCACAATAATAAATGAATTATCATCATTTTTTTTGTTTGCAGGTAAATATAACATATACATAGTGTAACAGAATTGTTACCGAGAGGAGGGTGGATTAAATGAACAATACAAACACAATTTGTGAAAGAAAATATAAATTTATGTAATAAATTATAAATGAAAAAAATACAGATGTAACAACACAATAATTCATGCACTCAACCCACAATTACACTCACAACCATTCACAATACATGAACAAATTAAATAACAATACAAAAGGAATCTCAGATGTAAAGGGATCTCTTGGATTATACACAGATCCAAGAATCCTTTACGAAAGTTAAATAAATGCAAGAATGATTTACGAAAAAAAATAAACACACACGACAAACTATCTATCGCACGATGGATTGCGATAACTAGCACGATCATATACTTGTATTCAATCAAGTTGCTAGTTTTTATTGATATCTATGTGATCACTTGAAATATTATTGCGATCTGACATAAGCATGCAAATACAACAATGTATTAAATTATATTACAATTTCAATACACCTATGTGTCTCCCCTGTATAACCGCACGATTCAGCAACAGTTGAATCGTCTCCCAGTTTCCCCGAGAACCGAGGGTTGACCAATACTATTATCGGACGTTACCCTACACGGATCCACCACAGTTATACGTTCAGACAGCATACAACATCTACCCGAACCAACGGTTCCTCACTCCCCTAGATGTCTACCCGGACGTTTTACAACTCTAAGACAGCTCCGACACTCGGACTTCTAGCTTTCCGGATATTTACACGTTACACAGATATTGACGAACAGACAGTTCGACACACAGACAGATACTTCAATTCCGTTTGCACAAATTAACGGCACAAGCACATTCAGATATTTATACAGAGATGTTCCAGAACAAACAATAGATGTCCCACAACAAATCAAACGATATCAAAGACGTTTATCAAAAGATGGTATCAGATGTGTTAAAAGCTACGGTATCAACGATGTTATTAGCAGCTACGGTATCAACGATGTTATTAGCAGCTACGGTATCAACGATGTTATTAGCAGCTACGGTACCAGAAACAATGTAACAACTATGTTAGCAGCTACGGTATCAGAGACGGTATCAACGATGTTATTAGATGCGCTATCAGTGATGAACTTCTACGGTATCAACGACGGAATCAGACGGAATCAGACTGAATCAGACGGAATCAATGATTGTCAGATGTTATCAGATCTACGGAATCAACGATGTTATTAGATCTCCGGAATCAACTATAATAAACAAAACCAGACTAATAATAGTGGTCTCAAAAATAATCTAAGCTGTAGATTACGATATTTCATTTAAAGTCTAAAAGTGACTAGTAATTCCAAATATTCCACGTTTATTGCAATAAAGGCATCATTATACGAAATGATAATCTGAATAAAATTCACAATAAAACGAAATGTAATTTTAACACTCACCCCTTTGGCTGGAGATTTGCAAGACAAGGTTATCTATCCTTTGATTAGATATTTTAGTTCCCGTAAATAATAATGAGAAATCCATCGCCTTATATACTCTCAATAGGTGAACATAAATCACATCGAGCTTAACGTGCACCACGTACAACGAGTATTTCGGATTTCATGTAAATTACAAATTGGCACATGCAAATCGTTACACGCCACTTAATCACCCCAGGTAATGCGTGTACGACGAAATCAAGAAAATGGTGAGTTTCGTTTGCAAATCAAGAACAACAAAAATCAGTTCAAATTTTCGCCTAATTCTGTGACAATACCTCCCCCCTAAGAATAAAAATGTACACATTTTTAAAACTAACACAGAATAGAAGAAAAATAACTACTGATGATATCTTACAACATTTACACTGGTTATACTACAAACTGGATTTTATTACTGGGCAAATTCATACAAATTTCCCATCATGCCCTACTCAAGTAGTCTGCACCTACATTTTCAACTCCCCTTATTGACATTGTCGCTCTGTCTCTTGATATACAGCTTGAGCATGTTCGCATGGAATGTTTTTACATTACCGTCCATGTCAATTTTATAGTCCATGTCACCTTTTACTTCTTTAACTTCATATGGACCTTTCCACTGGACTAATAACTTATTCGAACTCGTTGGAAGAAGCAATAGCACCTGATCTCCCACAAGAAATTTCCTATTACGCGCTCTGCGGTTGTAATACTTGGCATATCTGCGCCCCGATTTAATCAATTCATCACGTGCCATCTGGCATGTACTCTCAAGTTTATTTCTTAGATCTAACACGTACTGGTAAGTCGTTTTTATTTCCTCGTTCGAGACATCACCAGTCCATAGTTCGCGTAGTATCCGCATCGGGCCTCGAACTGTCCTACCGTACAACAGTTCGAAGGGTGAAAACCCTAAACTTTCCTGCGGTACTTCACGGTACGCGAACAGAACAGCGTTTAAATAACGGTCCCAGTCTTGCGGACGTTCCGCGCACATCTTTCTCAGCATGCTTTTCAGGGTACCATTAAACTTCTCTACCAGTCCATTGCACATCGGATGGTATGGGGTAGTGTTCAGCTGTTTGATGGATAACAGCCTACTTATTTCATCCATGAGGTCAGAGGTGAATTGGGCACCACAATCCGTGAGGATTTCCTCTGGCACCCCTACCCTACTGAAGATATCAACTAATGCTTCAGCTACCCTTTCCGTTTCAATAGTTGGTAACGCTACGGCTTCGGGGTATCTGGTTGCGTAATCAACCAGAGTAAGTATGTACCGATTCTTTCTTTCGGTAACCGGGTGTATTGGTCCTACAATATCTACTGCCACTCTTTTAAACGGTGTATCTATTAATGGCATCTGTCCCAAGGGCACCCTTGTGACCCTTCCCTTACAGACGGTTTTCTGACATACGTCGCACGACCTACAGAACCGTGTGACATCGCCATTAACACCTGGCCAGTAGAATTCAGCGACTACCCTGCTAGTGGTCTTAGCCTTACCTAGGTGTCCTGCCATGCTTGACTCATGCGCCACCCTAAGCACTTGAGATCTATATCTCTGGGGTACGACCACTTGCCAATACTTCTTACCCTCCCGAGCGCTAAACTCCCTATGAATTAATCCGTTCTTGCGTACGAATCTAGAGCTACCCCCACGCTTGCAATGTTTAATCGCGCCGGACGTGATTTTCTCAACAATTGTTCTGATGGATTCATCACGATCTTGCTCTTGTTTGAAATCATCACGGGAAATTCCTGAGATCGATTCAGGGACTATTAATTTATGAAACGCGGTTTTCTCTCGCCGTGTTTGCGTTCGCGTTTCGACTGCCTGAGCCAAAGGTATTTTAAAATCGGCCATGGTTGGAAGACGGGAACCTTCAACATTACCGATCGTCAGATCGTAAATAGGATTGTCCATACAAAGGGCATCAACAGTTCCCGTTAAGAAAGGTGTTTTTACTGTGATCCTTGCTACGGGAATGCGACCCATCGTCTGATCAAGTAACATACATGGGGATTCCCACCCGAGCATTTGGTTATCCTGCACGAGACTACGTTTGATCACTACACCCGTACAACCAGTGTCACGCAATACCACGACTTCTCGACCGTTGACAAACCCTCTCGCGGTTGGTACACGCGCTTCAGGAAATAAACACGTGCCAAGCGAATGAATACAAGGTTCTACCTGTACGATGTTATCAGTTATACCTTTACTTTGTATAGCCACTGCTACCTTATGTATAAGTGCCTTTCTTTTAGGACAGTCTTTTTGAACATGACCCAATGCATTACACAAGAAACACCGCACACGCTGAAAAACTGGATTCCCAACTGACCTTTTTACCTCAGCTGATTTTACAGGCTCCCTAGGCATAGGTCTTACAGACTGGTTTCCAGACTTAAAATCTTTCAAAACCACGTTCTGGGTTCCCCCATGAGCTTCGGCAAATAAATCGGCTTGCTTAGCCATATCTTTTACGTTCGTGAAGACTTTCTCCTTCAGAAATTGATCTAATTCTCGCCCAACTGTATTAAATAATTGATCTCTGAGCAAGAAATCAGTCAACCCTTCAAACGTCTTCACCGCTTTGCCGCATTCAATCCACCGCTCAAAATAGTTCGCAATTCTGACGGTGAACTGACCAAAGGTTTCTCCCTTATCGGGCTTGCTATACCTGAACTTTTTTCGAAAACCTTGTTCAGTGAGCTCGTACCTTTTGAGAAGTGCTTCCTTTAGGACGTCGTACTTAAACACATCGTCCCTAGGAAGTCGCGAGTATACATCCAGTGCTTTACCTTTTAATAAAGCACTCAGATGCAGCGCCCAGTCATTTTGACTCCACTTCTGGTTTTCGGCATACCGCTCAAACCGATGAAGATAACTATCCATGTTATCTTTTTCATCGTCAAAGGGAGGTAATTTGGGGCCCCTTAATTTGCTAAAGGCAGAATCGTGTTCTCTTCCAGATGTCGCTAATTCTACCTTACGCTCATGATCCCGTTGCTTTGCTTTCTCATCTAACTCTATTCGCTTTTGCTCCGCTTCCATTTCCCATCCTATCCTATCCTTTTCGGCCTGCTTCTCTAATTCTATCTTTTCCCTTTCGGCCTGCTTCTCTAATTCTATCTTTTCCCTTTGGGCCTGCTTCTCTAATTCTATCTTATCCTTCTCAAATTCTATCTTTTCCCTCTCAAAGGCCCATTTCCTATCATCAGATTCCCTTTCTAATTCCCTTGCCCTTGCCCTTTCTTCCCTTTCCCGGGCTTGTTCTTCTTGAATGAATTTCCTCAAACTTTCACCTTCATATCCGAATTCTTTGCCTAAGGCAACCAAGTCCTTAAGGGATGACATGACAAATGTAATACGAATATAGATAGGTAACCAAACCAATGTTTTAAACACGTTTATACTGGACACACGGACCTAGGTAAACTAAACAAAAATAAACTCCAACTAGAGTATTATCTTAACAGAAGGTCACGCTCGAATATAAACATTAAATGTATACCTTCACAAAAATGATTGACAGTTCACTTAATCCAACGATCCCACTTCTGACACCATTGTAACAGAATTGTTACCGAGAGGAGGGTGGATTAAATGAACAATACAAACACAATTTGTGAAAGAAAATATAAATTTATGTAATAAATTATAAATGAAAAAAATACAGATGTAACAACACAATAATTCATGCACTCAACCCACAATTACACTCACAACCATTCACAATACATGAACAAATTAAATAACAATACAAAAGGAATCTCAGATGTAAAGGGATCTCTTGGATTATACACAGATCCAAGAATCCTTTACGAAAGTTAAATAAATGCAAGAATGATTTACGAAAAAAAAATAAACACACACGACAAACTATCTATCGCACGATGGATTGCGATAACTAGCACGATCATATACTTGTATTCAATCAAGTTGCTAGTTTTTATTGATATCTATGTGATCACTTGAAATATTATTGCGATCTGACATAAGCATGCAAATACAACAATGTATTAAATTATATTACAATTTCAATACACCTATGTGTCTCCCCTGTATAACCGCACGATTCAGCAACAGTTGAATCGTCTCCCAGTTTCCCCGAGAACCGAGGGTTGACCAATACTATTATCGGACGTTACCCTACACGGATCCACCACAGTTATACGTTCAGACAGCATACAACATCTACCCGAACCAACGGTTCCTCACTCCCCTAGATGTCTACCCGGACGTTTTACAACTCTAAGACAGCTCCGACACTCGGACTTCTAGCTTTCCGGATATTTACACGTTACACAGATATTGACGAACAGACAGTTCGACACACAGACAGATACTTCAATTCCGTTTGCACAAATTAACGGCACAAGCACATTCAGATATTTATACAGAGATGTTCCAGAACAAACAATAGATGTCCCACAACAAATCAAACGATATCAAAGACGTTTATCAAAAGATGGTATCAGATGTGTTAACAGCTACGGTATCAACGATGTTATTAGCAGCTACGGTATCAACGATGTTATTAGCAGCTACGGTATCAACGATGTTATTAGCAGCTACGGTACCAGAAACAATGTAACAACTATGTTAGCAGCTACGGTATCAGAGACGGTATCAACGATGTTATTAGATGCGCTATCAGTGATGAACTTCTACGGTATCAACGACGGAATCAGACGGAATCAGACTGAATCAGACGGAATCAATGATTGTCAGATGTTATCAGATCTACGGAATCAACGATGTTATTAGATCTCCGGAATCAACTATAATAAACAAAACCAGACTAATAATAGTGGTCTCAAAAATAATCTAAGCTGTAGATTACGATATTTCATTTAAAGTCTAAAAGTGACTAGTAATTCCAAATATTCCACGTTTATTGCAATAAAGGCATCATTATACGAAATGATAATCTGAATAAAATTCACAATAAAACGAAATGTAATTTTAACACTCACCCCTTTGGCTGGAGATTTGCAAGACGAGGTTATCTATCCTTTGATTAGATATTTTAGTTCCCGTAAATAATAATGAGAAATCCATCGCCTTATATACTCTCAATAGGTGAACATAAATCACATCGAGCTTAACGTGCACCACGTACAACGAGTATTTCGGATTTCATGTAAATTACAAATTGGCACATGCAAATCGTTACACGCCACTTAATCACCCCAGGTAATGCGTGTACGACGAAATCAAGAAAATGGTGAGTTTCGTTTGCAAATCAAGAACAACAAAAATCAGTTCAAATTTTCGCCTAATTCTGTGACACATAGGAGCATTGTATTTCAAAAACTGTTAAGATATCATTACCTCATGTTTTGCATGTAATCTTCAAATGTGTCTTCATTTTCCAGAATTCAGAGGCTGTGGCTGTGTTTCTATCCAGGTGAAATCTCAAGAAGAAGTTGTAGATCATGGGTAACATTAAGCTTTCATATTTTAGTTGCTTACAGCCATATTTTGAACTTTTCAAAGGTATCATGTAATACGAAACAAATATAGCTTTTTTATTTATAGCAAAATGCAAAAGGACTCAGTATATATTTATAAAGCAAAGGTATATTCAACAAAGTTTGCAAGATTCATGCTCATGATGCAAAAATCATACAGACAAGTCGACAGTGCCATCTATACTTGACTAAAAATTGACTGCAAACAGTATGGACTCAGATCTGCCATCACATAATGCACTGACAGATCTAGGTCTGTGCAGTTTGTTTCAAGTAATCAGTACAACAAACAACATAGACCCTGATCTGCAGGTGCATTATGCTATGGCAAATCAGGACCTTTATTGTTTGCAGTTTGACTTGACTTATAAGTGGATTCATATGGTATGCTTCCAAACACTGCCTCTATATTTTGATTATATCCTTCCTCTGTTTGGAATATTCTTCCATTTTTTATCAAATAAAGAGGTGGCTGTTCCCACCCTTAATTTGTCCTGCAACACATGTTTTTTGAAAGTGTTATGTAGGAACACAAAAAAGACAAAGGAATAACCTGATTTGTTCATTTTGAGTGGTCAGTGTCCTAATAGTTAGACAATAATAAATGTATAGCATCTATACTCACTTATAAGACATGTCCAACTGCAAACTACACAGACCCAGATCACAGGTGTATAATACCCTGACAGATCTGGATCTGTGCATTTTGTATACAAACATTTCTAATATCAACTTCTTAATTCTGAATTTCACAGAAGTATTTTCTGTTGCATTCCTTATAAAATAATATTATGGTTAATAAAAGCATTTGGTTCACTAGTTTATGCAAAACAAAATCAACTTATAAGTTTTATGCAATAGCCTGACATATAATCTGTATTACTCAATACATATTCATATATGTTGTGTGTCAAAAAATTATTATTTTAAATTATTTCCTCTATGCATATACCACTATACTTTTAGAATTTCCTACTGGCAACTGAACTACAACCTCTTCGTTAATGAAACAGTCATTAGATCATCAGATTTACCTCCCCTGAACTACAGTGTTCTACAGAGCTTCCTGAATTTCACAGGACCCCAAGGGAATTATATATTCCACCCCAGTATTGACTTTGCATATAGGCCTGTGTCCTACCAATACTATGGAGGCTTATATTTAAAACAGTGGCTGCCATCTTGGAACTATGAATATATCCTCAAGCTGTTGGTTGTGTACTATAGAGAACATTGGAAAGGTAATGGAAATTTTTTAATTAGATTATTTTTTTAAACTTAATACTAGAGTATGTATTTATTTTTACTTGTATGTACAGGAATACATCTATTCATCCTTTACCTGTATGTACAGGAATACATGTATTCATCCTTTACCTGTATGTACAGGAATACATCTATTCATCCTGCTAAACTAGCATAAACAAATGTTTAACACAAATAAAATTTGCAAGGTTTTTCAGCAAGTAAAGGACCTCATTATTTTTCAAGCTATAAAGAATGATATATATTTTTACATTTCCTTTATCTCCACAATATAACATCATTAATGTATAATATCTTTATTTAAGTATGAGAAATAGTGTGTAAAATGTTTATAATCATTTTGTGGAAGAGTTCGCATATGAATTTAAATATAATATAATAATAATGGCATAGCTTCTGAAATTTAAAAATTTCACCAGGTTCTTGAAGTGTTTTGTCAAAATAAACATTACTGGAAATGTTACTTATTACTGATCCATGAGTAAAGCCAGTAAGTCGTCTTTGTTATTGTCCTCAATTATTTCTGTAAACAATCGCTGCTCCAACAATTGCCAACATGTGTTTCTTCTTTAGCTTCATACACAGCCAAGCAGCAGACAGTGCAGTAGTTGATAAAAGATTCTCAAAATTGAATAATAAAAAATGTTAATACTTGGTTCCTGCTATATATTAGACATTGAATTCAGACAAATTATTGAATATTGTAAATCTGTGTACAATTTTTCAATACAATTACATGCATTGTGGATGAACTGAATGTCATGATGTCATGATGTCGTGATGTCATGATGTCATGATAGTAAATGGTGTTGATATCCTATTCATGACATGAATACACATATATGAGTTGTTCTCTGAAAAAAAGCAAAATACTGTAAAACCTTGCAATAATACGACCCTGCTATTAATGCGATCCAATTTTTTGGACCCCGACTATCGTGTTATATATCGTGTATGCAAGAAATTGAAGTTAGAGAAAAGTTATTATGTTTATTAGCAAATCCAGTTTTTTTGGGGGGGAGGTCCTTGACACATTTTTGGAAAGTGATATTCTATTATAATGAGTTTTCTTAATTTCAGCATGGAATTTTACAAGTTTGGAAGTTTATCTCATGACTCAGCAACATTATCTTACATACACAGGGTGAGTTAAGAATGCATAATTTTGGCATAATTGTGCTTAACAATTACTTCTATAATCAACAGTAAAGTGTGCTATTGAAATGTCAACATGTGATCAGTCATTCTTTATAAATAGGCATTGAATTTACTGGAAAATAAGGACATTTTATTCACCTTTGTGATTAATAAATAGTTACATGTTCATTTGAGCTTAGTTACTGTAATCTTGTTTATCACTTTAAGCAATTGGTATTTAGTTTGACATCCCTTATATGGTGTTTGGTGGTCTTTACAAGTTGCTGATGTTCAGTAATGTTATGCCTCTGCAATGATTGTAAAATAAGTCAACAAGTAATCATTGTTTTACCGTGTGTACTTGTTTAAGGGTCACATCAAACTGCAACTAAAAAAGACATAATGTGCCAAGATAATCAGAGTCTATGTATTACTCATAACAAATGTCATAGACCCAGATCTACCATTGCATTATGTCACAGCAGTTCTCAGTTGATACAACTTGCAGTTAATCCAATTTATTTTCAAGTATGATACATAAAATAATCAATAATTGGTTTTTACTACCATTGCATATACATGTACAGAGCTAAAATAATCAATGATATAGTCAATTATGATTTTCTGCAATATTCTTGATCAATATAATCCAACATTCATTCATCTCATTATGTAATATATTGAATTATACACATTTCATCGAAAATTTGTAAAAAGACTTGAAATATTGTTACTGTTTTGAGCATCAACATTTGTAAAACATACAAGTTATATATTTCTATTTAAAATATTGCTATGTAATAGTCTGTCCCATGTTAAAAATTGTATGTAAAGTTTTTGAATTGTCACTATGTTTGAAAATCCATACAGGTCCTGGATTTGGAAGCTGCCTTTCTATGTCAAGATAGATGAGAAAGTTATTCATCCTGATCTGCTTCCACCCATTGATTGGAACTGGATTTATCAGCGATTAAACCTCACTACACCTCAGGGAACTCACTATGAGTTCTATAATAGTACTGATGTTACAACAGTTGATACGACGTTTACCATTCATACTACCCAGATGGTATCGACATCAAACTTTGCACAGTTTGAGACTGCTATTAAATTGGCCTGGCTGAAACAAAACACAGGTATTATCAACTAAATGTTTATAATGGCCTTTAAAAAATTTATTTGTCAATCCTTTACTTTTTGTTGACACCTTTCTTAAACTGTGTAGATGCTGGTAATTGTATTTCTTTTGTATTCATTTACTTAATGTCTTAATGAATAGGTACTATCAAAGCCATAATTTTCCTACTTTTTAGAATGCCATCTTGTTTTGCTAAATTGTGACATATAAGACAAAGTGAATGAACACATTTCTTTATTTCTAAAAATTAAATTGTTGTGAAAAAAGTGATGTGTGTTAGGTGATACTGGATTTTGTTTGAGGCAATGAAAGTTATTTTTAAATATGCACAATAGTTAATGAATACATAAAGTAAGTCTCTAATACAATAAACCTCATTAGATTCTGAAAGCACATGAATTCTAAGACTTTGTTTAGCTAAATATTATATTTATCTTTCAGTAGCGTTCAAATAAACAAACTGTGATATTTAATATACCTAACTGAATATAACTATATGCTTTTGAATAACACTTCAAGAAAAAGTCAAAGTTCAAAAGTCAAAAAGCAATCCAAATGTACTTTGGTCATATCACTACTCTATATTGATGTTAAATTGAAATGAAATCAGTACTTCATTCATCTCATTTTGTGTGGATTTGCAAACATCAATATTTATATGTATCTATACTTACATCAATAGATTGAGATGAGGGTGATAATGTCTTTGCAATAACCTTCAAATGATTGAAAGCTTGTACTCTGGAATCAAAGTGAATTCTAAGCATCAAATGTCTAAAATTTATAATACATGCTCATGTATAAGTTTAGCTCAGTTGCAAACTGCAAAGGCCCAGATCTGATATGTGGTTTCTTATCAGTAGAATGAAGAATAGATCATGATCTTCATTATGTTTTGGCAGATCTGGGTCTCTGACAGATTATGTATTGGCAGATCTGGGTCTGTGACAGATTATGTATTGGCAGATCTGGGTCTGTGCGGATTGCAGTTGGACTTGACTTATGAGTATATAAAGTAATGCTGCATAGCTTCACACTTTGTTTCCAAGAACTGATCCAATCAATTTTTTATTCAATGATTTTAGAGTATAATGAATCAGAGGTTGACGTTCACATCAAAACACAAGAGGAAATAATTGATACAAATGGGTAAGTACCCAAGAGGAGATAATTGGTACAATAGGTAAGTTGCCGAGAGGAGATAATTGATACAAATGGTAAGTACTGTATTTTCGCGCATTTAAGACGCACCTAATTATAAGACGCACCCATATATAAGACGCGGGTTTTGACGATTTATGTAAAAAATATTTTAAATAAGACGCCCACAAATATAAGATGCACGTGGCATAGCCATCTGCCAAACTGAGCAACTTATCTCCAGTAGTTACCTTTCCTTTATCATAAATGAAAATTTGTCCAATGTTCCATCACCCGTTGGATGTAAACAAGCTTCATTACCATTTTTAGTTGAGATCAAAGGCCAACAGCGGATGGGTTTAGTACCTGGTATCTAGATTCTAGAACAATAAACGCCGGATGTAAAGGCAGCTCCATTGATCCGCTAGGCTAAGTATTCAGCGGGTGGGATTAGTACATAGACCAATAAACGCCGGATGTATGCGTTTAGCATATATAATTGTGGGAACAGTCTCTTGTTATATATAACTTGTTATATATAAATGAGTGATCAATTTGCTTAGCATTTTTAAAATTTATAAAATTGTCATGATGCCGAAGCGAAATCATATACGGCATGGGAGAAAGTGAAAATTACAACAATCATCAATGGCTTCAGAAAGTGTGGGATAATTCCCAAACCGGCTATCTATATTAGTTCTTCGGATGACGACTCAGCTGCATCCGATACCACTGATGCCAATGAGGATCAATTAGCATCAGTTATTGAGTTATTCCACGATGACGACAGTGAATTTGATTCAAATTTCGATGGATTTCAAGCTGAAACTGATGACGATGAAAATGAAGATGAATAGAACAATACGGTACATTGATTTTTGATCAAGTCAAACACTATTTAGTAACAGTTTATTATATTGTGAACACTTACCCAATTGTTTTTACAACTAGGAATGAAAATCGTGAAACGTGAAATCAACCACAATAATTGTCCTTCAATATCACACACTGTACCATAAGTTCATGTTAAAAAATACTTAGATAAGATGCCCATTAATATAAGACACGCCTTTGGTGTGGGGTACGTAAAACTTTGTATAATACGGTAGCCAAGACAAGATAATTGCTACAATAGGTAAATAGCCCAGAGGAGATAACTGGACATACATCACAATTATTTTACTATATGTTCTCTACATATATTTTTCAATACTGACCATTCCACTGTGTGACAATCAAAACAAATCATATGTTAATCTAAAATACCCCCAAAGATGACTTCACGGTAAAGTTCTTGTCAAGGGTTGACCGGCATTTTTTTGAGTGGCTGCACTGTAAACAGAACAGCATGTAAACAGAACACAGATTTCACTTCCAGATCATTACCAAGGCCTTATTACTCAATGTGCACTGTCACCAAAATACACACTCTCACTGAGCTCATATTCTCAAGAAAAAACAATTGAACAGTACAGTTGAATACATTTTGTGGTTTTCTTACATCCAAGGGTAAATATACATGACGAAAGTATATTTTATCCCTCCAACCAGCATTTCATTCTCAGACAGTTTAAAATGATTTAGTAGAGAACTTGAGTAGGTTTTAATATAAAGTTTTCATCACTGTCCTCACACTAAATACCTTGTAACTATGTTTTTTAACAATTACTAAAGGCTATGCAAGCAGATATTTGCTACTCAGGAAGTAAATTAACTGAAATAAATTAACTGCTTGGACCTCTAATAAATAGTTTGAATGACCGATACAAAATAAAATTTTCTCTTCACATATTTTAAATGATGGTCTCATTTTGACTTACAAAGATATTTTCTCTGAGAACATTTGACAAATATCCATCACTGGAGCTTGTATATAGTGTAGGAGTATAAACATACTGATATCATTTAATATAATTTCCAAAAATATTATCTATGTGCATTTTAAGGGGCAAATTTTAATGTCTTTAAAATATTTGTTAAATTTCATTAAGATGTTTAAAGTAATTTTTTTTAAATGTCATTGTCAATATATAGAACACATTCAAATTTTGTGTGTCTATCAATAATAATAACATTTTTTATAGCAATTTAAAGTTTAATAATAACTGCCCTGACAGAACATACATACAAGGTCTAAATAGTAAAGAAACCATATGTTGAATATTATTCAGATTTTGAAGTTTTTTAACTTGTTGCAAATTGTATAAGTAAGTGTAAAATAGAATTATTTATTGATTTATTGGAAAAACAATTTAATCTGCGTAAATAAATCAGAACTGTCAACAGTATTTTCACAATTGTTTTGAACTTCAGTCTAGACAGTCACTGGGCAGTATATATTTCTCAGTTCTTTTGAACTTCAATCCAGACACAGTCACTGGGCAGTATATTTAAGTTATTTTGAACTTCATTCTAAACACTGGGCAGTATATATGACAATAATTTTGAACTTCAATCCAGACACAGTCACTGGGTAGCATATATGACAATAATTTTGAACTTCATTCCAGACACAGTCACTGGGCAGTATATTACACTATGAGTGTGAATGGTTCCAGTCTGGATTCAAGGGACACAACCAGTGTAAATATGTCAACCCTGCAGGATTACCTAACCTTCCTTGGTCCCACAGGGGTTAGATATAATTTGTCCTATATTAACACATCCATTGGGGGGATAGTGAACCAAAGGAATCTCATGTCCATCTACCTCAACCATTATGTTCGGATCCAGGACAGGTACCAAGTTGAGGAGAAAATACTTCAGGCTTGGAATGACATTCTTAGATCCTCAGGTAGTATGCTTAGTCTTTTAGGAACTATATAATAATCAAACTAACTCTTTTAATAATAATAATAATAATAATAATAATAATAATAATAATAATAATAATCAATATTAATACATTGTCACAGTACCAAGAGATTCAAAGATGAATGTAATGGGGTCATACAGCAGAATACATTTTCAGGGGATGCCAATGCTTATATCCAAGGAGAGAAGAATCTATGTGGGCAAATAGCTTTTAGATTTTTTTATTCTTAAAAGTTAAATTAGGAGGTTGGTGATGTAGGGAAATACTCCTAAGGTATTATGACCAAGTAAATATTATCAAAGAGACATATTTTACCAAAACATTGCTTTTAAAATTTTGTATGGGTCACTATCCACATTACTAAGGGCATTTAATAATTGAAAGTTGTTTAATTGCATCAAATATATGGTCAAAGCTATTTCATTTTCTTAAATTAGAGCAATGAAATAATTTGTTTTGTGATGCATAAAGCCTTGATCTTTTGCGGTAAATCATGTTTAATTTCAAGATTTATAAAAAAAGAATCATTAAATGTTTCATCTTTATGTCATTTTACATTCAGATCACTACAAGGGTAATTTGTCTCTGAAGTTTGTACAGCAAAAGGAGTATTTTAAAACAGGGTAAGTTCAAGTTACAACAGGGTAAGTTCAAGAACTTTAAGCTTAACAGCTGAAGATTATATCATTATATTTAGCTTCAGTGAAATTTAAAAATTACCAAGTTAATATTCTGCTAAGTAAAACAAAATAATGTTTGTTTTCATTCTAATTTTTCTTGATAATATCAAATAGGGACTAGGAATTATATTTTGTATTTACACTATTTACCTTAATTCAGACCACACTGTATCTTTTGAATGTTGTATAGTATACTAATATATTTTGCCATGATTCATAACTATTTCTTAATTAATCTGTTTGTTCAAAAATACAAGAAATGCAGCAGAAACATTTTGAGAAAATAGAAAATATTTGGCTCTTTCAATTGATTGAAATGTTCATAATAATAGTTTAAGCTTTAGCTCATCTGGATCAAGACCAAGTGAGCTTATAACACTACCCTTCTTATAACACTACCCTGCTTCTGTCATGTTTCTTCTATCTTTACCAAATATTTGGTTTCTTACACTGTATAGGTCAGGTGGTCTGGCATGTGACTGGCATGTGACTGGCTCAGCTTGTTTCCACTCTAAAAGTTGTGGAAAATAGAATTTCAAATCCTATTTTTATCAAGATTAGTTTATAAGGTTATATTCTCAATATCTTAGATCAGTTTGATTATGAACAAAATCAACGAATAGACATTCTGGCAGCTGATTGGCTGAGCATGTCACCACCTTGAAGGCTGAATTTCCATCCAGATATTGGTAACACTTTCTATATAAACATACATAGGACAAAGCCTATTCAAGTTTGATTATGAACAAAATCTTTTTATTTTAATGAGGCTTTTTGTCATCTGGTTATCGGAGTTACTTATCACTTATTTGAACATTTGTTTATCAAACTTATATAAACTTACATCTTCAAAATCTTGCATGTGTTTGATCATGATTTACAAATATTATCAAGTCTGTTTGTACCTTCTTTTTTTGTACAGTATATGGAACTTCTATCTTTTGTTTTAGGCACAGTATATGGAAGTGGGACTACTATCTTTTGTTAAATGGTTCTCGTATTCATCCTGATGAATTGCTAAAAATTAACCTGGATATAGTGAATATCCACCTTTCCAATACAACCACCACAACTAATTATCAAGTGGAGAATGTAACCACCTATTTCCGTGACTACCACCTTCATTTCCCATTATATGTGAAAGGAATGGTAGCATTTGAACAAGACAAAGCAAAATTTGAGGAACAATTATTAAAGGCATGGAAGACATTTAAACCAGGTAAGATTGATATGTTAAAGAATTAATTATTAGGCCACATGTGCATTTCCTGTCAAATATTGTATTTATGTGACTCAGATTTAGGCATGTCTATTTTTTTCTTCTAAAATCTCAAAAAGTTGGTTTCCATGGTGAAATGTAAACCATATTATGGGTAACACAAATGAAGAAACAATGTCATTTTGAGTAGTTGACTACAGGTAACATAAAGCAATGCAGGAACATCTTCAGAAATTTAATAATGAATCATGAACTCCATTAGCTAAGGAATCATTTTCAGAGACTGGATAAATTTTCTTGCATATTGTGGTAGTGGCATGTCGAATCTGTCTATCTGTCTATCCTTTGAAGTCTGGCAGGGAGGCAACTCTTACTTTGTTGTCTACTAAGTAGTGCAAAGCGGGGGAGGAGGGATGGTGAGACTTGTGTTTAATGGCTAAATTAATAGCTTGTTTGTGGATTCTATTTACAAGTATTTTATGCTGGTTTATGTTTATGTAACTTGCTCTTGACAGCAGTTGGAAAGATTGTAGGATACTGCAAGCCATGATGGGCAACAGATTCCTTTGTATATGATGGGATGGATGGGTAGGGAATTGGGGGGTTGGACCAGAGGTGTAAAGCAAACACATAATCACTGATTTCTCCTTTGTATTTAATTTTATTTGTTTTAATTGCTCATTTCTAGAAATTCATGAATTATTTTTGGGTTTTTTATGCTATTTTTTGCAGGTTGGACTGATATGATGGTTGAAATCACTCACCAGGAGGAACTTGTGGACAATATTGGGTAAAGTCTATACAAAATTTGATTGGACAATATTGGGTAAAGTCTATACAAAATTTGATTGGACAATATTGGGTAAAGTCTATACAAAATTTGATTGGACAATATTGGGTAAAGTCTATACAAAATTTGATTGGACAATATTGGGTAAAGTCTATACAAAATTTGATTGGATGATATTGGGTAAAGTTTGATACACACATTGGACAATATTGGGTCAAGTCTATACAACATTTGATACAGACATTTGGATAATATTGTATAATGTCTACATGAAATTTAATACACACATTGGACAATTTTGGATTTTTTACATAGCTTTAACAATTTTTCAGTCATATCGCTATGATGTCTTCAGTGAGGCAGTTTATAGAGTTGTCTAGCACTGGGCCATGTTACGTGCTCGAATAAACAGTAACATAGAAAGAGTGAAAATAACAAGCTTGTAAAACTTAATAAACAATTTATTGAGTACAAATATTTTTTCAGAAAAGAAAAATAAACTTACGGTTTTAAGAATCAATTCCAAAATTAATCCAAAATAATTCAAAATATTATCCACTAGAGAAATGGCAAAAGTCCTGGTAATAAAATATCCAAATAGTTCTAAGTTCGAATTCCAGCGAAGTATCCAAGATGGAAGACAATGTCACTTGATTTAGTCAGTTCTTGTTAATAAAAATCTCTATGATCACAATTCTTTTCCAGATAAATAATAAAATAATTCCTATTGATCCAAATGAATTGACACAATTTCCAGTACACGGTAATTAAAAATAACTCAAAAAAGACACACACAACTTAGTATTCTAAAAGCCCAAACTTCTACTGAATAACTCGCTCCAAAACTTAGTTTATATACCTGTTTTTACGTAAACAAGAAAGGGGTCACGACCTTCTAGAATCTCTCAGAACAATTTTATGTTCAAGAAATCATGTAAACAGCGTATGACCCAACTAAATTAGAAAGATGTTTATACTTTGCTCCATTTTGTCCTTGGCACCAACCAGTCATTTTAAAAGCTTGTTTACAACTCTGAAGCCAGGTCAGAATGAGGTGAATACCTGGTGTTTACTCTGTAAAAGTACAAGTCACCCCCCCCCCTTCAATGAATGAATCTTAAAACCAAATTTATATCTAACAAGTTAACAAAAATAAAAAAAAATATAAATGACTTATGTCAAATATACGTAACAGCCATCATGCCACAGACGTAGCATGATGTCCACCCGGTCATATTATCCTGACACCAGACTGACCAGTCCTAACACTTATGCTGAGCACCAAGTGAGGCAGCTGTTAGTACCATTTTTGGTATGACTCAGTCAGGGATTGAACCCATGATCTCCTCCATCTTTGGCAGATGCTCTAACCACTAGGCCACCAGAGTGATAGTAGGCACAAACTCATGATCTGGTGTTTTAATGTGCCTTCCTTGGATCCATCATTGTATTGTTATGACACATAAATTTGAATGATTTCACAATGTTGACAAATTCATATTTATTTATCTGACATTTAGATTTATTTGGGTTTTAAGTGGTTACATTTTGGACTGTAAATATCCTATTAATACTATCCTGCTGCATTCTTTTAGATATTGAAAGAATCAGTTAGGTCCAAATATTTGGACTAAAGGTGTCCATTATTAAAGTTTTACAATCAGACAAGTTTCGCTAAGTTATTCAACCCTGCAGCAAAGTGCTATGATGTAAGGTCGGCTCCATTTGGGACCCAGATACTTTTAACTTTTAGTCACTAAATAGATGCAATTTAACATGGAGTAGTTACTAAATAGATGCAATTTAACATGGAGTAATTACTAAATAGATGCAATTTAACATGGAGTAGTTACTAAATAGATGCAATTTAACATGGAGTAGTTACTAAATAGATGCAATTTAGCATGGAGTAGTTACTAAATAGATGCAATTTAACATGGAGTAATTACTAAATAGATGCAATTTAACATGAAGTAATTACTAAATAGATGCAATTTAACATGGAGTAATTACTAAATAGATGCAATTTAACATGGAGTAGTTACTAAATAGATGCAATTTAACATGGAGTAATTACTAAATAGATGCAATTTAACATGAAGTAATTACTAAATAGATGCAATTTAACATGGAGTAATTACTAAATAGATGCAATTTAACATGGAGTAGTTACTAAATAGATGCAATTTAGCATGGAGTAGTTACTAAATAGATGCAATTTAACATGGAGTAATTACTAAATAGATGCAATTTAACATGAAGCAATTACTAAATAGATGGAATTTAACATGGAGTAATAACTAAATAGATGCAATTTAACATGGAGTAGCTACTAAATAGATGCAATTTAACATGGAGTAGCTACTAAATAGATGCAATTTAGCATGGAGTAGTTACTAAATAGATGCAATTTAACATGGAGTAGTTACTAAATAGATGCAATTTAACATGGAGTAATTACTAAATAGATGCAATTTAACATGAAGTAATTACTAAATAGATGCAATTTAACATGGAGTAATAACTAAATAGATGCAATTTAACATGGAGTAATTACTAAATAGATGCAATTTAACATGAAGTAATTACTAAATAGATGCAATTTAACATGAAGTAATTACTAAATAGATGCAATTTAGCATGGAGTAGTTACTAAATAGATGCAATTTAACATGGAGTAGTTACTAAATAGATGCAATTTAACATGGAGTAGTTACTAAATAGATGCAATTTAACATGGAGTAGTTACTAAATAGATGCAATTTAACATGAAGTAATTACTAAATAGATGCAATTTAACATGGAGTAGTTACTAAATAGATGCAATTTAAAAATATGGAATAATCACTAAATTGATGCAATTTTACATGGAGTAATCACTAAATAAAACTGTAATTTGACATGGAATAATCATTTAACATGGGGTAGTCACTAAATTGATGCAATTTAACATGGAGTAATCATTTAACATGGAGTAGTCACTAAATAGATGCAATTTAGAATTTTGCACTATTTTCATATAAACCTAAGCATATATTTTTGTAAATACATGGAATGCTTAAATGGAACAGTTCTAATGAAAAATGTCACTTCAAAAAGCTTAAATTTTAGATATTAATCAACAAAATAAATAATAGTAAACTTTGTTTTGTTTTTTTGTTTTTTAAGAAACTCAGTATGGGAACTGGTTTACTTCTTGACAAGAGGGAACACAACAGTTGATTCCAGGGAACAGATATGGATCAACAAATCAGCAATAGAAACCATCATGGGACCCAAAGGGGCTTATGTTTTGGTTCAGAAAACTAGTAACCTGATCCGCTACAGCAAGAATGCCTTCTTCTTTTATGCCAATTACAAGTTTGACAAGAAAGGGTTGGTTAAATTAAAGGCATCCATAGTGGAGCTGATAGAAGACATTTACATAGGTATGCATTCCCTGATTACATTAACTATAGGATAAATACGTTCCATTCTAGTCCTTCCAGAAAAGATCAAAGATTCTTAATTTTTGTGTTTCTAACATGTAAGCAAAGGTAAGAAAGTTTTACCAACTATCTTGCCTTGACCACCACTAGGTGGCTCCAATTGTAGGATTTTGATATGAAACTATCGTAATTGTTTTGACAACCTCCCAAAATCCTTTGAACATCATTGGGATTTCAAGTCAGTGAAACTCCTATATGAGAGTGTAATAAAGTTTTTTTTTTCTACATATGTAAACAGTATTTTAGGGCTTTTGATTCATATTTATATGAATTTATGCAGTGTGGACCTTGCCTATTCTGCCCTTGTTCTCCAACATGGTAATATTGATATGTGTTTATTGGTTGTTATTAGTGTGTACTGCAAATACAATTGTGCTTCTTAAATTATGAGTGTTTTGATTTTGATTTTGTTAAAACACTTTTGGCTGTAAATTCCTAATTTTTTTTGTTATTGTCATTTCAGTCAATCGTGAAAACAAAATATGAGATGTAACTTGCTTGTACAAATTTTATTTTTTCCTTAACATGCAATAAGTGCATTTTTTGGCATAAAAATATCGTGTTCGTGGTGTGGCATAAAAATATCAAGATCAATGAGAATTGTGTGAAGTCTCATTTTACCCAAAGATGGCATAATTGGCTAGCACTGTGTGGGTCATTGCCATGGTCCCCATATTTCCAAAATTAGATGTACAATGATGACTGTAATGATTACATCAGCAGTGGGGTCATTGCCATGGTCCCCTTTACACCACACCCTCAATAACTCACACCCTGACAACTTGTGAACCCGCTTATTAAAAAAGGTCAGGCATGGATCCATTTTTTTAAAGCAGAAAATTGCCCCAAAATTTATCCCTATTTGTTGAACTTGAAGAACATCGCAATCAAAATCAGAAACTTTCACATATCACTTGTTTTATCATTAAAAACGGAGATCAGATTTGGAAATATTTAATCAACATTAGGATATATCAAATTTAAAAATAGGTCATACAGTGATTTACATTTTCTTCCAAATGACATTCTTATTACATCGCAATTAACGATCTGTAAATTTTGATAAATAAAAATGCCACTTACAAAAAGTAACGCCAGTCCTTTAATAAATAAATACAAATTTTATAATTTGTTATCAATTGAAAATTGTGTTCTATTCTGTCTTTTACTACCTTTTAAGTGTAATCATCATAAATGCAAATGTGTTCTCTTGTAATTAAACGTAAAATGCATCAATCTAGCAAAGTAGCTATGTCTGTGAGCGTTTCTCTAAGAACCTAATTAAGTGCCAACCATGTTTTGATAACTGACATGGAAATATTAGTTGTATTGTTACAAATGCTGGCCTTCTTTGCATTATCATCTTAATTACATCTTTTAAATCAAATAAAGGAGGCGGAATAAAAGAAAAGTTAAGGCATGAAAATCCTACAAACTTAAAATCTAGCAGCCCTGGTCATATGTTGGGTGAACTCACTTCATTTGATCAATTGAACACTGTTATAAATTTTATTGTGTATATAACATAAATTACCTTAAATTAACCAACTCTTTCATAATTGTGAAGAAAGATAGCAGGGCAGCCAAGTGAAATACTTCATAAAATAAAGAGCTTGATTTCACAGATACCATTTTGGGCAAGCGAGTTTCAGAGAATTCTTGAACTGGCACTTGGAGATATCCTCAAGGATGATAAGAAGTTTTATTATTACTTTCAACAAAACCACAACATCATCATTGTATTAATTGAACAATACAAAATTGAGTTTTGATGTAGACGATTGTCACACAAAATAAATGACACTTGTTTTTTTAGCAAAAAAGAAATCTTGCTTGGTCATGTATCAACAATTAGTATAGTTCCCTGCTCTGTGCACTCCCAATTTGGAAGGATACTATTGAACACCTGTATGAGAACCATACTCATCAAGAAAACAACATCAAGAAAACAATAAGCAGTGATGTAATACACAGATTTTTTTGTGTACACATGATGGTTGTTGAAACCTATTGGAATGATCATTCACATGTTGGACATTTTGAAAAAAAATGTTATTTAAACAGAATAACAACTTAGAATAAGAACATTATTAAAAATTAGTATTCAGTTTGTTTAAACAGCCTAATTCCCTAATGAGACACACACACACACACACACACACACACACACACACACACACACACACACATGGTTTTCTGAGTGTCAAAGTGATTTGTTTCAAGTTTTGAAGGTCTTCAGTAACTCACACCCTTGCTTATAGTGCGGTCTATCTTTGTCGACCCCATTTTGCATGAGTTTTGAGGGAGAGGTGTACTTCCGAAATTAGATGTACAAAGATGACTGTGATGATTACATCAGCAGAATTGAAGGAACAAGAAGTTATGGAATTGCTGTCATCATATAACCTCATTCCACAGTTAAAATTTGAAATGCATTTACTTATGCAGGTAGTGACATGATAGCTGCTATGTTCAGAACAGTTTGTGCCTATATGTGCATCAGTGAAATTCTGAGCATCTCAAAGGAGAGACGATCGTCAGCAGAGAGGTCAATTACTGCCAAGTAACAGCAGCAGTTGTGATCTCAGTCAGATATCAGAAGACAACATGCTCCTTAGTTTAAGAGGCATTTTAATAAAGAGGATATGAAACAAGGTTTTTCTAACCCTGCACCTCCTCAAAATTGCTGTGGACTCACCATGCTTACCAAATGCAGATACCTTACTGGTTGAATCTAGACACCTTTATTTTGATCAGCACAGATACCTTACTGGTTGAACCTAGACACCTTTATTTTGATCAGCACAGATACATTACTGGTTGAGTCTAGACACCTTTATTTTGATTGGCACAGATACCTTACTGGTTGAATCTAGACACCTTTATTATGTAATGGCAGATCAAGGTCTGTGTTGTTTGCAGTTGGGCATGATCTATAAGAAATTATACATACTGTATGTACTTGCTTATAAGTCAAGTCAAACTGCAAACATGTATAATGCACTGGCAGATCTGAGACTGTGTAGCTTGTTGTTTAACGTGACTTAGCGAATATAGATTATAGATGTTGGTATATAAATATCATGGAAATCACTTTTGGCAGCCTTCACACATATTGCCAATCATAATAAAAGACTAACACCATGTTATAAATTATTATAATATCATAATAAAAGACTAAAACCATGTTATAAATTATTATAATATCATAATAAAAGACTAAAACCATGTTATAAATTATTATAATATCATAATAAAAGACTAAAACCATGTTATAAATTATTATAATATCATAATAAAAGACTAAAACCATGTTATAAATTATTATAATATCATAATAAAAGACTAAAACCATGTTATAAATTATTATAATATCATAATAAAAGACTAAAACCATGTTATAAATTATTATAATATCATAATAAAAGACTAACACCATGTTATAAATTATTATTTTGTTTTTCAGATTTGAAAGGTAAAGTTTCTGTGGAGATCAATAGGCATGAAGAATACATTGACAGCTCAGGGTGAGTTTGTCACATGGAACTGTAAAACAGGATACAAATATTCATTGATAAGAATATTTCAATAAATAAACTTTCAAGTGGTAATCTCTTTCACCTTTTCATACATAACATCTTGTGACCTGCAGTAAATGGACTAGTTCCTCAGGAACCCTGTATTCTAATTAACTAAAGACATAGTTTGGTCCCAATAAGGCCAATGAAATACTGATCAAACCTCTACATAACAATCACCCCCATAAGTCAGTCAGATACATTAATCCAATCCAAACAGTGTTCTGTTTAGAGTAGGTTTCAACTGAGGTGATGATTGTCACTATAATTATAATGAATAATGAAACCATATATTACAATTTAATAAGGTTTGTTTGAGAATCTTTCTTTACATTTCATTGGATATGTATTGCTATACATTTTATAGGTATATTTTAATCATTTAACTTTTTTATAAAATTTCTTTATTGAAATCCATGTTATTATAATATTGATTATTTTTGTCTTTAAAACATTAGTACATTTTTTATAATTTTCTTTTGTTTTGTATTTTACATTTTTTTATTCCAACCCTAAGGGTGGTTTACTAAAATTTATGATTGTGGGGATGAATTCTTAATGATCCATTACGTCCACTGTAACTTTTTTCAGACTCATCATTTGGAAAGTGGTATATTTTGTGATGGTGAATGGCATGTACATTCCGTTTGAGGGTCTTGGAAATCTGAACCAGTCTAAACTTCAGGAAAAATTGAATTTTACAAGTGTACAGAATCAGTCATACCATATCCTAGAAGTCAAAGATCAACATGTGTATCGCTACAGAGAAAAATTCAGTATTTTCTTGAAATCAAAGATCAGTAGAACATCATTTCCTTGGTTCCAGGCAATAATTAAAACAGCGTGGGAGAAACAAATTAAAGGTAAGAGATCAATCAAGTAATCTTGTATAATAAATATAACAAATTAAAGGTAAGAGATCAATCAAGTAATCTTGTATAATAAATATAACAAAGAGAACTTAGTTTTATGGTTATTTTTTTAATTCTTGTGCAGAAAAACTAACCAAAGAACAATTTTCCTGATATGAAGGAAGAAAAAAGGGGTTCAAGCAGTGGCTGAAATAATAGTCATGGCTTTCTGTTTTAAAAGGAGATCAAGTGGTGGGTGAAATAAATAATAATGGCTTTTTGTTTTCGTTCCTTGTCCAGAAAGACTTCATTTCTTGATAGTGAGTTTTACGTTGAAGGTACTTGAATTTATTAACAAGTATTTCTTTATTTACAGAATACCAAACCTGCAGGTGCCTAAGTGTGACTGTCAACTCCTTAGAAGAAGTAATTGATGAGAATGGGTAATTCCTATTTTCATGTTATTAATATAAAGTAAACATTGTTGAATTAATTCATTATTTCAGTGTGTTGTATAAACTAAATTAATTCATTATTTCAGTGTGTTGTATAAACTGAATTAATTCATTATTTCAGTGTGTTGTATAAACTGAATTAATTCATTATTTCAGTGTGTTGTATAAACTGAATTAATTCATTATTTCAGTGTGTTGTATAAACTGAATTAATTCATTATTTCAGTGTGTTGTATAAACTGAATTAATTCATTATTTCAGTGTGTTGTATAAACTGAATTAATTCATTATTTCAGTGTGTTGTATAAACTGAATTCATTATTTCAGTGTGTTGTATAAACTGAATTAAGTCATTATTTCAGTGTGTTGTATAAACTTATACACATCAGATACAACTGCAAACTGCACAGACCCAGATCTGCCTTTTGTGTAATGACTCAGTAGATCTGGGTCCATACAGTTTGCTAGGAGTAATCAATAGAACAAACCATATCAACTAGGATTTACCAGTAAACTCTGTAATGGCAGATCAATGTCTGTGTTGTCGGCAAATAGACTATACTTATGCATGATGTTACAAATCTTAAACTAAAAGTGAAAACCAACAAAGAGTGAAAACCAGCAAGTTTTGTAAGAAATTAAAATTCTATTTTACGTTCCTGAAATAAAATGTGAAAGATTAATTATAACTTACAATATACTGAATGAAATCCTAAATAGTCCTAAGCATTCTGTGACAAGTACAAAGGTTCAAAAGAGTTACAGTGGTAATCCAAATTAAGTTCAATCTAATGTGCTGATGTACAGTCTGGAATATTGTTGATGTACTAACAGTCTTTATGTATGAGAATAATATAATCCCAAATGTCTTTAAATTAATTCACACTAAATACAAAAGAGATACTAAATTCAAATGTCTGAGCACTTTGTATTTCCAATAAATAATTTAAATAAGTAAATTAAATCCACACAAATTAATTCAAATATAACTATTTGACTCTTCTAATACTGCTGGTTTTGCTGGGAATAAATAATATCCAGTAAATCATTGCTTGTATCAAAAACTGAGATGCAATACAGAAAGTAAAACCAGGCTCAACTAGACATTGTGAAATCATTAACTTTGTTAAACAGCCTACCAATCAGGAACTAGGTCACCTGGTTCTCTCCCATCAAGTTCATCATCAAGATTTTTTTCTAATACCTGTAAAATCAAAATTCCACCTATACTGAAACTATTATGTACTAATAATTCTAGAGTGCAAATCCAAAACAAAAAATAATTAGCTATTAATATATTTAGTAAATGACCTTTTCAATCTATAATGAAGAAAATTAATACACATAATAAAGATATACATAACAACAAGTATATAAAGTGTTGTTCCGTTCAAACAAGCAGAGTAATATTGTAACAAGATACAGTAAACTCTTTATCTTTCGGTGTGTGAATTTTGTCTAAGAGTCATAATTGGTGGTGTTGGTGGTAAAATGTTGTAGTAGTAGCAGTAATAATATGGTGTTGGTGGTAGTGGTGAAGATGTTAATGGTGCAGCTGGTAGTGGCTTCCTGTTTGAAACATTTTGTACATAACCATAGAAACAATCTATTGCATACGCAGTATATAAATTTCTATTTTTCTATTTAATTTATTTCTTAGGAATTCTTACTGGCTTTTGACATATTTCCTGATCAAGAACACAAGTTTGGTTAATTCCATGGTATCAGCTTCACTGAATCTCTCCATTTTGAGAGACGAGATAAATTCTTCAGAACAACATACATTTACTGTTGTAGAGGAGCAGGCAACAATTTACAGAACATCCCAGTCCTTTGCTTTCTATCTGAGCACAGAGATTGGTTACAAACATTCATATAACTTTGAACTGGCTATTGAAAGGGCATGGAAAAAGAAAAATGAAGGTACAGTTTTTAGAAATAGAAGATGATAATAAACCATGTAAGTGATACATTTAGCAAATGGTACAAAGTTGCAATAGAACTTTTAATCATATACATGTAGTTTTAATGATTTTGGTGCTTGGCCAGCCTGGAGTGACTGCCCTGGTCTGTCCTTTGGAGAGGTACTTGGCTTCCATCTCTATGTCATAATGTCAAATAATTTATTGAAAGTTCCATTACAAAACCAAGCACATTTTCTACCTCAATGATAATTTTTGCTTAATCAATGAGATTTTCTTTCATTTAACATTGAATTGAAGCTTGTGACATCATACAGTGAATAAAACTATAGCATGATGGTTTGGGTCCACACATCGACATCATGTCAGGTTATGTATCATATAGTTTCCCAAAACATCAGCTAATTAAAGAATGCATGTCTTCATGGATATGCACAATGAATGGGTGGGGGTGGGAGGGATGCAAAACTTCAGGCTTTATTGATGCAGTAAGCCACTTAATTTGGTACATAATAAGTTAGAAATACTCAAAACAGAAATTACATTTTTTATATTTCATTATATTTACAGAGAACCATGCATTGGTTCATGAGAAATAAGAAATTTGCAACTGAACATAGTACATGTTTACACACAGTATCTTTAACAGTAAATTCAAAATATGCACAACGTATAAAAAAAACTGCATTCAAATCCGGTGCCATGATGTATTGGCTTGTCCATTCCTTGAATCTATCAGCTGCATGGAGAAAGGGAATTAGTTGCAAAAAATGCATTCTCCATATCACCCTGCCCAGGCTTGCACCATGGAGAAGACATTCCAGCTTCTCATCACAGCACTGATACAACATGGGAAGCAGCAGTTTACCAGTTATAAATCATCGCTTGATGGGTGAAGAGTTAGACACCAGGAGTTGGCTCTGACAGAGGGTGAGATCAACAGGTCTCACTGGACAGCTACTGCCCGCCTCAGGCTGGGCAGTCCCCAGACAATAAGGTGCTATCCCGCCAGTTTGTCTGCCTTACTGGGTGCATAGGTCTTAAGGTACATGAGTATCTGAAAAAGCAGAATGCAACTACTGCACACAGAAATAACAAACAAAAACTAACAAGAAAACCAGATGATCTCCAGGCAATCAGCCATGTTCGAAAGACTACCGTATATACTCGCGTATAAGCCCGTTTGCGTATAAGCTGACCCCCCAAACTGAATTGGTAAAAGTGGTATAAAGTGCATGACTCGCTTATAAGCCGACTCATAATTTTTATACAAACGGTACATCACAAGATGCACAAAGTGAGTTCTGAATACGTTTTTTTAGGTAAATCACATTATTAAATAAAATAAAAGAAAGAAATCTAGTTTATATGTTGAAATAAAAACAATTCTGAAGTGTTAAGTCTTAATGGAAATTTAATTAATCCTCATTCTAAAATCATGAATTATAAAAGTTCGATCATTTTAGAATCCTTAAAAATCGGGCTCTGTATCAGACTCGCCAAACAGTTCACGAAACTCGGCTTCTGTTACGGGCGTGCTTTCATCATACACGTCGTCCCCCCGTACTTGCTTCTCGTTCACAACAAATTCGTGTGCTGCAGCAGTTATTTGCTTCTGCATATTCAAAAACTTTAAGTTTGAATGCTGCATCATAAGCAGAACGCTTTCTTTTACTTCCAACACTATTCATTTTATCCGATTGAATTGAATATAAACTTCTAGAGAGATTAAACTGATATAATTTCTTTCAGTAGTAGTATACTATTTATATACCTTATCCTGTAATTATTTCCATGTATGGTTGGTTTTCAATTTGTATTTGATAATTATTTATCATTGTTATTTGTGTTGTGTTTTTTAAACTACGGGTAGTGTGATTCAATTGATCAAGCTATGATTGGTTTCAGCGTGGACATTATTCAAGTATTGTGACAGTTTATAACTTTGAGCAGAAACCATGTCCACTGCCATATCTCATTAAACAATACATCTGAGAGTTGGCATCTATTAGTTAAGTCATTGGCATTGTGCAACAAAACAAACCTATTATCCCCAAGGCATTTACCACAGATTAAGCATATGGTAGCTATTGTACAACAATCTTCCGCTAACAAACCACTTTGCTTTACAAACAACTAAACAATAGTTGTATATAAACTGTGGCTCCCAATTACTTCTAAAACACCTGTCAAAGAAATCCAACAAATTATATTGCTTTACAATTATTCACGCTGACTTGTATATTGCACTGTTATTTACTGTTCCTAAGCGTGCGCGTAACAAACCCCTATGGAGCCTCTCGCTAATGCTTCTTGAAGACTGTCATACATGTATTTCTACTCTCGATCAAAATGTTTGTCGTATATACCTTCAGTATCGTAATTCTTTTATTTCTTTTTACGTAGATTCTTTTCATATTTACACTGAAATAGGCTAGCGTGCATTTCTACGAAACCGTAGAGTTTAATTATTACTGATTAGCTGAGGGTTAAATACTTGACCAGAGATTATTAATAAGGCGGTTCTTTTGGAAAATACACATATTTCCCTAGTTCAAATAACACGTATGGCTGTATACCTTCAGCATCGTAATTCTTTTATTTTTTTTAGATTTTTTTCATGTTTACACTGAAATAAACTAGCATGCATTTCTACGAAACCATAGAGTTTAATGATTACTGATTAGCTGAGGGTTAAATACTTGAATGGAGATTACTAATATGGCGGTTCTTTTGGAAAATACACGTATTTGCGTGGTTCAAATAACACGTATGGCTGTATTTTCAGGTGGATGGACATCTGTCAAATAGACGTCAAGTACGTTAAAACATGTTTTTCATTCATTATCCTACCACTTATGTTAGAAAAAAAATATTTGTTTTACTTCACGACAGGACAAATCTTATCAGCCATGTGGCATCATTAGGCCTGTGATCTCATATTCGCCGATCGACGGAAACAATAAATATTGGAAATTGAGGGGAAAAAGCATTATAAATTCAGATTTGGAACTTGACCCGCAGATAAGCCGACCCCCCTTCTTCAAGGCCTTATTTTTGTCCTAAATTTCTCGGCTTATACGCGAGTATATACGGTATAGTCATCAATGACAAACTTGCAAGACCCCAGGTCAACATTGTCACACTAAAGAGGACATGATTACCAGATTCCAAACCATCAGAGAAGAGAACTACATGTTCTTCTGGCAAGGAAACAGTGCTGATGTAGCCAGAGAGTTTGGTGTTGGATTGGCCATCAAGAACTCTCTGCTGGTGATGATAGAACCCTGCCTGGGAAGATGAATGAGAATGGGCAGCAACTCCTAGAGATGTGTTCATACTATGACCTCATCATTACTAATTCATTTTTTCAGATAAAGCCACAGCATAAAGTGTCTTGGAGGCATGGCTGGTCCAAACACTGGCACCAACTGGACTTGATCATTATGAGACAGTCTGTCATTAAGGGTGTGTATCTTACCTGTACCTTCCAAAGCGCTGACTGTGACACTGACCACTCACTGGTGTTCTGAAAATAAAGCTTCAGCCAAAGAAGATACACAGCTCTTGGCAAGATGGTAAACTACACATTGATATGAGCAAGATGTCATATCCAGGCAAGGCTGAGGAATTCACTTATGCTCTCTCCAAGACATTTGATTCAGAACCTCCGAATAGTAGTACCAAAGAGAGATGGGATCACATCAGAGAGACTGTGTACAGCATAGCCACATGGATCTTTGGTAAGAAGCAATCCAAGAACAATGACTAGTTTGACTCGACCATACTCAAGCCAGTCATAGAAGAGTGTCACAGTGCTCATCTGGAACAGAATCCCCTAAAGCATGCAGTGAGTTTGGGCTGACCATCAGTATCAAGAAAACAAAAGTGATGGCTCAGAACATGGACCCCCAATCATCATCCTAGTCCTAACCAAGTTTGGAAGTAACCATTCAATTTCATGGGTTAAAAGCCATCTTAAAGCAGATAAAATATTCTCTAAAAATTAATGTCTTATAAACTAATACTATAAATCTGCAGGAAAAATGTCATGTTTGACAAAAAATTATCCCGATATCCTGTACAACTTAAAGGATTGTTTTAGTTAGCATTAGCATGTGTATAAATGACAGCTTTCAAATTGCAACAACAAGTGGTCAGTGTATATCAGAGTGATGTCTGCATTTCTGTCTACATTTTAAGGACATAAAAATATGACTGAGTCTGATTTTATGGCTTTTAAAGTTTTAATATGTTGATGCATTTATGTTTATCTGAGGTGAGATAAGATAAGTGAAGTGAACTAACCAAAAACAAATGTCAACAATATAAATAAAAAATAAATGTCCGAATCTCAGTAGTACCTGTCTCATTCCAGTTAGGATATACTCTGTCTGTATTAAACAGATAGAGGCAAAAGCTTAAACATAACCAGAAAACTCATTGTTGACTTTATTCCTTTAAGATGATCAACATTTTAAAACATAATGGTACTTGTATTTTACTTTGTATTTTGATATTTATTTATACTTAGCTAACAAGAGAGTGCAGTCAGGGAAATACCATAAAAGGCAATTGAACTGTCGAAAATGTTTTTTTTCAGAGTTCACATGGATGTCTGAGCCAAAGGTTGTCATTAAGAGAACCATGCGATATGTACAGCTGATTTCAAGGTAAGGTTGTCATTAAGAGAACCATGCGATATGTACAGCTGATTTCAAGGTAAGGTTGTCATTAAGAGAACCATGCGATATGTACAGCTGATTTCAAGGTAAGGTTGTCATTAAGAGAACCATGTGATATGTACAGCTGATTTCAAGGTAAGGTTGTCATTAACCATGCGATATGTACAGCTGATTTCAAGGTAAGGTTGTCATTAAGAGAACCATGTGATATGTACAGCTGATTTCAAGGTAAGGTTGTCATTAAGAGAACCATGCGATATGTACAGCTGATTTCAAGGTAAGGTTGTCATTAAGAGAACCATGCGATATGTACAGCTGATTTCAAGGTAAGGTTGTCATTAAGAGAACCATGCGATATGTACAGCTGATTTCAAGGTAAGGTATCAGTACCATAAGTACTCATTTTTAAGTCCAACATCTATGTCATGTTGTTGTTGTTGTTGTTGTTGTTGTTGTTGTCGGGTTTAACATTATTTTTCAGTACATGATAGGTTATACATGGTAGCCAGTATTAATGGTGGAGGAACAAACCTGGGAAAGCCCCTGGAAAGAACTACAACCCACGAGGAGCTTCTGGCGAGCTTTTTTACATACCCACATTGGCTGAATCCAAGACACGAACCCACACAGACAGAGGTGAAATGGCAATGATCCATAAAGGAGAGCGCTTTAGACCACTCGGCCACTTGATGCCCCTAAATGTCATGTGACCGTACCCAACATCTATGTCATGTGACCATATCCAACATCTGTGTCATGTGACCATACCCAACATCTGTGTCATGTGACCATACCCAACCTCTGTGTCACATATGTATTGAATTAAGTTAAAGAGAATATTATGATAGTGAGGAAATCCTGAGGTGAGGCTTTACTCAGCTAAATGTCACATGTTCCTTGGCCATTACCATTGGAACCCTTGAGAGGATTTGTACAATCATACAAAGCAGGGACAGTTATTCTGCTAATATATACAGACTGTGCATTGGATGGCATTTTAATAAAAAAATTCAAATTCATTTTGTAGACTAAAGTGAGCTACTTTGCTTAAAGCGAAGATAATATGAACAAGTTTAAAATTTCTAGATAATTCCAATGGATAATAATCATACCATATTTCTCCCATGATAAGACCAGGGGTGTCAGCTTAATTAATTTGTTAGAATTTAGGGGTTATTATCAGATGAGATATACTTAGTAAATATTTGCTATGCCATACTTTTACAAAAAAATAGTAGATGGGCTTATTATCAGATAAATGTGGTAATAATATACACCAGCAAATACAGTTAAAAACAAAATGAAAGTTGTTGCCTGAAACATTTACAAAAAGACGTTTGGACAGAGTTTAATTATTTCTAAATCATGCTTTATTAGATTTAACTTTAACTACTTTTCTTTCTTTCTTGACAGTACTGTGATATGGAGGGTTGAGTACTTTCTTGGAGACATTTGTGTTGGAGAGGGTTGCTCCATGTTGGACCCCCAGACCGTCCCATTGCTGACTGCTGCTGATGTCCAGGCTCAGATTAATTTTAGCAGTCCTGGTCTGCAACAGAATTACACTGTAGTAAACACTGGCCAGTCTGTAGTGGATTACAGATACCACTTTAGTCTGTACCTGACAACGAACCTGAGAGACTTGGATAAGGTCAAATTTGGGCATATTATAAGGAGAATTTGGAACACAACACAAGGTGGGAACTAGATACCTAAATAATGACCTTGATGACATGTTTTAAAAAGTTTAAAAACTTTACATCATACAAACTTTTATGGTTGACCATTCATAGATAGTCAGCTTATACAAGTATTTCATTTTCTTTGCACAGGAATGTGACTCCACATGATGCCATCATTAATCCAAATATTCAGACCATCTAAATTTATGGACACCATATTTGAATTTTTTAAATTATGTTTAATAATGCATATAATTTCCAAGCACCAGATTTATTTATTTTAGCAGATCAAAAATATTTTTTAGTTGGAAATTACAGTAAGAACTGTTGTATCTTTACTCAAGAACAGAAGATTTAAATAGTTGACTATCAACTCTGAAACCTCTTTGATGTTCCTAATTATAGCCCGAGTTCTTTGAAAGTTGTTTGCTTGCAGAGAGGGGAATAGTTGGGCAGGTAACCAGTCCTTGAATGGATCACAGCACTCTGTGCTCTTATCTAAACAATTTCCAGCAATGATCTAGTATGCAGAGAGGATCCAGTTAGTTTTACTTTCAACTTGCTGTTGAGAGACATTGAGAGGAGTAACTCAGCCTATCAAGGTCTATACAACTGCTTCCATTTGTGTCCATGCTTTCAATATAATTGCTGTACCCAGCCTGACATGCTTATTTCTGCTGCTTTTGGGAAGCTCTTCTTTGTGCCACTTGACTTTGCGCTGATAAACAATCACACACCATACTACCAGTCTTCCCTTTCAGACCATCTGTTCCTTGAGCTGATGTTTAATGTCTACATCAGGTAATCCAGAGCAATAATAATGGGGTGAGCTATACCATTAACTTTATCTCCATGGAGTTCAACATTGTAACTCACTCAGAACTCAGACACATTATAAGGCAGCAGTACATAAGAAAATGGCCAGTCTTTCCTTTCAGACCACAAAATGGTGCTGAATAAGAATGATTTCATGTGGAATATCAACCTGTTCATGATAGCAAAGGCATGATGGGATATATTTGCTCTCTTCAAGGATGTGACAAAGAATGTCAAGTTCACATGCAAAATTTATACAACCCCTTTATTAGCAAGGTCATTAAGATGATTGAGTGCATTCCAAATCAGATCTATGTTCTGGATCAAAAGAGCAGCCAGTGGTAGTTAGAGGCCCAACAAATAATTGCAAAGGAATTTCTCAAGTACTTGAAGGTGACATTTCTTGAAGTTGGTGCCTTTAGATAAAACTGGTTTGTTCTCATCATAAGCATGATGTTGACAGAAGACCGTATGCTCCACAGGTCAAGAAGGCATGAACAAAGGTGTAATGCTGCAGATTAAAAAAATGCATGTACATATATATTGTGATAGATGTACAGGTCAACATAAAACATTGATCCTAAGTTTCAGTCATCTACTAGCTAGCATGAACCATAGAAAAATAAAAAACACTAAGTGCAGCGTGATGTTTAATAACTTACAGTCACATGGTTGTCAGCCATCTTGGCAATGTCATGAACATGTTTGCTTGCATTCATCGCTAATCAGTATTTAAGTTACTTTGATTGTAAAGTCGTCATCTGCCCATCAGTACTCCTAAACAAGGCATATGACAGGCCATGGGCCAATAGTCCCTAACAAGGCATATAACAGGCCATGGGCCAATAGTACTTAACAAGGCATATGACAGATTATGGGTCAATACCCCTAAACATGGCATATGACAGGCCGTGGGTCAATACTAACAAACAAGGCATATGACAGGCCATGGGCCAATACTCCTAAACAAGGCATATGACAGCCCATGGGTCGATACTCCTAAACAAGGCATATGACAGGCCATGGGCCAATAGTCCTTAGCAAGGCATATGACAGATTATGGGTCAATACCCCTAAACATGGCATATGACAGGCCGTGGGTCAATACTACCAACCAAGGCATATGACAGGCCATGGGTCAATACTACCAAACAAGGCATATGACAGGCCATGGTCAGCACTACCAAACAAGGCATATGACAAGCCATGGGCCAATACTCCTAAACAAGGCATATGACAGGCCATGTGTCAGAACTCCTAAATAAGGCATATGACAGATTATGGGTCAATACTCCTAAACAAGGTATATGACAGGCCATGGGCCAATATCCCTAAACAAGGCATATGACAGGCCATGGGTCAATACTACCAAACAAGGCATATGACAAGCCATGGGTCAATACTCCTTAACAAGGCATATGGGTCAATTGCTAAAAATAGACAGTAGTGTTCTGGTTAATCCCAGGAACCATGATCTGAATGGCCTACTCTGTGCAGTTGCAAGGAAACCGCTACATTTTTTCTTATCAATGATTGCACCTTTTTTCTGCACAGTTGCTTAAAAGTTCAAGGAAACCACTACATTTTTTCTTATCAATGATTGCACCTTTTTTCTGGCACTCAGCTTAAGGAAATGTGTTTTAGTGAGCTCACATGTTTTCTCCACCATTAGGAAACAAAACAACATAACAAAACAAAACAGCACACTCCACAGTTTCTGCCAGATGATATTGTGGTGGCACTAGTGTATAGACAGAGACTCATTAAAAGATTTTATGAAAAACTACATCATGGATGACATAGTTTTTGTTGCAGAGATTGACGAATTTCTCAAGAAGAAACATTTCAGTAAACTATGAACTAACCCACTTAGATATCACCAGCCTTTTCAGCTCATATTCCATGGGTACAATATGGTGGCTTTGTATTTGTTTATTATTAGCCTTTTTTTTATATGTGATCTTATCCCATGTTATTTTTTAGGTCACTTATAGTTAGTTGCTCGGCCATAAAAACCTAATAAGAACTATAACAGAACAGCTCACAGGATGGTGATATGATGCCAGATGAACAGTATAATAATAATAATAATAATAATAATAATAATAATAATAATAATAATAATAATAATAATATACCAACTAAGGAAGTTAAACTATGGCAAATAGCCATATAGCATGAGAAGGTATCCCAGCTATCTGCTTAGGGTATGGCCACAGAATACATACAACTATATCTGATGATTATGAAAGCTGGAGAGTAATTGTTGCATAAATGAGTGATGTTGTAGATGTTTTATTAAAGCTGATGAGTAATATGACAGGTACTATAGAATGATCCTTTCTTGGCCTTTACACATATCTTGTCAGTCATGGTCTGAAAATGGACAACAGTAAACAGCTTATGATGACCTTCAAAATGATCAAATTACTCATGCCTCTTTGTTGAAAATTAGCAATCAACTTGATATGGTGCCATACTACTGCCACTAGCCATAGGCAATGTCATATTCAGGCATGTCAATCAACTTGATATGGTGCCATACTACTGCCACTAGCCATAGGCAATGTCATATTCAGGCATGTCAATTTTGAGATTAAAGAGAAATTAGTGAAAGTATTGTGTGCCCAAAAACTGATGACAGAATGACAAAGGAAGTAATGAATTAGCCCACAAAGGAAATTACTAAAGGACATGATCAGGTAATGCTGGTCACAATAACTAAGAATCGTAATAGACTTATTGCTGATAAAAGACCTTGAGAGATGATGAAACCATGTGGCATTGATAAAAAGCTAAGACATGCAATTGATGGTTCAAGAGAAGCAGCATCTTAAATTTATGGGTGGCAAGGTTTTTTTTAGCTGGTCTTCTTTTTGTCTCATCCTGCGCACCATTCCATGTTCACTGTGCCAGTGTAAGAGCTATCAAAATTACAAGCACCATCAAAACAACAGTGAAAAGCAACATATGGAAACATCAAATTGACAAGCACCATCAAAACAACAGTGAAAAGCAACATATGGAGACATTAAAATGACAAGCACCATCAAAACATCAGTGAAAAGCAACATACAGAGACCTATATTTAAAATGACAAGCACCATCAAAACAATAGTGAAAAGCAACATCTAGAGACATTAAAATGACAAGACCATCAAATCAAAAGTGAAAAGCAACATTTTGAGACCTATATTAAAATGACAAGCACCATCAAAACAACAGTGAAAAGCAACATTTTGAGACCTATATTAAAGCCTGGTTAGCAGATTCTTCTTTCATGAACCTGAATAATCTAAATGCATGCCTTCCCTAAGAATCTCTGAGCAAGAAACAATGGAATCCGAATACCACTAGGGCCTAATTGGTCCCCATAAATGGGAAAAATCTTGGATAAAGGATCTTTTAAACTTAACAGCAGAGATTCCCAGGAAAATACTGGTTTTTCCTCACCTGCTGAAGCAACCATGTATGCAGATGTTCTGTCCAAACCAAGAATTGTTCAGTATGCATGCCTTGCTTATGTTAAGCAAAGCCTCCTATGAAGACAGTTCTCTGAACACATGTTGGATAGAAGCACTCAGAGAAGAAGGACCACCACTTAAAAGCACATGAAGGGAAGTGGAGAATTTTCTTTAAATAATGCAAGTGGAACTTCACATGAAGGGAAGTGGAGAATTGTCTCTAAATAATTTAAGTGGAAACTCACATGAAGGGAAGTGTAGACTTTTCTCTAAATAATGAAAGTGGAACTGCTTCATTAAAAGCATTTTGTATCACAAATAGCCAATTTCTTCTTCTGGGCTCCTTGAAGAGAAAATAAGTTAGCCCCATTACTGTCAAAGACATGTTTCATGATCAAAGACATGTTCTATGATCAAAACTATGTTCCATGATCAAATACATGTTCCATGATCAAAGACATGTCCCATCATCATGGAAGGGAGAATAAAGGTAAAGAAATCGGATATTGCGAAAATTTATTTGTTATGACCCAAGGCTATGGATGGCCATGTATTTGTGAGAAAGTTTGCCAGTCCATGTATTTGTGAGAAAGTTTGCCAGTCCATGGACTTTTGATTTTTACCATGGTCTTTTGGGGTTCTTCTGGCACCAGTTATGCTGACTGCCATGTATAGAGCCTATCAAGTGCTGCATAATGGCATTAAGCTAATTAAGCTAGTGTCCAACAGATCTAAAAAATGTATATACCTAAACATTTACATGCATATGTCTACATTTATTACCTGGTCCTTTAACTTGTAAAATACAAACTTGTAAAAAAAAAAAATTCCATGTACTTCTGATTTTCTGGCATTTCCCTTAATAATAATAGAGCTTTTTTATGAGGGTGGCACATTTAGTATACAAATTAATTAACACTGTCCTGTCAGTTTCTACATTTAGTATACAAATTAATTAACACTGTCCTGTCAGTTTCTACATTTAGTATACAAATTAATTGACACTGTCCTGTCAGTTTCTACATTTAGTATACAAATTAATTAACACTGTCCCGTCAGTTTCTACATTTTGTATACAAATTAATTAACACTGTCCTGTCAGTTTCTACATTTAGTATACAAATTAATTAACACTGTCCTGTCAGTTTCTACATTTAGTATACAAATTAATTAACACTGTCCTGTCAGTTTCTACATTTAGTATACAAATTAATTGACACTGTCCTGTCAGTTTCTACATTTAGTATACAAATTAATTAACACTGTCCCGTCAGTTTCTACATTTAGTATACAAATTAATTAACACTGTCCTGTCAGTTTCTACATTTAGTATACAAATTAATTAACACTGTCCTGTCAGTTTCTACATTTAGTATACAAATTAATTAACACTGTCCTGTCAGTTTCTACATTTATTTCAAATGCTGTAACATGTATCTTACAATGTATTACTGATTAGCATCCATTCAAGAAATCAGCACACAAAACATAACAATTTATTCACAAACTAATTGATAAGTTACTCTCCCTCCCTCCCTCCCTCTCTCTCTCTCTCTCTCTCTCTCTCTCTCTCTCTCTCTCTCTCTCTCTCTCTCACACACACACACACACACACACACACACACACATGAAAATTTCCAGAGACACTTTTTAATAGCTTCATTTTGTTTCAGATGAGTCTACTCATGGAGAAATTAAGGTATTCATACCAACAACAGAAGAATATGTATTTACAAGCAACTTTGGAAGATTGCATGGGTATGATTTTTTGGTTTTCTTTTTTGTTCTTGTTAGGAATGCAGAACACTACAATGAGGATTATACTTACAATTATATGTATGGGTTAATTTAAATATGAGTCATTTCTGCTGATTTTTATAAAGAGTGGGGTACAGTTTTATTGTAAGAACAGTATCAGCAATAGACCCCTTATAGTTTGTTTCAATAAACCTGTATGATGAACAACTTTCAAGCAGTAATTAAACTTAACACATTTTTATATTCATTGTTGGCACAATTGTGCCAAGGCAGTTACAACAATGGCATGTCAATTCATGGAAAAGTTTCATTCAGCTTTGTTATGTATATTTATTGCATTGTTTGTTGCCATTATTTAAATATATTTTTCATTTCATAATATTTTATTGTACTATATGTATGTTGGACTTAATCTGATCCAAAATCAAGTTTTTTTTCTTCTTCTGTAACTGAATTATTGATTTTTACATATGCAGTATATAATTAATACATGGCTAAAATATTTTCTGTGTGGATGAGTTTGATTTTAGGAAAATTATTAATAGAAGTAAACATTTTCATTTGGGTCTGGGTCTTAATTATTGGGATTTCTTTTCTTACATAGTCTAGATTCTATAATATATTTTTGGTAACAGACATTCTAATTATAACTAACATTTTATCTTGTGAGCACTTTCAACCTTCCACTTAGAAATATTCCATAAGGTATAGTTATTTTTAGAACATGCTAATTGTAACCCGAGGTCAACATTACATTTTCACTTTTTATTCTATGAAAATAAATTATTTGTTAAAATTTAAAACACTTGTTCTTTTCACTCTTTTCTGTTACTTATTTTAAGAGCATAGATTCATATCTGTTTAGGAATATTTTATGTTAGTTCATGGAGATTTGCCCTTTATTTCATAGACTGAATATGGAAAAATTTATTTTTCAGTTCAGGGAAATTAGTCCTTATTGCATATATGGAATTTAGAGAGATTTGCACTTCAGTTAAGAGAGATTTTTCTCTTCAAAATATAAACTATTTAAAAGAAATTTATTGATCTGCTTTAGGAGGGTAATTGCCCTTTCTGTTACCTTTTCTCGCCATATTTTAGGGCCTTGGGTGACTCTTTGACATTCAGGGAGATATCACTGTATTATTTCTAAAGTGATCTCACATGAAGCATTTGTTTTTTTATTGTAGAAAGTCTTATTGGAAGGTGGTAATATTCATTGAACAAAATGGAACTGTGGTTGATTCAGAAGTAACAACACCACTCAATGATACAGCTATATTGGAGAAAATAGATTTTGCTGACAACAAATCATACCATGTGGCAGTAGGACTGAATACCAGTCAGCTGTTAAGATATGAGTACACTGTTTCCTTCTTCATCACAACTATGGTCAAATATGAGGATATTCAGGAAGTTGTAATTGGGCTGGAATATGCTTGGACAACTTTTGGTAAGATCAAATTCACTTCATAGCATAATATTTTAAATGGTTGCTTTCGATTTTCATTTGTATTAGTATAGCTGTGAAGGTGTCAGTAGCAATCTGTGATGAAGTATTGTTTATTAAGGTTTTCTAATTTTACCAAAGGATCATGTAAAACTAATCTTGCCAATGACTTGCCAGTTTTGTCAGAGAAGTTTAACATTGCAGGTTTTTTGTTCAGAGATGGAAAGAAAATCCCAAATGATTTTCACGTACATATGTTTCAAATACAATTCTAGTGAAAATGTGATTATGAATTTGAAGATAGTTATTCCATTGGTTTAGCATAGGATACTGTGATACATTTTGTCTGTCTGTCCATTTGTCCGTCTGTTTATCCAATACCATATGAACTAAAATTGTTGGATGGAAAGTTTTAGTTGTGTTATCCTTAGGGTAATAATTAGTAGAGTGATGATTAAATAGAAATTTGATGGAAAAATCAAACAGTTAAGTATTGTATTATGATTTTAAATAATTGAATATATACAATTAATGGTTACTTTTATAAATCTTTTTTTGCTTCAGTCAAATCTGTCATTAGCATCAGCTCATAAGAATAGACCATAATTGTCTTTGTATACATGTATTCTCTCGTTACACCAACATTCATAAATAATAATAATAATTTTGAGGACTTTGTATAGCGCCTAATCTTTAGAAGTTGTAAGCACTTTACAACATCTGTAATGATATGACTGCAAAAAGCAAACAACAAAAACCATGAAATTTAAAAACATAAAAGATGCTGAAAATATTTAAGGTAGGAAACATTAATAGGTCTTTAAGTTTGTTCTTGCAGTCAAACAAGGTGAGTTTTAAGAGCACTCTTGAAAGGGATCACTGTGTCTTTTTGTCTTATTTCAATGGGCAATTCATTTCATGTTGCTGGGCCCTGGTATGCAAATGAACAATGTCCTTATGACTTCGTTTTCATAGTGGGAATAATGAGTATACAATTGTCAGAAGAGAAGCATAAGTATCTTGCTGGTATGTACACATGGGTGACGCCAGATAGGTATGTTGGACTGGAGTCTGTCAGTGAAACATAGTACAGAGAACAAATTTTTTGTTTGATTTTGGATCAAATGGATAGCCAGTGTAGGGAGGGTACAGAGCAGTGGTGAGGTGTGCTCTGATCATGGTACCCTAAGGATGATCCGAGCAGCTATGTTTTGAACTTTTTGAAGTTTCTGGAATAAATATTGAGATGAACCAGACATAACTGAGTTACAATAGTCCAGTCTTTAAAGTACTAATGAACACACAAGTGTTTTAGTGGCATCAACTGAAAGATATTTGTGAATGGAGCTGATGCATCTCAGTTCAAGATATGCAGCCTTGCATATGTTCATGACATGTTGGTGCAATGTGAGAGTACTGTCCAGAGTAACACCTAGGTTTTGTACTGACTTTGTGAATTTAATGTTGGTGTTGCTGATATTTATTGTTTGAGGTAAAGGAAGTGAATGAGATAATCTTTGTGTTGTGATCAAAATGACCTCGGTTTTTTCATCATTCATCTGCAGCTTGTTACATGTCATCCATAATTTCACATCAGAAATGCACCTCTCTACTCCTTGGATGATAGTATCAATTTCAGTTGGGTGGTGAGATAATCTATGACATTTGAGAGCGGCTGATCTTGTTATAGGGTTTAGTGCCATTTTTCAACACATGATAGGCTATACATGGCAGCCAGTATTAATGGTGGAGGAAGACCCAGAGAAAGAACCACAGACCCACGAGAAGTTATTGGCAAGCTTTCTCACATACATGCTTTGTCCAAATCCGAGACTTGAATCTATGCAGAGAGAGGTGAGATGGAAATGATCCATAACGAAGAGAGCTTTAGACCACTCTGCCACTTGGGGCCCCTGAAAGAGTGGCTGAGTGTACAAAATGAAAAGAAAATGTTTAAGAACACCCTTGTTATTATTATTATAATTATTACTATTAATATTATTATTTACTAAGAATGGTATCATTACATGTAGTAAGCATTAAAACAAGAAGTTAAGCACACTTGGTAAACCTTATTTTCTTTTACAGCAATCCATACTTGTTGTGTTCAAATCCAGCTAGTCAGACAAGAAGACCACATCTCACTAAACAGGTAGAATTTTGTTTTATCTGTGAATGGTAACAATGGCACAACATAGGTATTGCTATTATGGTGCAGATTGGCAAGAACTTGCTGGATTTCATACTATCTTCCACATCATATACTGTATTAGGCTGTCACTTTGGTTTCATAGTACATCATATACTGTATTAGGCTGTCACTTTGGTTGGTCCCTTTTAATGAATCTTAACATGGTCCCTTTTAAATGAATCTTAACAAAGTGTCTTTAAATGTGTCTTTAACAAAGTGTCTTTAAATGAATCTTAACCTGGTGAAATTTAAACAATTTTAACATGGCCCCTTTAAATGAATCTTTCTCAAAAACAGTTGAAAAAAAAAAAGAGTTTGATCATATGTTACAAAATGCATTCTGGCAGGATGGACTTTCAAACTTATGTATTTTGTTTTATTATTATGATCTTCATATATGATTTATGTTACTAAAAATAGAAATTATACTTATAATGAATCTAGAAATTATTTAAATGACTTCTTTAAACCTGGTGAATAGAATGAGACCAAATTTCACAGAAGGCATCATAGATTTTGATCACATATATATATATATATATATATATATATATATATATATATATATATATATATATATATATATATATATAATCTGCATATGTTTGTAGTTAATAAGAAAAGACAAGACTTTAAACAAGTCTTTCCCCAGACTGACTAACAGAATTGACCAATTACTTGGGAGCAAGATTAGAAAGAAGAAAATACCAAATAAGCAGCATAATTTATGAATATTTGCATACAAGTTTTGCAGTTATTGTTATTTATGAATATTTGCATACAAGTTTTGCAGTTATTGTTCTTTTAGGAGCAATAATTTTAGCAGTACTAAATAATCTTCAGCAGGTTTTATGGACAAATGAGTCTGTTGGCAACTGCCTCCATAGATGTGAGACCATGGGAGACTCGTATTTTTAATTAGTTTACATTGGGACTAAAATGATATTGAGTAGCCACTAGACCTAATTATTAGTATTAGGTGTTAAAATTAAAAAACAATTTATTATAGGTGTGCAAATAACATACAGTATAACTGATCAGCCATTATATTATGCAATGGCAGATCAGGGTCTATGTTGTTTGCAGTTGGACTTGACCTGTAAGTGAGTATATATGGTAAGTTGAAATGGTAAGTTTCATTTATTGAGGGTTTCATTTTTGCTGCAAGAATTACCAACATCCACAAAAATCTGAGTCAAACTACATGTGTTAGGTAGGTTGTTTGTGAAAAGATCATGTACAGTACCATTTTCACAAATATTAATCAGTACTTTTAACGGTGTCCATTGAAAAATGAACTTCAGAGATAAAATCATTTTTAAGACTATTTTTTTGTATTGTCATAACTCATTGAGATGGGGTAAAATTAGTATCATTAGGTCATTGCTTCAAATAAACCAGTCAGATTTTATACACAATAAAATCAAATAGGAACTTTTGAGCATTGAAATACAAATGTATGCATTTATATCCATACTCCGATGGACTTAGCATCAGAATCGTTTCTTGGAAGTTATTTCACCCTGTAATCATCACATATACAATTACTATATGTGAAAAAGTCAAATTGATCTCTGCATCTGACTTTTGACTCTGGAGTTCATTCCTGTCCCCAGGGACATAGCCCCAGAGTCATAATTTGGAAGCTATTGACATCATCATGGTTCTATGTAATTACAATATGGTTTTAATGTGCATCTAATTATCATTCCTGGTTCTATGTAATTACAATATGGTTTTAATGTGCATCGAATTATCATTCCTGGTTCCATGTAATTACAATATGGTTTTAATGTGCATCGAATTATCATTCCTGTTTCCATGTAATTACAATATGGTTTTAATGTGCATTCAATTATCATTCCTGGTTCTATGTAATTACAATATGGTTTTAATGTGCATCGAATTATCATTCCTGGTTCTATGTAATTACAATATGGTTTTAATGTGCATCGAATTATCATTCCTGGTTCTATGTAATTACAATATGGTTTTAATGTGCATCGAATTATCATTCCTGGTTCTATGTAATTACAATATGGTTTTAATGTGCATCCAATTATCATTCCTGGTTCTATGTAATTACAATATGGTTTTAATGTGCATCGAATTATCATTCCTGGTTCTATGTAATTACAATATGGTTTTAATGTGCATCGAATTATCATTCCTGGTTCTATGTAATTACAATATGGTTTTAATGTGCATCCAATTATCATTCCTGGTTCTATGTAATTACAATATGGTTTTAATGTGCATCGAATTATCATTCCTGGTTCTATGTAATTACAATATGGTTTTAATGTGCATCGAATTATCATTCCTGGTTCTATGTAATTACAATATGGTTTTAATGTGCATCGAATTATCATTCCTGGTTCCATGTAATTACAATATGGTTTTAATGTGCATCGAATTATCATTCCTGTTTCCATGTAATTACAATATGGTTTTAATGTGCATTCAATTATCATTCCTGGTTCTATGTAATTACAATATGGTTTTAATGTGCATCCAATTATCACTCCTGGTTCTATGTAATTACAATATGGTTTTAATGTGCATCCAATCATCATTCCTGGTTCCATGTAATTACAATATGGTTTTAATGTGCATCCATTATCACTCCTGGTTCTATGTAATTACAATATGATTTTAATGTGCATCCAATTATCATGTCCATAATATGATTTTTTTTGTTTATAAGTGCATGGGTCTCAATTCTTCTGTACCCAGTTTTCTTCCTCATGGCTTTATTCACTGGTTCAAAATATTTAGAAAATCAAATATTTTCATTTATGCAACTAATGGTATGAATAATAAATGGTATGAATAATAAATGGTATAAATAATAAATGGTATAATTAATAAATGGTATAAATAATAAATGGTATAATTAATAAACGGTATAAATAATAAATGGTATAAATAATAAATGGTATAATTAATAAATGGTATAAATAATAAATGGTATAAATAATAAATGGTATAATGAATAAATGGTATAAATAATAAATGGTATAAATAATAAATGGTATAAATAATAAATTGCATAAATAATAAATGGTATAATTAATAAATTGTATAAATAATAAATGGTATAATTAATAAATTGTATAAATAATAAATGGTATAATTAATAAATTGTATAATTAATAAATTGTATAATTAATAAATGGTATAAATAATAAATGGTATAAATAATAAATGGTATAATGAATAAATGGTATAAATAATAAATGGTATAAATAATAAATGGTATAAATAATAAATTGCATAAATAATAAATGGTATAATTAATAAATTGTATAAATAATAAATGGTATAATTAATAAATTGTATAAATAATAAATGGTATAATTAATAAATTGTATAATTAATAAATTGTATAATTAATAAATTGTATAAATAATAAATGGTATAATTAATAAATTGTATAAATAATAAATGGTATAATTAATAAATTGTATAAATAATAAATTGTATAATTAATAAATGGTATAATTAATAAATGGTATAAATAATAAATTGTATAATTAATAAATGGTATAATTAATAAATGGTATAATTAATAAATTGTATAAATAATAAATGGTATAATTAATAAATTGTATAAATAATAAATGGTATAATTAATAAATGGTATAATTAATAAATGGTATAAATAATAAATGGTATAATTAATAAATGGTATAATTAATAAATGGTATAATTAATAAATATATTGAGTTACTAAAGTATTCTGGCAGTTTTTTTTCCAACCATTTGATTCTTATATATCTCCCAAATAATGCCCACAAATTAGTTTGCACAAAATACATTCCTTTTTTTTTACAAATAAAAAATTAATGAAATATGGTTTGAAATAATGTTTAAATTTTTTAGGGGGCTGATCACAAAGTTTGTTTTCACTGTGTCTCTAAATGGTACAGTGACAAGTAAAAGCAAACTGCCATATCTAACTCATGCCAGTATTCAGGAAGCAATGAATGCAACTGGAGACAGATATAAAGTTATTAACCTTGATGAAGTGTCAGATGTCATTCAGTACAATAAACTCTTCAAGATCAACCTGAAGCACCCCCTACTGGATGTTGACAGGATGAAATTCCAGGAGCAGTTAACCCAATCATGGAGATCATTTAAAAAAGGTATGACTTAAGAAATTGTATGACTTAAATTTATTATCCAAAGGAAAAGTCAAGACATTAGTGTTTTTAAATTTGCAAAGATATCGCTTATTATTTTTTTTAGAAAAAGTCAACCAGGTACCTAATGATTGGTTAATCAGGACAGGTACCCAATCAAAGGAAACTATATTGCATATGAGTCTGAATTGTTTTGTGTAACTTCATACACACACACACCCATCCCAAGGTATAATAATCAATGTTACTAAAATAAGTGCCAAAATAAAGCATAAAACGAGCAATCAATATATGGCATGCTATAATCATACAAACCATATGAAAAATATGTATTTACTTATTAATATTATTATTTCTATAATCATACAAACCATATGAAAAATGTGTATTTACTTATTAATATTATTATTGCTATAATCATACAAACCATATGAAAAATGTGTATTTACTTATTAATATTATTATTGCTATAATCATACAAACCATATGAAAAATGTGTATTTACTTATTAATATTATTATTTACTAAGAAGACTTCTTTGGATCTGCAGTTAGCAAAAATTCTTGTCACAAATCAGCAAAATCCACAAAAGAAAATAATAAATTATTTATACAAAACATTCACTATATGTTTAACTTTAACTGAAGGGTTGTAAAGTCAGGTCCACAAATTCTGAATGCTGTATTTTATCTCTGTCAAATGCCTCTTTTAAAATTTGTAAAGCACTATTGATATATGTCCTTTTCTTCAGTTTAACAGAATCCCTCTCTTCTAACATTTTTCAGTCATATAACATCCATAAGTCACATTGATTAAGCCTGTTTCACTTAATAGTTAGTACCATGGTTTATTTTCAATATAGACTGGCCTGCTACTTAAGTGCATATCAAACTATGATGAATCTAAGGCACATGGTCTCAAATTCAAGAAACCAATCTGTTTTCTTGGAAATGTGTCATTACAGTTACTATAAATAGAAACTAAAGAAATTATTCAGTGTACATAGCTAAATGGTCACACACATCAAAGATATAAGGTCAATTCATGGAGATCTATGATGAATAAATTCACAGCAGCCCATAGTCACATGACATGAGCTTCAAGCTGTACTCATTATTCTTTGTTTGACTTGTTCTTCGTGTCACCAGATATAATCTTTGATCTGAACGTGGAAACATTGGGTTCTTTTGCATGAATTAAATGGGTACCCTACAGCTATTGTTTTTTTCACAGGTAATTATGAAAGAACAGGTGTTTTAGTACCCAGATACATGTTGATGGCTTTAATTACATGATAACTTTAAGGGCAAAGAATATCAGTGATTTCTACCATTACTGTTGATCACAGTATCATTTCTAATATCTAAAAAGATAATTGTTTTGTTTACTAAACATTTTAAAAAATATAAAGGTTTGAATATACTTGGGGGACAATGATGTAGAGTATCTGAATGCTTTTTTGATGGGTTTTTTTCCTTTGCTGTTTATGAGAACTAATTTTAAGTTATTAGATTTGTCAATAATTAGATGGCATAGAAAACAGCAAGTACCAAAAGAAGAAAATTATTCAAATTGTTTACTTTGGGTCACTTTCTTGGACAAGATTGTATTAGCTTTATATTTACATCCTGAAGAGTTCTATGCTACTATAATTAAGGTCGGTCATGATGATACTAAGTTTATGCTACTTTCGATGATGTTCTAGTTAGTTTTTATGATTACGGCAAATATGCCATATTTATGTTTATCATTTGTAGCCTATACAGTTTATACACCATCATATCAAAAATAAGTCACATTCTGTTAATTATTGTCTTGCTTGCTTTAGCATAGCTGAGACATAGAAGTCATTCATTCTAATTGCAGGGATGGTTGTGGCATCAACATTGGTTAATGTATTTTCTTTATGGTCATTTGGAATGATTGCTTTTATACTTGGACAATAAAATCATTATATGCCAGCAGATATGGGTCTGCAGTTTGTTGGGATTAATCAGCAAACAATATAGACCCTGATCTGATGGTGCATTATACTATAGCAGATCAGGATCTTTGTTGTTTGAAGTTTGACTTCACTTCTAAGTATAATATAGTAAGCATTGCCATCTTAAACTGAAGAAATTGTTAAATGTCAGGAATTGATATTGTAGGAAAGCTTCAAGGCAATTAACTACCTTGCTACATAATGGTCTAAAGTTAACATGACTCAACAATCTGTCAATTTTAGGTATATTTATCCTTTCCAATAACATGTTGTCTCCCTTAGGTTTGCACTTTTACAGTGGCAAGAACACTACTAAACTTGAAATAGTACAAGAGCATACTATAGATTTGTTTATGATGATTACTCAAAAAAGGGAAAAATGTAAACCCCCGAAGGTACATACTCTAGTCAATAGAGAACTTTAAATTTCTAAATAAGTGAGCTCCCTAATGTTTAGATGTTTAAATTTTTTTAAAAATCATAATTAGTTTTAGATGACATTCAAATAGTTTGGATGTCCTTAACATAAAAAACGAACAGAAGGCAAAAAGATTTTTAGATGTACAGCAGCCATTCTGTTGAATGAGCTGCCAAATCACTGTAGAGAGGAGTCCAATTTATATACATTTAGATAGTTAATTTTATCTTAGAGAAATAAAGACTGAATAAGAAATATTTCCAAATAAAACCAATCCCCCCCTCTCTTGCTATGATGATGAGTATTTGCAAACACAGTGAATGCAAGTAAGGTTATTTGCTTATTTACCTAGTGAATATTTGCAAACACAGAGAAGAAAGAAACTCAACTTCTTTATTTGTCTAGTACAAAAAATAATAATAATCTAAAGTTAGATATGAACTTAAAAAACAGAAAATGTTATAAGAACATGTTCCAACTAACTAACTAAGATTTTTTTTTAAAACATGGACTGCATTGTTACATGGTCCAACTAAATAACTAAGATCTTAAAGAAAACATGGACTGCATTGTTACATAGTCCAACTAAATAACTAAGATTTTTTGTTTTAAAAGATGGACTGCATTGTTACATGGTCCAACTAAATAACTAAGATTGTTTATAAAAACATGGACAGCATTGTTACATGGTCCAACTAAATAATTAGGATTTTAAAGAAAACATGGACTGCATTGTTACATGGTCCAACTAAATAACAAAGATTTTTGAGAAAACATGGACTGCATTGTTACATGGTCCAACTAAATAACTAAGATTTTTTGTTTTAAAAAATGGACTGCATTGTTACATGGTCCAACTAAATAACTAAGATTGTTTATAAAAACATGGACAGCATTGTTACATGGTCCAACCAAATAACAAAGATTTTTGAGAAAACATGGACTGCATTGTTACATGGTCCAACTAAATTACTTTGATTTTTTTTTAAAAAAGATGGGCTGTATTGTTACAGTCTTTTTCCTAACTCATGACTTTGCACTGCTTATTATTTTCACTCCAGCTTCTTTACAAAAGGTCTTTTTATTCGGTTCCAACGTGGACTGGATGAAAAGAGAGAAGTCATTTTAGACAATTTCCTTTGGATAATAGGATATTTCATTTATGAATTTTTCATTAAAAAATTACTAACATGTTTGTGAATCACCCCTGTGGAAAACATTTGTTTGTATGTTGTGTGACTTATTTTTGTTGTACTACATGTTGAGTTTAACTATCATTCTCTGTCAGTCAAATGCTCATTATGCATTCTAGCTTAAACAATCAGTCTCCATCAGTCAAATGCTCATCTGTATAATGCACAAAACTTACAACCTAGAACATGATGGTCCTTGAGATGCATGAAATTTGCACCCATTATTTTAACAACTTACTGTGTGGATGTAGCCTAGATTGAACTCAGTTACATGGGTTATTTCATCATTATACTCAGTATGGATCAACTTTGGTATTGAAATAAAGGAAAATACTTTATTACAACAACAAAAAATATGTGTAGACAAGTTTTGCTCTCTGCTGACAGCTTCATCTCTTGTTCGATGTATATATACTGTAATCCATTTATAGCCATATATGCTCACTTATAAGTCAAGTCCAACTGCAAACAGCACAGACCCAGCTTTGTTGTCACATAATGCACTGGCAGATCTTGATCTATTAGTAAACAGTGAAGCAAACAAAATAAAGCTTGATATGATGGTGCATTGTGTTAAAAGCCTGATATGATGGTGCATTGTGTTAAAGCCTGATATGATGGTGCATTGTGTTAAAAGCCTGATATGATGGTGCATTGTGTTAAAAGCCTGATATGATGGTGCATTGTGTTAAAGCCTGATATGATGGTGCATTGTGTTAAAAGCCTGATATGATGGTGCATTGTGTTAAAGCCTGATATGATGGTGCATTGTGTTAAAAGCCTGATATGATGGTGCATTGTGTTAAAGCCTGATATGATGGTGCATTGTGTTAAAGCCTGATATGATGGTGCATTGTGTTAAAAGCCTGATATGATGGTGCATTGTGTTAAAGCCTGATATGATGGTACATTGTGTTAAAGCCTGATATGATGGTGCATTGTGTTAAAGCCTGATATGATGGTGCATTGTGTTAAAAGCCTGATATGATGGTACATTGTGTTAAAGCCTGATATGATGGTGCATTGTGTTAAAAGCCTGATATGATGGTGCATTGTGTTAAAGCCTGATATGATGGTACATTGTGTTAAAGCCTGATATGATGGTGCATTGTGTTAAAGCCTGATATGATGGTGCATTGTGTTAAAAGCCTGATATGATGGTACATTGTGTTAAAGCCTGATATGATGGTGCATTGTGTTAAAACCTGATATGATGGTGCATTGTGTTAAAGCCTGATATGATGGTGCATTGTGTTAAAGCCTGATATGATGGTGCATTGTGTTATGATAGATCAGGGTCTATGTTGTAGCCAGTTAGACTTAACTTGTAATCCAGTATAAATATATAGCATTAGTGTCTAATGTATACCTATATAGCATTACAGTCTAATGTATACCTATATAGCATTACAGTCTAATGTATACCTATATAGCATTACAGTCTAATGTATACCTATATAGCAATACAGTCTAATGTATACCTATATAGCATTACAGTCTAATGTATACCTATATAGCATTACAGTCTAAAGTATACCTATATAGCATTACAGTCTAATGTATACCTATATAGCATGATTTTAAATTTATCCATTTGTCTTTCTAAGCTATGTTTCAAATAAACTGCTTTGACTCTTCAGTTTCAGCCATTTCAACTGAAATTATTTTCCTAGAGGAGAAAATAAATACTAAAACAAGGTGAGGAAATTGATTTTTGTTCTTGAACTTTCATGCAGATAATAATACAACATAAGAATCACATTTCCAGCAGTTTATTTTCATTGTCCAAGACTTTGATAATATTTTTTAATAGTTTGGTGTTAAAGATTTTGTAAATCATAATCACAGTATGTGATGGATATCTATATTGTGTGCTGTCATGATTATAAATGATATTAATTATGATTATAAAAAAAATAATTTTATTAAAATTTGAGTTTAAGGTCAGCTTTGTTCATTGTCTAGCTAGCTTTTATCATTGTAAATCCATTGTATCAAAGGCAAAATGTAACTTTTATATACAGAGATATGATACACAAATTTCTTATTCTTTTTTAAGATTATTCTCTAGAATCATTTATAGTTTTGTGATATAATTTGAAAGGTATTATTTACTTAAATTATTCATTTAAATTGCAAAATGCTTGTCACCTCTTTGAACTAAAACACTACTTTGGTATTATTGAGAACTCAGTCATAGACATTCCGGATTTATCATTGTGATACATCAGGACATTCAAGAGTATTGGTACATTGGGGCATTGAAGACTGTTGAAATTGATTCAGAACATTTATTTAGCATTTGTTACTTTTGCTAAACTAACTTTATGACTTACAGAAATAAATTATTTGTTATTTTTACCAAACTTGATAGTCTTGCTTCCTTTCTGTTATATAGCTGAAGACCATAGAGTCATAACAATGTTAAATACATGATTGCATGGTAGTTTGGTGAGACATACCCTTTATAGAGTCATAACGATGTTAAATACTTGATTGCATGGACTTTTGGTGAGACATACCCTTCATAGAGTCCTAATGCTGTTAAATACATAATTGCATGGTATTTTGGTGAGATATACCCTTCACAGAGTCATAACACTGTTAAATACATGATTGCATGGTAGTTTGGTGAAGCATACCCTTTATAGAGTCATAACGCTGTTAAATACATGATTGCATGGTAGTTTGGTGAGACATACCCTTCACAGAGTCATAACGCTGTTAAATACATGATTGCATGGTAGTTTGGTGAGACATACCCTTCATAGAGTCATAACGCTGTTAAATACATGATTGCATGGTAGTTTGGTGAGACATACCCTTTATAGAGTCATAACGCTGTTAAATACATGATTGCCTGGTAGTTTGGTGAGACATACCCTTCACAGAGTCATAACACTGTTAAATACATGATTGCATGGTAGTTTGGTGAGACATACCCTTTATAGAGTCATAACGATGTTAAATACATGATTGCATGGTAGTTTGGTGAGACATACCCTTTATAGAGTCATAACGATGTTAAATACATGATTGCATGGTAGTTTGGTGAGACATACCCTTTATAGAGTCATAACGATGTTAAATACATGATTGCATGGTAGTTTGGTGAGACATACCCTTTATAGAGTCATAACGATGTTAAATACATGATTGCATTGTAGTTTGGTAAGACATACCCTTTATAGAGTCATAACGATGTTAAATACATGATTGCATGGTAGTTTGGTGAGACATACCATTCACAGAGTCATAACACTGTTAAATACATGATTGCATGGTAGTTTGGTGAGACATACCCTTTATAGAGTCATAACGATGTTAAATACATGATTGCATGGTAGTTTGGTGAGACATACCCTTTATAGAGTCATAACGATGTTAAATACATGATTGCATGGTAGTTTGGTGAGACATACCCTTTATAGAGTCATAACGATGTTAAATACATGATTGCATGGTAGTTTGGTGAGACATACCCTTTATAGAGTCATAACGATGTTAAATACATGATTGCATTGTAGTTTGGTAAGACATACCCTTTATAGAGTCATAACGCTGTTAAATACATGATTGCATGGTAGTTTGGTGAGACATACCCTTTATAGAGTCATAACGATGTTAAATACATGATTGCATGGTAGTTTGGTGAGACATACCCTTTATAGAGTCATAACGATGTTAAATACATGATTGCATGGTAGTTTGGTGAGACATACCCTTTATAGAGTCATAACGATGTTAAATACATGATTGCATGGTAGTTTGGTGAGACATACCCTTTATAGAGTCATAACGATGTTAAATACATGATTGCATGGTAGTTTGGTGAGACATACCCTTTATAGAGTCATAACGATGTTAAATACATGATTGCATTGTAGTTTGGTGAGACATACCCTTTATAGAGTCATAACGCTGTTAAATACATGATTGCATGGTAGTTTGGTGAGACATACCCTTTATAGAGTCATAACGATGTTAAATACATGATTGCATGGTAGTTTGGTGAGACATACCCTTTATAGAGTCATAACGATGTTAAATACATGATTGCATGGTAGTTTGGTGAGACATACCCTTTATAGAGTCATAACGATGTTAAATACATGATTGCATGGTAGTTTGGTGAGACATACCCTTTATAGAGTCATAACGATGTTAAATACATGATTGCATGGTAGTTTGGTAAGACATACCCTTTATAGAGTCATAACGATGTTAAATACATGATTGCATGGTAGTTTGGTAAGACATACCCTTTATAGAGTCATAACGATGTTAAATACATGATTGCATGGTAGTTTGGTAAGACATACCCTTTATAGAGTCATAACGATGTTAAATACATGATTGCATGGTAGTTTGGTAAGACATACCCTTTATAGAGTCATAACGATGTTAAATACATGATTGCATGGTAGTTTGGTGAGACATACCCTTTATAGAGTCATAACGATGTTAAATACATGATTGCATGGTAGTTTGGTGAGACATACCCTTTATAGAGTCATAACGATGTTAAATACATGATTGCATGGTAGTTTGGTAAGACATACCCTTTATAGAGTCATAACGATGTTAAATACATGATTGCATGGTAGTTTGGTAAGACATACCCTTTATAGAGTCATAACGATGTTAAATACATGATTGCATGGTAGTTTGGTAAGACATACCCTTTATAGAGTCATAACGATGTTAAATACATGATTGCATGGTAGTTTGGTAAGACATACCCTTTATAGAGTCATAACGATGTTAAATACATGATTGCATGGTAGTTTGGTAAGACATACCCTTTATAGAGTCATAACGATGTTAAATACATGATTGCATGGTAGTTTGGTAAGACATACCCTTTATAGAGTCATAACGATGTTAAATACATGATTGCATGGTAGTTTGGTAAGACATACCCTTTATAGAGTCATAACGATGTTAAATACATGATTGCATGGTAGTTTGGTAAGACATACCCTTTATAGAGTCATAACGATGTTAAATACATGATTGCATTGTAGTTTGGTAAGACATACCCTTTATAGAGTCATAACGATGTTAAATACATGATTGCATGGTAGTTTGGTAAGACATACCCTTTATAGAGTCATAACGATGTTAAATACATGATTGCATGGTAGTTTGGTAAGACATACCCTTTATAGAGTCATAACGATGTTAAATACATGATTGCATGGTAGTTTGGTAAGACATACCCTTTATAGAGTCATAACGATGTTAAATACATGATTGCATGGTAGTTTGGTAAGACATACCCTTTATAGAGTCATAACGATGTTAAATACATGATTGCATGGTAGTTTGGTGAGACATACCCTTTATAGAGTCATAACGATGTTAAATACATGATTGCATGGTAGTTTGGTGAGACATACCCTTTATAGAGTCATAACGATGTTAAATACATGATTGCATTGTAGTTTGGTAAGACATACCCTTTATAGAGTCATAACGATGTTAAATACATGATTGCATGGTAGTTTGGTGAGACATACCCTTTATAGAGTCATAACGATGTTAAATACATGATTGCATGGTAGTTTGGTGAGACATACCCTTTATAGAGTCATAACGATGTTAAATACATGATTGCATGGTAGTTTGGTGAGACATACCCTTTATAGAGTCATAACGATGTTAAATACATGATTGCATGGTAGTTTGGTGAGACATACCCTTTATAGAGTCATAACGATGTTAAATACATGATTGCATGGTAGTTTGGTGAGACATACCCTTTATAGAGTCATAACGATGTTAAATACATGATTGCATGGTAGTTTGGTAAGACATACCCTTTATAGAGTCATAACGATGTTAAATACATGATTGCATGGTAGTTTGGTAAGACATACCCTTTATAGAGTCATAACGATGTTAAATACATGATTGCATGGTAGTTTGGTGAGACATACCCTTTATAGAGTCATAACGATGTTAAATACATGATTGCATGGTAGTTTGGTGAGACATACCCTTTATAGAGTCATAACGATGTTAAATACATGATTGCATGGTAGTTTGGTGAGACATACCCTTTATAGAGTCATAACGATGTTAAATACATGATTGCATGGTAGTTTGGTGAGACATACCCTTTATAGAGTCATAACGATGTTAAATACATGATTGCATGGTAGTTTGGTAAGACATACCCTTTATAGAGTCATAACGATGTTAAATACATGATTGCATGGTAGTTTGGTAAGACATACCCTTTATAGAGTCATAACGATGTTAAATACATGATTGCATTGTAGTTTGGTGAGACATACCCTTTATAGAGTCATAACGATGTTAAATACATGATTGCATGGTAGTTTGGTAAGACATACCCTTTATAGAGTCATAACGATGTTAAATACATGATTGCATTGTAGTTTGGTGAGACATACCCTTTATAGAGTCATAACGATGTTAAATACATGATTGCATGGTAGTTTGGTGAGACATACCCTTTATAGAGTCATAACGATGTTAAATACATGATTGCATGGTAGTTTGGTGAGACATACCCTTTATAGAGTCATAACGATGTTAAATACATGATTGCATGGTAGTTTGGTAAGACATACCCTTTATAGAGTCATAACGATGTTAAATACATGATTGCATGGTAGTTTGGTAAGACATACCCTTTATAGAGTCATAACGATGTTAAATACATGATTGCATGGTAGTTTGGTGAGACATACCCTTTATAGAGTCATAACGATGTTAAATACATGATTGCATGGTAGTTTGGTGAGACATACCCTTTATAGAGTCATAACGATGTTAAATACATGATTGCATGGTAGTTTGGTGAGACATACCCTTTATAGAGTCATAACGATGTTAAATACATGATTGCATGGTAGTTTGGTGAGACATACCCTTTATAGAGTCATAACGATGTTAAATACATGATTGCATGGTAGTTTGGTAAGACATACCCTTTATAGAGTCATAACGATGTTAAATACATGATTGCATGGTAGTTTGGTAAGACATACCCTTTATAGAGTCATAACGATGTTAAATACATGATTGCATGGTAGTTTGGTAAGACATACCCTTTATAGAGTCATAACGATGTTAAATACATGATTGCATGGTAGTTTGGTAAGACATACCCTTTATAGAGTCATAACGATGTTAAATACATGATTGCATGGTAGTTTGGTGAGACATACCCTTTATAGAGTCATAACGATGTTAAATACATGATTGCATGGTAGTTTGGTGAGACATACCCTTTATAGAGTCATAACGATGTTAAATACATGATTGCATGGTAGTTTGGTGAGACATACCCTTTATAGAGTCATAACGATGTTAAATACATGATTGCATGGTAGTTTGGTAAGACATACCCTTTATAGAGTCATAACGATGTTAAATACATGATTGCATGGTAGTTTGGTAAGACATACCCTTTATAGAGTCATAACGATGTTAAATACATGATTGCATGGTAGTTTGGTAAGACATACCCTTTATAGAGTCATAACGATGTTAAATACATGATTGCATGGTAGTTTGGTAAGACATACCCTTTATAGAGTCATAACGATGTTAAATACATGATTGCATGGTAGTTTGGTGAGACATACCCTTTATAGAGTCATAACGATGTTAAATACATGATTGCATTGTAGTTTGGTGAGACATACCCTTTATAGAGTCATAACGATGTTAAATACATGATTGCATGGTAGTTTGGTGAGACATACCCTTTATAGAGTCATAACGATGTTAAATACATGATTGCATTGTAGTTTGGTGAGACATACCCTTTATAGAGTCATAACGATGTTAAATACATGATTGCATTGTAGTTTGGTGAGACATACCCTTTATAGAGTCATAACGATGTTAAATACATGATTGCATGGTAGTTTGGTGAGACATACCCTTTATAGAGTCATAACGATGTTAAATACATGATTGCATGGTAGTTTGGTGAGACATACCCTTTATAGAGTCATAACGATGTTAAATACATGATTGCATGGTAGTTTGGTGAGACATACCCTTTATAGAGTCATAACGATGTTAAATACATGATTGCATTGTAGTTTGGTGAGACATACCCTTTATAGAGTCATAACGATGTTAAATACATGATTGCATGGTAGTTTGGTGAGACATACCCTTTATAGAGTCATAACGATGTTAAATACATGATTGCATGGTAGTTTGGTGAGACATACCCTTTATAGAGTCATAACGATGTTAAATACATGATTGCATGGTAGTTTGGTGAGACATACCCTTTATAGAGTCATAACGATGTTAAATACATGATTGCATGGTAGTTTGGTGAGACATACCCTTCTCTTGAACACTTGTTCTTTATTATTTACTGCTTCTCTATGACATATATTGACAGCTTCTTCATGACATGTATTGACAGCTTCTTCATGACATGTATTGACTGTTTCTTCATGACATGCATTGACTGCTTCTTCATGACATGTACTGATTGCTTTGTGACATATTGATTGCACCATGACATGTATTAACTGCTCCATGACATGTATTGATTTCTCCGTGACATGTATTGATTGCTTCATGACATGTATTGATTGCTCTATGACATTATTGATTGCTCCATGACATGTATTGATTGTTCCATGACATGTATTGATTTCTCTGTGACATGTATTGATTGCTCCATGACATGTATTGATTGCTTTGTGACAAGCATTTATGGTTTCATGACATGTATTGACTGCTCCACAACATGTATTGATTGCTCCATGATATGTATTCACTGCTTGTCCTGTCAAAAGAGGGAGCAACTGTAGCTCAATTGGTAGAGACAGACTGGTAATCCAATGGTGGTTGTCCCAGGGCAGTACATGTCAGTGTCTCTGTGTGTCCTTTTGATAGGCAATTAGGTCCCATTTCCTCTGCATGATATGGCCAATATGTGTTCCCATATCTCCAAATCATGTAAACTGCCCTGTTTAAAGCATGTTATTTTTATAAAGTTTTAAGAAGTTTCATCAAACATATAAATTTATCCGTGTTTTTGGAGGTAAAGGATTTACATTTGTACATTCCATGATATAGTACCCAGGTATACATTAACAACTATTGTTTTTCTTTTTTTTTTTATCACAGTGAAATGTCATGGCAGTTGCATTATTCTGTCAAGAATGGTTCTTTGATGCACTATGCTGATGAAGAGGATGATATAGCTGATGAAGAGCTGAGGAAGGGACTCAACCTAAATGTGACTGGTACCTCAGCTTCATACAGCAGTTATGTTGAGTGGAGTAAAAATCTGACCACAGTCCGCAGTATAGAACTGTTCTCCATTTATGTTCAGGATAGGGTTGCCACTGATGATTTTGATAAGTTTGAAAAAAGTCTAATATATGTTTGGAATAAAAATGGTACTGAGCATGGTGAGCAGAAGGTTCAGTCTGCTTGGATTATTCGCAATGAAGAGGTTGTTAATGACAAGATGTAAGTATTTATTAATGGTATCATGAAATTTCACTCAGTCATGGCACCTTATACTTATGAAAATACTTTGCTTGTATTGTATGTATGTTATGCTTTCTATGAGAGATGTAAAACAATAATTCTTAAAGCTGCATTCTTTGCAGAAAGTTTTAATTATACTTATTTTATTTTAATGATTTATTTTCTACCTGTTATAAACAGTAATGAAATTAGTAAGCAAACATTTATATCAGAGTGAGGAAACAGGAAAGTCATGGAGTCCAAATCGTTGCTAGGCAGATAACATTGCATGGAATTAGGCTTGAGTGATTTCCAGAACACTGTTCATAATTTAGGCATGAACAATCAGATAAAATGATCAGTATGGGATTTACAACTGTACACAATCTTACATGTATTTAACTGTACACAGTCTCACATGTATTCAACTATACACAGTCTTACATGTATTTAACTGTACACAGTCTTACATGTATTCAACTGTACACAGTCTTACATGTATTTAACTGTACACAGTCTTACATGTATTTAACTGTACACAGTCTTACATGTATTCAACTGTACACAGTCTTACATGTATTTAACTGTACACAGTCTTACATGTATTCAACTGTACACAGTCTTACATGTATTTAACTGTACACAGTCTTACATGTATTTAACTGAATACAATCTTACATGTATTCAACAGTACACAGTCTTACATGTATTTAACTGTACACAGTCTTACATGTATTCAACTGTACACAGTCTTACATGTATTTAACTGTATACAGTCTTACATGTATTTAACTGAATACAATCTTACATGTATTCAACTGTACACAGTCTTACATGTATTCAACTGTATACAGTCTTACATGTATTCAACTGTACACAGTCTTACATGTATTCAACTGTACACAGTCTTACATGTATTCAACTGTACACTGTGTTACATGTATTCAACTGTATACAGTCTTACATGTATTCAACTGTATACAGTCTTACATGTATTCAACTGTACACTGTGTTACATGTATTCAACTGTACACTTTGTTACATGTATTCAACTTGAGGTTTGGCAAAGTCAATCGTGGTGGATGTTATGTCAATGTCTCAGTGTCATTTGAAGATTTAGGCCCATGGTAAAAAATGTTCTGTTTCAACAATTGGAATAAATCACATTGAAAACTAATACAATCATCAGGACATATTCTTACAAGGTGGAAAATCTCTTCAAAAAAACTTTAGCATTGCTTACTAGCTGGAAAATCTCTTCAACAAAGCTTTAGCATTGCTTACAAGCTGGAAAATATCTTCAACACAACTTTAGCATTGCTTACAAGCTGGAAAATATCTTCAACAAAACTTTAGCATTGCTTACAAGCTGGAAAATATCTTCAACACAACTTTAGCATTGCTTACAAGCTGGAAAATATCTTCAACAAAACTTTAGCATTGCTTACAAGGTGGAAAATCTCTTCAACAAAACTTTAGCATTGCTTACAAGCTGGAAAATCTCTTCAACAAAACTTTAGCATTGCTTCCAAGCTGGAAAATCTCTTCAACAAAACTTTAGCATTGCTTACAAGCTGGAAAATCTCTTCAACAAAACTTTAGCATTGCTTACAAGCTGGAAAATCTCTTCAACAAAACTTTAGCATTGCTCAAATGCACATATTCTTCTGATAAAGATAATTCCAAGTGAAATAATCAGTATATTGGATTGCTTAAAGTTGTATACAAATTATTGCTGAAGTGCATCTCACTTTTCTTGGAGAATGGAAATGCAAACATTTAGGAACCAAAATTGTCTGAATGTCTAAATTACCTAAGTATATCTTGCTATTTACGACCTATTTTGTCTTAACACAGAAAATGTATTGTTCAGGTTGAACTTTTAAAATCAACCCTTCATATGGATCAAAAAACTAAAGATTGGATTGCACATGAGGAATGACAGAGGGACAATTATTAGAATATCTGTTATTAACTTTAGAAAGATTATATCTAGTAAATGAGTCAGTGGATATAAGGGAGTCATAATTTTGTTCTATTAATGAAAGTTTGTTAGGTGCTCACTTCTTCCAAAAAACAGCTGCATGTAACAACAAATTATGCCAATGGTCATTCCTTCCATGATGATAAACAATTTCTTTTTGGAATATCTGCAAGACAAAAGTGTCCTGTCACTGCATTTGGGACAAAATTATCCCAACTCTATCTAAACAATGAAAATAAAAAAATATTTAACTCTGTTTTGAGATAATTACATGAATTTGTTAGGTGTACTTAATATCTTTATGTTAATTTGCAATATTTTTCCTAATAACAGATTAAACATGACCATATTTTCTAAACTTTAATTGTACTTAAATTCACAACATATTTAAATTCTTTTCATTGGCTAGAGACAATCTTCTCTCAAAATAAAGTACATCGTCAGGCATAAGGTAAATTCTTTTCATTGGTTAGAGACAGTTTTCTATAAAATAAAGTACATCATCAGGCATAATGTAAATTCTTTTCATTGGTTAGAGACAGTTTTCTATAAAATAAAGTACATCATCAGGCATAATGTAAATTCTTTTCATTGGTTAGAGACAATTTTCTCTCAAATAATGTACATCGTCAGGCATAACGTAAATTCTTTTCATTGGTTAGAGACAGTTTTCTATAAAATAAAGTACATCATCAGGCATAATGTAAATTCTTTTCATTGGTTAGAGACAGTTTTCTATAAAATAAAGTACATCATCAGGCATAATGTAAATTCTTTTCATTGGTTAGAGACAGTTTTCTATAAAATAAAGTACATCATCAGGCATAATGTAAATTCTTTTCATTGGTTAGAGACAGTTTCTATAAAATAAAGTACATTATCAGGCATAATGTAAATTCTTTTCATTGGTTAGAGACAGTTTTCTATAAAATAAAGTACATCGTCAGGCATAATGGAAATTCTTTTCATTGGTTAGAGACAATTTTCTTTCAAAATAAAGTACATCGTCAGGCATAATGTAAATTCTTTTCATTGGTTAAAGACCATTTTCTATAAAATAAATTACATCGTCAGGCATAATGGAAATTATTTTCATTGGTTAGAGACAATTTTCTCTCAAAATAAAGTACATCGTCAGGCATAATGTAAGTTTCTCTTTGAGGACTACATCTCTCCTTATTTGAAATTAATCACAGCCCATTATTAGATCTATTCTGTATGCATGCATTTATGTTACTTGATAAATATTGCAGGTCACAACAATAAAATAATTTAGCTGTCTGAATGTTAAATTGTCAAGTTTCATTGCACCTATAATCCCAAATTATGACCTAATTTACCCAGTTATCTTTTAATTTTTAGTCTGAATCACTCTGGTCACACCTGGTCAAGAAAAAATAATTCAGCAAAATATAAACGTAAAACCATGGTACTGTTCCAGTGATGAGTCATAGCTAACAAATGCTGGTAGTAAACATACCGTTCAAGAATTGAAAAATGTAACACATCATGCCTGAAAATATTTGAAATCTGAATACCACTGAAAAGATCTTGTTACAATTTTGATGATCATAATTTGTTGTTGTTATCATTATTATAATTATTATTATTATTATTATCTCTAGCAAGATAAATCTGCTAGCATTGACATATTAATATACATTTTTTGTATGATAATACTGAGCAAAATACAGGTATCATATGCCAGAGAGAGGATACTGTATGTACTTGCTTATGAGTCCAACTGTAAATTGCACAGATACTGATCTGATGTTGCATAATGCACTGGCAGATCTGGGTCTGTTTAGTTTATTAGTATTAATCAGTTGAACAAACAACATAGACCTGAACTACAGACACATTATGCTATGGCGTATCAGGATCTTTGTTGTTTGACTCAACTTATAAGCAGGTACGTATGGTACATGTATACACTTGACTCGACTTATAAGCAAGTACGTATGGTACATGTATACACTTGACTCGACTTATAAGCAAGTAAGTATGGTACATGTATACACTTGACTCGACTTATAAGCAAATACATATGGTACATGTATACACTTGACTCGACTTATAAGCAAGTACATATGGTACATGTATACACTTGACTCGACTTATAAGCAAGTACGTATGGTACATTTGTACACTTGACTCAATGTATAAGCAAGTACGTATGGTACATGTATACACTTGACTCAATGTATAAGCAAGTACATATGGTACATGTATACACTTGACTCGACTTATAAGCAAGTAAATATGGTACATGTATACACTTGACCTGATGCCTGATCATGATTCTGTCAAAATTGGAATAATAAATAAATTAATCCTGATTCTGTTCTCCAGGTTATTTGTTTTCATTTTGATATTTTTGTAATTTTAAGGCAATATGCTTGGAAGTTATCTTATACACTGACAACGAAGGAGAATGTTTCGGAAATGACTGCCAGAAACACCAAGGACCTATCTTTTGAGACGCTTGCAGGTGATTTCCAGATTAACAGTTCAAGTGGTCAGTCCTACAGACTTGTCAATGTTGAAAATGGGCTTCAGCTGACCAAAACATTCCAGGTGGTCTTGTCAAGACAACTGTACAAAGTTGACACCCAGAATTTCACAGATGCATTCAGAAACAGTGTGAGGCATTTTAGTAATGGTGAGTCATTGAAGAGTCAATATTTGTTTCAACTTTCTTTGTTTTCCACTGTAGCAGATATTTTTCATACTGTGAGTTGAATATAACTTAAGAAATGTATGAAAATTGTTGTAATGTGTATGTTTACAATGTGTATCTTTACAATATGTATGTTTACAATATGTATGTTTAAAATGTGTATGTTTACAATATGTATGTTTACAATGTGTATGTTTACAATGTGTATGTTTACAATGTGTATGTTTACAATATGTATGTTTACAATATGTATGTTTACAATGTGTATGTTTACAATGTGTATGTTTACAATATGTATGTTTACAATATGTATGTTTACAATGTGTATGTTTACAATGTGTATGTTTACAATGTGTATGTTTTCAATGCATATGTTTACAAGAGTATGTTTACAATGTGTATGTTTACAATGTGTATTTCATGGATTGAAACCAAAATTACCATCAGGCTTTACATGAAATTGCCATGAGGCTTTACATGGAATTGCCATGAGGTTTTACATGGAATTGCCATGAGGCCTTACATGAAATTGCCATGAGGCTTTATGTGGAATTGCAATGAGGCTTTATGTGGAATTGCCATGATGCTTTATGTGGAATTGCTAATAGGCTTTATGTGGAATTGCCATGATGCTTTACATGGAATTGCCATGAGGTTTTACATGGAATTGCCATGAGGCCTTACATGAAATTGCCATGAGGCTTTATGTGGAATTGCCATGAGGCTTTATGTGGAATTGCCATGAGGCTTTATGTGGAATTGCTAATAGGCTTTATGTGGAATTGCCATGAGGCTTTACATGGAATTGCCATGAGGTTTTACATGGAATTGCCATGAGGCCTTACATGAAATTGCCATGAGGCTTTATGTGGAATTGCCATGAGGCTTTATGTGGAATTGCCATGAGATTTTATGTAGAATTGCCATGATGCTTTACATGGAATTGCCATAGAAAATATGTCAAAGACTGTTTCTTTTTTAGGTAATCTCCAAGATTTGACCTTGACATTGGTGCACAGAGAGAGTGTGTACTCTGTCAGTACAGGGTAAGGAATAATGTTATAAATATATAGATATATTCAAATAAAAATCATGAAATCATGATTCTAGAAAATTTTCTAATCAATAAATAAATAGGTCACTAATTATGTAATAAATCACATGTTTTTGTAGCAAATATTTTGAGAGGCTAGTTCATTGATGTAAATCTTTGTTCAGTGAGCATAATGGAGGATTAAAACTGCACAGTCATTTTTTAGAAGACCTAGTGGATTTAATAATGTAAGGATATTCATCATTACATCGATGTGTGTCTGTCTGTACAGCTGTTTTAACTTTACAGCAACATCATTTACTGAAGTTTGCTGATTACTTGTATTTGGGGCTAGGAAGAGCCTATTGATTTGGAGCTAGGAAGAGTCTATTGATTTGGGGCTAGGAAAAGCCTGTTGATTTGGGGCTAGGAAAAGCCTGTTGATTTGGGGCTAGGAAAAGCCTGTTGATTTGGGGCTAGGAAGAGCCTATTGATTTGGAGCTAGGAAGAGCCTATTGATTTGGGGCTAGGAAGAACATATTGATTTGGGGCTAGGAAGAACATATATTGATTTTGGGGCTAGGAAGAGCATATTGATTTGGGGTTAGGAAGAGCCTATTGATTTGGTGCTAGGAAGAGCCTGTTGATTTGGGGTTAGGTAAAGTGTATTGATTTGTGGTTAGGAAAATCTATTGATTTGGGGTTAGGTAAAGATTATTGATTTGTGGTTAGGAAAATCTATTGATTTGGGGTTAGGAAAAGCTTATTGATTTGGGGTTCGGAATTGCCTATTGATTTAAGGAGTCAAAACATCCAAATTCATGATCAATATGACTGAAGTAATAGTAGTAGTAGTAGTTGCAGTTGTACTTATAGTAACAGCAGCAGCAGTAGTAGTATAAGTAGTAGAATAGTAGTAGTAGCAGTAATAGTAGTAGTAGTAGTAGTTATTGATTCTGGAAAAATGAAACCCTAGAAAATAAATAACCAGTAATTTTATTTTGCAGCCAAAAGGGGTACAAACTGACTTTCATTGCCAAGGTTAATGGCAGTGTTGTAGATGCATCATGGCAACAAAGCATACCAGCTGAACACGTCCAGCAACAGATTTCCTTCAAGACACCTCGCAGTGAGGAATACATTGTTTACAGTACTGGTCAGTCAGAGAACTTCAGGAAGGATTCTGATTTCTTTGAGTGGAGACTGTTGAACATAGTACCAAAATATATCACTGACAGGATGACTTCAGTGTTGATTGCCTCATGGGCAGAGCATCTTAAAGGTACAAATTTATCAAATATGTATTTTCCTTTTAAAAATGTAGCAATGAAATATTTCAATCCTTCTCCTGTATTTATGACAGACTAGAAAAACTATTCATTTATTTGGGCTATGTTGACCTGTCCTGAGCATTAGATCTTTTTCCAAAGTCCATAAATATATTTGTTTTGGTCTTGTTGGTATTATCAGATAGAAAGACACTTTCTAGCAGGTACAAGTACAGTGGTGAATTCATCCTCATCAACTTTAAGAATTTGTAAGCATTTTGTTTATAACATCTGAAATAATATATTTTAGGATGCTTCATGACTGCTTACATCAATAATGTAAATAAACCAATGGCTGCCATTTATAGCTAAAATCTTCTGTATGCAATACTTAAAGTTTCTGAGAGGGAAGAATATGTCCCCTATGCATAGGAATTTTTGTTGTCCTCAACCCTTTAGAGGGGAAGAATATGTCCCCTATGCATAGGAATTTTTGTTGTCCTCAACCCTTTAGAGGGGAAGAATATGTCCCCTGTGCATAGGAATTTTTGTTGTCCTCAACCCTTTAGAGGGGAAGAATATGTCCCCTATGCATAGGAATTTTTGTTGTCCTCAACCCTTTAGAGGGGAAGAATATGTCCCCTATGCATAGGAATTTTTGTTGTCCTCAACCCTTTAGAGGGGAAGAATATGTCCCCTATGCATAGGAATTTTTGTTGTCCTCAACCCTTTAGAGGGGAAGAATATGTCCCCTATGCATAGGAATTTTTGTTGTCCTCAACCCTTTAGAGGGGAAGAATATGTCCCCTATGCATAGGAATTTTTGTTGTCCTCAACCCTTTAGAGGGGAAGAATATGTCCCCTATGCATAGAAAGTTTTGTTGTCCTCAACCCTTTAGAGGGGAAGAATATGTCCCCTATGCATAGGAATTTTTGTTGTCCTCAACCCTTTAGAGGGAAAGAATATGTCTCCTATGCATAGGAATTTTTGTTGTCCTCAACCCTTTAGAGGGGAAGAATATGTCCCCTATGCATAGGAATTTTTGTTGTCCTCAACCCTTTAGAGGGGAAGAATATGTCCCCTATGCATAGGAAGTTTTGTTGTCCTCAACCCTTTAGAGGGGAAGAATATGTCCCCTATGCATAGGAATTTTTGTTGTCCTCAACACTTTAGAGGGGAAGTATATGTCCCCTATGCATAGGAATTTTTGTTGTCCTCAACCCTTTGGAGGGGAAGAATATGTCCCCTATGCATAGGAATTTTTGTTGTCCTCAACCCTTTAGAGGGGAAGAATATGTCTCCTATGCATAGGAATTTTTGTTGTCCTCAACCCTTTAGAGGGGAAGAATATGTCCCCTATGCATAGGAATTTTTGTTGTCCTCAACCCTTTAGAGGGGAAGAATATGTCCCCTATGCATAGGAAGTTTTGTTGTCCTCAACCCTTTAGAGGGGAAGAATATGTCCCCTATTCATAGGAATTTTTGTTGTCCTCAACACTTTAGAGGGGAAGTATATGTCCCCTATGCATAGGAATTTTTGTTGTCCTCAACCCTTTGGAGGGGAAGAATATGTCCCCTATGCATAGGAATTTTTGTTGTCCTCAACCCTTTAGAGGGGAAGAATATGTCCCCTATGCATAGGAATTAATGTCCTTTGTGAATACAATATTGACAAATTTTTGCCCATCCTTACACTTTTGTCTCCGCTACATAAGTTAAAAAGCTGTTCACAAGACAGTGTTGCATACCACATAGGAGGAACAATTTTTCTGAATCAAGGGTTGCAGATCAATATTATACATATTTACTGCAGTCAAGGTCAAGGTTACCCAACAACATCCACCTCCACTTTTTGATATATATATATATGCACATTTTTAAATATTTTGGACTATTTTTTTACTTAAATTTTATACTTTTGTTAGCATGATTACATGGACAAATGAAATTTCATATATATATATATATATATATATATATATATATATATATATATATATATATATATATATATATATATATATATATATATATATGATGTGTTCTAGCAGTTTTTCCAAATTTCTACTAAATGTATTCCAGTTTCTAAGTGCATAGTATAGGCATCTGTGTTGTGCAAACACAAATTTAGTTTCAGTAATCCTTCACTATAAATCCCCTCAGTGTATTGCTGTCAGTCTTATAACATGGGAATGGTAATGAATTCCATTAAATTATTGCTTTCTATAATGCCCTTCATTTTTTACTGTTATCTTCTTAAAACATTTGAATGGTAATGAATTCCATTAAATGATTCACTTGCTATAATGCTCCTCATTTTACTGTTATTTCTCTTTTAACATGGGAATGGTCATCTATCCCATTAAACTCATCAGATCTGGTTTCATGACTGCAACTTTATTTCTTTCTGTTATGTGCTTATATATTGCTGTTTCTACCAGTAATAATATGATTTTACACCATTAAACACTGTTTCTACATTTTAACTCAAAATAATGTGACTTTACACCATTAAAAACTGTGTCTACATTTTAATTCAATATATCATGATTTTAAACTATTAAACACTGTTTCTAGGTGTGAATTCAAAATAATGTGATTTTACACCATTAAACACTGTTTCTATGTTTTAATACAATATAATGTGATTTTAAACCATTAAACACTGTCTACATTTTAATTCAATATAATGTGATTTTACACCATTAAACACTGTTTCTACATTTTAATTCAATATATCATGATTTTTATACCATTAAACACTGTTTCTAGGTTTGAATTCAAAATAATGTGATTTTACACCATTAAACACTGTTTCTATGTTTTAATTCAATATATGATTTTACACCATTAAACACTGTTTCTACATTTTAATTCAATATAATGTGATTTTATACCATTAAACACTGTTTTTACATTTTAATTCAATATATCATGATTCTTACACCATTAAACACTGTTTCTAGGTTTAAATGTAAATTAATGTGATTTTACACCATTAAACACTGTTTCAATGTTTGAATTCAATATATCATGATTGTTACACCATTTTACACTGTTTCTATGTTTTAATTCAACATAATATGATTTTATACCATTAAACACTGTTTCTACATTTTAACTCAAAATAATGTAATTTTATACCATTAAACACTGTTTCTACATTTTAATTCAATATATCATGATTTTTACACCATTAAACACTGTTTCTAGGTTTGAATTCAAAATAATGTGATTTTACACCATTAAACACTGTTTCTATGTTTTAATTCAATATAATGATATTTCCTTTTCACCTCAGTATAAGATACCCTCACTCATAATGCAAGTCACTTTTATAATGCATAGCATTATAAATAATGAACTCTGTTTCTTTGTTTTATTTTTATGATTTTCACTTGAATGTTACTACTCATTATTATCACTGAATACAACATGACTTTTTTCCAGTGATAAACACATCTGTTAACATCATTGGTTTACAGCGAGAGGAATTCATCAGTAATGAGTGAGTATGCACATTTTGGAAAAGTTAGACTTTAAACTGTGTTAATAATGATTGCTGAAATTTCCAAGTTAAAGCAAATATTTTGGTAGTGATTCATTGGAACTCAGATTTGGTAATATAAAAATTCTGTATTTGTCCTGTTCTTGACTGCTTTTTGTGTTAAATAAATGTTGACCATTAGTCTTTGTAAGGGTGTGCTATGAGGACTTGGCTTCTTAACAAAACTTACAGAAATGCACATTATAGAAAGAACTAAGTTTAGCATGGACTAATTTGAAGAAGAAAAAAATAATTCTGAGAAAGATGGGAATAATTTAAAAAAAAACACACTGATATTTAATAGATTAATAATATTATTAATGCCTTCATAGTTGTATATTTTAACTGAGGTATAACATACCTGTATAATTTACCTGTAAGTTTTTATCTCAATAACTGAACACATTTGTAACAATAATTAACTTTCCAAGTTTGGCAGAACTATTTTACTGTAAATACCTTGATCATCCATCCATGTAATTTTATGGACAATTTATTTATTGGAAGGATGCCCAAAGTATCGTTGAATCTGTGCATTCATCACCAAATCTGTGCATTCATCGCCAAAGGAATATTAACTGCAGAGACATGTTTGAGGAATAAATTTTAAAGACCTCTAATAAAGTTCCCTTTGAACTGACTTTTCTTGTTGTCTTGTCATTTTGAGCAAGTGTCTAAACTCAGAGAACAGTTTTCATGTGACAAGTTTGGCAACATTATTTGCTGTCTTCTAAAAGTCAGATTTTGGGGTGTAGTTTTTTTGTGGCTAGATTGCAAACTGTAAGCAATTCCATGGCATGGATTCCTGATGTAAGTTTGAAAGTCTATCCATCATCTAACATCATCAGTATGGTCTGGTTTGAATTTAGGTCATTTATGCCAACACTTTAAGAGTCATTTGAAGTTTCATGAGGAGTAATAAAGCCATCACTGAAAACTTGGTCATCATGTTTTAGATTTAATGGTTTGCATTCCAGTCATATTGCCATCGGCAATAAGAACTTTGTGTTGTGGAACCTTTGTTTCTTCCTCAGATATGTTTTTGGATGATAAAAACATTAGCTGGCAATTCCATCTCTCTCAAGCTTGTTGTTAGCACACACAAAATGCTAAAACTTATCTGCCCACTTAGATTGAAGTCAGACAAGAGTAATCTCCCATTGGATAGAGATCTTGGTGCCAAATCCTCACCATACTTAAGTTGTACAATTTCTAATGTATCTTTCGAAGTGAAACATTATCAAAGAAATAAATTTGACTCCAAAACATTGTTTCTCCTATGTTCTATTTTATGTTTATGGAAGAATTATGTTTGAAAACTCTTAAGATCAACTGTTTTCTTTATTTTTATAGAGTGACAGGAACCAGGTTACGTTACTTTATGGATGTAAATGGATCTCATTATTTCCCTATCCAAACAACACATCCAGATGTCTCAACACTAGTGAACAAAACAAGGGAGATATTGAACTACACTGTTCACAGCTATATCCAGGAAAATTTCTACTCACTCTCATCATGCTATAAGGTGCTGATACGTCAAAGTGAGAAAATGAACTTGAGTCAGTTGAATTATGTGTTACGAGTATCATGGAATACATTTACATCAGGTAATACTCCTCAGTTTGATTTCCTTTGTTAAATAACACTAGCCATTTCTTCTACAGAATTCTTATTGCTTCAGTGAATTGTCTTGTCATAGATATTTCTAAATATGAGAGCAGCATTGGACCAGAATTGTGATTGATTGTATCTGTACCGTATAAGATGAGTCCAACTGCAAAGTGCACAGACCCTGATCCGCCGTCATATAATGCACCAGCATATCTGGGTCTGTACTATTTATTAGGAGTAATCAATACAAAAAACAACACAGACCCTGATCCGCGGTCATATAATGCACCAGCATATCTGGATCTGTACTATTTATTAGGAGTAATCAATACAAAAAACAACACAGACCCTGATCCGCGGTCATATAATGCACCAGCATATCTGGATCTGTACTATTTATTAGGAGTAATCAATACAAAAAACAACACAGACCCTGATCCGCGGTCATATAATGCACCAGCATATCTGGATCTGTACTATTTATTAGGAGTAATCAATACAAAAAACAACACAGACCCTGATCCGCGGTCATATAATGCACCAGCATATCTGGGTCTGTACTATTTATTAGGAGTAATCAATACAAAAACAACACAGACCCTGATCCGTGGTCATATAATGCACCAGCATATCTGGGTCTGTACTATTTATTAGGAGTAATCAATACAAAAAACAACACAGACCCTTATCCGCGGTCATATAATGCACCAGCATATCTGGGTCTGTACTATTTATTAGGAGTAATCAATACAAAAAACAACACAGACCCTGATCCGCGGTCATATAATGCACCAGCATATCTGGGTCTGTACTATTTATTAGGAGTAATCAATACAAAAAACAACACAGACCCTGATCCGCGGTCATATAATGCACCAGCATATCTGGGTCTGTACTATTTATTAGGAGTAATCAATACAAAAAACAACACAGACCCTGATCCGCGGTCATATAATGCACCAGCATATCTGGGTCTGTACTATTTATTAGGAGTAATCAATACAAAAAACAACACAGACCCTGATCTGCGGTCATATAATGCACCAGCATATCTGGGTCTGTACTATTTATTAGGAGTAATCAATACAAAAAACAACACAGACCCTGATCCGCGGTCATATAATGCACCAGCATATCTGGGTCTGTACTATTTATTAGGAGTAATCAATACAAAAAACAACATAGACCCTGATCTGCAGGTGCATTATGCTATGGCAGATCAGGATCTTTGTTGCTGGAAATTTGTTTTGACTTATAAGTGAGTATCTTGGGTACTAAAGATGGCTTTCCTTCATATTTACCCAATAGTTCTTGTTGAAAAAGGTATGGTACAAATTTGTTGAAAAAGGTATGGTACAAATTTGTTGAAAAAGGTATGGTACAAATTTGTTGAAAAAGGTATGGTACAAATTTGTTGAAAAAGGTATGGTACAAATTTGTTGAAAAAGGTATGGTACAAATTTGTTGAAAAAGGTATGGTACAAATTTGTTGAAAAAGGTATGGTACAAATTTGTTGAAAAAGGTATGGTACAAATTTGTTGAAAAAGGATGTACATTTGTAAAAACATGGATGGTACATTTGTAAAAAAATGGATGGTACATATGTTGAAAAAGAATGGATGTGATGTGTGATTATGATTTTTCAAGTAGCTTTTAAAATTTTTTAGTCATATCGCTATGATGTCTGCAGTATGGCAGTTTACAGACATGTCTAGCACTGGGGCATCATGCAGCAGACATGTAGCTTGATGTCCCACTCAGTCACATTATCCTAACACCAGGCAGACCGGTCCTAACACTAACCCCTTAATGCAGAGCACCTAGCAAGGCAGATGTTAGTACCATTTTTGTTAGTCATTGGTAAGATTCAGCCTGGGATCGAACCCATGACCTCCCGCATCTGATGTGGATGCTCTAACCACTAGGCCACTGGAGTGGTGTAGAATATTTGACTTCACATTAAAGAAATGAGTTATTCTGAAAACCAAACAAATTTCAATCTCATAGCACACAAGTATCCAGCAGCACGTGCGGATAAATGAAATTTATTTAATTTAAAACTTCATCTGTAAGAAAAATGTATAAGCAGAAAAACCAGGAATTATTTGTATTATTAAGATCCATTATGGACTGTCTTAAGATTTCATCTATTTAAGACAATAATTTTGAAAAGATGACATGTGATCAGCCAGCCTTATTCCACTAAGAATAATGTTCCATCCGAAAGGACCAGTATATGGCTTTTGGTATAATGTAATATATAACCCCAAATCTGTGGTATCATCAGCATCTCAGGTGAAATATATTGCATTGGAATGGCTTTTTGGAGCACTTTTGTACATAAATTTAGCCTTTCTAAAGAATATTCTTTCATGTATAAATTATTATATAGTTCATTGCATTGTATTAATCATTATAAATGTTTGTCTTAAAGTTACTGACTGATTTGACTGCTTTTCATAATTACTTCCTTTGAGTTATTTTTCTCAGCATTCCTATGATAATTATAACAGATACAAAATTGAGAACTTGTAAAGACAATATTATTACAACACTTTTAGGTCAATTTTTAAGGTCTTGTAAAGACACAATTATTAGAACACTTTTAGGTCAGTTTGTAAGGTCTTGTAAAGAAAAAATTATTAGAACACTTTAGGACAATTTGTAAGATCTTGTAAAGAAAAAATTATTAGAACACTTTAGGTCAGTTTGTTATAACACTTTTAGGTCAATTTGTTAGAACACTTTTAGGTCAATTTGTAAGATGTTTTTATGGCACATTTTGATTTTGATTCTGTCAGTTCATACATGCTTCCATTCATCCATCCATCCTGAAAAAACATAGCAATACTGGCCAAAACCATTCAGTATTGACATATCAGAAGAGTCCAACTGCAAACTTCACAGACCCAGAACTGCCATTTCATGATGCACTGGAAGATCTGAGTCAGTACAGTTTATTAGGAATAATCCATATAACAAACAACATAGGACCTGATATGCAGGCACATTATGTTAGGGCAGATCAGGATTTCTGTTGTTTAAAGTTTGACTCTATATATATAGTAAATTTAATTTGCATATTTATATCTACACAGAGAGTTTTTCTGGCCATTGCAGCCTTTGTATCAGTTTTTTAATTTATTTAAAATTTTGAAAACTTTTTAGCTTTAGAATTTTGAGATATATAGATGAAGCATACATGTTTTAGAAATAAAACTATAATTTTTCCTCAAATTAAATGAATACATATTGTGAATATATTGCCTTTTGTAAAGGATGGTATATCTTAGAGTCCGTTATAATTTTGCTATTGATTTGTAAAGGATGGTATATCTTAGAGTCCAATATAATTTTGCTATTGATTTGTAAAGGATGGTATATCTTAGAGTCTATTATAATTTGCTATTGATTTGATGTTTCACATTTATTAGAGGCAAGAAAAAGTTTTTGTGAACTCTTCATACCCAAGATCTTCATCAATATTGTTTTTTTCTTTCTTTTACAGAGTCTGTGAAAATAACAGTGGTACAGAAATCGGGTTTTGTGGGATTGTATGGGTATGTCAAGCTGTTATGTAACTTTTTATTTCAAACATTACATCCATGTATTCGTATCATAGTTCATCACAGGTTTTATGTTTTGAAGAGTATTTAACTAGAGATTTTTATTCTTTATGGAGCCATTGAGTTTTTACTTATTTTGAAAATAAATAAACAGCATGGTACCTCCCCCCCCCCAATATATTTCTGGTAGTACTAGTGGAAATTACAGTATATACTCACTTAAATCAAACCATTTAAAAACGAAGATCTTCATCTGTGTTAGCATAATGTGCCTGCAGATCAGGGTCTATGTTCTTTCCTCTACCGATTACTCCTAACAAACTTCATAGGCCCATATCGGCCAGCACAGTATATGATGTCTGATCTATGTCTATGCAGTTTGCAGTTGGTCTTATAAGCAAGTATGTATAGTATTAGTTGTCTTTTTTTTATACCTTGGCCTTAGACATTTTGTTTCCTACATTATCAGATTTCAATAGTTATCTTACATGATTTTGCAAATTTTCCCTTGAAAAATCATCAGATTCAGCCATCTTAGTCATGTGATTAACTTTTTTTTTTCTTGATGGTCAGAATAAGGAATCTATAGAAGATGGTGTTTACTGGATAGAACCACATTTACTGTATGTATTCATTTTTTAAGTCAAACTGCATCAAACATATTCTGATAGAGTAATGCGCCTGCTGATCAAAGTCTATATTGTTTATTGTACTGATCAGGGTCTATCTTGTTTATTCTACTGATCAGGGTCTATCTTGTTTATTCTACTGATCAGGGTCTATCTTGTTTATTCTACTGATCAGGGTCTATCTTGTTTATTGTACTGATCAGGGTCTATATTGTTTATTGTACTGATCAGGGTCTATATTGTTTATTGTACTGATCAGGGTCTATATTGTTTATTGTACTGATCAGGGTCTATATTGTTTATTCTACTGATCAGGGTCTATATTGTTTATTGTACTGATCAAAGTCTATATTGTTTATTGTACTGATCAGGGTCTATATTGTTTATTGTACTGATCAGGGTCTATCTTGTTTATTCTACTGATCAGGGTCTATATTGTTTATTGTACTGATCAGGGTCTATATTGTTTATTGTACTGATCAGGGTCTATCTTGTTTATTCTACTGATCAGGGTCTATATTGTTTATTGTACTGATCAAAGTCTATATTGTTTATTGTACTGATCAGGGTCTATATTGTTTATTGTACTGATCAGGGTCTATCTTGTTTATTGTACTGATCAGGGTCTATCTTGTTTATTCTACTGATCATGGTCTATATTGTTTATTGTACTGATCAGGGTCTATAATGTTTATTGTACTGATCAGGGTCTATATTGTTTATTGTACTGATCAGGGTCTATATTGTTTATTGTACTGATCAGGGTCTATATTGTTTATTGTACTGATCAGGGTCTATATTGTTTATTGTACTGATCAAAGTCTATATTGTTTATTGTGCTGATCAGGGTCTATATTGTTAATTGTACTGATCAGGGTCTATATTGTTTATTGTACTGATCAGGGTCTATATTGTTTATTGTACTGATCAGGGTCTATCTTGTTTATTCTACTGATCAGGGTCTATATTGTTTATTGTACTGATCAGGGTCTATATTGTTTATTGTACTGATCAGGGTCTATATTGTTTATTGTACTGATCAGGGTCTATATTGTTTATTGTACTGATCAGGGTCTATATTGTTTATTGTACTGATCAGGGTCTATATTGTTTATTGTACTGATCAGGGTCTATATTGTTTATTGTACTGATCAGGGTCTATATTGTTTATTGTACTGATCAGGGTCTATATTGTTTATTGTACTGATCAAGGACTATATTGTTTATTCTACTGATCAGGGTCTATATTGTTTATTGTACTGATCAGGGTCTATATTGTTTATTGTACTGATCAAGGACTATATTGTTTATTGTACTGATCAGGGTCTATATTGTTTATTGTACTGATCAAGGACTATATTGTTTATTCTACTGATCAGGGTCTATATTGTTTATTCTGCTGATCAGGGTCTATATTGTTTATTCTACTGATCAGGGTCTATATTGTTTATTGTACTGATCAGGGTCTATATTGTTTATTGTACTGATCAAGGACTATATTGTTTATTCTACTGATCACGGTCTATATTGTTTATTGTACTGATCAAGGTCTATATTGTTTATTCTACTGATCAGGGTCTATCTTGTTTATTCTACTGATCAGGGTCTATATTGTTTATTGTACTGATCAGGGTCTATATTGTTTATTGTACTGATCAAGGACTATATTGTTTATTCTACTGATCAGGGTCTATATTGTTTATTGTACTGATCAGGGTCTATATTGTTTATTGTACTGATCAAGGACTATATTGTTTATTCTACTGATCAGGGTCTATCTTGTTTATTCTACTGATCAGGGTCTATAATGTTTATTCTACTGATCAGGGTCTATATTGTTTATTGTACTGATCAGGGTCTATATTGTTTATTCTACTGATCAGGGTCTATATTGTTTATTCTACTGATCAGGGTCTATATTGTTTATTCTACTGATCAGGGTCTATATTGTTTATTGTACTGATCAGGGTCTATATTGTTTATTCTACTGATCAGGGTCTATCTTGTTTATTCTACTGATCAGGGTCTATATTGTTTATTGTACTGATCAGGGTCTATATTGTTTATTGTACTGATCAAGGTCTGTATTGTTTATTCTACTGATCATTCCTTTCAAACTACACAGATCCAGATTGGCTGGCACATTATCAGTGGTAGATATGGATTTACAATTTGCAGTCAAACACAACTTATAAGCAGATAGTAAGATTATACTTATAATGACACCGTGAAGCGCCATACTCATATCACAGTAACCAATCTAGGCTGACTGGAATTAAATCCCAGTTTAACTTATAATGACAGCGTGAAGCGCCATACTCATATCACAGTAACCAATCTAGGCTGACTGGAATTAAATCCCAGTTTAACTTAAGCTTATACAGCATGTTTGATTACATTTGTCTGATGCTGAATAATAATAATAATAATAATAATAATAATAATAATAATAATAATAATAATAATAATAATAATAATAATGAGGTCTTTGTATAGCACCTAATCTTTAGAAGCTCTAAGAGCTTTACAACATATATAATGATATGACTACACTACAGAAAAAAAAATAACAAAAACCAAGAAATGGGAAAACATAAAATATGCTGAAAATATATAAGATACAAAACATTATTAGATCTCTAAGTTTGTTCCTACAGTCGACAAAGATGAGTTTTAAGAGCATTCTTAAACGGGACCACTGTGTCTTTGTGTCTCATTTCAATGGGCAGTTTATTCCACATTGCTGGGCCCTGATATGCAAAATGACATTGTCCATATGACATTGTTTCCAGAGTGGGAACAATAAGTATATGAATACAGACAATGCTCCTTCAAAGATTACAAAAATAAACCAAAAAAAAAGAGTGTGACATTGTAATTGCTATACAGGGTAACCTGTTGACAGCGAACTAAGATGTATCCATTCTAAATTTAAATGCCTACTTAGTCCATATTTAAATGATTTTTTTCAGAGTACTTTTTTTAATTTATAAATGGCTCTCAAAGGCTTTTTTATTACGGGTAATGTACAAGTGCATGCTATTAACTTGACATGAGTTTATTAATTAATCCATGCATTTTGATTTTCTGTTTAAATTGTCCAGGTATCAGCTTTTCTGATTATTTTTCTACTTATATTATAGTTTCTTTTAAATAATTTACCAATATTTATTTTCCTTCATACAAATCTTACATTTTGTAGCTTGCAGCTAACTGGTGTATACTATACTGTCCATCTGAATGAATCACTAATGGAACCAGAATATATTGTTGAACCAGACAATTCTGTTATTCAAAAAATGGCAGAAGACACTGGTGCCAGTATACAAGTTTATCAAAACAAACACAGCTTCCGTGTATCTGACCTTCATCGAGTTCAGATCTTAGGAACTCTGACCAAAATGACCAGAATCAAACTTCAGAATGCTCTCACAGAACTATGGAGCAATGCAACTAGTAAGCATATTTCTTTCCAAGTTAAAGTGGCATATCTTCATGTTGGTTTATATAATCATTAACTTGGCATTTAAATCAGTATATCTTTTACTGTATGTACTTGCTTATAAGTTGACTCAAGCTACAAACAACAAAAGATCCAGATCTGCTGCAACATAATACACCTGTAGAACAGGGTCTATGTTGTTTGCTCCTCTGAATACTCCTATGAAATTGCACAGACCCAGGTCTTTCAGTGCATTATGTGATAGCAGATCTTAGTTTATGCAGTTTGCAGTTGGAACCGATCTATTAGCAAGTATATACAGAAATTTACCTGTAGTTAAGTTATGGTGAATAAGCTACCAATCTATTAGCAAGTATATACAGAAATTTACCTGTAGTTAATGTATGATGAATAAGCTACCGATCTATTAGCAAGTATATACAGAAATTTACCTGTAGTTAATTTATGGTGAATGAGGTACTGAGAAAGAAGCATAGATATATGAGTGAAAAATATTGTATAATCTGCAGGTCTGTCATCAACAAAAGCCCTCAACCTAACACAAGAAATCTTAGAGGATATCTGTACTTTTTGAGTGTATATGATGAAATAATTCACAACTGAGACACATACATTGCCATAAGTGGTGAAGACATGATACAAAATGTTTCTACTTCATTACTTATAAAAGAGGGTGTAATGTGTTCATATGAAAATGAAGAGATTTTTAGTTTTGTTAACAATTTCTTGTGTAGATATATATACATTGAACATTGTTTGGGTAAGAGTAATGTAGAAACATGACAGAATGGTTTAAAATACTTAAGAGTATTACATCATTAGGCAACCTTTTTGATGTTGTAGATTATTTGTATTGACTTTGATTTCTGTTTTTGTTTATTTCTGCATTGATATTTGAATTTTTTGTGTTTGCAAACTTGCAGACTATTTTGATAACAGATGCTGCACCCAAAATTTGATTGGCATTTAATTTTCATTTGCAGACAATGCCACTCATGCATGATTTCACCATTGTCTGTAGATTTTAATTATGAAAGGGTCCCTGCATTCTTTATTTACCATTATCTGTAGATTTTAATTATGAAAGGGTCCCTGCATTCTTTATTTACCATTATCTGTAGATTTTAATTATGAAAGGGTCCCTGCATTCTTTATTTACCATTATCTATGAATTTTAATTATGAAAGGGTCCCTGCATTCTTTATTTACCATTATCTATGAATTTTAATTATGAAATGGTCCCTGCATTCTTTATTTACCATTATCTGTGAATTTTAATTATGAAAGGGTCCCTGCATTCTTTATTTACCATTATCTATGAATTTTAATTATGAAATGGTCCCTGCATTCTTTTTTTACCATTATCTATAGATTTTAATTATGAAATGGTCCCTGCATTCTTTATTTACCATTATCTATAGATTTTAATTATGAAATGGTCCCTGCATTCTTTATTTACCATTATCTATAGATTGTCTGTTTTACGAATCTGAGTCACCATTACATACAGAATAATGTTAGGTTTTAATGAAATGTTTCAAAATGTTATCTATATCTAATTTTATAGAGACAGAAATCGGACACATAAATGCCAGTATTGAATTGTCTGAAGAGTATTTCTCCAAGTCAGGAAGGTGAGCATGGACTAACAAAATTGCCAATATTGAATTGTCAGTGTTGTAAATAATAATTTATGAATTTTAAATTATTCTAGTAACAGAAAAATGAGATTTGGTTTAAAACAATAAATGCTGTTTTGAATGTTACCATTGGTGGTGTGTGCTGTATTGTACTTGACTCCACTGTGTATATTTCTTTCAGATGGTAAGGTCATTTCAAAACATCTAGATCATATATTCTTTGTTAACCTGTTCATAATTTACACTTTTTTGTTTTTAAGTGGATTTTCTTCAAAATAAAATGTGTAAAATTTAGATAAAATAATAACCCATATTTGAAAACAAAACATAGTGAAAAATATTTGTTAAAAAGTCTAAATTTGAGGAAGAAAGTTTTAAATAACATCCCATGTTTACTGAATTGATATTAATTACATTCACATAAACTTTTCCTTCTTCCTCTTTTACCTCCTCTCATTCATTATCATTTTTATAACTGGATTTTAAGTATCAGGAATGGTCAATAATATAAATGTGTAGGCATTCATTTAGAAAGATTAAAGAGGAAGAAAAAAATTTGTTTGAGGAGGCTATTAGTAACAATTATTCTCCTTGAAGAACCTCTTCTGTGAAAAGTAATGGACATTCTCCTTTGATGACCTTTCCTGTGAAAACTAATGATCATTCTCCTTTGATGTCCCCTACTGTGTTATTTAGTTACCATTCTCCTTTGATGTCTCCATCTGTGTTAAGTAACAACCATTCTTCTTTGATGACCTTTCCTGTGAAAACTAATGACCATTCTCCTTTGATGACCTTTCCTGTGAAAACTAATGATCATTCTCCTTTGATGTCCCCTACTGTGTTATTTAGTTACCATTCTCCTTTGATGACCTCTCCTGTGCAAATTCATGAATATTCCATTTCAGCCATGTAATCTCCAGTCTTTCATATACTGTTGCCATGGCTAATAAAATGGTGGCATCTTGGGAACTAAGACCACTAGATACAAAATCCATGGAGACCAAAATTAATGCTATCCTGAATGGAAGTCATATGCTGTGGACAGAAACTGCTACCAAAGTTCATGTTTTGAATCTACATAAAAGTACCGCATCTGTTGATCCTGACAAGGTCAAGACAGCCATTACAGAAGCATGGCAAAGCAAGATAACAGGTTAGTACCCTTCTTTAGCCTTCTATTGGAGACATGAATGCAAAATTAAAATATGCCTTCATTTCTACATCTATGTATTTGTCCATATATTGCACCTTGGGATTCTCAGGCTAGAGTTGAAATAAATATAGCCAGAGCCACAAATAAGTGCAGCTAAATTCTTTGTCTCCATTCAGACAATCCACACAGACCAAATCCACACAGACATGACCCATACAGACCAAATCCACACAGACATGACCCATACTGACAAAATCCACACTGACATGAACCATATAGACACATTCTACAAAGACACGATCCACACAGACAAAATCCACACAGACACAATCCACTCAGACACAGTCCACACAAACAAAATCCACACACACAATCCACACAGATATGATCCATACAGACACAATCCACATAGACACAATTCACCCAGACATGATCCACACACAGTCCACACAGACACGATCCACACAGACACAATCCACACAGGCACAATCTGTTCCTCTCTCTTCATCTGTTTCACCTAACATGCAGATCATAATGACCAGCAGTGTCAGTATAATAATAACACTAATAATAATAATAATAATAATAATAATAATAATAATAATAATAATATAATAATAATAATAATAATAATAATAATAATAATAATAATAATAATAATGAGGACTTTGTATAGCACCTAACCTTTAGAAGCTCTAAGTGCTCTGCAATATATATAATGATATGATTACCAAAAAACCCACAACAAAAACCATGAAATTAGAAAACATAAAAACATCCTGAAAATATTTAAGGTAGGAAACTTTATTAAGTCTTTAAGTTTGTTCTTGCAGTCGAAAAAGGTGAGTTTTATGAGCACTCTTGAAAAGGATCACTGTTTCTTTGTGCCTACTTTCAATGGGTAATTTGTTCCATATTACTGGGCACTGGTATGCAAATGATAGTTGTCCATATGACTTCGTTTTCATAGTGGGAATAATGAGTATACAGTTGTAAAAAGAGGAGTGTAAGTAAGTGAAGTTTCTGGAGTAGATATTGAGATGAACCAGACAGAATTTAGTCACAATAGTCCAGTCTTAAAAGTACTAATGAACAGACAAATGTTTTACTCAACTGAAAGATTTTTGTGAATGAAACTGATTTTCAGCTCAAGATATGCAGCCTTGCATATTTTCATGACATGTTGGTGCAATGTGAGTGTACTATCCAGAGTAACACCTAGGTTTCGTACTGACTGTGAATTTAATGTTGGTGTTGCTGATATTTATTGTTTGAGGTAAAGGATGGGAATGAGAAAGTCTTTGTGTTGCTATTAGAATGGCCTCAGTTTTATCATCATTCATCTGCAGCTTGTTACATGTCATCCATGATTTAACATCAGAAATGCACCTCACTACTCCTTGGATGGTAGCATCAACTTCAGTTGGGTGGCTAGACTTGTATATTTGGGTGTCATTAGCATGTAATTGGTGGGTGGCTAGACTTGTATATTTGGGTGTCATCAGTATACAATTGGTGAGACACTGGGAGAGTGTCTGAGTATAGGATGAAGAGAACCAGTCTAAACATATTTATAACTAGGCCACACAAACTTCCTTTGTCTCAAGAATCACCTTCAAAGTTTAGAGTTTGATTATTTAATATTTTCATTGTAAGACCAAATAAGGTAACTTTTGTAATCAGTAATATTTTGTCTCTTCTTTTGTCTCTTCTGCATGTTTATGAGACAGTGGCATTATTGCTGAAGTTGTGTCTAATATTTGGCATGTCAGCTATGAAAAGGGGATATATTATGCCATAGACACATGTCAGATATGAGATGTGGGACATATTCTGCCATATATAATGTGTCAGATATGAGAAGGGGATATATTATGCCATAGACATGTCATATATGAGAAGGGGATATATGCCATAGACATGTCATATATGAGAAGGGGATATATTATGCCATAGACATGTCATATATAGACAAGGGGATATATGCCATAGACATGTCATATATGAGAAGGGGATATATTATGCCATAGACATATATCAGATATGGGAGTTGTGATACATCATGGCATGGACTTGGATCAGACATAGGAGGGGAGATACATTATGCATGGACACAGTTGGGAGGGGGGATACATTCTAGCATAGACCCAATACAGATATGGGAGGTGGATACTTTTATGGCAAGGACAAAGATAAGATATAGGAGGATACATTTTGGCATGGAGACAGGGCAAAAGCCAAGTTCAATCACCAACATATATCTGTATGATCGCATTTGATTTTTCCTTTTATTTACGATCAGCATCATATAGCTAGGTCTATGTCCAGCTATCCAATGCCAGTCTATTGTTTAATTGTTTGTTATGGTCATTATTGTAGATCCACAAGTATTTGCTTTCAAGCTTTCTTTGGGGGAAAAAGACATCTGTTGTGAAGAAGTATTATTATGATTTGCACATTTTAATTTCATGGTACCTTTTTCTTTTTCCATGTCTAGCATCATCCACAATGGTTGTGTACCTAGTAGAATTTGGAAAACAAGCTGTGAGCCGATTTGTTGATTCATCCTGGTAAGAAAATACTGTGAGAGTTTATCAAATTCTTTTCTTTTAACCATTCAAAATATCTCCATTATGTTGTTCCTTATTGGAGATATCTATAACTTTGTACTTATAGTATGTACTTGAAATATAGCACTGTAATTATACCAGTAGTTAGTATTTTACATGTGAAGAGTACTTTACACACAGTACTTTGTAGTTAATACTTTACATGTAAAGAGTACTTTACACAAAGTACTTTGTAGTTAATACTTTACATATAAAGAGTACTTTACACACAGTACTTTGTAGTTAATACTTTACATGTAAAGAGTACTTTACACACAGTACTTTGTAGTTAATACTTTACATGTAAAGAGTACTTTACACACAGTACTTTGTAGTTAATACTTTACATGTAAAGAGTACTTTACACACAGTACTTTGTAGTTAATACTTTATATGTAAAGAGTACCTTACACACAGTACTTTGTAGTTAATACTTTACATGTAAAGAGTACTTTACACTCAGTACTTTGTAGTTAATACTTTACATGTAAAGTGTACCTTACACACAGTACATTGTAGTTAATACTTTACATGTAAAGAGTACTTTACACACAGTACTTTGTAGTTAATACTTTACATGTAAAGAGTACTTTACACACAGTACTTTGTAGTTAATACTTTATATGTAAAGAGTACCTTACACACAGTACTTTGTAGTTAATACTTTACATGCAAAGAGTACTTTACACTCAGTACTTTGTAGTTAATACTTTACATGTAAAGTGTACCTTACACACAGTACATTGTAGTTAATACTTTACATGTAAAGAGTACTTTACACACAGTACTTTAATTATAGTTAGTACTTTTCATGTAATCAGTACATTACACATAGTACTTTACACATAGTACTTTTTGCATATTACTGCACACATAGGTAATATTTAACCTATAGTACTTATAGATAGTACTTTACACATAGCTAGTACTTTATACAGAGTTAGTACGTAACACATAGCTAGTACTTAACACATAGCTAATACTTTACACATAGCTAGTACTTTACACATAGTTAGTACTTTACACATAGCTAGTACTTTACACATAGCTAGTACTTTACACGTAGCTAGTACTTAACACATAGCTAGTACTTAACACATAGCTAGTACTTTACACATAGTTAGTACTTAACACATAGCTAATACTTTACACATAGCTAGTACTTAACACATAGCTAATACTTTACACATAGCTAATACTTAACACATAGCTAGTACTTTACACGTAGCTAGTACTTTACACATAGTACTTAACTCATAGTTAGTACTTAACACATAGTTAGTACTTCACACATAGCTAGTACTTAACACATAGCTAATACTTTACACATAGCTAGTACTTTACACATAGTTAGTACTTTACACATAGCTAGTACTTAACACATAGCTAATACTTTACACATAGCTAGTACTTACACATAGTACTTTACATGTAGCTAGTACTTAACACATAACTAATACTTTACACATAGCTAGTACTTTACACATAGTTAGTACTTAACACATAGCTAGTACTTAACACATAGCTAATACTTTACACATAGCTAGTACTTTACACATAGTTAGTACTTTACACATAGCTAGTACTTAACACATAGCTAATACTTTACACATAGCTAGTACTTACACATAGTACTTTACACGTAGCTAGTACTTTACACATAGTTAGTACTTAACTCATAGTTAGTACTTAACACATAGTTAGTACTTAACACATAGCTAGTACTTAACACATAGCTAATACTTTACACATAGCTAGTACTTTAAGTTAGTTAGTACTTAACACATAGCTAGTATTTTACACATAGTACTTAACACATAGCTAGAACTTAATACATAGCTAGTACTTAACACATGGCTAGTACTTAACACATAGTTAGTACTTAACACATAGTTAGTACTTAACACATAGCTAGTACTTAACACATAGTTAGTACTTAACAAATGCATCATTACAGGTACAGCAGTTTTTCAGTAACATTATTTCCTGGAGACTCAAAATGATTTGGATCAATCAATGTGAATCAGAGTCAATTCATTATTCTGAATTATGCTCATTCTTTCCTTTTGATCTTGGGGTCAAGGATAGCACATTTTACAGCAATGCTTTGACAGTGGGCTTGGCATCCAGTCCTGGTCTTCTTGTTAATGAATAACTCCACAGACAATTGTTATTTGCTCATAGGCTTAACAAGTCAGCTTGACATCCAGTCTAAGTGACTTCTCATACTGAACATAATTTCACTTAATGTTACCGGGACCCTGAGTTGCCGAGTAGTCTAAAGCGCTCTAAATTATGGATCACTGCCATCTCACCTCTGTCTGCATGGGTTCGAGTCTAAGATTCAGCTAATGTAGTTATGTGAGAAAGTTTGCCAGTAGCTTCTCATGGGTTGGTGGTTCTTTCCGGGGGTTTTCCCAGGTTCTTCCTCCACCAATAATACTGGCTGCCATGTATAGCCTATCGTGTGCTAAAAAAAATGGCGTTAAACCCAAAAAAACAAAACAAAACAAAACTTAATGTTAGCAATAGGTTCCTTGACTGAAGGCATTTTGAGTTTATGCAAATGATGTCACTTTTCTTTCAAATATGGCCACCATTTTTAAATGTTGAAAAAACACCTTCAAACAACTTCTCAAAAGATTACTCTGCAAACTTTGACAAAATTGTATGGAAATCATCCTTGCATTTAGACAAATGGTACAGTCAATTATCCAATGTGGCTTATGTTACTAAAAATAGACAGATTTTAAAATTAATTGTGCTTGAAACTACCAACACATTGACCAAAAGCATCAAAGCATATAGCCCATTAAGATGTTCACAAATGTTTACCAAAAGCATCCAAGCATAAAGCCCATTAAGATGTTCACAAATGTTGACCGAAAGCATCCTGGCATAAAGCTCATTAAAATGTTGACCGAAAGCATCCTGGCATAAAGCTCATTAAAATGTTGACCGAAAGCATCCCGGCATAAAGCCCGTTAACATGTTGACCGAAAGCATCCTGGCATAAAGCCCATTAAGATGTTCACAAATGTTGACCGAAAGCATCCTGGCATAAAGCCCATTAACATGTTGACCGAAAGCATCCTGGCATAAAGCCCATTAACATGTTGACCGAAAGCATCCTGGCATAAAGCCCATTAAGATGTTCACAAATGTTGACCGAAAGCATCCTGGCATAAAGCTCATTAAAATGTTGACCGAAAGCATCCTGGCATAAAGCTCATTAAAATGTTGACCGAAAGCATCCTGGCATAAAGCCCGTTAACATGTTGACCGAAAGCATCCTGGCATAAAGCCCATTAAGATGTTCACAAATGGTGATCTGCTATCCAGTATTTCCACTGTCATAAAAATTAGAAAAACTGTGAAATTAATATTTTGTTTATAAAAATTACTTAATAGAATGTAATCATACCATTTCCATACAAGGCATTTCAGTTTTCCTACAAATCATACCATCAACTATGGATGAAGACACACAAAACATAGAGAAACATTCAAGCTTTTTTTCCATAGGCAATTAAAAGAATCTGGAGAAAAAAAGCATTGGCATTAGGCATCCTACAAAATAAGCCTGGAGTTGTTATGACAACTGCTCTTGCATTTCATTATTAGGCAGATGTTTGCCAGGTGAGTGATCTCAGGTGAGTGATCTCAGACTCAGTTGGGCCTATTGTTGTTTTTTGTTTGTCTACTAGTTGTTTAGGAGTAGTACAGTTTGGTTTCTTCCTTTTGAAGTAATTTCCATCATTATTTTGTGACTGAAAAACTCATGAACCTGTGATTCCTTTAAATTTCTCATTAAACTATTTTTTTCTATCTTATGACATTTGAATTAAAAATATAACTTAAAAGTATCATAAATCCTGAATTATGATTTCTTAAGCATCCATTTTAGATCTCATTTGATCCAATTTCTGACACAGATCTCATTTGACCAAAGTTCTGAAAATAATTTCACTTGATCTAAGTTCTAACACTGTAACCTTGATCTGATCCAACACTGTCACTCGATCCAAGTTCAGACATTGATTGATACAAGTTCTGAAACTGATTTTATTAAAGTTCTGACAATGATCTCACTTTATCCAGTTTCTGACACTGATTTCACTTGATTCAATTTCTGACACTGATTTTATTTGATCCAAGTTACAACATTGATTTCTGTTTATCTAAGTTCAGACACTTGTGAACCAAATGCTGAATTTGATCTCATTTGATCCAAGTTGTGAATTTGATCTCATTTGATCCATGTTCTGAATTTGATCTCATTTGATCCAAGTTCTGAATTAGATCTCATTTGATCCAAGTTCTGAATTAGATCTCATTTGATCCAAGTTATGACACTGTGACATTGACATGATGCATCAATACATATAAAATTACACTACCTCCAACATATATTATCACATGATCCCCATGATAGAAACATTTGAATTGGCTGATCTGATACCATTTGATTTTGATTTCCATGATATACACATTTTAATTGGCTGATCTGATATCATGTGATTTGCAGCAATTCATAGTGCACTGGCATGATGTCAAACATTTTTTGTTCTACTGGTCATAAACCAGAAGAGTTTATGACATGAGGAGTTATCGGTCATTTGTCATCCATCATGTGACATCTGGTATCCATCCATCTGTTATCAGAAGTTCGTTCTTGCTTTTCCTCAGAAACTATATAGAGGATTGCCCTGACATACTATTTATACACATTCTCATGGTCTAATTGGTCCTAAATGAAAATGGTGCTTTTTGATAATCCAGTATGGTTACCACAGCGTATATTTTGAAAATCTAGTTATTGATACTACTTCTGAATGAATGGTCTTATCAAGATGTGAGTTTAACTCAAAGACTTTATGATGTCCAGTTGGTTCTGTATGAAAACAGTGTTGATGTGACATCAATTAGTGTATTATAGTCATTTAAAAAGCATCCAAATCCACATACACAACCTCCTTACTGTAAGCATACTATTAATTCCATTCAAATTTTTCATCATAAAGGAAGGCAGTGAATCTTAAGCTTTGGAATTCATAACCTTACATTTATTAGCTTTGATTGTTACAAATCTTACTTTGTTGCTATTCATACTTATTGTAAGCTTTTGAAAAAGGACATATTGTGCAAAATTAGTTTAGGTCAAAATAGCCAAGTGGTGTTACAGTTGTTCTGTAACAAATTGTTCATCTTGTTCAGGTCATCCCTGAATAGTGTCAGATATGCTGTCTATGTGAATGACTCAACACCAGAGGAATTGGTTGTAGATCCTGTTTCAACAGCTGAAATGAACAAGGCTCTGCAGAAACACCAGCTTCAAGGCTGTGAATGTACAGCCAAGAAGTTGTACAAGCTGTATATAAAAGGGTCTAAAGCCTCACAGAACAAAAGTAAACTCCAGATAGCTTTAGGAAAAGCTTGGAATCAGAGTAATGAAGGTAAATTAAAAATAGTTTATCTCATAGCACTTTTTGTTATTAGTGCCATAATGAAATGATAAATATTTATCTCATAGTAATTGCTGTCATTAGTGTCATAATGCCATCTCATACAAATCATTTGTCTCATTATTGAATAACTTTTTGTAATATCACTCAAAAATGTCATTAATTAATGCAATATCCATAACATCACTCAAAAATATCATTAATTAATACAATTTCCTTAACATCACTCAGAAATGTCATTGATTAATGTAATTTCCATAACATCACTCAAAAATGTCATTAATTAATGTAATTTCCTTAACGTCACTCAAAAATGTCATTGATTAATGTAATTTCCATAACATCACTCAAAAATGTCATTAATTAATGTAATTTCCTTAACGTCACTCAAAAATGTCATTGATTAATGTAATTTCCATAACATCACTCAAAAATGTCATTAATTAATGCAATTTCCTTAATGTCACTCAAAAATGTCATTAATTAATGTAATTTCCTTAACGTCACTCAAAAATGTCATTGATTAATGTAATTTCCATAACATCACTCAAAAATGTTTCCTTAACGTCACTCAAAAATGTCATTGATTAATGCAATTTCCTTAACATCACTCAAAAATGTCATTGATTAATGCAATTTCCGTAACATCACTCAAAAATGTCATTAATTAATGTAATTTCCTTAACGTCACTCAAAAATGTCATTGATTAATGTAATTTCCGTAACATCACTCAAAAATGTCATTAATTAATGTAATTTCCTTAACGTCACTCAAAAATGTCATTGATTAATGCAATTTCCGTAACATCACTTAAAAATGTTTCCTTAACGTCACTCAAAAATGTCATTGATTAATGCAAATTTCCGTAACATCACTCAAAAATGTCATTAATTAATGTAATTTCCTTAACGTCACTCAAAAATGTCATTGATTAATGTAATTTCTGTAACATCACTCAAAAATGTCATTAATTAATGTAATTTCCTTAACGTCACTCAAAAATGTCATTCCGTAACATCACTCAAAAATGTTTCCTTAACGTCACTCAAAAATGTCATTGATTAATGCAATTTCCTTAACATCACTCAAAAATGTCATTAATTAATGCAATTTCCTTAATGTCACTCAAAAATGTCATTGATTAATGTAATTTCCGTAACATCACTCAAAAATGTCATTGATTAATGCAATTTCCTTAACATCACTCAAAAATGTCATTGATTAATGCAATTTCCTTAACATCACTCAAAAATGTCATTAATTAATGCAATTTCCATAATGTCACTAAAAAATGTCATTGATTAATGTAATTTCCTTAACGTCACTCAAAAATGTCATTGATTAATGCAATTTCCGTAACATCACTCAAAAATGTTTCCTTAACGTCACTCAAAAATGTCATTGATTAATGCAATTTCCTTAACATCACTCAAAAATGTCATTGATTAATGCAATTTCCGTAACATCACTCAAAAATGTCATTAATTAATGTAATTTCCTTAACGTCACTCAAAAATGTCATTGATTAATGTAATTTCCATAACATCACTCAAAAATGTCATTAATTTATGTAATTTCCTTAACGTCACTCAAAAATGTCATTCCGTAACATCACTCAAAAATGTTTCCTTAACGTCACTCAAAAATGTCATTGATTAATGCAATTTCCTTAACATCACTCAAAAATGTCATTAATTAATGCAATTTCCTTAATGTCACTCAAAAATGTCATTGATTAATGTAATTTCCGTAACATCACTCAAAAATGTCATTAATTAATGCAATTTCCTTAATGTCACTCAAAAATGTCATTGATTAATGCAATTTCCGTAACATCACTCAAAAATGTTTCCTTAACGTCACTCAAAAATGTCATTGATTAATGTAAATTCCTTAACATCACTCAAAAATGTCATTAATTAATGCAATTTCCGTAACATCACTCAAAAATGTTATTAATTAATGCAATTTCATTAACATCACTCAAAAATGTTTCCTTAACGTCATTCAAAAATGTCATTGATTAATGCAATTTCCTTAACATCACTCAAAAATGTCATTATTTAATGCAATTTCCTTAATGTCACTCAAAAATGTCATTGATTAATGTAATTTCCGTAACATCACTCAAAAATGTCATTGATTAATGCAATTTCCTTAACATCACTCAAAAATGTCATTGATTAATGCAATTTCCTTAACATCACTCAAAAATGTCATTAATTAATGCAATTTCCATAATGTCACTCAAAAATGTCATTGATTAATGTAATTTCCTTAACGTCGCTCAAAAATGTCATTGATTAATGCAATTTCCGTAACATCACTCAAAAATGTTTCCTTAACGTCACTCAAAAATGTCATTGATTAATGCAATTTCCTTAACATCACTCAAAAATGTCATTGATTAATGCGATTTCCGTAACATCACTCAAAAATGTCATTAATTAATGTAATTTCCTTAACGTCACTCAAAAATGTCATTGATTAATGTAATTTCCGTAACATCACTCAAAAATGTCATTAATTTATGTAATTTCCTTAACGTCACTCAAAAATGTCATTCCGTAACATCACTCAAAAATGTTTCCTTAACGTCACTCAAAAATGTCATTGATTAATGCAATTTCCTTAACATCACTCAAAAATGTCATTAATTAATGCAATTTCCTTAATGTCACTCAAAAATGTCATTGATTAATGTAATTTCCGTAACATCACTCAAAAATGTTTCCTTAACGTCATTCAAAAATGTCATTGATTAATGCAATTTCATTAACATCACTCAAAAATGTCATTGATTAATGTAAATTCCTTAACATCACTCAAAAATGTCATTTATTAATGCAATTTCCATAACATCACTCAAAAATGTCATTGATTAATGCAGAGTCTTTAACTTCAGTGATTGGTTTTGAATGATGAATAATTCTTAACATCAGAAGATGCATATAATCTCAAACTTGTTTTTATTTGACAAAAAATATTATAGAAAGCATTCTGTAACTGTATCTGCCTTGGTTATTAGGTCATTATTACTAATAATTTTAAATAACAGGACAAACCCAGATTTGCTATTCTGTTTTCAGTTTTGTGTTTTACATAAATACAGCATTATTCATGTCTGCATTTATGAAAATTTCTAAATCATCCAGAGATAACATTTTGATTTCTATAATAATATAAAAGACAGTTAAGGCTACATTTGTTACAGGTGAAATATTTGATTGGTATCACATTAAAAAATCTCTACTGCTCTTTGTATCTAAATAGAACTATTATTGCATGTCAAAATATCAGTTTTAAACTGCTGATAATGACAGGAAGAACTCTGTTGCCTCATTTAGAGTTTGAAAATGGTTTTATTCCCATGTATTGCCTCAGAATTTCAAAAAACAAGTTTGTTTGTTTCATCTGTAGAGTATTCGTCTTGTAACAAAGTTCAGAAATTATTAATTTTTTTAGGCGGGGTGGGGGTGGGGGTGGGGGTGGGGGCTTTGCTAATTTCAGAGAGGTTTGGAAATTTCATCACTCCATCATTTTTAAAAATTCTCTGGACAAAACATTGTGACATATTGTTATATATTTCATTTTTCTTTTTGTTATACTGTATCTTTTTAAAACAGAGAGTTTAAATTCACTTAACTTGATACCATACTGTATCTATTAAATATCTTTTCAAGACCTGTTTGTGTTAACTTTTTATATACATTTCTAGTAGGGAGATACTGATTCTATGTCACAGATTTTAGGATGTGTTTTAAAGTGGGTTTGGTTATTGGAGAAAATAGATGGACTTCAATAGTACTGTTTTAAATTAAGTAGTACATTACTAATGTGAGGGCTTGTGATTAGTGTGATTTCAGGTCATCATAGTTACTGTTAAAGTTGTTCTACTTTGTTTACAGATGTAAATGTTAACACCTTTGCAGTGAATGTAAAGCAACAGGGCAGTAGAAAGAGGAGAGCTGCCAGCAAAAATTTCACTCTCATAGGAAACGATGGGTTAGTAGTAACAACATATACATCCTTTATATAAGTATGATACAATCTGTATGTGATAGGTATGGTACAGTCTGCATGTGATAGGTATGGTACAGTCTGTATCTGTTAGGTATGGTACAGTCTGTATGTGATAGGTATGGTACAGTCTGCATGTGATAGGTATGGTACAGTCTGTATGTGATAGGTATGGTACAGTCTGTATGTGATAGGTATGGTACAATCTGTATGTGATAGATATGGTACAGTCCATATGTGATAGATATGGTAAGTCTGTGTGATATGTATGGTATATTCTGTATGTGATAGGTATGGTACAGTCTGTATGTGATAGGTATAATACATTTTGGTATGAGATAGGTATAATTCAGTATGTATGTGATAGGTGTGGTACAGTCTGCATGTGATAGGTATGATACAATCTGTATGTGATAGGTATGGTACAGTCTGTGTGTGATAGGTATGGTACAGTCTGTATGTGATAGGTATGGTACAATCAGTGAAAGATGTGAATGAAAATGAATTAACAGACAAGAATTGGTAGATTATGTGTAAAGTGTTCCAGCCAGCAGTTTTGTGTTGGGTTTTGTTGTCATGAGCGAGATGGTTTGCATACTTAATCAAAAAATTCCAATTTCAAACCTAGCTCTCGATTTGTAATCTATTTGCCTTTAGAGGGACACTTTTTGGTAATTTAGGCATCGTTATTGCATGGAGGAATTTTCATTTTTTACAAAACATTGTTTAACTAGATGAAACTCTAAAATTTTGACATTTTATGGCTCTTCAGATGTGTTGAACTTTTAAAGGTGTGTGACACCTCATTGAAAAGCAAAACATCAAATTAAAGTAGTGGATAAGCATACTGTGTTGAGCAAAGTGATGACAGGGGCAAGTAATGTAGTTTGGATAAGTGTACTGTGTAGAGCAATGTGATGACAGGGACAAGTAATGTAGTTTGGATAAGTGTACTGTGTAATGTGATGACAGTGACAAGTAATGTAGTGGATAAGTGTACTGTGTTATGCAATGTGATGACAGTGACAAGTAATTTAGTTTGGATAAGTGTACTGTGTAATGTGATGACAGTGACAAGTAATGTAGTGGATAAGTGTACTGTGTTATGCAATGTGATGACAGTGACAAGTAATTTAGTTTGGATAAGTGTATTGTGTTAAGCAATGTGATTACAAGGACAAGTAGTATAGTGGATAAATGTACTGTGTTCAGCAGTATGATGACAGGCTCAATTAATATAGTGGTATAGTGTACTGTGTTCAGTAAAGTGATGATAGGATGCAGTTCATTCATTCCACTGTACACATAAAGTCCAAACCTTGAACACATTAGTTTTAGGATCACTATTGAACACATTAATTTTAGGATCACTATTGAACACATTAATTTTAGGATCACTATTGAACACATTAATTTTAGGATCACTATTGAACACATTAATTTTAGGATCACTATTGAACACATTAATTTTAGGATCACTATTGAACACATTAATTTTAGGATCACTATTGAACACATTAATTTTACGATCACTATTGAACACATTAATTTTACGATCACTATTGAACACATTAATTTTAGGATCACTATTGAACACATTAATTTTACGATCACTATTGAACACATTAATTTTACGATCACTATTGAACACATTAATTTTACGATCACTATTGAACACATTAATTTTAGGATCACTATTGGATTTCATTTTAAATAATTTAAGAATGGAGAGAAGATAACAATGATACAGGTAATGAACTACATGTATATTACTGTAATTTACATCCAATAATCCAGCTGTGAATGAACACATTAATTTTAGGATCACTATTGAACACATTAATTTTAGGATCACTATTGAACACATTAATTTTAGGATCACTATTGAACACATTAATTTTAGGATCACTATTGGATTTCATTTTAAATGATTTAAGAATGGAGAGAAGATAACAATGATACAGGTAATGAACTACATGTATATTACTGTAATTTACATCCAATAATCCAGCTGTGAATGAACACGTTAATTTTTTATTATTTATTTTATAGAATAATCTTAAGCCACTTGGCCATTCTGATTCATCTATTTACAGAACTAAATTAGTCGCATGGCAGCAGTTGATGAGATTTGTTAATAATCTTGATGCTTTTGGGATACCCGCCTTCTCTGAGAGTTAGTACTTCCTATAAAATCAAAGCCAAAAATGTATGCTGCTGATGAGGAGGAACATTCATCCTTCTGAATGTTATCCCAATTGTTGAATATTGCATAAAAAATTATCAGGTATCTCTTGGATAGAATTTGTGAACCTGGTAGTTTGAGGACCTTTTTCAGTCTGTCAATTACTGGCTATATTATATGTTACTGGTAATTGCATACTGATATTTGCCATGCGGAGGTACTGAGTTTGGATAAAAAATATAACTGCAGTCAACATGGCCTCTCCATTTTTGATCAAGATATAAAGTGATCCTATGAATGAGGATAGAATTAGATAAAACTTATGCCCTTAATGTAAATGCTGGAAGTAATCAGAAAACTTGACTCCTTGGGTTTCTATTTCAGGCCATTCCTGGTCAAGAAAGAAACAGAAAATTGAGACAAGACATAGACCTGAGCAAAAAATGTATTACTGTCCCAGAATTCAAAATGGAGATGATAAGATCCATCCACCTATCTGTCTGTTGTGACAAATATGCAGTCAGTCTCAACCTGTCCAACAAACATGTTCATATTTCCGTTTGCACAGCAAGGCTCAAATACCTTTGCTTCCGATACATTGGGATAGTTCTTTGCTCTTCATTAAAATACTAGAGATCTCCCATTGTATTACATCCTCCTCCACATCAATGGCTGCACACCTGGATGACATTCTACACAAATATTTGGTTTTGATAAGAACAACTGGTTTACCTGTCTAGAGTGATTAATCAGTGTTGCGAAGTCAGACTTTGTTTCTTCCCATTTTATCATTCATCTTCACATGTAATTCTTACTACAGTAATATCAACCTTGTTTGTCATAATTCCTCTCAAGCATATTGACATGGTGGTTCATTCTTTGGAAACAGTTTCTGCCAGGACAGCAATTTCAATAAGAGAATTTCTGTAACTCCTTTGCCACTTCATTGTGATGACAGATCTCTTGTTTCATGGCCAACTTTTTATGCACCCTCTGCAGATGGTATTTTTTTTAACAATGGCATCCATTTTTGTGTTTTATTGACCATCCATTTTCAATCTTGAATGAAATTAACCAATTCCCACTTAAATGTCAAGTCAGAGAGTGGTTTGCAAAAGGAATACCTTTGAAGGCCCCACAACTGGAAATCACAATCTGCACAGATGCCATTATGGCTGATATACCCAGTCTACTTTTTGGCTAGTATACCCAGTCTATGTTCTCTTATTTTTATTTACGTGATATAGCCTTACAAAGAAGATAGCTCAGTCTCATTGGGCCACAGACAGCTAATATGCCTGCCCAGTTCACAACAGCACAACCTCAGTTCTGTTCATGACCTTGCAGCTTTTGCTGGATTTTCCAAGGCAAACTTTTAAATCATCATCATCATCATCATCATCATCATCATCATCATCATCATCATCATCATCCATTTTGATTATCCAGGCCTTTTATTAATCCTCTAATGAGGGTAGGCCTGTTTGTTTCGTCATGAGAGTATTCAAAGCTTTCTTCCAGGCTCTACGGTCCTGTGGATTGATTCCACTCAGCCCCAACGTCTTTCTGTCTCTTTTTGTCAACTCTTCCCATGTTAGCTTAGGTCTGCCTGGAGCTCGACTTCCAGTAACTTTGAAGGAACGGACCTTGGATATCCACCCTTTACTACGCTCAACATGGCCCAGCCATCACATCCTATTTGATTGGATAATGTCAGAAATGTTTCTGATGTTGAGCTGAGTGAGGAGAGACTCAAATGGAACATTTGCCTCAGGATTTACATGGCAGATCCATCATATCATGGCTTTATCATTGCGATGTATCTTCCTGAGAGTTGTAGCAGTGACAGCCCAGATTTCAGAGCCGTATAACAGCACAGGTCTGATGTAAGTTGAGTAAAGACAACCCCTTGTAATGTGCGTCAAATGCCTATTCGTCAGGATTGGGAGAATCTAAGGCACATACGAGGAGTGTGATCAAACATGGATCACCTTTGCATGCGTATAATCTTCTGTTGTGCTCATCTCACATTAGAAGTTAATTCTTTCATATGAGCAATAATGAGGTTCCTGTGGGATAATGCTGGCTGAGGTAGGATGCACAGGCATTTTCTCCTCTTTTTACCACTTCTTCAACATCATCATCAACATCATCAGTTAATGTATGATGGAGAAAGGATATGTTTAGTAAATTAAGTTTCTCCCAAAATACTTACTTTACCAGCATTCCATCACACCTTTTCCTGCAAATGCAAGTGTCCTGAATAAAATGTCACTAAAGTTTAAACCGATAACATTTGGGAAGGAGGTTGCCACCTGGTGGATGAGGTTATCTATAAGAGTTATTCTCCTTCAGATATTGACACAAAGATGACTTTTTATTTGGGGCAATATGAAAGGAATGCCTAATGCTACTGTGATCAGCAAAATATAATTTATTATAAAGTTTCCTTATTTATCCCACAGGTATTAATTAGAGTTGGGATGATGGAGCTATAGTTATGTCCGTCTGATAGTCAGCATAACTCAAAACATTTTTCTTTCAACATATCAAGGAAATTGCGTATTGGTGCCTTTTTGATATTTTTTATTTTATGCAGTCACTATTTTTTATGTTATCATGCTAACAAAGTGTAGTTATTAGTATGAATTGAATTCATGCTACATATAAAGACTGAGAATTATGGGACATATTTTACTTGCATAGCGCTATTTACATGTGTTCTCTTTGTAATAAGGGTATTGGGAATTTTCTGAAATATTACCTAACTCAATACATGCACACCTATGATGCTTTCACTATTATTACACAGGAAGGAGATTTCTCCACTTGAATTCACTGTGTCTGTTGGCCAAGAGGAACCAAATGACATGTTTGTGAACATGCCAAATAATGAGACTTTGGATAAGAACTTGAGAGATGCTAACACGGAGATGTGCCATTGTGAACCCAAAGCTCGTGGAAATGTCCGTCTGGATGGAGCAACCAAGAAGGATGAGGAGTCAAAAATTGCTGATGCTGTGAAGGATGCTGTAAGCAAAGAAAACCCAGGTAAATAGGAGACATGACTGCATGGACAGAATACTTTGTTGCTATAATTGAAAATGTTACACTCACTATAAAGGCTCTCAGTATACTGGTGTTCTTCTTACAATGTTTGGGATTAGGAATTCCATTAGATTGATCCCTCACTACAAGACCCCTTTGTATGCCAGTGTCTTAACATTAGATTGATCCCTCACTACAAAACCCCTTTGTATGCTAGTGTCTTAACATTAGATTGATCCCTCACTACAAGACCCCTTTGTATGCTAGTGTCTTAACATTAGATTGATCCCTCACTACAAGACCCCTTTGTATGCCAGTGTCTTAACATTAGATTGATCCCTCACTACAAGACCCCTTTGTATGCTAGTGTCTTAACATTAGATTGATCCCTCACTACAAGACCCTTTGTATGCCAGTGTCTTAACATGGGTAGGATCATGGTTCCCATTAAATTGTTTTAATTTTGTTTTTTGTTGCTCTTTGAATAATTTCACTTGACTTTAAATCTTGATTTCTAATGAGACTTCATAAGATTAAATACCAGATTCATTCCACCTCCCAATGCATGGCTGCCACACTGCACATATTAAAAATCTTGTTACTAATTCTCCTGAATAGATGATCATACCAAAGTGGGGTTTTCAATAAACAAAATCTTTTAATGGTGTCCAGTTTGTCCCAAATGAAAATGGTGCCAATCTTACATCCAATATGACAGTCAAAATGGATAATTTGAATCTCTTGTCACTTAATAATATCAGCGAGGGTTTCAAAACTTGGCAGCAAAATGAACAAAATCAAATGGTCCTATCTTTAAATACTCTTTTAGGGACTTTAATTTGTTTAAGTGAAAACATGTTTTCAGTAACTTACCAGGCTGGGTCCATGCCTTCGTTAAATGCTTTAACATTGAGTAAAATCTTGGCTTAACAGTTGTATCTTATATTTGTAAAAATACAACAAGATAACAATATTTCAACTATGCTCCTCTTCTGACAATCGTATGCTTAATGTTCCCACTATGAAAACAAAGTCATATTGACAGCGTTCATTTGCATACTAGGACCCGGCGATGTGGAACGAATTGCCCATTGAAATTAGACACAAAGACACAGTGGTACCTTTTAAGACTACTCTGAAAACTCACCTTTTTTGACTGCAGAAACAAACTTAGAGACCTAATAATGTTTTGTATCATATATGTTTTCTGCATGTTTTTATGTTTTCCGATTTCAGGGTTTTTGTTTTTCTGTAGTGTCACAATCATATCATTATAGATGGTGTAAAGTGTTTAGAGCTTCTAAAGATTAGGTGCTGTACAAAGTCATTATTATTATTATTATTATTATTATTATTATTATTATTATTATTATTATTATTACCGGTATTATTATTATTATTATTATTATTATTATTATTATTATTATTATTATTATTATGTTAACTATTTATCTGTAAATCCAGCAATAACTTGTGATTGAAATTGATATTTTGTTGCCCACTTTATATTAGGGTTAGCTCTATATATGATTCCAAATGAATCATCTCCCTAGGTCAGAGGTCAAGGTCATGGTTATTTGTTTACAAGTTTTTGGTGTTTTATGACACACTAACATTTGTAGGTCATATAATGCAGTGTGAAATTGATCAAAGTCATTTGCCATGGTAGCTGATTTGAGTTAAACTGATGGTGGGAATGAAATCTGCACCTGTGTGGTCATGAATATAATTACTTAACTAATGAGCCTTTGTCGCTTCCTCAAGGTCATATGGAGGCATCAGTGGTGGGAGTTACATGAGTCTCAGTATTTGTGCTATACAATTAAAAAACATTACACTGTCAGGAACCAACATTTATCACTGGCTAAAGTGTGCAAAATAAACTTAGTTTGGTATATTTTAATTCAGTGTATGTCATTGGAATTTATTAAATATCTAGAAATAACTTTTCTAAAATATTGTTTTTCTTAAAACAGAGGTTAAGAAGGAAGATTTGAATGTAGATGTAACACAAGTCACAGGTGGAAAAGACCAAGATGGGTAAAAATTTCTGTCTCTGTCCCCCCTCCTCCACTTTCATGTCCTTCTTTCTTCTTTCCATTATTAATTTAATAGTTCTTCTGGTTTCAAAACAATGAAACAAGTATCCTTTGATTGGCTGATTAGTATTATTGATAATTTATTAGGATTATTGGTAATTATTTAGCATTAACTATAATACTTACTTGATGTTGATATTCATGGTTATGAAATGAGTTCAACTGCATTTTGCACAGACCCAGTTCTGCCATCACATAATGCACCAATAGATCTGGGTCTGTGCAGTTTGAAATACATAATCAGTAGACAAACAATATGGACCCTGATCTGCATTATAGATGTTGTTTGCAGTTGGATTTGATTTATAAGATAGGAGACATGGAACCCTTGTAACAAGCCAGTGAAATATATTGACTAGGAAAGAAATACTGCTCTACCTCAGAATAATTGGGTCCATTAACAGAATGACAGCATTATGTTCTGTACTACAGAAAATGACAAAGCTCAGTGATGTGTGTACATATGCATCTGAAGAGTTTTGAGTTGCTTAGAAAATGCCAGAAACAAAATAATTTTACTGTAAACAGCAGTTATGCTCTAACAATATATTTGTCACATTGAACTAAATTTGCTTTCAAACATGTCAAATAATGTCAAATAATCTTGTATATGAAAATGGATATTTTCTCCTGAAACTTTCTTTTTATTTCTTGAATTTAATATTGTTATATGGTTGGTATGCTTTAGTTTTCAAGCTACCATATCAACTCATGCATAAGGCTTAGTCAACTTCAAATTGCATAGACAAAGATCTGCCATTGCTTCATGTGCTGGTAGATTTGGGTCTGTGCTTGTTAAGAATTATCAGTAATACAAACAACATGGACCCTAATCTGTCATTGTATTATGTGACAGCAGATCAGGGTCTATGTTGGTGGCTTTGTCTGACTTTCCTGATCATTTCATTGAGGTTTTGTTTGACTTCCATGATCATTTCATTGAGGTTTTGTCTGACTTTCCTGATCATTTCATTGAGGTTTTGTTTGACTTCCATGATCATTTCATTGAGGTTTTGTCTGACTTTCCTGATCATTTCATTGAGGTTTTGTTTGACTTCCATGATCATTTCATTGAGCTTTTGTCTGATTTCCATGATCATTTCATTGAGGTTTTGTCTGACTTTCCGGATCATTTCATTGAGCTTTTGTCTGATTTCCATGATCATTTCATTGAGGTTTTGTTTGACTTCCATGATCATTTCATTGAGGTTTTGTCTGACTTTCCTGATCACTTTTTTGAGCTTTTGTCTGATTTCCATGATCATTTCATTGAGTTTTTGTCTGATTTCCATGATCATTTCAATGAGGGTTTGTCTGACTTTCCTGATCATTTCATTGAGCTTTTGTCTGATTTCCATGATCATTTCATTGAGGTTTTGTCTGACTTACCTGATCATTTCATTGAGTTTTTGTCTGATTTCCATGATCATTTCAATGAGGTTTTGTCTGACTTTCCTGATCATTTCATTGAGCTTTTGTCTGATTTCCATGATGATTTCATTGCAGTTTTGTTTGACTTCCATGATCATTTCATTGAGGTTTTGTCTGACTTTCATGATCATTTCATTGAGGTTTTGTCTGACTTTCATGAATATTTCATTGAGGTTTTGTCTGACTTTCATGATCATTTCATTGAGGTTTTGTCTGACTTTCATGATTATTTCATTGAGGTTTTGTCTGACTTTCCTGATCATTTCATTGAGGTTTTGTCTGACTTTCCGGATCATTTCATTGAGCTTTTGTCTGATTTCCATGATCATTTCATTGAGGTTTTGTTTGACTTCCATGATCATTTCATTGAGGTTTTGTCTGACTTTCCTGATCATTTCATTGAGCTTTTGTCTGATTTCCATGATCATTTCATTGAGGTTTTGTCTGACTTTCCTGATCATTTCATTAAGTTTTTGTCTGATTTCCATGATGATTTCATTGAAGTTTTGTTTGACTTCCATGATCATTTCATTGAGGTTTTGTCTGACTTTCATGATCATTTCATTGAGGTTTTGTCTGACTTTAATGATTATTTCATTGAGGTTTTGTCTGACTTTCATGATCATTTCATTGAGGTTTTGTCTGACTTTCATGATTATTTCATTGAGGTTTTGTCTGACTTTCATGATCATTTCATTGAGGTTTTGTCTGACTTTCCTGATCATTTCATTGAGGTTTTGTCTGATTTCCATGATCATTTCATTGAAGTTTTGTTTGACTTCCATGATCATTTCATTGAGGTTTTGTCAGACTTTCATGATCATTTCATTGAGGTTTTGTCTGACTCATGATTATTTCATTGAGGTTTTGTCTGACTTTCCTGATCATTTCATTGAGGTATTGTCTGACTTTCATGATCATTTCATTGAGGTTTTATCTGACTTTCATGATGATAATCATTTCATTGAGGTTTTGCTTGTAATTTTACTTATGAAAAAACATTTACAAATTGATTATTTTGAGAAAACGTTTTGAATTCTTTGTTTCTGTTCATTTTCTTATAAGTGACACATTCATACAGAAACCTTTGCTGTTGGATAGATATCAAATGAATGATAAAATATTTTTATTCAAAACCTGAGAATGATTGACAGATTTAAAAGCTAGGTGACAACTTATAATTCAGGTAGGAATGATTTAGGTCTGCAAGTCATATTGGCATGAAAAATTACAACAAGCTTCTTAAAGATAAATCACAAAATTAGACTGACTTTCAAAGGCTTATGAATCTGCTATCTCACACTTATATATGTGTTGGGATAAAGCAAATTGATATACCAATACTATTGCTATACTATTGCTATACTATTACTGTACTATTGCTATACTAATGCATAACAAATTGTGATCTGCCCATGGTACAATAATACAAAAATATTAACATTTTTTCAATTGCAGGTCTATAAATTAATGATGATATTGTATCCATTCATTAATCATAAATGACATATGAAAATAACGATAAAAAGTATTAATAGTCCCTGTTTTCTAAATGAAATTAAAATGGTACACAATTTCAACAGAATCATTTCCATTCGCATTTCTCATCTTGTGTGTAAGGGACAAACTAAGCAAAAATCTTTAGTGAGAGAAAAAAAAACATATTGTGCTTGATGAAAACATTAAAACTGAACTAGTACCAAGTAACCAACAGTAATCTCGCTCATCGTAATGGTATATTTACATTTTCCTTGGGATCTATCTATAGTGTTCATAATATCAATGATACATTGATACAATACCAGTGACACTAAACTTATATGTTAATGTGTCAGTTAGGTAGTTAGGTACACAATCTGTAGCATATTTAATGCTTTGTTGTTTTCTTTAACCAATTATAATAATGTTCTAAAATTTCATTATTAATTATTTAATATAAAAATGTCCATATGGTTGCCTATCCTTCCATGCCCACTCCATCCCACCCCATCCCCATCTTTCTCTCTCTCTCTCTGGATCATCATAGTTATATATGGGTAAAAATCCATTAAAATATGAGCGTTGGGGATTTTTGCTTGTGTCATGCGATAATGTAACTGGATTTATGAATGATGATGGTAAAGTTGGCCAAACAGATTGAGAGAGAGAGAGAGAGAGAGAGAGAGAGAGAGAGAGAGAGAGAGAGAGAGAGAGAGAGAGAGAGAGTCTTTAGAAATGTTAATTAAAGTAGAATAATGACTTAAATGAACTGTCAATATTTTAAAATATTTTAATTACTTCTTGTACATTAATCATTTCAATTAGTTTCTATTCCATGCTAATTTCCATTCACCAGTGAAATGTCAGACAGTTCAGGTTAAGTATACAAGAAGCTAACCATGCTTGTAGTGCACAATTTTCTTGATAAAAACCATATTTCATGTGTAAATCATGACTGTGTCATATTTCATGTGTAAATCATGACTGTGTCATATATGTGTAAATCATGACTGTGTCATATTGATTTTATAAATGTGAACAAAAATAGAAACTGAAAAAGAAAACAATCAACTTATCAATTTGCATGTAAAAAAAACGAAAAATCATAGAACTATATTTTGTAGCTGGCACACATGCAGGGATGTGAGGAGTTCATTCACTTGGTCAATATACAGTTGCCTGGAGCATATCGTAACTCCATTTAAAGTGCAGATATGTGTATTTGTAGGTGATATAAATAGAATATATGTATAGTATGTATACTGTATCAATTATATACCGCTCACATAATTTTTTCATTAAAGGAAGCTTGGCAAGCCTTGCTTTCTTTTAATGAAAAATGTATACATCTTGTGGTATATCATAGATACAGTGATATATATATAGACCATCAGGAGGTAGAAATTACATACACTAATTACACTAGATGTGTGTAATGGACCTATATTGCTTCTGTATTGATAAATTTTCATGTCTGCTTTATAACCACCATATCCAGTCTTTAACTTTTCAATGATATCATGGCTTGAAACCCAATCCGTCATAAACCGTTATATTCAAAAGACTTGCGTTAAAGTCAATTTTCACCATTTCCATTAAAGTTGGACCTCTATTTGTCACTGTAAAATTTTCCTTGCATAGTGAATTTTATTTTCACATTAAGATAATAGGTTCTTTATTTCAGATTCATCAAAAATTATGTGTGACTGAATGAAATGTTACATCACATTATTGTTACTGAGATTGCATCAGACTTTTTGAAATACAAAGTTCATGAAGTCAGATTAAATTGTATAATAATGTTATTTTTTAAAACAAATTGTATAACAAATTAAATTGCAATAACATTATCTAAAACATTATTTATTGTCATGACTCATGAGGGTTACAAGTGACATCATAATGCAGAAATAATAATTGTATTATGACATCATGTCAGTTTTACAAAGGTGAACTCTTTTTTTTATTGTTTAGAAATTTTTGACCGTTTTATTCTAAATATTTCTTAGACTGATTGTCCATTTTCAGTAAGGAGATATCTGATGTGGAGTACACTGTACAATGTGACCAGTCTAGCTGTGATATTGAGACCCTAAAGGCCCCCAGTGAGGCCCACCTGCAGGTTTCATTAAATGAGATAGGAAAAACCTTATACTCAAGAGCAGAACCCGTCAAAGACAAAAAAGATGTAAGTATAAATCTACAGGTCTGTAAATATATGTAAGTATAAATCTACAGGTCTGTGATCAACCACATAAAATGATTTCATCACATTTGACATTTTTTAAATAAAATTTTCAATAGAATTACTTAGAATATGATTAGACTCACCAAAGTTTCATAATGTAGTACATATATAACTTTTCCAAATTTAATTGATAACAAAATAAAACTTTTTAAATGGTTTTAAGTTATTGTGTTTTACATCTTTGATAAATTTTTGTACAAACAGTTTTGTGACTACAGGGTCAGACAATTCATTTTAAATCTCTGAAATTTAATTTACAGTAAAAACAAAGGAATAAGAAATCAGATATATTTGTGTTTGAAAATAATTTATATTCAAGAGTTGTCTAAATGGATCTCCTAACACTTATGAAATTTATATTCAGCCCAGTATTCAAGGTTTGTCTAAATGGAAATCCTACACTTATGTAATTTATATTCAGCCTAGTATTCAAGGGTTGTCTAAATGGATCTCCTAACACTTATGTAATTTATATTCAGCCTAGTATTCAAGGTTTGTCTAAATGGAAATCCTACACTTATGTAATTTATATTCAGCCCATCATTCAAGGTTTGTCTAAATGGAAATCCTACACTTATGTAATTTATATTCAGCCCATCATTCAAGGTTTGTCTAAATGGAAATCCTACACTTATGTAATTTATATTCAGCCCAGTATTCAAGGTTTGTCTAAATGGAAATCCTACACTTATGTAATTTATATTCAGTCCATCATTCAAGGGTTGTCTAAATGGAAATCCTACACTTATGAAATTTATATTCAGCCCAGTATTCAAGGTTTGTCTAAATGGAAATCCTACACTTATGTAATTTATATTCAGTCCATCATTCAAAGGTTGTCTAAATGGAAATCCTACACTTATGTAATTTATATTCAGTCCATCATTCAAAGGTTGTCTAAATGGAAATCTTGACATGATATTCAAATAATTATGAAGCAAATAATTAGATTTCTAAACTTTTTTTAGTTTTGAGTTTAAAATAAGTTCATACTCAGTTCATTTTGGGATTACATGGTCATCCCATTTGTTGATTTATTGATTTATTAATTTGTTGAAAATAAATTGCAGGCTCAAATTTACCATGCATGTAATATTTTTCTGATAATCATAAAGGAGACCCCATGATTCAGACATTATTTTGTTGCTTAAAAAGTGAGGAAAAGTGTTTGAATCTCATAGAAGCTAATCAAGAATTTTCTTTTGATTTGTGTGTATGTTTTTGGAAAACATTTCTAAATAAATTTTAAATCTTGAAGATTTTTTTCCAAAAGTATCACATGGATGATTCATGCTATCAAATTTTGGCCACCTACTTTTGCCAGTATATCATTAAAAACTTAAGATTTGTGTCATAAAACTTGAATTTAAACAGATTATTTTATATAATCAGCAAACATTTTAAGGGAATGTGTATGATTTTAAAGAAATTTTAAGGGAATGTGTATGATTTTAAAGAAATTTTAAGGGAATGTGTGTGATTTTAAAGACATTTTAAGAGAATGTGTGTGATTTTAAAGACATTTTAAGAGAATGTGTGTGATTTTAAAGACATTTTAAGAGAATGTGTGTGATTTTAAAGACATTTTAAGAGAATGTGTGTGATTTTAAAGACATTTTAAGAGAATGTGTGTGATTTTAAAGACATTTTAAGGGAATGTGTGTGATTTTAAAGACATTTTAAGAGAATGTGTGTGATTTTAAAGACATTTTAAGGGAATGTGTGTGATTTTAAAGACATTTTAAGAGAATGTGTGTGATTTTAAAGACATTTTAAGAGAATGTGTGTGATTTTAAAGACATTTTAAGAGAATGTGTGTGATTTTAAAGACATTTTAAGGGAATGTGTATGATTTTAAAGAAATTTTAAGGGAATGTGTGTGATTTTAAAGACATTTTAAGAGAATGTGTGTGATTTTAAAGACATTTTAAGAAAATGTGTGTGATTTTAAAGACATTTTAAGAGAATGTGTGTGATTTTAAAGACATTTTAAGAGAATGTGTGTGATTTTAAAGACATTTTAAGAGAATGTGTGTGATTTTAAAGAAATTTTAAGGGAATGTGTATGATTTTAAAGAAATTTTAAGGGAATGTGTATGATTTTAAAGAAATTTTAAGGGAATGTGTATGATTTTAAAGAAATTTTAAGGGAATGTGTGTGATTTTAAAGACATTTTAAGAGAATGTGTGTGATTTTAAAGACATTTTAAGAGAATGTGTGTGATTTTAAAGACATTTTAAGAGAATGTGTGTGATTTTAAAGACATTTTAAGAGAATGTGTGTGATTTTAAAGACATTTTAAGAGAATGTGTGTGATTTTAAAGACATTTTAAGGGAATGTGTGTGATTTTAAAGACATTTTAAGAGAATGTGTGTGATTTTAAAGACATTTTAAGGGAATGTGTGTGATTTTAAAGACATTTTAAGAGAATGTGTGTGATTTTAAAGACATTTTAAGAGAATGTGTGTGATTTTAAAGACATTTTAAGAGAATGTGTGTGATTTTAAAGATATTTTAAGGGAATGTATGTGATTTTAAAGACATTTTTTGGGAATGTGTATGATTTTAAAGACATTTTAAGGGAATGTTTATGATTTTAAAGACATTTTAAGGGAATGTGTGTGATTTTAAAGACATTTTAAGGGAATGTGTGTGATTTTAAAGACTGTGTGCAATTAATGCTTATAGTTTAAGTAAAGATGTGTGGACATGGGAAGTTTGTCATGCTGTTGGTTATACTTTCCTGTGTACATGTTACATAGCAGTCCCTTTCTGATTTGCTCCATTGTTAACATTAATTGTCTGGCATGGAATACTGGATTTGTCTTAAATAAGCATAATTATGCACAGACGTATTTTTGAAAAGATTAGCTTACTCCAATTTTTAAAAGAATGTAGCTAGTACTTACTGCTTGTATATTTTACTTATAATAAGCCAATATCTAGTTTTTGTCAAATTTGTCAGGTCATTCATCTTGTCTTATCATCAATGTGATAATTATATAAAATACATTCTGACATTATACAATGTGATAATTATATAAATTACATTCTGACATTATACAATGTGATAATTATATAAATTACATTCTGACATTATACAATGTGATAATTATATAAATTACATTCTGACATTATGCAATGTGATAATTATATAAATTACATTCTGACATTATACAATGTGATATTTATATAAATTACATTCTGACATTATACAATGTGATAATTATATAAATTACATTCTGACATTATGCAATGTGATAATTATATAAATTGCATTCTGACATTATGCAATGTGATAATTATATAAATTGCATTCTGACATTATATAATGTGATAATTATATAAATTACATTCTGACATTATACAATGTGATAATTATATAAATTACATTCTGAAATTATACAATGTGATAATTATATAAATTACATTCTGACATTATACAATGTGATAATTATATAAATTACATTCTGACATTATGCAATGTGATAATTATATAAATTACATTCTGACATTATACAATGTGATATTTATATAAATTACATTCTGACATTATACAATGTGATAATTATATAAATTACATTCTGACATTATGTAATGTGATAATTATATAAATTACATTCTGACATTATGCAATGTGATAATTATTTAAATTACATTCTGACATTATACAATGTGATAATTATATAAATTACATTCTGACACACTAGAACTAAATACTTAAGTTGAAACTTGCACTGTAGATTTTTACCAACAGGTTAAAAATGTGTTAAACAATTATGAATGTTATTTTTATAAAAATTCTTTCCATTTGATAACGTATTGCTGCTTTGTTATCTGTCTGTCTGTCTGTCCAAAAGATGTTTTGTATGCATGTGTCAGGCTTTACAAAAAATAATGACTCCCTCATCCAAGCATTTGTGAAGGATATATGGCATTCTATTGGATATTGGATATATGGCATTCTATTGGATATTGGATATATGGCATTCTATTGGAGTAAAGCTATAGCTTAGTCATGTATACACCTGTTCATCTTTTGTTTAGAGATTAGATCTAACACATTCTTTTATTAGTTTGAAGAAAAAAAAGCCATGGGGATTTAAACTATGAAATACATTGTTCAGGTGTTGGCATTTGCAAAGGTTTCATCCTGTCATTTGTACTAAATACACCCTCTCTATGAAGAGCACCACTTTCCACCAATGACAGAATAACATGTACATGCTCTTATGCCAGCTTTACTCCAATAATGCCTTACATCCTTCACAAGCTCTTAGATGAAGATCCTATTTTATGGCATAAGTATAAAACGTTTTAAAGTTTATAATGTTTATAAGGTTATTAAATACATAAATCTGCATTTCACTGAAAATGGTGAAAATGTGGAAATGGTGTTTTATGGACCCTTTTCATTGAAAAAATCCAACAAAACATTTTTATCTGGTAAATTTCATGTATGAATTTCAGAATGACTGGTTGATACCAGTGGCTGTGGCTTGCGGAGTCCTAGCATTTATTATCCTGGTGGCAATCATATGTTGTTGTCTTGCCAAGAGAAGGTAACTCTACCAATAGCTTTATCCTGGCATTTCAAGTCTTGATTTATTATCCCCTTCATATTCTAAAGACTTTTGTTTGAACTTTAATTGCAAAACACTTTTTCATAATGTTGTATATTCACACTTTTTAAGACTACTCAGTTTTGTTATTTTATATTAAGCATATTTTCATTCTGCTGTGCAATGTAAACACTGATGCATTTGTTGAAAATATAAAATAAGTTGTATTTATTTTCTTCAAAATTTAAAATATACCATATCATCTTGAAATTATCCCTGTATATAGTTGATATGAGAGGGAGAAAAAAAATCAATCTCTATGCATGTCTGGAAGTACACTTCTAATATAGTGTATGGTATTATAAATTCTATAAAAAGTCATTCTGTTTTGTCCAAAGATCAAACAAAGATCAGACCTGCAGTAGTTAGTTTTTTAACATAACTCACTTGATAAGGTGTATCTCATCTTTTGGGTTAACTCACTTGATAAGGTGTATCTCATCTTTTGGGTTAACTCACTGGATAAGGTGTATCTCATCTTTTGGGTTAACTCACTTGATAAGGTGTATCTCATCTTTTGGGTTAACTCACTGGATAAGGTGTATCTCATCTTTTGGGTTAACTCACTTGATAAGGTGTATCTCGTCTTTTGGGTTAACTCACTGGATAAGGTGTATCTCATCTTTTGGGTTAACTCACTGGATAAGGTGTATCTCGTCTTTTGGGTTAACTCACTGGATAAGGTGTATCTCGTCTTTTGGGTTAACATTCCAACATACTGATATTGATAGTAATGGTAATCTACCATTTAACTTTGGCCATGAATTACTAGATTTTTCAGGAGAAATAATTTTGGTAATTCACTGGAGTGAAACACCAGATATAATTTTTCACTGCTACATTGATAACATTACAATCAAGACACAGCTAATTGTAGATGCTTGTGTTGTCTAGTGACAAGTATAGTCGCTTTGCATGCAGAAGACTCGTGTTCAAATCATTTGAAATGCATATGATCTTTCTTTGTTATTTACTTATGTACTGTTTTACGTTGAATTCTTGATATTTCAATTGAATAAAGACAAAACACAGCAGATAATAAACTGCTTATGTTAATGCATGGGATACTGTAAGAAATCTGCAGCTTCAATCTGTTATACATGTTACTGTCTAATATGTTTAAGCATTATACATGTTGATAGCCAATATGTTAGGTATTATATGTGTTGATAGCCAATATGTTTAAGCATTATACATGTTGATAGCCAATATGTTAGGCATGATACATGTTGATAGACAGTGTGTTTAAGTATTATATGTGCTGATAGCCAAAATGTTTAAGCATTATATGTGTTGATAGCCAATATGTTTAAGCATTATACATGTTGATAGCCAATATGTTTAAGCATTATACATAATAATAATGAGGAATTTGTATAGTGCCTAATCTCTAGAAGCTCAAAGCGCTTTACAACATTAGACAAAACATATAACATAAAAAAGCATATATAATGATATAATCACAACAAAAAAAACACCATGAAATTAAAAAACATAAAATATGTTGAAAATATTTTAGGTAGGAAACATTATTAGGTCTTTAAGTTTGTTCTTGTGGTCGAAATAGGTGATTTTTATGAGCACTCTTGAATTTGATCACTGTGTTTTTGTGTCTAAGTTCAGTGGGCAATTTGTTCCACAATGCTGGGTCCTGGTATGCAAAAGAATTTTGCCCATATGACTAAATTTTCATAGTGGGAATAATGAGTATCAATTGTCAGAAGAGGAGTATAACTATCTTGCTGGTGTGTGCACATGGGTGAGGTTGGATACGTGTGTTAGACTAGATTCTGTCAGTGAAACATAGCACAGAGAACAAATTTTGGGTATTTCATAATCTGGTGATGGGGTGACATTTTATGGCTATTTCATAATCTGGTGATGGGAAATTTTTTTATGGGGATTTCAGTTTTGTGAAAATCAGATTTTGGTAATGGTGTGACTTTTTGAGGGTCTTTCAGTTTTGTGACATAATCTGGTGACTGGAAACATTTTTATGAGGCTTGTAGTTTTGTGACACAGATTTTGGTGATGTGAAACATTTTATGGGGATTTCAGTTTTGTGGCAGATTTTGGTGATGTGTGACTTGTTATGGTGCTTTTAATTTTGTGACAGCCAGGCAATGGGTGTGATTTTGTTAGCTGTAATATAGAGCAGGAACAATTAACCATAAACTCAGTTAATCAGTTCATATGAGTGTAATGTTTGATTATCGATACAAAGTTGGGTAATGAATGTTTTAGGAAAACATTGTATATTCATGACATTTACTCATAAATAATAATCTAGGACAATAGTTTGCTTTATTTCAATAATGGAAACTGTGTTAAAAATCAATAACTTTGCATGTTCTCAACTAATGAAAGCAGAAAATTCCATTTTTGATCGAGCATTGATAAACTTCTATTTATGTCCTTATAGATTACCGGTATGTGTCATAGTCATGGTCATATTTGACAACCCATCTACTGCATTAAAAAAATATGAACTTCTATGGTTCTGTTGAGAACAATATGGACTTGCATGG